>JALIGW010000059.1:2737500-3402500 GCA_023053685.1 Diadophis punctatus similis | reverse complement strand
GGAGCGTCTTATACTCTGAAAAATACGGTAATTAGGGCATCTTTCGGAAACTTCACAACTGCATCAATTTGTTATATTTAGTTATAAATGTAATTGAATACCATAAATATGCATACCAGTGGTGGGTTGCTGCCGGTTCGGACCGGTTCTTTAGAACCGGTAGCGGAAATTTACCGCAGCTCGCCGAACCGGCAGCGATGACCAGCGGTGCACACTCCCAAACCGTTCCTCCGGTCGCTGCGGCTTGCAAAAAAACCCTCTGCGCATGCACAAAAGCTTCTGCGCATGTGCAGAGGGTCATTTCTGGGTGTTTTGTGCAACGTGACGCAAAACATGCACTTCCATCGCGATGTGTCACAATGCGAACCGGTAGGGAAGGTAAGTGGAACCCACCCCTGATGCATGCATCTGAATTGCACAGCTCCAATGAAAACACTTTTTGTTGTCATCTGGTAATAATCTGGTAAGATATACCGAAGTAAACCATAGTCATTATCTTTAATAGAATAGGTAGAATTAGTGGGACATAATAATAGAATCAGTAGAATTAGTTTAACTTGCTATTTCATTTCTGTAAGAATTGCTTTGCTACTGTAAGAATTAGCATTGCCTCTGCCATTTGCTTGTACCAGTAATTAACTCCTGCTATCTTGTTTTTCTGTACGACCCTGTGCCTGGTGCATGTCTCAAACAAGAAGCGGGGTATGTCATGGCCTGGCAGGGTTCAGACATCAGGCAAATACCTGTGTTGCTACGCACCCAGCCCCCCCTTCCTTGCTGCACTGGCACCAGTAACAGATAAGGAGGATAGAACAAAACAGCTACCCAGGAACATCCTGCTCCATAGAGAATAGAATAGAATAGAATAGAATAGAATAGAATAGAATAGAATAGAATAGAATAGAATAGAATAGAATAGAATAGAATAGAATAGAATAGAATAGAATAGAATAGAATAGAATAGAATTCTTTATTGGCCAAGTGTGATTGGACACACAAGGGATTTATCTTTGGTGCATATGCTCTCAGTGTACATAAAAGAAAAGATACATTTGTCAAGAATCATGAGGGGCCAGAGCAGGGGGCTGCCCAGGAGCACGAACACACAAAGCTACAAGGAATGCTCTGTAAGATAATAAAAGCATGGACAAAGAATGCTTCATGGATAAGGGGGGCATGGGCAAGACATTGCCCATGGTGGGTAACAAATGTTTGTCTCTGATTGGCTACATGTGGGTATAAGATGTTGGGGTCACACTCTTCTCGGGTGTGGCTTTTTCCTTGCATGATTGTTGTCTATGTGCTGTGGAATAAGTCCATCCAGCTCTTTGTACAAATAAAAGCTGTACATTTTGGGACCCTACATTTTTCTGGTGCCCAACGTGGGGCTCGAAGGCACCGTTTCCTTTGAGGTGGCTGCATTTGAGCCGAACTCCTTTGAAGTTCGGTGGCCTTCACTACGGCGGACGGAAGAAACCTGCTGGGACCAGCGGCAAAGTCAAGAGCGCTCCCAGCAAGTTTGATCCGGTGACTTTGACCTGGTCATTTGCTGGCAGGCTCCAATTCCAGCCGAACCTGAATGCCTTAATCAAAGAGGCTTGCACTGGGTGTTGTGGAATTGTGCACTCTAGGTGAGTAGAAATCCCCTTTGGGAAGGGAGTGGTGTGTTGCTTTGTGTGTGCATGACTGAGACATGGGAAATTTCAACTAGAGACTTGCCTACGAAGTGAGTGTGGAAACTGGCTCTGCGGTTCCGACCCTCCGCAAGGAGATCGGCCAGAAAAAATCTCTTTGAAAGAAAGAGCTGGGTGGACTTGTTCCACGGCATATAGACAATCATGCAAGGAAAAAGCCACACCCGAGAAGAGTGTGACCCCAACATCTTATACCCACATGTAGCCAATCAGAGACAAAAGTTTGTTACACACCATGGGCAATGTCTTGCCCATGCCCCCCTTATCCATGGAGCATTCTTTGTCCATGCTCTGTCCATGCTTTTGTTATCTTACAGAGCATTCCTTGTAGCTTTGTGTGTTTGTGCTCCTGGGCAGCCCCCTGCTCTGGCCCCATAATCCAGGGGTGGGTTCTATTTTTTTACTACCGGTTCTGTGGGTTTGGTTTAATTTTGTGGGTGTGGCTTAATTTTGTGGACGTGGCTTGGCGGTCATGTGACCGGGTGGGAGTGGCTTGGCGGTCATGTGACTGGGTGGGAGTGGCTTGGCGGTCATGTGGCCGGGTGGGGGTGTCTTGGCAGTCATGTGACCAGGTGGGAGTGGCCAAGTCGATGTCACTGAATTCTTTGCCCCAATGAATGACCTACAAAAAGAAGATATTAAAAAAAGGAAATTTATTATTTTGTGCACTTACTACTTAAATAAGAATAAAATAAGTACACAAAACAATAAAAGAGCTACTTACAGAAGGAAGATGTCCTGCCAGTCTTCAACACCACCAACTGACCACCTTGCTCCAATGACCTGCACAAAGAAGAGACACAGAAAGGAAGACTTTAATTGCATGCACTTACACCTTACATAAGAATAACACAATCAAAGAGATACACTCAAGTACTTACTTGTGTTATTGCTTTGATGGTTGAAGATGTTTCCACATCGTTCTTTCGTTTGGGGCCTCCTCACTTGCACTTCTCTTAATCTTCACTCGTGGATCATCGGCCCCGCGATGTACTCTGAGCCAGTTTCTGACTGCAGGAACTGAGTTCCATCTTGTTACAGGCATGCCAATAATGCTTATTGTCATCAAATTGCTAAGGTTTTGAATAGTTAGGTGGGTTCTTTGTTCTGAACATATGAGGTTCATTTTTGAGAACCCCCTTTCCGTCTCTGCTGAACTAACAGCAATTGTCCTGGTAATATCTCTAGCTTTTTTGACACTGTCAGGAATTGTATAGTTCTGTGGATCTTTGAGTACGTTTTCCAAAAAATCTCTGTAGTCATTCAAATCAATTTCGTAATTAAACATTTTGCCAAATTCAATCAATCCTTCCTCTGCTTCTGCCCATGGAAGGACTACATCTGCAATGTTTCAGTAATCCGGCTCCAAATATGTGAGAAATTGTAATTTGTTTGCGTCTGGCAATTGGCTACCTGTTTTTAGGTGTTTGCAATCCATCAGCCTTTTCTTCAAATTGGTGATGATGCTTTCCAGAAGTTTTTCACGAGGAAGTGCAACAAATCATTGATTGTTAACAAATTTTATATTTTGGGGTTTTTTTGCATTTTTTTTTAATTTTTTCTCCACAACTTCATATACAATTCAATACACATATACCTTAAAATATTATAATAGAATACATAGTTTTACATTATAATCATTCAAAAATCAATATCTTATTCAACACTTACATCATCAATCATCAGTCTGTTCTACTTTTTTCCATTACACTCCCCTCTCTCTATCTCCATCTTCTCCTCCTACTTTCTTACTCCTTCACTCCTCCTCTACCTCTCTCTACTCCTTCTCTTCCTCCCCTTCTACTTCATCTTTCACCTTCTTAACCTTTCCCTGAGTGCTTTTCATATTTAACTCATCTTATATTTGACAGACTGATGACATAATCTCAAAATTAAACTAGTCATGTCTCTTCTATATAAAATTTATTATTATTGTTATTGTTATATCATTTCTTTGTATAAAATACTTTATTCTAGGTATATGCTGCTAATTCCATTAAAAAAGAGGAAAAAAAAGAAAATCTAATTTTGTCATCTGAGATATTTACCAGTTAATTTAACTTTTCCTTCCAGCTTCACTGCTATTAATTTAATTTCCCAGAATAATTATTATTTCTCCTGCTTCTTAATTTTAAGCCATATTGTTTCCTCTACTTCTTTAGTCTCTTTAGTCATCGTTTATGTTTCTTACCCTCCATTTCTATCAAAAAACTAAATGCCCAATTATACATTTCATTTTTCTCATAATGATCATCAAAATTCTTTCTAAGCAATTTCCACACAACTGAATATTCAACTCTAAGAATTAAAAAAAATTAAATTTTGCAATTAAACAATCTCATATATAAAAAATAATACACAGTCATAATTATAATAATAATAATAATAACAGAGTTGAAAGGGAACTTGGAGGTCTTCTAGTCCAACCCCCTGCTTACGCAGGAAACCCTACACTACTTCAGACAGATGGTTATCCAACATCTTCTTAAAATTGTCTAGTGTTGGAGCATTCACAACTTCTGGAGGCAAGCTGTTCCACTGATTAATTGTTCTAACTGTCAGAAAATTTCTCCTTAGTTCTAAGTTGCTTCTTTCCTTGTTTAGTTTCCACCCATTGCTTCTTGTTCTACCCCCAGGTGCCTTGGAGAATAGTTTGACTCCCTCTTCTTTGTGGCAACCCCTGAGATATTGGAACACTGCTATCATGTCACCCCTGGTCCTTCTTTTCATTAAACTAGACATACCCAGTTCCTGCAACCGTTCTTCATATGTTTTAGCCTCCAGTCCCCTAATCATTTTTGTTGCTCTTCTCTGCACTCTTTCTAGAGTCTCAACATCCTTTTTACATCGTGGCGACCAAAACTGTATGCAGTATTCCAAGTGTGGCCTTACCAAGGCAGTATAAAGTGGTATTAACACTTCGCGTGATCTTGATTCTATCCCTCTGTTAATGCAGCCTAGAACTGTGTTGGCTTTTTTGGCAGCTGCTGCACACTGCTGGCTCATATTTAAATGGTTGTCCACTAGGACTCCAAGATCCCTCTCACAGTTACTACTGTTGAGCAAGGTACCACATATACTGTACCTGTGCATTTTGTTTTTCTTGCCTAAATGTAGAACCTTACTTTTTTCACCATTGAATTTCATTTTGTTTGATAGCGCCCAATGTTCAAGTCTGTCAAGATCCTTCTGTATCTTGAGCCTATCTTCTGGAGAGTTGGCTATATCTGCCAGTTTGGTGTCATCTGCAAATTTGATGAGTTCCCCATCTATCCCCTCGTCCAAGTCATTGATGAAGATGTTGAAGAGTACTGGGCCTAAAACAGAGCCTTGGGGTACTCCACTGCATACTTCCCTCCATGTAGATGCAGTTCCATTGAGCACTACATGTTGAGTGCGGTTGGTTAGCCAGTTTTGAATCCATCTGGTGGTGTTGCTGTCCATCCCACATTTTTCTACTTTATCTAGTAGTAGGTTATGGTCTACTTTGTCAAATGCCTTACTGAAGTCCAAGTAAACCACATCGACGGCATTCCTCTGGTCCACTAATTTTGTCACTTTATCAAAGAATGCAATAAGATTAGTCTGGCATGATCTGTTTTTGACAAACCCATGTTGGCTTTTGGTTATTACTTTGTTTGCTTCTAGGTGTTCGTTGATTCGTTGCTTGATTATCTTTTCCAAAATCTTCCCTGGTATTGAGGTCAGGCTGATAGGTCTGTAGTTTCCTGGATCTGTTTTTTTCCCTTTTTTGAAGATGGGAACTACATCAGCTCTTTTCCAGTCCTCTGGCAGTTCCCCGGTGCTCCAGGATCTTTGAAAGATATAGTTCAGTGGTTCTGAGATCTCATCTGCCAGTTCCTTCAGAACCTTGGGGTGTAATCCATCTGGTCCTGGTGATTTGAATTCATCTAGGGTAGACAGGTGTTCACTTACCATTTTCTTCCCTATTTTAACTTGAGTTCCTAATATGTTTTTTGTGATGCTGTTTTTGATAGGTTGGACTGTTTTTTCCCTTTGTGTAAAGACAGATGCAAAAAACGTGTTAAGTAGCTCTGCTTTCTCCCTGTTGCTTGTCAACTTCTTGCCACTTTCTCCCAGCAATGGACCAATTGTTTCCTTGACTTTTTTCTTGTTTTTGATATGTTGGAAGAAGCTTTTTTTGTTACTTTTTACTTTTGTCGCAAGCCTTTGTTCATTGTGAGCCTTAGCTTTCCTCACTTCCTCTTTACAGGCTCGGGCTATTTGCTGGTATTCTGCCTTAGTTATTTCCCCTTCTTTCCACTTTTTATACTTGTCCTTTTTGTCTTTCAATTTGTCAGAGAGTTCTTTATGCAGCCACCCTGGTTTCTTTTGAGACCTATTATTTTTCTTCTTCATTGGTATTGTGCTAGTCTGGGCTTTTATAATCTCACTTTTCAAAATTTCCCAAGCTTCTTGAGTTGTTTTCCCCTTGAGGATTCTCATCCATGGAAACTTTCCCAAGTTCTCTCTAAGTTTATTGAAATTAGCCCTCTTAAAGTCCAAGACTCTAGTTTGACTTTGTTCTACTGTTTGTGTTTGCATAATGTTGAATTCCAATATTGCATGATCACTTGCCCCCAAGGTTCCTGTAGCTTCAACATCTGTAAGGATTGCCTCCCCAACCACATTCAAAGTACGAACTTCTGAGTCAGTGTTTCAAAAGGATTCCTTTATTAGCAGTTGTATGACAATCCATTCATTCAAAGCAAGATCTAAATGCCTCCAGGCGAGGCAAGCATATTTAACCTTAATGCCCCTCCCCATTAGGCAGGATGCAAGAGTCAAGCAATCCACAAAGTGTGAAAGTTCTTTCCTGAGAGTACAGATGTCTATACGTTCCCAGACCCTTCCGTTCAACTGACTTGCATTGCCCCTCATAAACCTTATCTTAAGATGAGAAGGTTCCCAGGTGACTAAGATCCGGATATCTGTTATAACCGTTTGATCAAGCAGAACCAAGACCCCCCTTCTCCCTTTGAATGGCAGAGTCTGGAATCTGACACCTTCTATCATTTCATCTCTGTTAGTGAGAATTAAGTCCAATATGGCTGATTCCCTTGTTCCCTTCTCTACTTTTTGGGTAACAAAATTGTCTGCTAGGTTTGTTAGGAACCTGTTGGCTCTTCCACTTGGTGCAGAGTTTGTCTCCCAGTTGATGTCAGGGTAGTTAAAATCCCCCATTACTATTGTGATGTGCTTCCTACATACCTTAGTTAGCTGACTAGCAAAAAGTTCATCTACTTCCTCTGTTTGGTTGGGTGGCCTGTAGTATAGACCTATGGCAATGTCATTTCGCCCCCCTTTAATATTGACCCAAATGCATTCGAGGTGATTTTCATTATTGTTGTGCTCTATTTCTGTAGAGATGTAGTTATTTCTTATATATAGTGCAACTCCACCTCCTCTTTTATTTGGTCTGGTTTTTTTTAAATAATTTAAATCCCTCTAGCTGTATATTCCATTTGTCAGTTTCATCCCACCAAGTTTCCGTAATGGCAACTATATCATATCTTCCGTCATTTACTTGAATTTCTAATTCACCCTGTTTATTCCTCATACTCTGTGCATTGGTGTATAGACATTTAAGTCCATTTTGATTGACCCTGTGTTTACTGTCTACATAACCTGTGTTGTGGCTGATTGCCCCTACTTTCTTGCCACCTGTTTGATTAGTGCACATATCTATGTTGTGTGCACTGTTAACCCTATTAATTTTAGATTGCTGGGGACAGAAATGATCTGTATCAATTAATTCTCTGTCCCCGCTGTTCAGTTTAAATGTTTATCCAGGAAATCTGTGAATTTAATACCAAGTAGCTCAGTCCCTTTCTTTGATGGATGCAAACCATCTCTTTTGTACAGTTTTTCATTGGACCAGCTGCAGATATCATGACTAATAAAACCAAAGCCTTCCCTTTTACACCACTCCTTTAGCCACACATTAAATTCTGCTACACGTTGGCCTTTCCCTTTTTGTTCCTTATATACTGGTAAAACCTCTGAAAAGATAAGCCTACAACCTATACTACTAAGTTCGTACCCCAAGCTCTGGAAGTCATTCTGCACAGAAAGTACATCTTTTTGGGACAGATCATTTGTGCCTAGATGTATAATAGCATCAACATCACAGTCCTTACTGGCATTCTTGACTATCTTAAGAATACGCCTCTTGTCTCTGCTGGCAGTAGCACCTGGCAGACACCTGACCTCTTTCAAAACCTCAATAATTCTTTTTCATTATTTCTGATTCTATATTTCCTGCATCATTACAAGTATTTAATTAAATTAAAAAAAATTAGTCTAGCTCTTTTCAGTTCCATCTCTTACATTTAAACAAATCAAAAAGAAGAAAAGTAAAATAAAAAGAGAGAAAAAGTCCAAATGATTTAATTTCCAATTTTTAGCTTAATAAATTTGAAAATAATAAACAATCATAGTATGCCTTTTTTATTTTTAACATTGCAATAGTTTCCCTTAAGTTCTAATAATCATATTTATCATTAATATTTATCATATTAATTATCATTGTTTTATTTATATTTCTCCAAATCATTTAATTCTTAAATAGTATGACCTATATAAAAAGAACAAAGGATAAAAGAAAAATCTTAATTCCTTATAAAATAATTATATTAATTCTATATATCAAGATTCTAAAAGGTTAACATTCTTATCACAATTAAATCTAGTATAATAATTTAAAAAGAAAAAGAAAATAAAGAAAATAAAAAGAAAGAAAAAGAAAGAAACAAAAAAGAAAGACCATTCTGTAATATATCTCTTTATCCATTCTCTTTTAATTTTCCAACTACTTCCATTTTATATCTCTTTTTCCTCCATCCCCATTTCCTTAACTTCCATATGTATCTAGTTTTCCCCATTCCTTTTTTAACTTTATGTATCTCAAAATCCCCTGCCTCAATCTGAACATAAGCATTTTTATTATCTTTATCTCTATTATCACTGTTAACCCCAGTGGAATCATTATAAGTATCAACATAATCATTAATCAGCATTGCATTATCAATATTCTTTTCCTGTTCATCATCATTTATAATATTTTCATCAATCTTTTCTTCTTCTGTTATCTTTTCCATTTTTTCCATTTGCACTTCATTCTCTCCTTTCTCAAGTGTTCCAATTCCGAAAGTACTTCTAAGATCTTTAAAGAGATATTTCAAGAACCCAGCCAATTCTTCATTGTCAATTTCCTTCATGTCTTTGAAATCACAATTTCTAAGTCCAAAGCTTAACCAAATTCAATCTATCATCAGAATTCATTCAAGGATGCCACCAGTTAGTAATCGTTAATCTCCATGTCTCAAAGTCACGAATCATTAATTTTCGCAGTCCATCCAGCTGCTAACAAAGATGTATTTCCATGTTGAAATTGCAATTCTCAAGTCCAAAGCTTAGACAAATTTAATGTCATCAAAGTTTCAAAGATGCCACCAATTCTTAATTCTTAACTAGTCTTCATGTCTGAAAATCATACATTCACTTATTTTCACAGTCCATCCAGCTGCTAACAAAGATGTGTTTCACAGCCTGTTATGATCTACAAGTTTTTATTTTGATAATCAAAAAACCAATTCCTTCTGTTCTTTTATTATTGAATTATATTCAAGTTCATTCTTATCTAAGTCAACCCAAACACTTTCTTTCATGCAGCAGCAAGTTTACAAACTGTTTTAGATTTCTTCAGCTTTCAAAGAAGTTTTTCTTATTCAAGGTCAGCAACTATCCAAACATCCATAAAGAAATTCCATCACAACAGTAATTCCTCCAGCCTCCAGGTGGCATTCTTCAATCAAATTTCTCCACACTACCTTTCCCATTTTAATTTTTCTGTTTTTGACCAATTCCAATCTTCAAATTATTTCCTCCAAATTTGTTTTCCAGATTTCTTACATTTTCACCAAATCTTTAAAGCAAAAAATCCAAGTCTTTATAGTTGGGCTTTTAGCTACAAGTCCCTTTAATTTTGTTGCACTATTGTATCCACCTATTAACCTTGATTTCCTGCCCTTTTGTCCCCTTTTTTATGCTAGAGTTTTTTCTCTGAGTCTTTTCTTGGCAATGTCACTCACCAACCTCTGTCTTCTTCACTTCTCCAGCACATAACTTTATGTTTTCTTCTTTTCTTCTTCCCAGATGACTCCAAATTCGCTGATTCAATCTTGCCGATGTGACCGCTGCGGCTAGGATGGCATTTAACAGCCGTCTTTCAGTCGCCACCGGTCGAGTGCAGAGCCGGCTCCCTGGGGGGTTTGCAACCCCCCCAAGTCCACCAGCAAGCGCCCTCTTCTTCACCACACCTTCAGGGTGGTTTCTGACCTGGTCCTGTCCAGACCAGGTCCCCGGACGGCGCGGATTCGGGGATTCCCCGCAGAGCACGGGGAAACTCCGTGGCGCCGCGGCGTTGGCCACGCCTTCTCTCAAATTTTATATTTTGGAAGGCTTCTGAAGTTATCATTCTGTCAACCTTTTTTTCATATGGGCCCTTTCCCCGTCTACGCATTTCAAATGCTTTAATTGATTGCAATACCAATTTTTCGGCCTTGATGATGTCTGCGTTTCTCCCTTGCAGGGCATTTGACAGAAGAGAAATCTCATTTAGAATGTAAATCATGAGGGCCAAATCAGTCAAAAAATTTAAATTTTCAAGACGGGAAGCCATGCCTGGGTATTTTTCATTGCCCAGAAAAAACTGATGTAGCGCTGGATAAGCACGCCACACAGCTAGGGTTGACCTAAAACTACAGGCAGCCCATCTTGGTCCCCAAACTCTGCCAATCTTCATGATTTGAATGCCCAGTTGTTCAGAGATTTGGAAAAGGTCTGCCTGGCTCTTGCAGGATTTATGGAAAGTGGTGTGTATCTTGTTAAGGAATATTTTGAAGTGGTTCAGTTGTTTGATGTCCTTTATGGAGTCATCCAGCACAAGTTGGAGGCGATGGTTCAAGCAGTGCCAGATTACAATGTTTGGGAACTCTTTAGCTATTCTGATGCTGACTCCAGATTTTCTCCCAAGCATAACGCTGGCACCATCGGAGCAGAATGCTATTAAATGCTTTCGCAGATATTCCACGGTAAACCCAACTTTATGTAAGCTTCCCATCACTAAAGAACATATGGTCTCCGCATCTTGTTTCTCCAATTCCACCAGCTCAACGAAAATGGTTGTTGGGCATTCTGAATCCTCAACTTTTACAAAACTATCACAACTGCTTTCATTGATAGTGTTGAGGCTTCGTCAATTATTAAACACACTTTCAAATTCTTTGCAATAATGCTTTTAAACATGGTGGTTTTAATGTCTTTTGCAATAAAATCAACTATTTTCACTGCAGATATCCGTAAATGCAAGCCTACTCCCAGATCCACTCCAATTGCAGTTAGCAAATCTACCTGTCCTTCAATGTCTGAGAATGGTCTACATCTGTGTGTCAGATTGTAAACTGTAAGAAATAATGTTTTAGTACTAGGTTCATGTTTTTCATTTGACTTATCTATTGCTTTTTAATAGCATCCTGCTCCCGTTTTTTAACGTTCTCTCTGCAAATGGTGTGTGATTTTGATTTAAAATCTTCCTTCATTTTTTTCCTGAGAGATGCTTGCTGTACCTCCTTATTTGTCCCTGCTGCCACAATCTTGAAATTTTTCCATTCTCTGGAAACCTTTCTCTAATGAGAACTCGTATTTTGCACAGTACTCACAACCTAACTTTTTGTCTGACACTGCCATCCCATCATACTTCTCCTGGAAGCTTCTATATTGCTGCAAACTCCAGCAGTCAGGAAGTTTTGGAAGACTGTCAGTTGAGGAGATGGACATGCTGCTTTCTCCCACTTCAAGTGGTGGAAGCGGTGGTGCTTGTGGTGCTGGTGCTTGTGGTGCTGGTGGTGCTGGTGACTGTTTTGGATCATCTGATTGTGCCTGTCTTGGTTTCTTCATGTAGAAATCGGTCAAACACTGTTGCCTCTTCTTCATCCTGTTAAATAATACTAACTGCAAAAGAAATAAAACAATATTGTGGTTTGGACTCTATTGTGGTTGTAAGCTGAGGACCACAGGTAACAGAAAGGACCTCTGTTTTCACCCAACAATGTACAGTCTTTTCAGGAAAGATGTCCCTCAACAAACAGGAAAGATATAGTTTTTCATCTAAGAAGTTAGATCAAGAAGAATGAATGTCATAGGTATATTCACAGAGCAATACAGATTTTTCTGAAATTTATTACTCAGTTCAAAAAACAGGAATATATGAATTAGATTCAGTACTTATGTCAGTCCAAGTAGCTATTCAAGAGTTAGTGGTGTCGGAGAGGCGGAGCCAATGTTGGGATGAGACGGAAACTTCCCTCATTAGCTCTGAGGGAAACGCCGAACCGCAGCAGATTGGAGACCCTTGCCTGGGTCGGAACCGCTCAGGAGGAGTGGCGAAGAAGGGAAGCACACTGTGGTGAGGGTTGTCGCAGACCCTCAACAAAGCCGAAATATTTTATAGACAACACTTTGTATACAGTGAAGAAGGAATAAGAGAGAGAGAAGCAAGATTACAAAAAGAGGAGACAGATGAGAGGTTACAGCAACAAGCTACCCAACAAGAAGAAGAGATACAAGAGAAAGAATTGGAAGGAGCAACAGCCAGAGAAGTAAAGGACCAAAGGGAAATGAGGATGACAAGATCGACTAAGGCATTAAAGTAAAAAAGAAAATTATGGATGAGGAGATTAAGATGATTTCAATGAACATAAATGGACTTAATTCGGCTATAAAAAGGAAAATAATAATTTAATTTAATTTAATTTATTGTTCTTATAAGCCGCCCAATCCCGTAGGACTCAGGGCGTCGTACATCAAACAATACAATAAAAACAGTTAAAAAAATTAAAAAACTTAAAACCAGTCATCCATGGGGGAATTAAGATCTATTTCACCCCGCCTGCAGGAAGAGCCATGTTTTCACGGCTTTGCGGAAGGCCAATATTCAATAAATTGAAGAAACTAAAAATGGACATTATCTGTTTGCAAGAAGTACATATTAGAAAACAACATAAGAAACTATTAGAATGTGTGAGATTGGGAGAATTATATTCGACACTAGTAGATCAAAGTAAAAAAGGAGTAGCATTATATATACAGAAAAAAATAAGTTCGAAATGTATACTGATGAAGATGGAAGGATTCTGATGGTAGAGATATTAATGAATAACAAAAAAATATTACTAGTTGCAATTTATGCACCGAATAAAAATCAAGATAAGTTTTACGCTAAACTACACAAAAAAATAATTGAATTAGACTATGAAAATATATGCATGCTTGGAGATTTTAATGCTATTGTACAGGTGGATTTGGATTACAAAACATCAAAAAAGAAAGAGACAAAGGAAAAAATTACCAAAATCTTTTTTTACTATGGTAGATGAACTGAACATATTTGATGTATGGAGACAGAAATTCCCAAGAGAAAAGCAATATACTTTATTATTTATTTATTTATTTATTTATTTATTTATTTATTTATTTATTTATTTATTTATTTATTTATTTATTTATTATTTACATTTCTATGCCGCCCAACTCCCGAAGGACTCTGGGCGGCTCACAACATGCAGAAACATAAATAAAATATCAATATAAAAAGATTAAAATTTTAAAAGGCAGATTAAAAAATATTTAAAAGATTACAATCATACCACAGTCATGGGCCAACCTCATCTATTGTCATCGGAGGTCAATGGTCCCAGGCCTGCCGGAACAGCCAGGTCTTGATAGCTTTCTGGAAGGCCAGCAAGGTGGGGGTGGTACGGATCTCGGGAGGTAGTTGATTCCAGAGAGCCGGGGCCGCTACACAGAAGGCCCTCTCCCGTGGGCCCGCCAGCCTACACTGTTTAGCTGACAGGACCTGGAGGAGACCGACGCTGTGGGCTCTTACCGGTCGTTGGGAGGTATGTGGTAGCAGGCGGTCTCACAGATAACCTGGCCCTGAGCCATGTAGGGCTTTAAAGGTCATAACCAACACTTTGAATTGTGCCCGGAGACCAATGAGGAGCCAGTGCAGCTCGCGGAGGATTGGTGTAATGTGGGTGTATCTAGGAGCACCCAAAACCACTCACGCGACTGCATTCTGGAACAGGTGAAGTCTCCGAACAGTCTTCAGGGGTAGCCCCAAGTAGAGCGTATTGCAATAATCAAGCCGTGAGTTGATAAGGACATGAGTGACAGTGAGCAAAGCCTTCTGATCCAAGTAGGGTCACAATTGGTGCACCAGGCGAACCTGTGCAAAGGTCCCCCTAGCTACAGCTGTAAGATGTTGGTCTAATCTCAGCTGTGAGTCTAGGAGGACACCCAAATTGTGAACCCGTTCTGAGGGGATTAATTTCTCTCCCCCCAGAACCAAGGAAGGACAGTCGGTAAAGTCCTTCGGAGGCAATATCCATTGCCACTCGGTCTTGTCAGGGTTAAGTTTGAGCCTGTTGATTCCCATCCAGACCCTCACATCGTCCAGGAACTGGCACATCACGTCTACTGCTTCACTGAAGTGACACGGGGTGGAGATGTACAGCTGGGTATCATCAGCATACTGCTGAAACCTCACCCCGTGTCGTTGAATGATCTCACCCAATGGTTTCATGTAGATGTTAAATAGGAAGGGGGAGAGGACCGAGCCCTGAGGCACCTCGCAAACGAGGGGTCTAGGGGTCAACCTCTGCCCCCCAGCCAACACCGACTGCAACCGATCAGAGAGATAGGAGGAGAACCACCGTAGTACGGTGCCTCCCACTCCCAGCTCCCCCAATCGGTGCAGAAGGATACCATGGTCAATGGTATCGAAAGCAGCTGAGAGGTCAAGTAGCACCAAGATATAGGAAAAACCCCTATCTTGGGCTCGCCAGAGATCATCCATCAGAGTGACCAAAGCGGTTTCTGTGCTGTAGCCGGGCCTGAAAACCGATTGATAAGGGTCAAGGTAATCCGTTTCATCCAATAACCATTGGAGTTGGAGCGCCACCACTTTCTCTACAACCTTCCCCACAAAGGGAAGGTTGGAGACTGGATGAAAGTTTTTCAATTCTGCTGGATCCAGGGAGGGTTTCTTGAGGAGGGGCCTCACCACTGCCACCTTAAGTGGTTGTGGAACAGACCCCTCTCTCAAGGAGGCATTGACCAGTACCTGGAGCCAGCCTCGTGTCACCTCCCTGCTGGATGAAACCAGCCAGGAGGGGCACGGGTCCAACAAACAAGTGGAGGAGCTCATCTCTCCAATGGCCTTGTCCACTTCCTCAGGAGTCGCGGGCTCAAACTCTTCCCAAATAATAGGACCAAGATCTGCCCCTGTCATCTCGGATTGAATTGCCCAATCAGAGTCCAAGTCCATCTGAATCTGAGCGACTTTATCCGTCAAAAGCTATACAAATTCCTCAGCTCTACCCTGCAAGGGTTCCTCCTTTCCCTCCACTTTTTATTCTTCTAGACATATGTCTTGGTCTAGGTTAGATATGTTATGGATGTCTTTGGATTTGTTATCTAATATACAACATATAAATATTGAAACTGGCACATGGACTGACCATAATCCAATAACAATTGTTTGGAAAGGACAAAGGAAAAGAACTAGATGGACTTTG
Organism: Diadophis punctatus similis; assembly: GCA_023053685.1. Lineage (NCBI taxonomy): Eukaryota > Metazoa > Chordata > Lepidosauria > Squamata > Dipsadidae > Diadophis > Diadophis punctatus. Next base: position 3,387,145 of record JALIGW010000059.1, on the reverse strand, counting down.
AATCAAGAAATATTAAATGAAAAAGAGTTTCAACGATTTATAGAAAAAGAAATGAAATTTTTTTTCAAAGAAAATTGAAAGAGTGATATATCATTACAAACTGTATGGGACACAGCTAAAGCATATTTTAGAGGATTGGCAATGACATATATGGCTAAAAGAAATAAGCAAAAACGAGAAACTCAAAAAAAATAGAAGAGGAATGTAAAGACTTAGAGAAGAAACTTCAAAGAGATGTACAAAATAAAATGATTAAAATAATGATGGACTGGAAGAAACATAAATTGAATATGATAGAAAATGAAGATGTGGCAAGAAAGCTAAAAATTTCTAAACAATTTTTTTTGAACATGCCAATAAACCGGGAAGATGGTTAGCTTATAAGATGAAGAAAGAAAAGGAAAAAAAATGGATAAAACAATTGGAAGACACTGATGGAAATATTCAATATGGAGATGAGGAAAAAAAGAAGATAGCATGGACATACTATAAAGATTTATATAAGCAAGAAAGAATTGAGAATATAAAAATTGAACAATATTTGGAAGGAATGGATCTTTCAAAAATACCAGAAAATATAAGAACTTATTAGAGGAAAAAATAACAATGATGGAACTGACTGTGGAAATTAAAAGACAGAAAAACGGTAAAGCACCAGGACCAGATGGATTACCAGCAGAATTGTATAAAATTTTTGAAGAAACATTTGGAATTGTGATGTTAGAACTTTATAATGAGTTAATATTGGAAGCTAAAATACCGGATTCTTGGACAGAAGCATTCATAACCTTAATATCGAAAGAAGAGACTGATTTACAAAAAATTAAAAATTATAGACCGATTTCGTTGTTGAATGTAGACTATAAAATATTTGTTTCAATAATAGCAAACAGACTTAAGAGATTTCTTAGTGAATTTATACATTCCGATCAAAATGGATTTTTACCAAAAAGACAGATTAAAGACAATATACGTACGATTTTAAATACTCTAGAATATTATGAACAACATCCTGGAAAACAAGTAGCCTTAATGTTTTTGAATGCACAGAAGGCATTTGACAACGTTAACTGGCAATTTATGACGCCGCAACTTCAGACTATGGGTTTTGGGGAAAGATTTATTGGGGTAATTAAAACAATTTATTCTAAACAATCTGCAAAAGTAATATTGAATGGAGACATGACTGAGAAAGTTGATATTATGAAAGGAACTAGACAAGGATGCCCGCTATCACCATTATTATTTGTCTTGACTTTGGAGGTTTTAACTAGATATATAAGACAAAATAAAGACATAAAGGGAATGAAAATCAAAACAGAGGAATATAAGCTGCAAGCATTTGCTGATGATTTGGTGTTTATATTGGAAGAGCCATTGGAGACGGACCAAAATTAATGCAACAGATTGAACAATATGGTGAAGTGGCGGGACTAAAAATTAATAAAGATAAAACAAAACTTTTAGTCAAAAACATGACAGAAAAACAAAAAAAGGAATTAGTTAGAATATTAAATGTACAAATTGTAAAGAAAGTAAGATATTTGGGGATCCAATTATCTGCAAGATGTATAACACTTAAGGAAGATAACTATTTAAGATTAAAGAAACAAATTGAGACAGATTTGGAAAAATTGGAAAAACCTTCAATTATCATTGATGGGCAGAATTGCTTTGATTAAGATGGATATATTACCTCATTTATTATTCTTATTTTTGACAATACCAATAAGGATAGAGACAACTTATTTCAAAGAGATAAATAAAATGATTTTGAAATTTGTTTGGCAAGGGAAAAAGGCGAGGATAAATGTAAAAATGTTACAAGATGCTAGGACTAGAGGTAGATTTGGACTTCCGAATTGGGAGCTTTATTATTATGCAGCAGTATTGACATGGATGAGAGAATGGATTTTGTTAAGAAATATGAGACTTTTGGTGTTGGAAGGACATGACTTACAGATAGGATGGCACGCAATTATATGGTATGGGAGAAATAAAATACATAGCTATTTCCAGAGACATTATATTAGGAACTCTTTATATTTAGTATGGGAAAAGATAAAACAAAAACATTATATGAAAATACCGTTTTGGATATCGATAACAGAGGCTCTATTTCATCCAAGCAGATTGAATTGGCAAAATATACCACGATACAAAGACATTTTGACAGATGAAGGGAAATTGAAATCGACTCAAGAACTAGAGGAACAAGGAATTAAAATGGATTGGTTTATGAGATTGCAAATGCAGGCAAGATATGATAAAGATAGTAAAATGGAGGGTATCAATTTAGAGATGACAGAATTAGATGAAATACTTACAGGATCGGATGAAAGACTAATTAAGAAATTATATAATTATTTACCGTATTTTTGGAGTATAAGACGCACCTTTTTACCCCCAAAAAGAGGGTGAAAACTTGGGTGCGTCTTATACACTGAATGTAGCCGCCCCCACCCAGCCGCCCCCACCCTTTGGCCTCTGTCTTCCAGCAATTTATCTGTTTGCAGCAAACAGGGAAGAGCCTGTTAAGACAAGCAAGTCCTTAGCAGCTTCCCGATCCCCAGCTGATTTGCCATGTGCTAAAATGAAACTGAAACTGAAACTGCAAAGAGGCAAATAGCTGGGAGAGACACGCAGATTTTTATTTTCTGCTGAACTGGATGCAAGGGGGTAAGTGAATAACTATAAATGTCTGTAGAATGTTCAAATTATTAGACTTATTTTTTAAAGACTGCTTTATTATTGTTCTAGAGCCAGGGGTCTCCAACTTTGGCAATTTTAAGACTTGTGGACTTCAACTCCCAGAATTCCACAGCCAGCTTTGTTAGCTTTGCTGGCTGTGGAATTCTGGGAGTTGAAGTCCACAAGTCTTAAAGTTGCCAAGGTTGGAGACCCCTGTAAATCTAGACAACTTAACAAAATAAAGAAGCTTTTAAAAATAAATGCTTGCTCTGAAGAGGCCCAGTGCTATTGTATCTTCTTTTAAATAATAGAGAATAATGTATACTTCCAGAAATTTCAATTAATTTTAACAGCTCTGTACAAGTATAGTCTGAAATGTAACAGTGTCCTGTTTAGTATTAGAGTTAAATCCTGACTTACCTTGGAGTAGATCTATTTAAATAATTGGGGGGAGTTAGTGTGACTACATTTAAGAAAACTTTCTGGCATAATGTACATTTCTCCAATTCTTTGCTATTTCTATGGGTCAGACTCAGGCACACATGCACAGAAATACACAGCAAACAGTGTATATCATCTGTGCTGTTTGCTGTTTGCTGTTTGGCAAATTGCTTGGAGGCAGAGGCCTTTTTTCCTTGTTTTCCTCCCCCAAAACTTAGGTGCGTCTTATACTCCGAAAAATACGGTACTTTATATTGATTTAGAATTTGAACAAGTGAAAGAAACAATGATAAAATGGACAAGAAATTTTGGTTACACGATAGAATTAGATAAATGGAAACAACTTTGGGAAAGGAACTATAAATTAACTATGGCAACAGCATACAAAGAGAATATGTATAAAATGTTTTATAGCTGGCACATGTCACCAGAAAAGATTGCTAAAATGTTTAAAGATAAATCTATGAAATGTTGGAAATGTCAGCAAATACCAGGCTCTTTTTACCATATGTGGTGGACATGTGCAGAAGCTAAAGAATATTGGACTCGGATTCAGATATGGATAGAAAAAATGGTGAAACAAAATATAGAGTTAAAACCAGAGATATTTTTGTTGGGTATTTTGCCAGAGAAATTTAATAAAGACGATACATATCTAATTGTACATGTAGTAACAGCAGCTAGGATTGCATTTGCACAAAAATGGAAAGGTGCCAAGATTCCATCTGAAGGAGAAACACTTAAGAAAATTTTAGACTGTGCAGAGATGAATAGATTGACAATGAAAATTAAAGATAAGGAAGATTCAGAATATTATAATGTTTGGATGAAATTTTATGATTGGATAGAAAGTGAATATATTTAGAAATTAAATTAGAATGATTAAAAAATTAAAAAGATAAGAAAATGAAGAATAAATGGGATAACCCAGATAACAAAATTAGAATTTAAAGGAGGCAGCATTAGAGTAATAGTGTATACCTAGAGTAAAGGATAATGATATAGATATGACATAAAAAATGATGAATTTAGAAGGGACACCGACAATTTAAAGATGTATTGTAATATACTATCAGTCTGTTAAATATTAGAGATACTAGAATTAGAATCACTCAGGGAAAGGTTTAGTGGGAGAAAGAGGAAGTAGGAGGGGAGAGGAGAAGGAGTGGAGAGAGGAAGGTAGGGGGAGAGAAGGGGCAAGAAGATAGATGGAGGAGGTGGAGACAGAGTGAGGGGAGTGTAAAGGGGAAAAAATACAGACTGATAAATAATAGAGTTACCTGAATCCCTTGTTCACAATCCGTCCGAGTCCCTGGTTGCTGCCTGGAACGGAGCGGCATCGGGGGCATTGGACCGGATTGCACCTTTGCAACCTCTCCATGGCAGTGGACCCAGGAAAGCTCCTTGGTTTACTGAGGAGCTCCGGGGGATGAAACGCCACAAGAGACGTCTAGAGCGACGATGGAGGTCCAGTAACTCTGAGTGCGACCGAACACTTCTAAGAGCCTTTATTAGGAGTTATTTAGTGGTAATACGGGCGGCAAAATGTTCACATTTTTCCGCACCTATTGCATCTGCCAATTCGCGCCCAGCCGCCCTTTTTAGGGTGACCCGCTCCCTCCTTAACATTGAGGGAGCGGAGGAGCCCTTACAGGGTAGAGCTGAAGAATTTGCGCAGTTTCTGGCAGATAAAGTTGCTCAGATTCGGACAGACCTGGACTCCGATTGGGCAACGCAGGCCGAGGTGACTGGGGCAGATCTTAGTGCTATTGTGTGGGATGAGTTTGAACTGGCCACTCCTGAGGATGTGGACAAAGCTATGGGAGCGATGAGCTCCTCCACTTGTTTGTTGGACTGGTCTTGGCCAGTAGGGAGGTGTCACGTAGCTGGCTCCAAGCGTTGGTCAACACTTCTTTGAGAGAGGGGTCTGTTCCGCGGCTATTAAAAGTTGTGGTTGTGAGGCCCCTCCTCAAGAAGCCTTCCCTGGACCCAGCCAACTTAAAAAACTATCGTCCAGTCTCCAACCTTCCCTTCGCGGGGAAGGTTGTGGAGAAAGTGGTGGCACTCCAACTCCTACGGTTGTTGGATGATACTGATTATCTAGATCCCTTTCAATCGGGTTTCAGGCCCGGGTACAGCACTGAAACCGCTTTGGTCACGCTGATGGATGATCTCTGGCGAGCCCGGGATGGGGGTCATTCCTCCATCCTGGTGCTACTTGACCTCTCAGCAGCTTTCGATACCATTGCACTGCACTGACTCAGAGAGATGGGAGTGGGAGGCACTGTGTTACAGTGGTTCTCCTCCTATCTCTCTGATAGGTCGCAGTCGGTGTTAGCAGGGGGACAGAGGTCGTCCCCTAGGCCCATTTGCGGGGTGCCGCAGGGTTCGGTCCACTCTCCCCTTTTATTCAACATCTACATGAAACCTCTGGGTGAGATCATTCGGCGACATGGGGTGAGGTTCCAGCAATATGCTGATGATACCCAGCTGTACATCTCCACCCCATCGCAATTCAGTGAAGCGGTAGAAGTGATGTGCCGGTGCCTGGACAATGTGAGGGTCTGGATGGGAGTGAACAGGCTCAAGCTCAACCCTGACAAGACCGAATGGCTGTGCATACTGCCTCCTAAGGATTATGTCGACTGTTCGTCCTTGGTTCTGGGGGGAGAGAAATTAATCCCCTCAGAACAGGTTTGCAATTTGGGTGTCCTCCTAGACCCACAGCTGAAATTGGACCAACATCTTGCAGCTGTGGCTAGGGCGGGGGTCTGCAACCTGCGGCTCTGGAGCCGCATGCGGCTCTTTGGGCCCTCTGCTGTGGCTCCCTGTTGGGTGATCCCATCACTGAATGGCCCTGCCCCTCACCCTCCCCTCCCAGTCACTCCTTGCCTAGCCTGAGAAGGTAAGGGCAACGGCAGGGGATGGAAAAGCGACTGAGCTGATTCTCCAGTGCTTCATTCTTGCTGGCGCTTCTCCCAGCCCTTGTTTGTGCTGGGAGACGCGCAACCTGCTCTCCGCCTCGAGACACTGGCCCGACCCAGCCGCAACTGATGCCGGCCTCACTATCGTGAGGGCTGGCAGGGAGGGAATGGGATCCGGGAGGAGGGGATGACAGAAAGGGTGACGGGCCCTCAGCGCCCAGCTGCGGTTTTAAAACGTGCACGGGGAACATTCGCTGCCCGGAGGATGCTTTTCAATTAAAGCTCTGTGTGTGTGTGTGTGTGTGTGTGTGTGTGTGTGTATCTCTGTGTCTCTCTGTGTCTCTTCTCTCTCGGAAACCCGGCGAGCTCTCCTTGGGGCTCTTTGCTACTCCTTTTCTTTCTTCTTGGCAACTTTTTGGAAATCCAGGCTGGCTGAGGAACGAGCGCAAGCCACGGTGGAAGCTTCCCGTAGGGTGACCCTCCTCCCCCTCTTTCTCCTCTCGCGATCCCCTGGCTGGCTGTGGTGAGGCCGGGAGTGTGCGCACATGCGTGGAGACCCTCCTCAAGTGAGTGCCTGCCCTGTGTGCGCCTTTTCTGCGCTTTCGCCAAGCCCGGCCGCTCGCTTGAGGAGGGACTTCCCGCTCGTACGCACCCTCCCAGCCTCGCCACAGCCAGCAAGGGGGTCATGAGAGGAGGGGGAGGGGGGAGGAGGGTCACTGGAGCCTTAGTGCAGGAGCGAAGTGGCCCTGCAAATGCCTTCTTGCAACATTTGTGCTCAAGGCAGCTTTTGCCTCTTGCCACTTGGGGCTGGAGCTCGCGCCCACCGTGCTCGGCCGAAGAGCTGCTTGGGGGGGGGAAGGGGACACAGCAAGGTGATGGCCGGAGCCTTAGTGCAGGAGCAAAGCAGCCCTATCTTTTCCTTCGGGCTACATTTGGCTCAAGGCAGCCCTTGCCTCCCACCGCTTTGGGCTCGGAGCTGTAAGCCGCATCCTGTTGCTAGGGGTGAGTGGGACAGGGTCGCATTGTGGCTCCATGTCGTAATGGGCTCCAGGAGGAGGAGGGGACACCATTTCCCCCATTGTGAAGCGCGCTAAAGTTCACTGTGCTGCGCAAGGCACTGTGAGATTGCCTCATGGCCTGCTCGACGCCTCATATCAGAATCGGGGGGGAGGGGGAGAGAGACATACAGAGAGAGAGAGAGAGAGAGAGAGAGAGAGAGAGAGAGAGAGAGAGATACAGAGAGAGGGGGAGAGACATAGAGAGACAGAGAGAGAGAGATACAGAGAGACGGGGGAGAGATAGACAGAGATACAGAGAGGGAGGGGGAGAGACAGAGAGATACACAGAGAGATACAGAGAGAGGGGAGAGAGAGGGGGGGAGAGGGGGAGAGAGAGACAGAGAGAAACAGAGAGATACAGAGCGGAAGGGGGGAGAGAGGCAGAGACAGAGACAGAGAGAAATGTCAAAAGGGTTTTGTGGCCCCTGGTGTTTTTTAACAACTAGTTGTCTGCCCTAATGACCAGCTGGGTAGGAGTGGCTAGGGGGTCATGTGACTGGGTGGGAGTGAGTGACGTTGAGTTGGCCACGCCCACCCAGGTTTTGTGGCTCCCGGTGTTTTCTTTTCTGTGGGAAACGGGTCCAAATGGCTCTTTGAGTGTTTAAGGTTGCAGACCCCTGGGCTAGGGGGACCTTTGCACAGGTTCGCCTGGTGCACCAATTGCGACCCTACTTGGATCAGGAGGCCTTACTCACAGTCACTCATGCCCTCATCACCTCCAGGCTTGACTATTGCAATGCGCTCTAAATGGGGCTACCCTTGAAGAGTGTTTGGAGACTTCAACTGGTCCAGAATGCAGCTGCGCGAGCTGTGGTGGGTGCCCCGAGGTACACCCACGTGACACCAATTCTCCGCCAGCTGCACTGGTTGCCGATCGGTCTCCGGGCACAATTCAAGGTGTTGGTTATTACCTTTAAAGCCCTACATGGCTCAGGACCAGACTATGTTTGGGACCGCTTACTACCACATACCTCCCTACGACCGGTGAGTTCCCACAGAGTTGGGCTTCTGCGGGTCCCGTCAGCTAGACAATGTAGGCTGGCAGGCCCACGGGGGAGAGCCTTCTCTGTGGCGGCTCCGGCTCTCTGGAACCAACTTCCCCTGGAGGTCCGCACCATCCCCACCTTGTTGGCCTTCCGGAAGGCCATCGAAACCTGGCTGTTCCGGCAGGCCTGGGGATAACTGATCTTATTACATAAAAACTCTGAAGGTCTCCCTTTTACGATAAGTATGAGTGAAATTGCTTTTTAATTTTTTTACTGTATTTTAATAACTTATTTCTATTGCTGTTTTTATCTATTTGTTGTAAGCCGCCCAGAGTCCCCTGGGAGTTGGGCGGCATACAAATAGAAATAAATAAATAAATAGCACAATGTAGGTGCATAATAGGATATTGAATTATAATTGATCAGATAGAAATGTGTTGTTATGAATGTTATTGATATATTTTAAGGTATATGTATTGATATGTGTATGGATAATGTGGAGAAAAAAATACAAAAATTTACCCAAAAAAAGAGTTAGTGGTGTCATGGTTAGAAGCAATGGTAAAGCAAGATATGGATTTAAAACCAGAAATATTTTGTTGGGTATTTCAAAGGGAATACAATGCATATTTAATTTTACACATGTTAACAGCTGCTGGAATTGTGTTTGCACAACAGTGGAAAAACAAAGATATGAAAATGAATAAAGAAAATATTACAATGTGCAGAAATGAATAAACTGACAATTAAAATCAAGGAGAAGGCTTCGAATACTTTTTAACGTGGGATTTGTTTTATCAATGGCTAACTAACAGAAACAGAAGTTAGAAATCTAAAAGTATGAAAGAAAACACTAATTATGGTGTAAGGAAAGGTCACTAAAATGTATAAGCAAATATTATTAGTATTTGATCATTATTAATGTGTAGATAACTGCAGGACATTACACACACAAACTATGACAGCGCCAGGGAAACACCAAAAGAATAACAACAGTTTTCCCCCAAAATGCTGCAGGTGAAACCAGTTTTTTCCCTAACCCTAAGGACAGGAAAGACAAAGCCACTGGAATAAAAACCATCAAGGCATTGTGGGAAGTAGTAGCATAAAGAACAGTGTCAGAAACCTCACAGAACCAGAAACCACAAAAAAACAATGCCAAGAAACTCAAGCCAGCCCTTCCCCCTTTAAGAAAACCTCAGGGGAAAGCCCCAGCTGAAAGCAAGACTTAAATTCTTAAGTACACCCATTAAGACAAGGAGAATCAGCAGGCTAAAAATAGCTCCCCTGGAACACCCCTTTTCCTGTTTCCTGGCAGAACTAACCCCCAGGATAGGAAAGACAAAAGACCTGGGACCAAGATTAACCTAGGAGTACAGGAAAACAAAAGCAGGGCAATCAGAAACCCTTCAAGCTGCAGGAACTCACAAAGCCGCACACAGATCAACATATGAAAGCAGCCATGGAGTCACATAAAAGGTGATTGCTGCAAGAAGCAAGTGTTGTGCCTTGCCCGCGTCCAGCGCAGATGATGGAGGACCCGGAGGACGTGGAGCCGCTCATGGTGCAGCAGTACCAGCCCATGTGCCTGGCACCGGAGTCGGCCAGTGATGAAGACTCGGTGCCAGAGCAGGACGATCAGCCAGGACCTTCTGCACCTGTGCAGCAGAGTGAATCATCAGGGGATGAAGAGCCTCTGCTGGATGCTAGGGCTCATAGAGCAGCCAGCAGACAGGACTGGCTTAGCAAGCGTAGGTCTCCTCGGAGGTAGCACTGAGGGCTAATTGGGCCACGCCCTTCAGTGCCTATATTAGTCCAGCGCAGTCAGCAATCAGTGCTGAGAACAACGTCTGTGATCTGCAAGCACATTCAGAGTTTTGTTTGCATCAGAGTCCAGCTTGGAAATCTTGTATTTGGAGAAAGCAGCTTCTGAAAGGCTTATTCCGGGAAGCCAGCCAACTTGTGAGATAAGAAGAGACTTAATGGGTATTTGTTTTGAACATTTGAACGTTTGGTTATTAACCCCCAAAGAACCAAAGGAATGTTATTCCCCGAGACTCTCCTATTGTGTTGTTTATGGACTTTTAAAACCCCTGCGCTTTTACTAAGAACCCTCATTAGTAAAAGGACCCTTTTTGTTTGAACAACAAACGGTTGTGTGTGTGTGTTTCTGTGGGTTGCGGTGCTGGGTCACAACAGTTTGTTCTCAGCCCAAACTGACCACACACAAGCCGAGATAGCACCATGGAGCAGCTTCAGGATGAGAATGCTCAACTTCGGCAGCAGCTGGCAATCATGAATGCTCAGTTGAAGATGCAGCAAAATCAGTTGGCAGCAGCTGCTCCTGTTTTGGCTCCCGCCCAACAGACACGCTGCCCGATAGCCATGCCGGATAAGTTCCATGGACACGAGGCTATGTTCCCGGCGTTCCTGGGCCAGTGCCAGCTGTTTATGTCTCTGAGGCCAGAGGATTTCCCTCACGACCGGGACAAGGTGGGGTTTGTAATTAGCCTGCTGTCTGGAAATGAAGCACGTTGGGCCAACCCTCTACTGGTCCAGAACAGTCCCCTCCTCCAGGACTTCGGGCGTTTCTGTACCCATTTGGAGGAGATGTTCGCTGACCCAATTAAGGCACAGATGGCGTGCAGGCAATTAAGGCAGCTGAGGCAAGGCCGGAGACCACTCAGGGAGTACATCAGCGAATTCCGTCTCCTCAGCCAAGACTCGGCCTGGAACGAGGCTGCGTTGTTGGATGCCTTCCAGGAGGGCTTGGCAGACAGCATCCAGGATGAGCTGGCATGCGTGGACATTCCTGCAACCACCCAAGAACTGGTGCGGCTCTGCCTGAAAATTGATGCCCGGTTGCAAGGGAGGAACGTGCGCCGTGCTGCTCCGGCGCCTCTCGTGCCACCTGAAGTCTCCGCTGTTCTGGCTCCACGACGTGCTGCTCAGGCACCTCCTGTTCCCCGTGGACTTCAGTCGGCCCCGGCTCCCCGTGACGAGCCTATGGACCTTGCCGCTGTTCGGCCCCGCTTGACCGGCACGGAAAAGGACAGACGCAGGGCAGGGGGGTTGTGTCTGTATTGCGGCGACCTGGGCCATTTCGTTCGCTCGTGCCCCAGGAAGGGTCGGGGGTCCACCGCTTCTGGTCCTGCTCCACCGTCCCAGCCGTCGCCGTCGGGAAACGGCCAGCGCCCGGTCTAGCGGAGACGCTGGGTCGGGCATGCACACCCAAAGACTCCGGCTCGGCTGACGTGGATCCCGGTCCTCCGCGGCATCTGTTATTGGACACCAAGGTCTTCATTGACCACCGGGCCCGAGGGGTCTCCGCACACGCCTTGGTGGACTCCGGGGCAACCACCAATTTCATCGACGAGGCGTTCGCCCAGCATCTTGCCATCCCCTTGTGCCCCGTGGACCTGCCGATGAGGGTGGAAACGATCGATGGCCGGGTGTTGCTGTCCGGTCCGATCAAGGCCATCACGCAGCCGGTGCGCCGGTGCATTGGACGGCACGAGGAGGCCATCCAGTTCTATGTGACGTCGGGACTCCATTTCCCTCTGGTTCTCGGACTGGCGTGGCTGCGCACCCATGACCCTCGGATTGTATGGTCCCAGAACTTTATTGCTTTCCCTAGTCTACAGTGTGTGGACCATACGCGCCAGGTTTGCGCGGGTGCGGTACCTGACCCTCCGGACATTTCACTCCTGGCTGACTTTTCGGACTTTGCCGACGTGTTTAGTGAAAAGGAGGCGGACCAGTTGCCCCCGCACCAGCCCTACAATTGCCCTGTGGACCTGATCCTCAACGCTCCGCTCCCTGTGGGACGCCTCTACTCAATGTCGGAACCCGAACTGTCCGCACTACGAGACTTTATCGATAAAAACCTGGCCAGGGGTTTCATCCGACCCTCCTCGTCGCCCTTGTCTGCCCCCGTCCTCTTCGTCAAGAAGAAAACCGGGGACTTGCGCCTGTGCTGTGATTATAGAAAGCTGAACGCCATCACAGTGCGCAACCGGTACCCGTTGCCCCTCATCCCGGTGTTGATGGAACGCCTCCGCTCGGCGACCATCTTCACCAAACTGGACTTACGCGGCGCCTATAACTTGGTGCGTGTTCATGAGGGGGACGAATGGAAGACTGCATTCGGGACCCGCTACGGTCATTTTGAGTATAGGGTCATGCCGTTCGGCTTGACCAACGCTCCGGCTGTGTTCCACCATTTCATGAACGATATCTTTAGGGATTTGCTGGACCAGTTCGTTGTCGTTTACCTGGACGATATTATGATTTATTCCACGTCCCGGAGCAGCCACGTCCAACATATCCGCCAAGTCCTGCAGCGGTTGCGAGACCACCAGCTGTACGCTAAATTGGAGAAGTGTCAGTTTTTCCAGACAACCGTGGATTTCCTGGGCCATCGGATTTCGCCGGAAGGCATCGCCATGGACCGTGGCAAGGTCAAGGCCCTGAAAACCTGGCAACCCCCGCGCCGGGTGAAGGACATTCAGCGACTCCTGGGGTTCGCGAACTATTACAGGACCTTCATCCCAGGGTTTGCCACTCTGACCACGCCTCTCACTCGACTGCTGCAGAAACAAGTCCCTTTCCGGTGGGGCGATTCCGAACAACAGGCGTTCAAGACCCTCACGGATGCCTTCATGCAGGAGCCGATCCTCAAGCACCCAGACCCTTACCACCCCTTCGTCGTGGAGGTGGACGCGTCCGACATTGCTGTGGGCGCCGTCTTGTTACAGACCCGGGAAGATGGCGGTCATCTATTCCCTTGCGCCTATTACTCACGGAAATTAACCCCGTCGGAGCGCAACTATACCATCTGGGAGAAGGAGTTGCTGGCCATCAAGACGGCTTTCGAGACCTGGCGGCACCACCTCGAGGGGGCTCGACATCAAGTGGAGGTGCGCACGGACCACAAGAACCTGGAGTTCTTACAGACGGCCAGGAAGCTCAACCAGCACCAGATACGCTGGTCGTTCTTTTTCTCCCGCTTCAATTTTCGCATTACGTACATCCCGAGCAGCCGGAATCAGCAGGCGGACGCGCTGTCCCGCAAGCCGGAGTACGCCCAAACCCAGGACCCGCTGCCGCCCCGGACGGTCCTGCCCGCCGAGTCCTTCGCGGCTACCCAGGATCCCGTGGACCTCAGAGGGCAGATTCGGGAAGCGCAGCGGCAGGACGCCTACGCGGCGCAACGGAGGCAGGAGATAGGGCCTGAGTCCCCTTGGACATTTTCAGACGACCTCCTCCGTTTCCGGGACCTGCTCTAAGTTCCCGCCGGTCCGCTCCGTGGCATGATCCTTCAGCAGTGCCACGACAGCCCTGCGGCCGGCCACTTCGGCCTTTTCAAGACTCTGAACCTGGTGGCTCGGACTTTTTGGTGGCCCAGACTCCGTGACGACGTCCAGGCCTATGTGACGTCCTGTGTCCGCTGTCGCCAGGCCAAGTACGCCCCTGGAGCGCCGCCGGTCCTGCTGCAGCCCCTGCCGACGCCCGAGAGACCCTGGGGGGCCGTCTCTATGGACTTCCTCACGGACCTGCCCCCATCCGCCGGCTTCACGACCGTGTTCGTATTAGTCGACATGCTCACCAAGATGGCACACTTCATCCCCTGTCGAGGGTTGCCGACAGCTCGCGCCACGGCACGCATGTTTATCCAGCATGTTTTCCGCCTGCACGGTTTGCCGGATAGGGTCGTGTCGGATCGGGGGGCCCAGTTCACGGCCCAATTCTGGAAGGGTCTGATGGCGGCTCTGGAGGTCCAAGTCTGCCTGTCGTCGGCGCATCATCCAGAGACTGATGGGGGCACTGAAAAAGTAATCGGCATCCTCGAACAGTACCTGCGCTGCTTTGTTAACCAGCAGCAGGACAACTGGGCGGACTACCTTGCCGTGGCCGAGTTTGCTTTTAACAACTCCCAGCACACCTCAACGCACGCCTCTTCGTTCCTCGCCAACCTTGGTTACCACCCCCGTTTCTTCCCGCTCATGCTCCTAGACTCTCCTGTTCCTGTGGTGGAGGAATTCCTGTCCGAGCTCCAGGCCGTTCACTAACTGGTGAAGAGATCGTTGAATAAGGCCAAGGAGGATTATAAGAGGGTCGCGGACCGCTCCCGGCGAGCAACTCCACCCCTGGCGGTCGGGGATCGCGTCTGGCTGTCCACGAAGCATCTCCCCTCCGACCAACCGGCTCGTAAGCTTGACCACCGGTTCCTGGGTCTGTTCCCCATGGAAGTGGTCATTAACCCCGTGGCCTACCGGCTGACTTTGCCTCGCTCTCTCAGGATCCACCCCGTCTTCCATCGGTCCCTCCTTGTTCCCGAACGTCCTGCCTGTCCGCTCCGCCCTCCCGCTCCGCCCCAACCGGTGATCCGCACTCCCGATGAACCGCCCAAATACGAAGTCACCAGTATTCGGGATTCCCGCTGGATGAAGGGCCGGTTCCAGTACCTCATCGAGTGGAAGGGGTACGGCCCTGAGGACTTCACATGGGAGGATGAGACTGCCGTTCACGCTCCGGACCTGGTCCGGGCCTTCCACGCTCAATTCCCGTCCTGGCCGCATCCGGATCGACAGACCCGGAGGAAGGGCCCTGCGGTGAGGGATAGTGTTGTGCCTTGCCCGCGTCCAGCACAGATGATGGAGGACCCGGAGGACGTGGAGCCACTCATGGTGCAGCAGTACCAGCCCATGTGCCTGGCACCGGAGTCGGCCAGTGATGAAGACTCGGTGCCAGAGCAGGACGATCAGCCAGGACCTTCTGCACCTGCGCAGCAGAGTGAATCATCAGGGGATGAAGAGCCTCTGCTGGATGCTAGGGCTCGTAGAGCAGCCAGCAGACAGGACTGGCTTAGCAAGCGTAGGTCTCCTCGGAGGTAGCACTGAGGGCTAATTGGGCCACGCCCTTCAGTGCCTATATTAGTCCGGCGCAGTCAGCAATCAGTGCTGAGAACAACGTCTGTGATCTGCGAGCAAATTCAGAGTTTTGTTTGCATCAGAGTCCGGCTTGGAAATCTTGTATTTGGAGAAAGCAGCTTCTGAAAGGCTTATTCCGGGAAGCCAGCCAACTTGTGAGATAAGAAGAGACTTAATGGGTATTTGTTTTGAACATTTGAATGTTTGGTTATTAACCCCCAAAGAACCAAAGGAACGTTATTCCCCGAGACTCTCCTATTGTGTTGTTTATGGACTTTTAAAACCCCTGCGCTTTTACTAAGAACCCTCATTAGTAAAACGACCCTTTTTGTTTGAACAACAAACGGTTGTGTGTGTGTCTTTCTGTGGGTTGCGGTGCTGGGTCACAACAGCAACCACCTCACAATTACCTCAAAAACCAGTTATCACACAGAAAAACACAAAAGTGTCAGAAATGGTGTAGGGCAGGGGCGGGTTGCTTACTTACCGATACCGGTGCGCTGCGTACGCATCTCCACATTTTGTGCACGCGTGCGCCCCCTCGCGCAATTTTGCTTCTGCACATGCGCGGAAGCAAAAAAGCCGAAAAACTCTTTTTAAAAGATGGTGATGCGCGCAACAGACTGGCGAAGACGGCACCGGAGCGGTCGCGCACAAATTGCACAATCGGCCGCTCCCTACTGGAGCTACACACTGGACCGCACTGGTAGGAACCCACCACTGGTGTAGGGTCTCCTGCTTGAGCAGGGGGTTGGACTAGATGACCTACAAGGTCCCTTCCAACTCTTAATGGTAATGTTAATGTTTTGGTTTTTTTAAAAAGAATAGTACAGGTAATTTTCCACTAGGTGACAGTATTGAACCAAAATCTCGCAAACCATGGACCAGAGGTCTTCAAACTTGGCAACTTTAAGACTTGTGGACTTCAACTCCCAGAATTCTCCAGCAAGCTGGCTGGAGAATTCTGAGAGTTGAAGTCCAAAAGTCTTAAAGTTGCCAAGTTTGGGGACCCCTGCTTTGGACTAACTACCAGGAGATGCTAAGGTGCATCCCTGCAGTTGTTAAGTGACACGGTTGTTAAGTGAATCTGGCTTTACTTGTCAGAAGGTCGCTAAAGGGATCACGTGACCCCAGGACACTGCAATGGTCATAAATATGAATCAGTTGCCAAGTGTCTGAATTTTGATCACATGACCCTGAGGATTCTGGAACGGTCATTAAGTGTGAAAAATGGTCATAAGTCACTTTTTCACTGCCATTGTAACTTTGAACAGTCACTAAACGAATATTTGTAAGTCAAGGACCAACCTGCACTTAAAAGCAAGATATTGCATCACAAATAAAACATTTCCTAAAAACAATATTTAAAAAAACATTTCCTAAAAACAATAATTTTTGTAAAAAAAAAATTTTTCCTAAAAACAACAAAATGTCCTGAAAAAAATTAACAAATAAAATATCCTTTAAAAAAATTAAAATCATAAAGAAAAAAAACCTAGTCACTAACCAGTAGGCAGAATCAGCTGCTCTCCGATGAGATGGATGCTGGAATGATGCAGCACTGGCAGGGGTGAAATCCTCCCGGTTCAACCCGGTTCGGGCGAGTAGGTAGGGGTTGCAGCAGCTGGTTCGGATAACCGGGATGGCAGCACGAGGCTCCGCCCACCCGCCCCGACATCCTCACTTCCTGGTTTTTTTAAAAAACTTTTTAAAGCCTTTTTTCCCTGCTGGTTCCCCGGAAAGAAAGAAAGAGAGGGGGGAGGGAGGGAGGGGGGAAGGGAAGGGAAGTGAGAAAGAAAGAGAAAGAAAGAGGTGTTAGAAGGAAAAAATCAGGACTCACTTTCCAGCAGGGAGATCGCTTGGCAAAGAAGAAAAAATGCTGTCGCTTTAAACCAGGAGTCTCCAACTTAGCCACATGACTGGCTAAGGAATTCTGGGAGTTGAAGTCCACAAGTCTTAATGTTGCAAACTTTGGAGACTCCTGCTTTAAATTGAAAAGCCTTCAGAAGCGAAGTGACATTCAGCAGTGGATAAAAGGAAGGATTTTTGTATGGTTCTATGTTTTTGAAGTTTTGGGGTTTGTGCAATATGGGCTTTGTGTTTCTAAAAGGGGGTTGGGTGATTTCCATTGTGGCTAAATGACTTTCGTCCTGTGTCGGGTCTTGAGTGTGGGGCTGCTTATTCTGATTCTACTACTGTGTTTTGTTAGCTGCCAAATCTTGCCATGGGGAAATTTCAAAATATCCCGTCTTGAATGGGTTTTCTAGGGATCTGTTTGCCTGCTTGTGTGAATGGAGCCAAACGTCAGGCTTCCATTTTCTATAGGGTCATTATCTCATTATCTCTATCGGGCAGGAATGTGGAATGAGCTTCTTTGTTAGCAGCTTGATTTTTCCTTGTTTTTCTGTGAGTCTTTTATTATGAGTAATATTTTATTTGGGGGGGTTTGCTTCCCACAAAAATAGAAAGAAAGAAAGAAAGAAAGAAAGAAAGAAAGAAAGAAAGAAAGAAAGAAAGAAAGAAAGAAAGAAAGAAAGAAAGAAAGAAAGAGGGAGGGAGGGAGGGAGGGAGGGAGGGAGGACCACAAACCTGGCTGGCACTAGACGCAGCTTCAGAGGATGCTTTGAAACAACACAGCAAAGCCTGGAAGCGACCTCAGAGGTCATCTAGTCCAACCCCCTGCTCCCTGGCAAAATGGACTGCTAAATTGGCCGCACCCACCCAGTCACATGACCACATGATCATGCCACCTGAAGCCACACCCACCTGACCTCCAAGTCACACCCACAAAATAAGCCACGCCCACAGAACTGGTAGGGGGAAATTTCACATTTCACCCCTGTGCAGCAGGCGACCAGATGCTCCTGAGTCTGGCTGAAGGTAAGCTGGACTGGAGGCACACAGGGACAACCCAGTTAGCTAGGCCCGCCTGGCATGGAGCGGAGGCGGCTTAGCCAGCCAGGCGAGGCCGGGGACTGAGGGGGGGGCGGCAAGAAAGGCCTCAGCTGAGTGCCACCGGGCTTCCCTGTCTACGCAAGCCCTGGGAATGGTGGCAAGGAATGCCTCAGCCATTCCCGGGGCTCGAGTAGACCGCAAAGCCCGGTGGCCCTCTTGGTAGTTTCTGCCCCCGCACACCCCACGAAGTCACCCTCCAAGTGCCGCTGGCTTTTGCGGTCTACGAAAGCCTGTGGAGTGGCGGCAAGGAAGTCCTCAGCCACTCCATGGGCTCGAGTAGACCGCGAAGCCTGGCGGCACGCTCAGTAGTTTCTTCCCACCCCCGTGCACCCCGCGAAGTCTCCCTCCGAGCGCCGCTGGGTTTTGCGGTCTACATGAGCCCGTGGAGTGGCGGCAAAGAAGGCCTCAGCCACTCCACGAGCTCGAGTAGACCGCAAAGCCCGGCGGCGCTCTCTGTAGTTTCTTCCCGCCCCCCTATCGTTTGCGGCACAGCCGTAGGCTTACTTACCTTTAGGCAGCTGCAGGACGAGGCAGCAGTAACTCAGGTAAGCAAGCTGGGAAGTCAGGAAGTGACAACGCGAGGGCGAGAGGCCAGACCGCGTGGTGACCGCGGTATATATAGGGCTCTCAGAGGCGGGGTGATCGGCGAGTGAGCGAGTGGCGGGCGGGTAGGCAGGCGGGGCAAGCATGGTGCGGACGGGCGGGGCGGGTGGGCAGGCGAGCAAGCGAGCGGCGACCGGGCGCACGGGGAGAGCAAGCAGAACCGCCGTGGGGGGAGAGAACGGAACCGGCTCGGGGCAGGCCAGGCTGCCATTACTCCTGGTTCAGCGAACCCTTCCCTATTTTTACTACCAGTTCTATAGAACCGGTCTGAACTGGGAGGAACCCACCTCTGCCATAATCTATGGAGCAGGATGTTCCTGGGTAGCTGTTTTGTTCTATCCTCCTTATCTGTTACTGGTGCCAATGCAGCAAGGAACACGGGGGGGGGGGGCTGGGTGCCTAGCAACACACAGGTATTTTCCCGATGTCTGAACCATGCCAGGCCATGACATACCCCGCTTCTTCTTTGAGACATGCACCAGGCACAGGGTCGTACAGAAAAACAAGATGGCAGGAGTTAATTACTGGTACAAGCAAATGGCAAAGGCAATTCTAATTCTTACAGTAGCAAAGCAATTCTTACAGAAGCGAAATAGCAAGTTAAACTAATTCTACTGATTCTATTATGATGTCCCACTAATTCTACCTATTCTGTTATTATTATGTCCCTTCATTTTGATAAACTAATTTGCTCACACCAGATACATACAAAGAAATGCTGGTCTTGTATTTTGATGTGTTTGTTGTGGTCCACCAGTGGCCTGTGGAGCTGGCAGCAGAGTCAGATAGCGAGGAGGCTGGGGAGGAACATGGGCCAGGCCTGGAGAAGGCTCAGTGCCAGAGGCAGGGATCCAGCCCGGGACATCTGGGAGGTCTGTGCTGACTCCAGAGCTTCCAGAGGCTGACATGAGTGAGGCAGAGGAACAGGGGGAGCCTGTTCTCAATGTGCGCATGCGCAGAGCTGCCAGAAGGCAAGAAGAGTTACAGAGGAGAAGGACTACTCGGGAGTAAGGCTTGGAGATAATTGGCCCCTCCCATAGGCTATATAAGTGGAGCACACGGAAGTGCTTGTTGCAGGAAGCAACTTCATTCAACTCGTGTCATTTTAGCTCTGACTCCATGTTTCTGTTTGGTCTTGCCAAGTTTCTTGCTAATTGGTCTTTGGCAGTTTGTCAAGAAAGATCAAGGTTCGTGTGCTTATCTGCCTTTCCCTGAAAGACTGTTGTTGGACTTGTTATCATTGTTTGGGACTTATTACCGCTGGGAATGATAATAATTCGCAGCCATTAAAATAAAAGAGGTTTTTGGGACGTCATTTGTGCTGTATTATTTGATCAGGAAGCCTAAGTCAGAACAGTTTGCTTCCTGCCCCAAACTACAAACAAACCTCTAAAAAGATGGAGCAGCTGCATGCCGAGAACGTGCTGCTTAATCAACAGATAGCCCTGTTGGCTGGCCAGGTGGCTCAGCTCCAAGCCCACGCTGCTCCACCTACTCGGAGGAAATGCCCGTTAGCTGTGCCGGATAAGTTTAATGGCAAACAAGACATGTTCCCGGCTTTTTTGGGACAATGCCAGCTGTTTATTATTTATTAATGTATTTATTTATTTATTTTAGAGGTCTTATATGCCACCCTACTCCCTGGGGACTCAGGGCAGTGTACAACATGTCAAGAACCACTAAACAATATAAAAAATTTAATAACAATTTAAAAAACATTTATTAAAAAAACTTACAACAACCATACATACGTGGGGGAGACCTAAGAAGTGAATTGTCTCATAACCCCGCCTGCAAGAAGAGCCATGTCTTAATGGCTTTTCGGAAGGCCAGCAAGGTGGGGATAATTCAGATCTCTGGGGGAAGTTGGTTCCAGAGAGCCGGGGCCCCTACAGATAAGGCCCTCCCCCTAGGCCCCGCCAGTCAGCATTGTTTGGCTGACGGGACCTGGAGGAGACCCGCTCTGTGGGACCTGACCGGTCGAAGGGAAGTATGAGGTAGAATGCGGTCCCGGAGGTAACCTGGTCCTAAGCCATGTAGGGCTTTAAAGATGATGATCAACACCTTGAATTGTACCCGGAGTCCAATGGGCAGCCAATGCAACTGGCGGAGTATAGGTGTTACGTGGGTGTATTGTGAAACACCCACCACAGCACGCGCAGCCGCATTTTGCACCAATTGTAGTCTCCGAATACTCTTCAAGGGTAGCCCCATGTAGAGCGCATTACAGTAGTCCAATCAGGAGGTGACAAGGGCATGAGTGACCGTGAGTAGAGCCTCCTTCTCCAAGTATGGTCGCAATTGGTGCACCAGGCGAACCTGTGCAAAAGCCCCCCTAGCCACAGCTGTAAGGTGTTGATCTAATTTTAGCTGTGGATCTAGGAGGACTCCCAAATTGCGAACCCGTTCCGAGGGAGTTAATTTTCCTCCCTCAAGAACCAAGGAGGGACAGTCGACATGGTCCTTAGGAGGCAACATCCAGAGCCACTCAGTCTTGTCGGGGTTGAGTCTGAGTCTGTTTCTCCCCATCCAGATCCTAACATCGTCCAGGCATCGGCACATTACATCGACTGCCTCCCTGAATTGAGACGGGGTGGTGATGTACAGCTGGGTGTTGAAAACTCACCCCGTGTCTACGGATGATCTCCCCCAGCGGTTTCATGTAAATGTTAAACAGGATGGGCGAGAGGACCAAACCCTGAGGCACCCCACAAGTCAGGGGCCTAGGAGACGACCTCTGCCCTCCTGCTAACACCGACTGCATCCTGTCGGCGAGACAAGAGGAGAACCACCGTAAAACGGTGCCTCCCACTCCCAACTCGCCGAGACGATGCAGAAGGATACCATGGTCGATGGTATCGAAAGCCGCTGAGAGGTCAAGTAGCACCAGGATGGAGGAATTACCCCCATCCTGGGCTAGCCAGAGATCATCCATCAGGGCGACCAAGGCAGTTTCTGTACTGTAGCCGCGCCTGAAACCCGACTGACAGGAATCTAGATGATCAGTTTCCTCCAATAGCCGAAGAAGCTGAAAAGCTACCACCTTCTCCACAACTTTACCTATAAAAGGTAAGTTGGAGACCGGACGAAAGTTCTTCAAATCCGCTGGATCCAGGGAAGGCTTCTTAAGGAGGGGTCTCACCACCGCAACCTTTAGAGGCTGCGGTATGGATCCCTCCCTAAAAGAAGCGTTGATCACCGCCTGGATCTGTCAAGGGGGGCATTCCCCCGTAGAGGCGATCTGTGGATCTTGCTTCCTTTGAAGTCATTCTCATTAGAAAATAAAACCGAGATTCAAATCTAATTAACAAAATATTTATTTCAGTACAAAAGTAATAAAAAATAGACCCTTAATAAGCTACATCTTTCCAACTAATGAAGTCACGTCTGCCTTCAGCAGAAAATGGAGAAAGAGAAGGAAGAATGGGAGTTAACTCCTGGAATGCCCCATGCGTAGTAAAACATATCACATGTCTGCTTGACCATAAATACAAGAAACAGTAGATCTGCACAACTGGCAATATTCACATCGTGACACCCCTTCTTTGTCAGTTGGGCTAATATAATATGTCACTCAACACTCAACATGTCAATGTGTCTGGACCTTGAACCTGTGAAGTGAGTCCTGGAAATGTAAACTACTGATTGATTGTCTTCCATCACAGTGATCGGTTTTTCCGGCTTCGTCCAGATATCTGTAACTAAGGAATTGAACCAGGTTAAAAAGTTACATGCATCAGACACACATGCATACTCTGCTTCAGTTGATGAGCAGGAAATAAAACTTTGTTTTCTTACGTTCCAGTAAACTGGACATCCATTCAGGAACATTATGTAACCTGATGTGCTTTTTCTTGACTCCTTATCACTTGCCCAATCTGCATCTGCATAACAATACATGTCAGCAAAATCTGTATGTTCTGGTTCTAGCTTCAATTTGAAGTGTTTTGTGTGTATCAGGTATCTCAATAACTTTTTAATACATGACCAGTGAAACTCTGTTGCTTTGCCTACATGTCTTGAAAGTAAATTAACAGTAAGTGCTATGTCTGGTCTAGTCCATCCACTAATGTAAAGTAGTGAACCAATTACTGAACGATAAAGTGTTTGATCCTTGAACTCAGGACTATATGCATCCTTCAAATTGTGAAAATCAGTTTGCATTGGTGTTTGTGTAGGCGTTGCATCTGTCATGTTGCAATGATGCAAAAGTTGATTTATCTTAGCTTCTTGTGAAAGGCTAAACCCCTTCTGTGTCTTTTCAATGTGAACTCCTAAATATTCATTGATGTGTCCTAATGATTTCAATGTGAAGTATTTTTGCAAACCTTTAACAAAATTCTCACTCATGTGTTTGTTTGGACCAATGTAAACAATGTCATCAACATAAACAAGAACAATTTCATTACTATTTCCATACCTTTTTGTGAACACGCATTCATCAGTGTCGGACTTAATAAAGCCCATTAAATTTAGTTTGTCTTTTAGACATGTGTACCACATCAGACCTGATTGTTTCAGACCATAGAGACTTTTGTTTAGGAACCAGGTATCCCCTTCTCGGTCCCGGAAGCCGGGAGCGGACCTGACGTAGATTTCTTCATCTAGATCAGCATGTAGGTAAGCTGTTTCAACATCAAATTGGAAAACTTCGAGTCCAAGGATAGAAGCAGTGATTAGAGCAATTTTCACACTTTCAGTTCGCACTGTAGGTGAGTAAGTGTTTGTGTAATCTTCAGGATAGCTTTGTGCGAAACCCTGTGCGACAAGTCTTGCTTTGTATAATAATTCACCATCTGGCTTTTGTTTGATTTTGTAGACCCATCTTGTGCCAATGACTTTTTTGTGTGTTGGAGGTGTTGC
The DNA here is from genome assembly GCA_023053685.1 of Diadophis punctatus similis. Taxonomy (NCBI): domain Eukaryota; kingdom Metazoa; phylum Chordata; class Lepidosauria; order Squamata; family Dipsadidae; genus Diadophis; species Diadophis punctatus. The sequence goes on along the minus strand of JALIGW010000059.1, from coordinate 3,363,692 downwards.
AGATGTGTATACTTTGAGTTTCTGCAAACTATCCATCTCATCTTGCATGGTCTCATACCATTTTTGTTGTTCATCTTCAGAAAGATATTTAATTTGTGAAAAGTTCTCGGTGGGAGTGTAACATTACAGATTAATGGCAATGGTGTGTTTGTCAATTGCATTGTATATCTCTTTGGTGGAATACCTTTTGTAGTTCTCTTGGAACGTCTCGGGACGATTGTCCAGTCGTCTTCCTTGTTGTCCACATCTCCATCAGCGTCGCTAGCTTCAGCATCCACGGCATGGTAGGATGGGATATCAGGTGATGAACGTTGGTCATCTGGTTGCACTGTATCAACAATTTCAGTTCTAGGGAAATAAACTCCAGGGTCATTAGAATGTATCCTGGACCAATCTGAATCTTCTTCAAAATTAGCTGAATTAGAAATTGTTATCGTATTGTGAGAGTCAATGAATCTTCCCCATTTAGAATTGTTATCAACACCCATATATCTCAGTCTCTTTGCTACTGGGCCACCTTTTCTTCTTTGGGCCAATGGAATGTTGACCATGGCATATGAACCAAAAATGTGTAAGTGTCTAAGATCTGGCTGGCGGCCATATAACATGTAGAAGGGTGTTTGGTCAATGACACTGCTCCGTGTACGATTGACAATGTAATTTGCATAGTTAACTGCTTCGCCCCAAAATGAGTGTTTGAGATTGGCATTTTCTAGGAGACAGCGCATCATGGTTTGGAGGACCCCCTGTCATCTGACACTCCGTTGTGAGCTGGTGTGAAAGGGGCAGATGCTTGGTGTAGGATACCGTTTCATCACATCCAATCCTGGAAACGCTGAGACGTGAACTCGGCACCACGATCACTCTGGATTCTCTGGCTCCTCACTCCGTGTTGATTGTAGATTTGAACTGCAAAATCTCTAAAGGTCTGAAAGGTTTCAGATTTTTCTTTCATAAGAAAGACATAACCATATCTAGAATGATTATCAACAATAGTTAAGAAATACTTTTTACCGCCAATAGTTGGACCATAAGGGCCCACAATATCAGTATGAACCAAATCAAAAATGCGTGTTGACTTACGTGTAGCATGTTTTGGAACGGCTGCTGCCCTCGATTTTGCCTTTTTGCAAACAGCACAGTCCAAATGTACCTTACATCCTTTGAAATTCAAACCTTGTGTGAAAAATGGCATTTTTTTAAGGACCTCAAAACTTGTATGTCCTAATCTTCTGTGCCATCTATGTATACACCTGTCATGTAAACGAAAACCTGTAAGTGAGGTTGCAGCATTAACATTAACATGAGGAACCTTGGGTTTGATTACCTGTTGCTTTGTGGCTTTAGGAGCCTTTGGAATATTCACAGGATCTCTCTCTGGGGTATCTCTCTCTGGGCCTGTGATATTCTCTATTGAGATTTTTATACTTGCCTGAATTTGAGGTTCTGCCTTTGGCCTCAAATAGTAGACCTGACCAATCACAATTGTGTCAGCAATAATATGACCATCTTTAAAAATATAACTGGCGTTACCTAAATGAAGGACATAAAAATGTAAAACAGCAGATAAATGATTCTGACTAAGCAAATTACAATTAGCTGTAGGAATAATAAACATCAGGTATTAGGGTACCTAACTCTTCAATAACAACAGTCCCTTTTCCTTCAACTTTGAAGGGGTGGCCACCAAATGCGTACAGTTCACGATATTCTGGTTCAGGCTCATGTAGCTCTTTGAAAAGTTCTTTTCTGTAAGTAATGTGAACAGCCGCTCCACTATCGAGAGTCCACAAAAGAGACCGGTCGTATTGCTTTGGCTGTGTATCATGGGTGATTGCTAGCATGGTGTATGGAGGTGGGAAATCATGCCTGGGACCGGGTCGGCACTGTCCTCTGCCTCTGCTGCCTCTGGGTGCTGTTCCTCTGGGCTGGTACTGGTCTCTGTAGTCTGTTCCTCTGGGTTGGTACTGGCATCTGTAGTCTGTTCCTCTGGGCTGGACAGGAACTTGAGTGCGTTGCAATTGAATACAATCTCTGCTTGTATGGCCCACACGGTCGCAATATTGGCATCTTATTACTCTTGGTGCATAGGTTCGTTCGTAGGATCGTCTAGGTGGTAGTTGTAAGTGGGGCGTGGCCTGCATATAAGCTTCATATTCTGTTAAAATTCTACAAACATGATCAACAGTTCTTTGAGCAAGAGGAACTTGATTAATTTGTGTGATGGCCTCCCTCCATGTGTAATTCAAGGAATTGGTAATAATACTGACCACTTGGTTATCGTCCATTGGATAGCCACGTTCTGCAAGATCTTTCCTCATGCGCTTCATTTTTGTTAAGTGTGCCCCCATATTGTCAGTAGGTTTAAGTTTTGTTCCATGAAATTGTGACAAAAGTAAGTTTGTGGACTCAGCTGAAACTGGGCAAAAACAACATTCTAATTGAGTCCATATTTCTTGGGCAGTTGCATCAGGAACAAAGGTTTGCTGCATTTCGGTGTCCATCAACATCAGTAAACTCGTGGACGCTTTAATATCTAGCAGTCTTATGGCATCTGACCAGGGTCGTGGAGGGGGTTCTGTATTATGTCATATGTCCCCTCACGACGAAGCAAAATAGTTATCTCAGAGACCCAGGCTTTGTAATTTTGTCCTGATTGCTTTAATTTTGCGTTGCCAACTAATGGGACGATTTGTGATTGTTGTGTCAAAATAGGTGGAATTGCTTGGGCCAGCAGTGGTGCGGCCTGTGGAATCGCTTGTGGCAAGGCTTGGGCCTGAGCAGGTTGAGGTGCTTCTTGAGGTGCCTGGACTGGCTATTGTTGTGCAATTAGTGCACCAGCTGCGGCTGGCTGCAAAATTGGGGCTGCAGGAGGTGCCTGGGCTGACTGTTGTTGTACAACTAGTGCACCAGCTGGAGCTGGCTGCAAAATTGGGGCTGCAGGAGGTGCCTGGGCTGGCTGTTGTTGTACAACTAGTGCACCAGCTGGAGCTGGCTGCAGAATTGGGGCCGCAGGAGGTGCCTGGACTGGCTGTTGCTGAGGGGCAGCAATAGGTGGTGGCGCTGGAGCAGGCAAAAGTTGGGCTGCCACAGCTGGTGGTGGCCCTTGAGCAGGCACAGGTTGGGCCCCTGGTGCTGGAGTAGGAGGTGGTCCAGCTTGCGGTGGATGCACAATTTGTGCTTGCATAGGTTGGGTAGGTGGGACAATTTGTGCCTGTAAAGGTTGTGCAGCTAATGATGGACGAAGCATTAATGTATCAAGCCTCAATTGAGTCATTCTGTTCTGAGCCTGCAATATTTTTAATTGTTCATTTAAACTTTCATTCTGTTTATGCAAGGATTCATTCTGTTTAATCAAAGTTTCATTCTGTTCCTGAATTACTTGGAGAAAAGAATCCCTTTTTTTGCCACTAGATGGCAGTGCAGCATAAGCATATTCATAGTCTCTTTCATCAAAAAATTCCTGCCCACGTAATTGTGACGTGCCCATCCAAGGGCGTTGTTCTAAGTTGTTTAAAGAAGGAAAGGAGGGGGGATCATGGCACCGCTCTGGAATGCCTGAAGGCGGGTGGACATCTTGCTTTTCAGCACGGAAAAATGCATGCAGTCTAGCCTCCTGTAATTCTTTTTGCAAATGCTTAATCTGAGCTTGCTGCCTCTGCAGCGTCTGGCCATAAGTTAAATTTATTTCTCTTTCAGCACTTGTCTGCCCTATGGAAGATGTTTGTGGGCTGGCAATTTGCTGCCTATAGAAGGATGCCTCCTCATCTTGTGGGGCATTAGCTTGAGAGATTTTTGGAATAGCTCCTAAACGTGTAGAATTTCCCCCAGGGGCAAACGATGTGTTAATTTTCACATTACTGACCTCTGTCAAGTCTCCATTCGGTCCTGAAAATTCTTCCGTTTGTGTTGCAAACAGAGGTGGTGAGGCTTCTTCATGTAGAGAAATGCTTTCTGCAGGGCACTTTTCAGTTGCTTCCAGCTTATCTCCATTCGCGGAGGACATGGCTGGTCATAAATCACTCTAATTAGCTAACTATCCTATAACGCAAGAAGACCTTCAAAGGAAGCTATAAATTTTACAGCCATCTCTGATACCATGTCAAGGGGGGCATTCCCCCGTAGAGGCAATCTGTGGATCTTGCTTCCTTTGAAGTCATTCTCATTAGAAAATAAAACCGAGATTCAAATCTAATTAACAAAATATTTATTTCAGTACAAAAGTAATAAAAAATAGACCCTTAATAAGCTACATCTTTCCAACTAATGAAGTCACGTCTGCCTTCAGCAGAAAATGGAGAAAGAGAAGGAAGAATGGGAGTTAACTCCTGGAATGCACCCATGCGTAGTAAAACATATCACATGTCTGCTTGACCATAAATACAAGAAACAGTAGATCTGCACAACTGGCAATATTCACATCGTGACAGGATCCAGCCACGTGCCACCTCCCTGCTGGCCGAAACCAGCCAGGAGGGGCACGGGTCCAATAAACAGGTGGAAGAGCTCATCGCACCCATGGCCTTGTCTACGTCATCAGGAGTGGCTGGCTCAAACTCTTCCCACAACGCTGGACTAAGACTTGCCCCTGTCAACTCACTGGGCTCTGACCAGCCGGAGTCCAGGTTCGACTGAATCTGAGCGACTTTATCCGTCAGAAACTGTGCAAATTCCTCAGCTCTACCTTGCAAGTGTTCCTCGCTCCCCCCTTTAGCAAGGAGGGAGCGAGTCACCCTAAACAAGGCGGCTGGGCGAGAATCTGCGGATGCAATAAGAGCGGAAAAATGAGATCCTTTTGCCGCCCTTATCGCCACTAGATAAGACTTAATAAAAGTTCTTAGAAGTGTTCGGTCGGATTCGGTTTTACTAGCTCTCCAGCGTCGCTCCAGACGTCTCTTGTGGCACTTCATCTCCCAGAGCTCCTCGGTAAACCAGGGAGCTTTCCGGGATCTACTGCCACAGAGAGGTTGCAAAGGCGTAATCCGATCTAATGCCCCTGCTGCTGCGGTGTTCCAAGCAGCCACCAGGGACTCAGACGAATTGTGTACCAGGGTTTCAGGTACTTCCCCAAGTTCCCTCTGGAATCCTTCCGACTCCATTAGGCGCCTGGGGTGGAACCACCTAGTCGGTCCCACCTCCCTGCGGGGGAGGAGTGGGGCTGTGAAATCCAACCTCAATAGGAAATGATCTGACCGGGGGACTTCCGGGGTGGAGTCACGGCGAGCGGTTGAGGGAGAGCTCTGCTCCGCTCCCCGAAACCTGAATTCCTGAAGATCAGAGGCCCTTTTTCAGGGCGCATCAACCTTGGAGGGGTGGATGAACCTATAAAGAGCCTGGCGAGCATTGTGGTGGAAGGCAACCACCCGTTGCGAAGCAGGGAAAGCTTTATGACTTCAAATCAGGAAGCGCTGTCATCTCCGCGATGGCTGCCCTAGTGCCATGACAGCCCCAATGTAACAGAGGAAGAAGCAAGATATAATTATACACTGAGACATCGGTAAGCTAAAAAAACCTACACTGTGCTTAGTTTATAACAGTATATGAAGAGAGGATTATAAGAAACTACGAGGTGCATGAGTTGGACTCAGAGAAAGTGGAAATAACCCCGTAAATAGCGGCCACCCGGCGGTGTGAGCAACAATGATAAGAGGACACTGCGGAAGGGAGACAACAAAAGGTACATGGAAGGGGGACCCAGATGAAAATACATATAAAAGTGTGAGGACGGAGTTGAGACAAAAGACCAAAGGAGTAACAAAATGATAAGAATAAAAAAGCAAGATTTTGACAGTTTGTTTATGTGAACAGAGGGAGAACGATACAACCGATAGATACAAACTTTCCAAAATCTATCAGGGACTAAGGATTTGAGATACAATAACGAAAGTAAAAAGATTGCATCTGGAAAAGAAAGGAATGACTTTAGAGCTTGGGGGGAAAATACTTTTGATTATTAATGTGGAATACTTTGAGAACTTTCAAAGAGAATTGGAACTAAATACAAGAAGACAGAGCCTATAATTACAACGGACTGTTGTGATTAGCAGTAATAACACCTTAATTACTACCCTCAAGCGGAGAGACTGGTGAAACAGAGACTGTGTTAAGAAGATACAAGTAACTTTCTTTAAGGACTTTTCTAAGGACTCTACTAAGAAGATCATATTCTTGAAATATAGTATTATATAGTAGTATTAACCATATTATATTATTACATTACCATTATTATAATACAAGTTAAAATTAAAACTAAGCTAAATTAAGTAAAAAAAAGATAAGAGAACAGAAAAAAAATAGAAGAACTTATAATTGAAATTAAGTAAAGACTCAGAAGGGATAAGAATAAATAGTTGAAGAATTTAAGAATTTTATTATATAAATACTTTACAACTGTATGAATTGCATATAAAAACTTGAATAGTGGATAAAGAGTAAGACTACACGTATTATATATCATATATTAGTGTTGTTAGCAATATCGTTAATTTCTGAATTATATACTTGGTACATTGTGAACTAACTCCTTTAGAAATTGTGTAATAGATAAGATATACTTTGATTGATAGTGTGATAGATATATTCCCTATATATAGATTGAATAACTGATTAATACATTAATTAATTGATTAGATACTTGATTAATTTGGATAATTGTGTAATAGTTTAAAAGGTTGATAATTTGAAGCTTAAAACAAAAAAACAAATCAGAGTGAATAAGGCTTGATGAATGGTAGATCTGAAAGATCTTTATAATATACTTAAAATGTCAACCACAACGACCATTCAAAAATTAGCAAAAAACCCAACATCAAATCCGACCTTACCAATGGCATCTCCCTCTGGTCAGAGGTCTATTGAGAGTATGTTAAGCGCAGAAAAAGCTAGCAATCAGGCCAACATGCAAACAGTGCAAGTAACACTATAGGCAATACAAGAAACAATGCTGAAGATGCAGGAGAAAAGTGACAGGAACTATGAAACCATGAGAGAGGATATACAAAAGGTTGACAATAAAATAGGTGCTATTCAACAAGTGATAGAAAAAAAATGAAAAACAAATAAATCTGATAGAAGTAAGAACAGAACAAACAGAAAAGAAGGTTGAAACAGTTGACTTAAAACTAATTAAGATCAATAGGGAATTAGAAGAGTCAATCATTAACCTAGAAATCGATAAAGCTGCGTTTTACTTACGCTTTCAAAATGTAACAGAAAATAAGGATGAGGATTTAGGAGCAACAATGATAGAAATAATCCAGGAAATCACACAAAAAGATAAACAAGAAGTACAAAATGGTTTAGACGAAATATACAGAGTACATACTAATTTTGCCCAGAGAAACAAATTACCTAGAGAGGTACACATCAGATTCACCAGAAGAGACATTAGAAATGAAATACTCAAGGCAACAAGAGATGAAACTATAATTTATAAAGGCAAGGAAATTTGGATTTTAAAGCAAGTACCGAAAAGATTAAGAGACCATAGGAGGGATTACCATGCTTTAGCATCACAATTAAACAAAAGAAAGGTTCTGTTCAAGTGGTTGGTCCCAGAAGGAATGCTTATCTCTTGGCAAGGTAGAAAACTTAAAATAGATAATGTAGATATGGCACAAGAATTTTATGAACAATTTATAATATTGGAGGGGGAAGATCTAGATAGTAGAAGTCAGGAAGAACAGACATCTGAGGAAAATCTGCTAAGACAGGAGGAAACTAGTGAAGAAAAAGAACTCCAAGAAACAGAAGGAATAAGAACTAGAGCACAAAGAGAAAATAGAATTAATAGGAGACAGACACACAAGTAGGAGACAAATGCACACATAACAAAAAATGGAAGAATCCACAAGCTTGCTATCAATAAATATCAATGGTTTAAATTCACACATTAAAAGGAAATTGATTTTTGCCAAACTACAAAAACAGAAAACTGATATAATTTGCTTGCAAGAAGTCCACATCTCAAAACAGAATGAAAAAGACTTAGAACAAGAAAAATTAGGTGAACTATTCACGACACTGTCAAAGAAGAAAAAGAGAGGCATACCTGTATATGTTAAGAAACATCTGAAAGCAAAAAAGATATATGCAGATGACAAAGGGAGAATTTTAATGATCTCGATTAAAATTCATCATATAGAAACCTTACTGGTAGTGATATATGCCCCAAATAAAGAACAGAATTTTTTTTATCTTAACCTACACCAAAAAATAGCGGAGATAGGTATTGGAAACATTTGTGTATTGGGTGACTATAACGGAATTGTTGATGTGAAAAGGGATTATAAAACTGATAATAAAAATGTACGGAAGAAGAAAATAACTTTGCCAAAATCTTTCCATGAAATGTGTCATGAACTAAATCTAAGAGACTGTTGGAGGGAACAAAACTTAGATATTGAAGACTATACATTTTACTCTAATCCACATAGGTCCTGGTCTAGGATCGACATGGCCTGGGCAAACAAAGAAATAGAAAATTTGATTGATTCAATAGAAATAGGCACAAATGAATGGGCTGATCACAATCCTTTAAAAATAACTTGGAAAGGGAAAAATAAAAAATTCTTTAGAAGATGGATGCTAAACACACAAATATTAAAGGAGAAAGAGTTTATAAATCAGCTTAAGAAAGAAATGGAAATTTTTATTAAAGTAAATAAAAATCAGGACTCCACATTACAGAATCTGTGGGATACGGCAAAAGCGTATCAAAGGGGAGTAGCAATAGCATATGTAGCTAGGAAAAATAAAGAAAAAAATAGGCAACAGAAATCACTATTAGAAAATTTGAAACAATTAGAGAGAGCTACAAAATGATACTCAAAATAAAAAAATTAAAGAAGAAAAAGACTTAGCGAAACATAAATTAAATTTGTTGGAACAAGAGGAGACAGCCAGGAAAATAAGACTTGCAAAACAAGATTTTTTCAAAAATGCAAACAAGCCAAGTAGATGGCTTTCCTATAGATTGAAAAAGGAAAGAGAGAAAAAAATGATACAGCAATTAGAAGGTAAAGATAAGAAGATACAGCATTGCATGGAAAAGAAAAAAGAGATTATATTAGAGTATTATAAAGAACTATACGCCGAAGACAAAATAAAAAAAGATGAAATAGTTAGTTTTCTAAGGAAAAATAATTTAAATCCAATAGATGAAGAAAGCAGAGAAACATTAAATAGAGATATAACACAAGAGGAACTAAAAAGGCAGACATGAAACAGAAGAGCAATAAGACACCAGGGCCTGATGGACTACCAGGAGAGTTCTATACAACAACACTTGAAATAACAGGAGATCTATTATTAGAAGTATGTAATGATACTTTACAAAAAGTGAAATTTCCAGCATCTTGGGACGAAGCCTATATTACATTAATATATAAAGAGGAAACAGACCCAAAACAAATCAAAAACTACAGACCCATATCCCTATTGAACGTTGACTACAAAATATTCATGTCAATTATGGCTGAAAGACTAAAAATAATACTAAATAAAATTATAAACTCAGACCAGAACGGATTTTTGCCATCTAGACAAATCAGATATAATACAAGGATAGTTTTGGATATACTAGAATATTACAAAAATCACAGTGACAAGCAGATGGCTATGGTATTTTTGGATGCACAAAAAGCCTTCGACAATTTAAATTGGGATTTCTTCAAATATCAACTAAAAAGTATGAAATTTGGCCCCAAATTTGAAAAATGATAGATGCAATATACACAAAACAAAACGCTAGGGTAATGATAAATGGTGACATGACGGATAAATTTAGTATTGCCAAAGGAGTAAGGCAAGGTTGCCCGATATCACCTCTGTTATTTATATTATCAATTGAAATATTGTTAAATCAAATAAGAAATAATGATGACATAAAAGGAACCAAAATAAAAACGGAAAGCTACAAAACCCAGGCATTTGCGGATGACCTGGTGTTTTTTCTAGAAAACGCAATAGAATCAGCAATGAAACTACTAAAGGATATAGAAGCATTTGGAAAAGTGGCAGGATTAAAAATAAATAAAGACAAAACAAAAATATTGACCAAGAACTGCACCCAAAATCAGATAAATTCAGCTATCCTGGGATAGCTCAGGAGTTCATGGATTCCATGACAACCATGGACCTGACCCAAGTAATCCAGGGTCCGACTCATGAGGGGGGTCACACGCTTGACCTTGTGTTTCTTTCGGGGCAGTGGAGAGATGATTTGAAGATAAGGGATATAGTCACCACCCCACTGTCATGGTCAGATCATTTCCTACTGAGGTTGGATTTTGCAGCCCCACTCCTCCCCCGCAGGGAGGCGGGACCGACTAGGTGCTTCCACCCCAGGCACCTAATGAAGCCAGAAGGATTCCAAAGGGAACTTGGGGAAATACCTGAAACCCTGGTACACAATTCGGCTGATTCCCTGGTGTCTGCATGGAACACCGCAGCATCAGCGGCATTAGACCGGATTGCGCCTAGGTGACCTCTCCACGGCAGTGGATCCCGGAAGGCTCCCTGGTTTACCGAGGAGCTCCGGGAGATGAAACGCCAAAAGAGACGTCTAGAACGCTGCTGGACAGCCAGCAAAACCGAGCCTGACCGAACACTATTAAGAACCTACATCAAGTCTTATTTAGTGGCGATAAGGGCAGAAAAACGATCTCATTTTTCCACTCTTATTGCGTCCGCAGATTCTCGCCCAGCCGCCTTGTTTAGGGTGACTCGCTCCCTCCTTGCTAAAGGGGGAAGCGAGGAACACTTGCAAGGTAGAGCTGAGGAATTCGCGCAGTTTCTGTCGGATAAAGTCGCTCAGATTCGGTCAAATCTGGACTCCGGCTGGGCAGAGTCCATTGAGATGACAGGGGCAAGTCTTAGTCCACCGTTGTGGGAGGAGTTTGGGCCTGTTTCTCCGGAAGACGTGGACAGAGCCGTGGGAGCGATGGGTGCCTCCACCTGTTTATTGGACCCGTGCCCCTCCTGGTTGGTTTCCGCCAGCAGAGAGGTGGCACGAGGCTGGATCCAGGCAGTGGTCATCACTTCTTTGACGGAGGGATCTGTACCGCAGCCGTTAAAAGTTGCGGTGGTTAGACCCCTCCTGAAGAAGCCTTCCCTGGACCCAGCGGACTTGAAGAACTTTCGTCCGGTCTCCAACTTACCTTTTTTAGGGAAAGCTGTGGAGAAGGTGGTGGCTACTCAGCTTCTGCGACTATTGGAGGAAACGGACCATCTAGACTCCTATCAGTCGGGTTTCAGGCGCGGCTTCAGTACTGAAACTGCCTTGGTCGCCCTGATGGATGATCTCTGGCGAGCCCGGGATGGTGGAAATTCCTCCATCCTGGTGCTACTTGACCTCTCAGCGGCTTTCGATACCAACGACCATGGTATCCTTCTGCGTCGTCTCGGTGAGTTGGGAGTGGGAGGCACCGTCCTGCGGTGGTTCTCCTCTTATCTCACCGATAGGACGCAGTCAGTGTTAACAGGTGGGCAGAGATCGTCCCCTAGGCCCCTGTTATGCGGGGTGCCTCAGGGTTCGGTTCTCTCGCCCATCCTGTTTAACATCTACATGAAACCGCTGGGGGAGATCATCCGGAGACATGGGGTGAGTTTCCATCAGTACGCTGACGACACCCAGCTGTACATCACCACCCCGTCTCAATTCAGTGAGGCAGCTGATGTAATGTGCCGATGCCTGGACGACGTTAGGACCTGGATGGGGAGAAACAGACTCAGACTCAACCCCGACAAGACTGAGTGGCTTTGGATATTGCCTCCTAAGGACCAAGACAACGGTCCCTCCTTGGTTCTGGAGGGAGTGAAATTAACTCCCTCAGAACAGGTCCGCAATTTGGGGGTCCTCCTAGACCCACAGCTAAAATTAGAGCAACACCTTACAGCTGTGGCTAGGGGGGCCTATGCACAGGTTTGCCTGGTGCACCAATTGCGGCCATACTTGGAGAAGGAGGCTCTACTCACGGTCACTCACGCCCTTGTCACCTCTCGTTTGGACTACTGCAATGCGCTCTACATGGGGCTACCCTTGAGGAGTATTCGGAGACTTCAGTTGGTGCAAAATGCAGCTGCGCGTGCTGTGGTGGGTGTGCCAAGGTACACCCACGTGACACCTATACTCCGCCAGCTGCATTGGCTGCCCATCGGTCTCCGGGTACAATTCAAGGTGTTGATCATCATCTTTAAAGCCCTACATGGCCTAGGACCAGGCTACCTTCGGGACCGCATTCTGCCTCATACGTCCCTCCGACCGGTTAGGGCCCACAGAGTGGGCCTCCTCCAGGTCCCGTCAGCCAAACAATGCCAATTGGCGGGCCCTAGGGGGAGGGCCTTCTCTGTGGGGGGCCCCGCGCTCTGGAACCAACTTCCCCCAGAGACCCGAACTATCCCCACTCTGCTGGCCTTCTGGAAAGCCGTCAAGACATGGCTCTTCCTGCAGGCAGGGGGGAAAGACTAAATCCATCTGAATTCCCCCCTTGGTATGACTGATTGTGAACATTTTTTAACTTTTATATATCTTTTAACCGTTGTTTTTAAACTATTGCTTATTATTAATGTTCTTACAATTGTTGTACGCCGCCCTGAGTCCCTCGGGAGTAGGGCGGCATAGAAGAACAATAAATAAATAAATAAATAAATAAATAAATAAATAAATAAATAAATAAATAAATAAATAAATAAATAAATAAATAAATAAATAAATAAATAAATAAATAAAAGAATTAACAGAAAAAACAGGCTTGCAGATAACTAAAAAAATTAAATACTTAGGAATCTGGATTACTGCCAGACACTCATCTCTCAAAGAAGATAACTACACCAAACTACTACATAAAACAAAAGAGGATTTGGATAGATGGGGAAAGATGCAGCTATCATTTACAGGGAAAATTGCTGCCATAAAAATGAATATTCTACCCAGATGGTTATATATATTCCAAACAGTACCCATAAAATTAGACAATTTTTTTTTGGAGAAATAAACAAAATAATATCTAAATTCATATGGTCTGGAAAAAAACCAAGAATAAAATTCAAAGCATTACAAGATAGTAGACTCAGAGGAGGTTTTGGACTCCCTGACCTGGAGATATATTACAAATCAGCAATTTTACTTTGGATAAAGGATTGGATTGTTTTAAAAAACCATAGAATATTAACACTAGAGGGCCACAACATTCAGGAAGGTTGGCACGCCCATTTATGGGAAAAAAAGAATATTAAGCATTCACACTTCCAAACCCATGCGATAAGAGCCGTATTATTAAACACCTGGAGGAAAATTAAAAACAAATATTACATTGAGATACCCCGTTGATTATCCACAATGGAAGCCATTATCCATCCCAATACATTGGAAAGATCGAAAATGAGAAACTACAATGAACTATTAGACAAAGATGGAAACTTAAAGTCCAGGGAAAAACTAAAGGAAGAAGGAATTGACATAGATTGGTGGCCTTATCTTCAAATACAAAACAGATACAAAAAAGACATGGAAGAATTTGGTATAAACAAAGAACAAAACACAACAGATAAAATATTAGTGGGATCTGAAAATAAACTTATAACTAAAATGTACAATCACTTACTAAAATTTGATAATTTTGAAGAAACAGTTAAAGAAAACATGATCGCATGGATGAAAAATTTTGGCTACATTATCCAATTAGACGATTGGGAAAAATTATGGAAGATAAATTACAAACTAACCCTCTCAACATCATATGAAGAAAACTTACATAAAATGTTCTATCGCTGGCATCTAGCTCCAGCTAGAATCGCCAAAATATATGCTAATATGAACCCAAGATGCTGGAAGTGTAAACAAGTACATGACACATATTACCACATGTGGTGGTCGTGTCCGATAGCAAGAGGATACTGGAGCATGATTAGGACATGGTTACAAGAGATAATAGACACTGAAATGGAATTTAAACCTGAAACATTTTTATTGGGTATTATCAGAGGGCAACAGACGAAAGAGAACCAATATTTGATAATACATGCCCTAACCGCTGCCAGAATAACTTACGCCCAAACATGGAAAGATGAAAAACCCCCAACGGAGAATATGATATTAAAAAAAATAATGGATTGTGCAGAAATGTCAAAACTAACACTAGAATTACAAAATCGAGATGAGAAAGAATTTTACGCAGTGTGGGATAAATTTTACAATTGGTTAGAAATCAGAAAGAATAAGAAAATGTCTGAATGATTGTAAATATTATATATAGAATTATATAGAAAAATATGTATGTAGATTGACGTTAAACCGATGTCTCAGGAATGAAGAACATAAATGTATATGTATGTTTTGTATTTAATGTTTTAATAATTCAATAAAAATATTTTATTAAAAAAAAAGGAAATGATCTGACCACGACAACGGGGTGGTGACTATATCCCCTAATTTCAGATCATCTCTCCACTGCCCCGAAAGAAACACTAGGTCAAGCGTGTGGCCTCCCTCATGAGTCAGACCCTGGATTACTTGGGTCAGGTCCATGGTTGTCATGGAATCCATGAACTCCTGAGCTGCACCAGAGGTTTCGCCCGCCAAAGGCAGGTTAAAGTCCCCCAGCACCATAAGCCTGGGGAACTCAACTGCCAAGCCGGCTACTGCCTCAAGCAGCTCAGGCAGGGCCTTAGTAACGTAGCTGGGAGGCAGGTACGCTAACAAAAGGCCCACCTGAACCCCTAAGTCCAACTTCAGAAGGAGCGTGTTACACCCGACAATCTCCGGCCAGGGATCCTACGAGGATGCAGATTCCAGCGCGTTATAATAGCCACTCCTCCCCCCCCTTCCCTGGGGTCGTGGATGATGCAGCACTGAGAACCCGTCTGGGCATATCTCGGAGAGGGCTACTCCCCCTTCCTGGCCCAGCCAGGTCTCAGTTATGCATGCCAGCTCCACCCCCCGTCAGTGATTAAATCACGAATCAGGGGGGCTTTGTTGACAATTGACCTGGCATTCAACAGCATCATCCTGAGCCCAGGGCCCTGCAAACCCTGGTCATCAGGTACTCGGGTTGAGCAAGATGGAACCACATCGGAGGGGCCGGAACAAGGGATCGCTTGTAGCCAGCGAGGTCTTATTCCCCGAGAGCGGCCCGCCTCTCTGCTCCCGCTATACCTACCTCTCCCCATCATGACTGAAATATTCCGGCTCTCCACACACACCCCCCCGAGATCCCCTCCCCCTCCATGCTGGTCTTCATCCCTCCCTGCAGGTCATCCATACCATTCATACTGAGCCGGATAAGATAGTCCGGTCCCCCTCCGCTTCTGTTTCCACACTCAGCGTCGGGGGACCCGGCCCCAATCTCCGGCTCGCTCATTCTATCTAATCATACATCATATTTAAAACCTACACAATCCTGTTCCCCAATCATAACACCTCCCTATTGCCCAATCACAACACACTCATAACCCAAACCATCTTTAAGACAGCCACACCATTTCCGGGGAGAAATCTTAGTTCTTAGTCTTTGATATTTGATGTCTTTGCTGTTTTTGCCAGGGTCCGCCGTGGTCATAAAAACATCCAATTTACTTAGTAAACGTCCACTGCTTTTTCTTGCAAGATTAAAGCTGCTGAGGCTTAGATCCAGGATATCCCCCAGAAGTCCACTTCTCAGATCTCTCCATAGACTTCCCAATATAGGTAGAACCTCTGGTCTAGATGTTATACACCTCTTCTCCCTCAACACCTCGTTGTTCGCCCTCGTGGCAGCAAATAACCTGTCTGATCGAAAGTTCCTCCAGAGGGCCAGGCGGAGAGCCGGGGTTGCGTCAGCCAGAAAAGGCCTCGCAGCCACACCGGCTACAGTGTTAATAATAGTTGTTATGTAACAGCGTCGCCGTTTTCGAGAGGGAGAGATTGACCAGCAGATTGACCATCTAGGGGACCTCCCCCGGCCTTGTTGAAACTGCGGTAAGAGTGTTAATATCCGAAGAAGATCGCTGTAGTATAGAGGGAGGGACAGACACCGACCAGGATAAGATCGAATCTCCTGAGAGCCACGTCGATCCCGCCGCCAAACACAGTTGATGGCAAAAGTCCAGCCACCATAAAAGAAGGCGGCAATAGCGGCGAGCATAACAAAAACAAACATGGCCAGCAGATCTGGGCACTCGTCTTAGAGCCACATTGCTCTAAGCTCTGGGCAGGATGATTCTTGAGAATAAGGACAATGCAGGCCGCGGTACAGAGCAACAAACCCCCACAGTGAGCCAACTGCGCAGGAGCAACAAACCCCAGCCACGATCTTCTACCGGCCCCGGCTCCTTGCCAGCGGCAGTGTCAGTCCCCAGATGAAGCGTACCTCGCAACAGTCTATGTCCTCTTATTCCAAGTTACCCAGAGTCCAAGCAAACCACTTTGTCTTAATCTTACTTTTACAAGAAGTTCTGCGGCTTCGCGGTCGCCATTTTCTGTCAGCGGCGTCCTTCGAGCCTGGAGCTTCTGTTTATCAGCCTGAGAGCTGAAGACTTCCCCACTGACTGGGATAAGGTGGGGTTTATGATCAGTCTGCTCTCCGGCTCTGAGGCTCACTGGGCCACGCCCGTGCTGGTCCAGGATAGTCCTTTGTTGGATGACTTCATGGGGTTTCATGAACACCTCAGACTCATGTATGAGGACCCCATCAAAACGCAGACAGCTACGGCTTCCGGTGGCGCTGCGAGCTTCGTTGGACGCTCTTTATGGGTGCTCCATTCCAGGCTCCGTAAAAGCTGCCAGATAAGCCACATCAGCTGTCTGGCAGCTTGGAAACTCCTGTCCCGGGCAAAGGGAGGGGAGAAGAGCAGATGGGCAGAGGTAGAGCCCCCCTAACATCCCAGAAGAAGCTCTGGGGTGTGAATGGCAAGGGCTCCCTTGAAGCCTGTCACAGCTCCGGACCTGGAATGCCTCCGCTTTTTTTTAGCGGAGCAAGAAGCTGCGACCATCTCTGGTGGTGACAAATGGTTTTATTACTTTATTACTCTAAACAATGCAGCAGACGGAACATAACAGGAGAATCAAACAGCAAGTATCTTTTACTTAACTCCAGTGTTGGTTTTTTTTGGATTTTATGGAGGCAACAAAGTAGCTAAAGATGGTGCTTGGAATTTCAAAGGGAGTGGAGAAGGCGGAAGTTATTGAAACTACTGAGAGTTCCGTTTTCTAACAGCTGCCTGTAAGAAATCTTTTTTACTTTATATTTTTTACTTCTTACCTTGATGGACTTTGCTTTTTAAATATATAAGAATTAAAACAAGCCAAGATGTCTTTAAAATTGGCAAAGACTGCTCCTTTTAAAAGAATAGAAAAAGTTGAAAATCTTTTTCTGCAAGACTTTCTCCCCCCAACACAGATCTGTACGCTTGAGATGTGGCAACAATCCATGAAAGAAATGCAAAAGGAGATTGCCTTAGCAGTCAACAAAAAAATTAAAGAAATCAATGGAAAAATTTCTGAAATTAATGGAAAAATACAAGCTGTCTCAGAGGAGGTTTCATCTCAGACTCAACAAACTAAAGATAATGTGGAAACTGTACTTAAAACTGTGGTATCTAATATAGAATTATTGAAACAGGACGTTATTGAAATTAAACAGACTACGATGACTTTGGGTGAAAAAGTAACTGAGATGCAGGAAAAAATTGAAGGAACTGAGGCAGAATTAACGATGGTTCAATATAAAGATATGCAATTTGCTCTACGCCTGAGAGGAGTAAGAGAAAACAGACAAGAGGATTTAAAAGATAAGATTGTGGATGTATTGGGGCAGTTTTTGGGGGAGACAAAAGTGGAACTGGGAGGTCAGATTGAAAAAATATACCGTGTCAATTCTTGGTTTGCAAAAAAAAAATCATTTGCCAAGAGACATTGTAATATATTTTACTACAAAAGCACTGCGAAATCGAATCTTACAGGCGACTTATAAAAATAAGCGGAAGGTGGAAGAACATGTAGTTTTGCTATTCAAGGAAATTCCTTCCAAAATACTTAAAGCACGTAAAAATTATACGTTTCTGGTGGAAGAGTTGAAACTGCAACAGATAAAATACACATGGGCTATTCCGACTGGATTATTGGTTTATTATAAGGCAGAAAGATATAGACTCAATACGATTGCTAAAGCAAAGGATTTTCTTGCCAACGTACTAAAGGAGGGGTCACTGAAACCACCAGAAGTTACAAGAAGCGAGAATGTTGAAGGAGAGGGAAAGGAAGATTTGCATATTCCACAACAGAAAGGAATTCTGAATAGACAAGGACAAACAAATGATTCAGGACAGATTAGAGAAGTATTTGCTGAAAGTGAAAGTATTGTAAGTAAAGAAGAATTGAATTATTCATCTCAGTCCTCAACTCCTCGAAATGAAGCAAGACTAAATCAACACATTTTTAGATCTCAACTTAAAGAAATATTCAGCTCCTCTCGCAGATTTGAAAGCGAGGGGAATTAAAAATTGATGTTTTAGTGCTAATAGAATAAAGCAGGATAAAGCAAAATAAGTAAGATTAAAGTGTAAATGTATATAAGAGGATGTATAAGGTTAGAGGGGAAAAATGATGTTTCAGTGTTAGTAATAAAACAAGGAAAAAGCAAAATAAGCAAGAATAAAATGTAAATGTATATATGAGGATGTACAAGGTTAGAGGAATTAAATTATAGGAGGTTTAATTATAGAAGGTAAAGTGATGTAATTGAGATTAAACTGGTTTTAAATAGTATGATGGAATTAATAATACAATCTGGGGAATAGGGATAGAAGGTAATGTAATATAATAGATTAAATTGGTAGAGAATAGAATTACACTATATGGTGGAAATAAGTATAGAGTGTAATTTAACATAATTAAATGATTGTAAAGCTGTTATGTATTTTTTAGATATGGGCTAATTTGTTTCTGAACTTAATAATTGTGGTTAGGTTGTTGGTAGTATAAGATTGGAAGTGGAAATTTTATAATATTGTAAAAGCTATTTAAATGATACATTTGATAATGGAGAAGAAGGATGGATTATATTTGAATTAAGTATTAGATTAAAAAGACTGTGAGGGATACATTTCAATTTAAAAATTTTTAGTTTAATTAATAATATAAGGAGTTAAGATTTTATGATATTTGGAAGTTAACAATTTGTTAGGAAATAGTAGTTTATATTTGTGTAGATTACTTATATCCTGTGTATGTTCCGGGAAGTCCAGGGAGGGGGGTGGGGGAGAAGGGGGGTAGGGAGGGGGGGAGAAAATATTACAAAAATGTTTGTACTTTGTACTTATAAAACTTTTTCAATAAAAAAAAATGCAGACAGCTACTAGGCGTCTAAAGACTTTGAAGCAGGGCCAGCAACCCCTGCAGGAATACATCAGTGAATTCTGCCTGCTTAGCCAGGATTCGGCCTGGAACGAGGCTGCCCTCATGGACGCGTTCCAGGATGGGTTGTCGGAGGAGTTACAGGACGAGTTGGTCCATGTGGATATTCTTCCGACTCTCAATGAGCTGGTTCATCTGTGCCTCAGGATTGATGCGAGGTTGCAGAGACGGACCAGTCGCCGTGCCTCCCAGGAGACCCGGGCGGTACCAGTCGTGCGTGAGACCCCGGTTCCACGGGAGGAGCCCATGGAAATAGGCGCAGCCAGACCCCGCCTGTAACTGAAAAGGACAGACGGTGCTCAGGTGGTTGTGTTTGTATTGCGGGGAACCTGGACACATGGCCGCCTCTTGCCCCAAGAAGCGACGAGGGGCGTCGGCTCCTAGGCCTGCCCCACAGCCGCAGACAACCCTGTCGGGAAACACCCTGAGCCCGATCTAGGGGATACCCTGGGTCGAGCGCGCACCACCACGTCGCGCCCTGTGGACGTGGATCCTGGACCCCCTTGTCACTTGATTCTGGCGGCACGAGTCTTCCTTTGCAGTAGCCCACAGGGGATTCCGGCTCACTCCTTGGTGGACTCTGGAGCCACCACAAACTTTATGGATGAGGCGTTTGCCACCAAATTTGCCATCCCTCTGTGTCCAGTGGACCCTCCCATGCTCGTGGAGACCACTGATGGTCAGGTGCTTCTGTCTGGGCCTGTTAAGGCCACCACGCAACCCGTGCGCCTGACCATCAGTACTTATGAGGAGGCCATCCAGTTCTACATTACTTCCGGCCTGCATTTTCCTGTGGTCTTGGGCTTGGCTTGGCTCCGGACTCATGATCCACACATCCTTTGGTCCCAGAATGTCATCTTGTTCCCGAGCCTGCAATGTGTGGACCATACCCACCAAGTCTGCGCAGGCCAGGTGCTGGGTCCATCCGAGGTGTCTTTGCCTTCCGACCTCTCAGACTTTGCAGATGTCTTCAGTGAACAGGAGGCGGACCAATTGCCCCCGCACCAGCCATACTACTGCCCCATTGATTTAATTCCGGACGCGCCGCTCCCAGTGGGGCGTTTGTATTCAATGTCGGACCCTGAATTGGCCACGTTATGGGACTTTGTGGACAAAAACCTGGCTCGGGGTTTTATCCGGCCCTCGTCGTCGCCCCTGTCCGCTCCGGTCCTGTTCGTAAAAAAGAAGACCAGAGACGTGCGGCTTTGTTGTGATTACCGGAAATTGAACACAATCACGGTGCGCAACCGGTATCCTCTGCCCCTGATTCCCAAACTGTTAGAACGGCTCCGGGAGGCTACCGTGTTCACCAAGTTGGACCTGCGCGGAGCTTACAATCTTGTTCGGGTTCGGGCCGGGGATGAATGGAAGACGGTGTTCGGCACCAGGTATGGACATTTTGAGTACACGGTCATGCCGTTTGGGTTGACCAATGCTCCCGCTGTCTTCCAACACTTCATGAATGACATCTTACGGGATCTCTTGGACCAGTTTGTCGTTGTCTATTTGGACGACATTTTAATTTACTTGGCCTCCCGGGAGAGTCACCAACATCACCTCCGCCTGGTCCTGCAACGGCTTCGGGAGCAACATCTGTATGTGAAGCTGGAAAAGTGCCAGTTTTATCAGACCACCATCGAGTTGCTGGGACACCGCATCTCTCCCGAGGGCATAGTGATGGAGCGGAGCAAGGTCGAGTCTTTGCGTAGTTAGCAACCTCCCCGGCGAGTGAAGGATGTCCAGCGACTCCTCGGGTTCGCCAACTACTATCAGACCTTTATCCCTGGCTTCGCATTCTTGACCGCGCCCCTCACTCGGCTCCTGCAGAAAAAAGTCCCGTTCTGGTGGAGTACTCCTGAACAGCAGGCATTCCAGGCCTTGAAGCAGGCCTTCATGAAGGAGCCTATCTTGAAACATCCTGACCCTCACCGTCCGTTTGTGGTGGAAGCGGATGCCTCGGATGTTGCTGTTGGAGCGGTGTTATTCCAGGCTCACGCGTCTGGCGGTACCCTCTTCCCTTGCACGTATTATTCGCGGAAGCTTAACTCTTCCAAGCGCAACTATACCATTTGGGAGCAGTAGCTACTGGCCATTAAGACTGCGTTTGAGGCCTGGAGACATCACCTGGAGGGGGCCCGACATCAGATTGAAGTCCGGATGGACCACAAAAACTTGGAGTTTCTGCACACCGCTCGGAAACTGAACCAACGCCAGATCCGGTGGTCCTTTTTTGCCAGGTTCAATTTCTGCGTCACCTACATCCCCAGTGGGCGCAACCAAAGAGTGGATGCGCTCTCGTGGAAACCTGAGTATTCCCACATCGAAGACCCACTTCAGCCCCGGACAATTCTGCCTGTCGAGTCGTTCTCCGTGGTTCAGGAACCAGTGGACTTACGGGCTCAGATCCGGGAAGCGAATTGGCAGGACGCTTACGTGGAGCAACGGAAGGGAGATGTAGGACCCGCTGCTCCCTGGACATTTACCGAGGACCTCTTGAGTTACCGAGATAGACTCTATGTACCAGTGGGGCCGCTCCGGGGTCTTATCCTGTTGCAGTGCCATGATAACCCTTTTCCGGAGATCAGATTTGATCAATTGTGCCCTTTTTAGGCAAGCTCCCAGGATTGCTAATAGTGAACAGCTTTTGGCCAGGCTTCTATTACTGTTAAGACTTTTTTTGGCATTTGTGAGACCTTTGCAGCCCGGCTCCTAATCGTTGGGGTGTGTCGGCTTATCTGACTACTGCGTTTTGACTTTTTGACTACCAGAGTTTACCATTGCCATTGACCACCCCCTTGCCTTGTTGACTGCCCCTGCGCAGTCTCCTCCCAGTTCTCCCCTCTGGCCAGCCTGATTTGAGAGTTGATATCGCTGCCGCCATTGCCATCGGAGCGGCTTTTGGACTGGAGAGAGAGACTCGCCCTGCGGGTTTTGCCTGGAAGGACTGAGAGGATCTATCTGGGCGGCCTTTTTTTGTTACGATCCGTGAGAAGAGAAGAGCGAGACGGGGGACTTGGAAGATATATCAGGTGGCTGGACATCAAGAGTCTCCCCATACCTCACCTTTTCACTTTTCCTTTAATTTATTACTGTGATAGATGAGCGGCCCGGTTTTTGGCTGCACATTCAGGACAGATCTGTGAGCTGAGGACAATTAACTCTGCCGCCATTATTACAACTGCGGCGCAGACATTCGGGACATAACTTTAGCTGTGAATGTCGAGGAGGGGGATTGAAGACTATTATCCTTATGATCACCCCCTTCTGGTGCGCATACTGCACATGCGAGAGCCCCCCTCCCTCCAATAGACTTCCATCTTATTCCGGAGGGAGGGGTTTTTTGGACCTACAACAGACATATTGATAGGGGGATTGTTTTCAGGCCCCTGGACTATTGGCTCCCCGAAATGCGACACAGGACTATGAAGATCTGTAAATTTAATAATATTTTAAAGACTGAAGATGTTTTTCTTCCCCGAAGAGCCCCGATTTGGGACCTCACAGTCATAATACTGATTTGGGACCTCACAGACATTATATATAGTTCTTCCGGGGTGGAGCCACAGCGGATGGGTCGGGTAAGCTCTGCTCTGCTCTCCCGAACCTCAATTTCGATCAAATTCCTAGTGGTTTAGCCCAAAAAGATTCCGTCTAGAAGGAAGCGTAGGAGATAGGAAGACCCCAGGGAATAATCAAGGCAAATTGAGACCTGCCCAGTGTCGAAGTGGGGGGACTTCTGGAACTCGGAAGCTCTGAATGCTGAACGCCGAAATAGGAAGCACCATCTTTACATAGGCAACAACCCCGCTGTGAGAAAGCAACCTACGATTTTAAAGGGACTAGAAATTGCAGCTTCGCTGGAGAGTGTCTGAATTCTAGGCTGACTATTGTGGACAAATAACAACTAAATAACATCCTAAGGACAAGGCGGGGGTTGAGAGAGAACGAAAGAGTCCGAGAGAGAATGGAAAAAGATCGAGCAGAGATCGAATAGAGACGAAGGTTTGGTGCGGCAGCTGTCTTAGTTTGCTGGTTTCCCCCACCGTTTGGGAGGGGTTGTCAGCTGCCTCAGCCTGCCGGTTTTGCCTCCCATTTGGGGGGGACAATATTTTACATCAGCCTCTTCCCTGACATCGGAAGACGTGAGCAAACTTTACTCAAGCTTTAGCTGCCTCAGCCTGCCGGTTTGCCTCCCGCCTGGAGGGACGACATCTTACACCATCCTTCCCCCCGATATTGGAAGACGTGAGCGAATCTCTATTCGAGTTTCATCTGCCTCAGCCTGCTGATTTGCCTCCCGCTTGGGGGATGACGACATCTTATATTATTCTTCTCCCTTGACACTAGAAGATGTGAGCGAATTTTATTCGAGCTCTCTGCACAACTGCCTGGCACCGCTTTTGGGGCACCACCATTATGAGATTGCTTGGGGCCAATATGACCTGGGCCTTGTTGTTGGCGTTGGGAGTGGTTTTGGCGGTGCCGGCTATTGCCGTTCTTATAGAGGCTGTAATAGTGACAGTGGCTGAAAGAAAGAGACAAAATAACAGGACAAGTAGGTCCAATGCGAATGGTAGGCGACTCTGTGATTTTACTGCGGGAGGGGGCAGATGGACTCAGCCGAAGGGAAATGGACCTTTTGTTCCAGCCTTTTGCTCATACCAGAAACCTGACCATCAACTTCTACATCTAGGACTTTTCCGAGGTGGGATGTTATACTATCCCGATAGTCATCACGGGAAACAGACAATCTTTTGTTGGCCTGAAACCCAGGACAGCTGTTTTTTCTCTGGCACTTTACCTAACATCGATGGTTCCTTATTTTATATTGTAATCTTCACCCTAGACCAGTGTTTCTCAACCTTGGCAGTTTGAAGATGTGTGGACTTCAACTCCCAGAATTCCCCAGCCAGCGTTGCTGGCTGTGGAATTCTGGGGGTTGAAGTCCACACATCTTCAAACTGCCAAGGTTGAGAAACACTGCCCTAGAAATTAATATTTTCTTTTCTTTTTTAAATTTTCTTATCTTGGTAGTGTGGGTCTGTATGGTAGATGTGTGGATTTGATTGTGGGAATTGAATGTGCAAATTTTAATGATTGGTTGTGAATGATTACTGCTTTTTAACTATTTAATTATATCCCGGAAGTGGTGTGTAGTGGTTATGAAAGTGATTGGATATGATTGAGAATATGAAATGAGTGAGTCGGGAACCGAGGCCCGGACCCCCTTCGCTGAGTGTGCAAACAGAAGCGGAGTGGGGTCCGGCTCTTTTACCCGGCTCAGTGTGAATGGTATGGATGGCCTGCAGGAAGGGAGGGGGACCAGCGGGGGAGGGGAGGGGGCCTCTGGAGGGGACGAGAGCCAGAACATCTCGGTCATAATGGGAAGAGGCAGATATGGCGGGAGCAGAGGGGTGGGCCGCTCTCGGGGAATAAGACCTCGCTGTTTACAAGCGATCCCTTGTTCCGGCCCCTCCGATGTGGTTCCATCTTGCTCAACCCAAGTACCTGGCAACCAGGGTCTTCAGGGCCCCGGGCTCAGGATGCTGCTGCTTAATGCCAGGTCAATCGTCAACAAAGCCCCCTTGATACGTGATTTAATCACAGAAGAGGGGGCAGACCTGGTATGTATAACTGAGACCTGGCTAGGCCAGGAGGGGGGAGTAGCCCTCTCCGAGATATGCCCAGACGGGTTCTCAGTGCAGCATCATTCTCAACCCCAGGGAAGGGGGGGAGGAGTGGCAATGATAACGTGCCGAAATCTATATCCTCATAGGATCCCTGCCCTGGAGATTGTCGGGTGTGACACGCTCCTTCTGAAGTTGGACTTAGGGGTCCAGGTGGGCCTTTTCTTAGCGTACCTGCCTCCCAGCTACGTTACTAAGGCCCTGCCTGAGCTGCTTGAGGCAGTAGCCGGCTTGGCGGTTGAGTTCCCCAAGCTTATGGTGCTGGGGGACTTTAACCTGCCCTCTGCTGGTGAAACCTCTGGGGTAGCTGAGGAGTTCATGGATTCCATAACAACCATGGACCTGACCCAAGTAATCCAGGGTCTGACTCATGAGGGAGGCCTCAGCATCAGGGGCATTAGACCGGATTGCGCCTTTGCGACCTCTCCGTGGCAGTGGATCCCGGAAAGCCCCCTGGTTCACCGAGGAGCTCCGGGAGATGAAACGCCACAAGAGACGTCTGGAGCGTCGCTGGAGAGCCAGTAAAACCGAATCCGGTCAAACACTTTTAAGAACCTACATCAAGTCTTATTTAGTGGCTATAGGGGCGGCAAAACGGTCTCATTTTTCCACTCTTATTGCATCCGCAGATTCTCGCCCAGCCGCCTTGTTTAGGGTGACTTGTGCCCTCCTTGCTAAAGGGGGGAGCGAGGAACACTTGCAAGGTAGAGCTGAGGAATTTGCACAGTTTCTGTCGGATAAAGTCGCTCAGATCCGGTCGAATCTGGACTCCGGCTGGGCAGAGTCCATTGAGTTGACAGGGGCAAGTCTTAGTCCACCGTTGTGGGAGGAGTTTGAGCCTGTTTCTCCTGAAGATGTGGACATAGCCATGGGTGCGATGAGTGCTTCCACCTGTTTATTGGACCCGTGCCCCTCCTGGCTGGTTTCGGCCAGCAGAGAGGTGGCACGCGGCTGGATCCAGGCGGTGGTCATCGCTTCTTTTAGGGAGGGATCAGTACCGCAGCCATTAAAAGTTGTGGTGGTGAGACCCCTCCTGAAGAAGCCTTCCCTGGATCCAGCGGACTTGAAGAACTTTCGTCCAGTCTCCAACTTACCTTTTATAGGTAAAGTTGTGGAGAAGGTGGTGGCTACTCAGCTTCTGCGGCTATTGGAGGAAACTGATCATCTAGATTCCTATCAGTCGGGTTTCAGGCGCGGCTACAGTACAGAAACTGCCTTGGTCGCCCTGATGGATGATCTCTGGCGAGCCCGGGATGGGGGTTATTCTTCCATCCTGGTGCTACTTGACCTCTCAGCGGCTTTCGATACCATCGACCATGGTATCCTTCTGCATCGTCTCGGCGAGTTGGGGGTGGGAGGCACCGTTTTGCAGTGGTTCTCCTCTTATCTCGTCGACAGGATGCAGTCGGTGTTAGCAGGAGGACAGAGGTCGTCTCCTAGGCCCCTGACTTGTGGGGTGCCGCAGGGTTCGGTTCTCTCGCCCATCCTGTTCAACATTTACATGAAACCGCTGGGGGAGATCATTCGTAGACACGGGGTGAGTTTTCAACAGTACGCTGATGACACCCAGCTGTACATTTCCACCCCACATGTAATGTGCCGATGCCTGGACGATGTTAGGACCTGGATGGGGAGGAACAGACTCAAACTCAACCCCGACAAGACTGAGTGGCTCTGGATATTGCCTCCTAAGGACCATGTCGACGGTCTCTCCTTGGTTCTTGAGGGAGGAAAATTAACTCCCTCGGAACGGGTTCGCAATTTGGGAGTCCTCCTAGATCCACAGCTAAAATTAGAATAGAATAGAATAGAATTCTTTATTGGCCAAGTGTGATTGGACACACAAGGAATTTGTCTTTGGTGTGTATGCTCTCAGTGTACATAAAAGAAAAGATACATTTGTCAAGAATGGTTGTCATAGGGTTCAAGTAAGCAATCAGGAAACAATCAATATGAATATAAATCATAAGGATATAAGCAACAAGTTACAGTCATACAGTCATAAGTGGGAGGAGATGGGTGATAGGAACGATGAGAAAAACTAATAGTAGTAGTAATGCAGCCTAGTGAATAGTTTGACAGTGGTGAGGGAATTATTTGTTTAGCAGAGTGATGGCGTTCGGGAAAAAACTGTTCTTGTGTCTAGTTGTCTTGGTGTGCAGTGCTCTGTAGCGACGTTTTGAGGGTAGGAGTTGAAGCAATTTATGTCCAGGATGTGAGGGGTCAGTAAATATTTTCACGGCCCTCTTTTTGACTCGTGCAGTATACAGGTCCTCAATGGAAGGCAGGTTGGCAGTAATTGTTTTTTCTGCAGTTCTGATTATTCTCTGAAGTCTGTGTCTGTCTTGTTGGGTTGCAGAACCAAACCAGACAGTTATAGAGGTGCAGATGACAGACTCAATAATTCCTCTGTAGAACTGTATCAGCAGCTCCTTGGGAAGTTTGAGCTTCCTGAGTTGGCGCAGAAAGAACATTCTTTGTTGTGCTTTTTTGATGACGTTTTTGATGTTAGATGACCATTTTAGGTCTTGAGATATGATGGAACCTAGAAATTTGAAGGTCTCTACTGTTGATACTGTGTTGTCTAGTATTGTAAGAGGTGGTAGGATGGGAGGGTTTCTCCTAAAGTCTACCACCATTTCTACAGTTTTGAGTGTGTTCAGTTCCAGATTGTTCTGGTCGCACCACAAGGCTAGTTGTTCAACCTCCCGTCTGTATGCGGTTTCATCGTTGTCTCGAATGAGGCCAATCACTGTTGTATCATCTGCAAACTTCAGTAGTTTAACAGATGAATCGTTTGAGATGCAGTCATTGGTATATAGAGAGAAGAGAAGTGGTGAGAGTACACAGCCTTGGGGGCCCCCTGTGCTAATTGTACAGGTATCTGGTGTGATTTTGCCTAGCTTCACCTGCTGCTTCCTTTCTGTTAGGAAGCTTGTGATCCACTTACAAGTGTGTTCAGGTACCGCTAGCTGATTTAGTTTAGTTAGAAGAATGTCCGGTATGATGGTGTTGAATGCTGAACTAAAGTCTACAAAGAGGACCCTTGCATAGGTATTTGGAGATTCAAGATGTTGTAGGATGAAGTGCAAAGCCATATTAACAGCATCATCTGTCGATCTATTTGCTCGGTATGCAAATTGCAGGGGGTCTAACAGTGGATCCGTGATGGTTTTCAAGTGGGACATCACTAGCCTTTCAAAGGTTTTCATAACTACAGATGTTAGAGCAACTGGTCTGTAGTCATTCAGTTCCTTGATGGAGGGCTTCTTCGGCACTGGGATGATAGTGGAGTGTTTAAAGCAAGAAGGAACATGGCATATCTCCAGTGACTTGTTGAAGATTTGGGTAAAGATGGGGGCCAATTGGTCAGCACAGACTTTTAAGCAAGAAGGAGTTATCTTGTCTGGACCTGGTGCTTTTCCTGGCTTCTGTCTGTGAAATAGATCTTGCACTTCCTTTTCTGTGATCACCAGGGGTTGTGAACCCAATGCGATGGGTTCAGTTGTAGGAGGTTTGGCTGTTGTTGGTGTGTCTGGGATGGAGGTTGTGGGGATAGGTGGCTGTAGTTTCCTTTCAAACCTGCAGTAGAACACATTCAGATCATCTGCCAGTTGCTGATTTCCTTCAGCTTGGGAAGGTGGTTTGCTGTAGCCAGTGATGTTTTTAAGAGTTTTCCACATGTTTGCTGGTTCATTTGTTGAGAACTGGTTCCTTAGCTTTTCAGAGTAGTTTCTTTTTGCTGCTCTGATCTCCCTTGTTAATACATTTCTGGCCTGATTGTACAGCATTCTATCACCTTTTCTGTAGGCTTCCTCTTTGGAAAGACGTAACTGCTTAAGTTTAGCTGTGAACCAAGGTTTGTTGTTACTGTATATTCGCAAGTTGCTGGTTGGTACACATAGGTCTTCACAGAAGCTGACATATGATGTTACAGTATCTGTGAGTTCATCCAGGTCTGCAGAGGTATCTTCAAAAATATTCCAGTCTGTGCAGTCAAAGCAAGCCTGTAGCTTTAACTTTGCCTCTTCAGTCCAAGTCCTCACTGATTTAATTGTTGGTTTTGTGGCTTTAAATCTTTGTCTGTAAGCAGGTACAAGGTGAATCATGCAATGATCAGAGTGGCCCACAGCTGCTCGTGGTAAGGACCGATAAGCATCTTTTAGTGTTGTGTAGCAGTGGTCTAAGGTATTCTTGCCTCTGGTGGGACAATTGACATGCTGAAAGTATTTTGGTAGCTCTGTCCTTAAGTTTGCCTTGTTTAAATCTCCTTAGATCAACACCTTACAGCTGTGGCTAGGGGCGCTTTTGCACAGGTTCGCCTGGTGCACCAATTGCGACCATACTTGGAGAAGGAGGCTCTACTCACGGTCACTCATGCCCTTGTCACCTCCCGATTGGACTACTGTAATGCGCTCTACATGGGGCTACCCTTGAAGAGTATCCGGAGACTTCAACTGGTGCAAAATGCGGCTGCGCGTGCTGTGATGGGTGTCTCAAGATACACCCACGTAACACCCATACTCCGCCAGCTGCATTGGTTGCCCATTGGTCTACGGGTGCAATTCAAGGTGTTGATCATCATCTTTAAAGCCCTACATGGCTTAGGACCAGGTTACCTCCAGGACTGCATCCTACCTCATACTTCCCTTCGACCGGTTAGGTCCCACAGAGTGGGTCTCCTCCGGGTCCTGTCAGCGAAACAATGCCGGCTGGCGGGGCCTAGGGGGAGGGCCTTCTCTGTAGGGGCCCCTGTTCTCTGGAACCAACTACCCCCAGAGATCCGAATTATTCCCACCTTGCTGGCCTTCCGAAAAGCCATTAAGACATGGCTCTTCCTGCAGGCGGGGTGATTTTGAGACACTTTCCCCCATGTATGCATGGTTTTGTATGTCTTTTTTAAACTCTTTTTAAATTGTTTTTAATAATTTTATTGTTTAGTTGTTCCTTAAAATGTTGTATGCCGCTCTGAGTCCTCAGGGAGTAGGGCGGCATAGAACAACACTAAATAAATAAATAAAATAAATAAATAAAGAACCCTGCAGTGGGTCACTTCAGCCTCTTTAAGACATTGAATTTAGTTTCTTGGACCTTCTGGTGGCCCCGACTCAGCCACGCTGTCCAGGCCTACGTCACATCCTGTGTACAATGCCTGTTAGGACTATGTCCAAATGGTTGGATTGTTAATATATAAACAAGCCACCAATCTATGTTTGTATATATTTAAGTACTACAACTTTAAATGTATTGCAGTATTCTGATTGGCTGTAGTGTTTCAAGATTGCCATAAGAGGGAGCTAGAGTGCTCAGGTTCGTTCTCTCTGCTGATTCATTCGTGATTGACTTTGTGTCTGATAGTGAGCTCTGTGTGAAGCTCTGTTACTTTGATAGTATTGAAGTGTTTGTAAGCTGTAATATCTTTGTTTGATGTTTAAGACAAAGACAGGATGGTAAGATGATTATTGTACTTCTTGATATTGACTGACTGAACGTGTATGACCTGGTCTGTTTAATTGGACTGTGCTATTTATCTAAAAGTAAACTATTTTATACACTTTAACGAATCTGTTTGTGACTAGATCATTACTCCAATCCACTGGTTACCAAGCTGAAATACCCCGTTTCTACGTGCATGCCCCTGATAACTCAGGGATCGCTCTGCACACTCCTCAACAATGCCGACAGGCCAAGTCGGCCACGGGAGCCCCCCCAGGGCTGCCCCAGCCCTTGCCGACTGTCATATTCCAGACTCTGCCATTCAAAAGGAGAAGGGGGGTCTTGGTTCTGCTTGATCAAACAGTTACATCATATATCCGGATCTTAGACACCTGGGAACCTTCTCATCTTAGGATAGGATTTATGAGGGGCAATGAAAGTCAGTTGAACGGAAGGGTCTGTGGGAACGTACGCTCATCTGTCCTTCCAGGAAAGAACTTTCACACCTTGTGTATTGGTTTACTTTTGAATTCGGCCTAATGGGGAGGGGCGCTAAGCTTTAAATGTGCTTGCCTTGCCTGGAGGCATTTAGATCTTGCTCTGAATGAATGGATTGTTATTACAACTGCCAATAAAGGAATCCTTTTGAATCACTGACTCAGAAGTTCGTACTTTGAAGGTGGATGAGAAGGCAATCCTTACAGAAAGCAAGATCTGCAAAATTGGTCAACCCAGAGAAGCAACTTCGCTCTACTGAGGGGACCATGCAAACCATGTCTGAACAAAACCAGGAACAGGAGGAAACTGAATGCTGGGGGGAGACATCAACCACCACCCAGTCGGATGCCTGTTCCGCACTCCCCATCAAAGAGGTTGAGGGAGTTTTTGAGACCTCTGAGAAACCCCGCTGGTCCATCGGCATTGGGAAAAAGGACAGCTGGGATGGGAGAACCAGAGGAGTCACCCTTAATCGAAGGAATCGGAAACCCCGTTGGGAATTGGAGCTAGAAGCCCTCGCTGACCAGGAGGAACTCATCGAAGCACCGCTGAGGGAGGGGCGTCTGAAGAGATACCTAGCCCAGCTGGTGATGGAAATGTTGGAAAATCTCAACATCCGAGGGACCCCAGAACGGTGACTAAGGAGCGCCAGGAGCACAGCAACCGCTGAAGAGGCCGGGGGAGCCAACAACCTCCGGGAAGCCGGCATGCAAATGGAGGACACAGCAGGGGACCCAACAAATCCTCCCAGGGCAGCACACGCAGCGGCACCCCTTCCTAATCAACTCCAAGCCCCACAACTAGAAAGGAAAACTCCCCCCCCCGGGAGTGAAGTTTGATGGGGACCCGCAACAATTGGGATTCTTTGTAGCACACGTACTCACCTATATGCAAGAATATGGACGTGAGTTCCAAACACAGGGATCCTGAGTGCAAGCAGTTACCCTAGCTCTGGAAGGAGCCGCTGCCAGATGGATGGTGACCCTACATAACGACGACGCACCCGAACTGCGCAACTTTAACCGATTCATGACAGCCCTATGACGACGGTTCGAGGACCCGCTGGCAGACCGCAAAGCACGCGATCGTATTAAGGTGGTAAAACAGGGACGACGACCAGTGGCGGAGTACACTGAAGAATTCCGGGACCTCGCATGTCATCTAAACTGGCCAGAAGACATCCTGGTAAGCTGTTTTAAGGATGGGCTGAGTGATGATCTGTATAATGCCTGCCTGGCACCGAATCATCTGCATGAGTGGTACCTCACCGCCGAAGAAGCGGAGATTGATATGGCCAGGAACCAGTACTGTATGGGGCGAGCATGGAAGAAATCCCCACCCCAATGGAAGAAAGAGCCCTTCAGAAGGCAACGGGTTTTCTCCTAAACCTCCAATCTGTTTCAATTGCAGGAAGGAGGGGCACCGAGCACCTGAATGCTGTCCCCAAACACCCACCCGGAAACCTGAATGCCAAACGGGGGAGAGACGAGCGAGACCCACCCAGCGCAGGAGGGAAACAGCCCTGAGGAGCAGCGAGATGGTAGGACCACCATCCCCTCCCCCCTCTGGAAACAACATCCCGGCATTTTGAAGGGAAGATCCAGCATCGTTCAAAAGCGACCCAGAGGATAAACCACTGGTAAGCAAACCAATTGAACCGCTTACCCTCCCTCTCAGACTATTTATCCCTAACCAAGATGAGGGAAAAAATATCTCCGCATTGATAGACTCAGGGTGTACCCATTGCTTGATCAGCCCAACCCTAATCAGGGAGCTGGGAATCACAGTGAGAAAGCTGAGAAACCCCATCGCGTTTTGCCAACTGGATGGGTCAATAGCAGGGGGGGAGCCAGCTGCTTTTGCCACGGAACCCCTGAAAATAGGCATTGGGAGCCACGAAGAAAGACTTACCTTTATAGTAGCACCTGGCATGGAATGGCCACTAGTCTTGGGACTCGCATGGTTGAAAAAGTGGAATCCAAGAATAAATTGGGAGCAAGGCACCATAAAATTCTAGATGCACGTGACTTTTGCAGATGACCTACAGATAGGAACTAAGGGGGGTGAACGCAGGGAAACAGCCATGCCTGGTTATAACTTGCCAACAGAAGGCATACCCAAGGAATACAAAGACTTGGCGGAAGTTTTTAGCGAAACAGCTTCGGATGAACTTCCCCCCGCATCGCTCCACTGACTGTGCAATAGAAATCTTACCTGGGGCTAAACTGCCTAAACCAAAAATGTATAGCATGTCACCGGGGGAGTTAGAAGAGCTGAGAGCTTTCATTGAGAAAAACCTAGCAAGGGGTTTCATTGAGCCAGCCCGACCAAAGATTGCAGCCCCAGTGTTATTGAGGGAGAAAAAAGACGGCACAAAACACTTATGTGTTGATTTCCGAAACTTAAACACCATCAGTGTTGAAAACATGTATCCCCTCCCCCTGATGAAAGATATGCTGGCACACCTCACAAAAGGGAATTTTTTTTTCCAAACTAGACATCAGGGAGGCATACTACCAAATCAGGATTAAGGAGGGGGATGAATGGAAAACGGCGTTCAACACCCCCCTGGGATTCTACCAATTCAAGGTGCTCCCTTTTGGGCTACAAGGGGCACCTGCAGTGTTCATGCAATTAATCAACGATGTTTTGCGTGAACATTTATACAAAGGGGTTCTTGTTTATTTAGATGATATTCTCTTATACTCAGAGACCAAAGCTGAGCACGTTAAATTGGTCAGGGCAGTGGTAAGCAAACTCCGCGAGGCAAACCTTTATGCCAAACTCTCAAAATGTGAATTCCACCAAGAAAATATTGAATACTTGGGGTATCGTATTTCACACCAGGGCATAGAAATGGATCCTCAAAAATTGCAGGCGGTACTAGATTGGGAAACGCCTCGCGCACGCAAGCAGCTACAAAGCTTCCTGGGGTTCGCAAATTTCTATCGCCAATTTATCCCAGCGTTCGCTCAAATTGCCCTGCCCATCATGAAACTGTTAAGAACAAAGGGGGAGGGAGATCCTAAACCGAGACAGCCCGTGAATTGGACAATGGAATGCCAGGCAGCATTTGAAAAACTAAAACTGCTGTTCTCAGCAGAACCAGTTTTGAAGCACCCAGACACAGAAAAACCTTTCATCATACAAGCAGATTCTAGCGATGTGGCAATAGGAGCAATCCTACTTCAGAATAATGAGCAAGGACAACTACAGCCATGTGCATATACATTCAGGAAACTAAGTGAAACTGAACAAAGGTGGGCAATTTGGGAAAAAGAAGCTTATGCGGTGCGATGGGCACTTTTAACTTGGAGACATTTCTTAGAAGGGAGTAAGATCCCTTTTGAAGTCTGGACCGACCACAAAAACTTAGAAGCCCTAAAGACACCAAGGAAACTATCTCTAAAACAAGTTCGTTGGGCTCAATACTTCAAACGGTTCGAGTTTACTTTTAAATTTATCCCTGGGGGGGAAAACTTTCTAGCAGACGCACTGTCCAGAAAGCCACAGTACAATTGTGCGAAATCAGAGGTACTTAAACCTATAGTACAAACTAATCAATTGGCAGCCAAAATAATCACCAGGTCCCAAGGAGGACAAGACGCATTGAGAAACGCAGACACCATTCACGTTTTTAAACAAGCATTAATCAACGATGAATGGTTTTTGAACCACAAATCCAGTTGCTTGATGAAAGATGAACTAGCTTGGGTAGGAGACAAACTATATGTACCCGCTAGCCAAAGATTACGTTTAATGGAAAGGTGCCACGACTCTAGATTAGCTGGATACTTTGGTTTTGTAAAAACTTTATACTTAATAAAGAGACAATTTTGGTGGCCTTCATTGAAAAAGGACATAGAAAGCTATGTAGCGAGTTGCCCCATTTGTGCTGCGGCAAAAAGACGACAAGGGAAAACCCCAGGACTTCTACAGAAAGTAGCCGAGCCGTCACCGCCATGGGAAGAAATTGCTATGGATTTTATTGTAGAACTACCAGAAAGTGGGGGAAACACTGTCATTTGGGTTGTGACAGACTTGTTTTCAAAGCAAGCACATGTTATACCTTGCCAGAAAATCCCAACTGCCAAAGGCTTGGCTAGATTGTTTCTAATACACATTTATCGTCTTCATGGAGCTCCTAAAAGAATAATCTCGGATAGGGGAGTTCAATTCACCTCCAACTTTTGGAAGGCGTTTTTGGGCTTACTTGGTACCACCCAAGGATTAAGCTCCTCCCATCACCCACAATGTAATGGAAATTGTGAACGCACAAATTTTGTTTTGGAACAGTATCTAAGATGTTTTATTAATTTTCAACAGGACAATTGGACTGAACTTTTGCCGTTTGCAGAGGTTGCATTTAATAACTCTGTACATTCGAGTACTGGTTTTACACCTTTTAGAGTAGCTACTGGGCAAGATTTCAGCCCAATGCCAGAACTACCCACAGAAAACCCCACTTAAGGAGTGGATAGAAAATTTGCAAAACACATGGCCAGTAGTCAGATTGGCTTTAAAGGAAGCTAGAGAGGCTTTCAAAATTCAAGTGGACAAGAAAAGAGTAGAGCCTAAGCCTTTCCATGTTGGGGATAGAGTATACTTATCTACAAAATTCTTGAGATTGTTACAACCATCAAAAAAAGTAGGGCCTAATTTCATTGGACCTTTCCCTATTAGTAGGATCATCAACCCAGTAGTGGTTGAATTGGCTCTTCCAAAAACACTTAGACAAGTCCACCCAGTATTTCACATTAGTTTACTCAAGAGAGAGGTAACCTCATCACTTAGACCAGTGGTATCTGCACCACCTGCCCCAATCATGATAGAAGGGGAACAACACTTTGAAATCAAGGAAATTCTTGACTCTAGGATCCACAGAGGGAAGACCCAGTATTTGGTAGCTTGGAAACATTTGCCTTCCTCACAGAATGAGTGGGTCGCTAAACAACATGTTAAAGCTCCCATCTTATTGAGAAGATTTCACTCCCAATACCCTAACAAACCTTGTTAATATATCATAATTGATTTTGCTTATTTCTTACAGGTGGACCTTTTTTCTTTTTAAGAGGGCAGCATGTCAGATTCCAGACTCTGCCATTCAAAAGGAGAAGGGGGGTCTTGGTTCTGCTTGATCAAACAGTTACAACATATATCCGGATCTTAGACACCTGGGAGCCTTCTCATCTTAGGATAGGATTTATGAGGGGCAATGAAAGTCAGTTGAACGGAAGGGTCTGTGGGAATGTACGCTCATCTGTCCTTCCAGGAAAGAACTTTCACACCTTGTGTATTGGTTTACTTTTGCATTCTGCCTAATGGGGAGGGGCGCTAAGCTTTAAATGTGCTTGCCTTGCCTGGAGGCATTTAGATCTTGCTTTGAATGAATGGATTGTTATTACAACTGCCAATAAAGGAATCCTTTTGAATCACTGACTCAGAAGTTCGTACTTTGAAGGTGGATGAGAAGGCAATCCTTACACCGACACCGGAGAGACCCTGGGGCGCCATTTCCATGGACTTCTTGACAGATTTGCCTCCGTCTTCTGGATTCACGACCGTGTTCGTGGTGGTAGACATGCTGACGAAGATGGCACATTTTATTCCCTGTCGTGGGTTACCGACACCTCGCGCCGCCGCCCGCATGTTTATTCAATATGTCTTTTGGCTGCACGGCCTACCTGATAGGGTCGTTTCAGACAGAGGGGCCCAATTTACAGCCCAGTTTTGGAAAGGGCTGATGACGGCCTTAGATGTGAAAATCTGCCTGTCGTCGGCGCATCATCCGGAAACTGACGGCGGGACTGAGAAAGTAATTGGGATCTAGGAGCAATACCTGCGCTGCTTCGTGAACCAGCAACAAGACAATTGGTTGGAGTATTTGGCAGTCGCAGAGTTTGCATTTAAAAACTCTCAGCATACCTCCACCCAAATGATCCCTTTCTTAGCCAATGTGGGATATCATCCTCGGTTCTTTCCTCTCACGCAA
This sequence comes from Diadophis punctatus similis, assembly GCA_023053685.1. Classification (NCBI taxonomy): domain Eukaryota; kingdom Metazoa; phylum Chordata; class Lepidosauria; order Squamata; family Dipsadidae; genus Diadophis; species Diadophis punctatus. The sequence goes on along the minus strand of JALIGW010000059.1, from coordinate 3,326,689 downwards.
CTTGACTCACCAGTTCCGGCAGCGAATGACTTTCTGTCCAAGTTGCAGGACATCTATCAATTGGTGCGACGGTATCTTGAGAAGGCCAAGGAGGACTACAAATGAGTCGTGGACCGCTCTCGGCGGGCGACGCCACCGTTGGCTGTGGGGGATCACGTTTGGTTGTCCACCAGGCACCTTCCGTCAGACCGGCCGGTCAGGAAGCTAGATCACCGGTACCTTGGCCCGTTCCCTGTTGAGGCGGTCATCAACCCGGTCGCCTACCGCCTGACATTGCCACGCTCGTTGCGGGTCCATCCCGTCTTCCATCAATCCCTTCTTGTTCCAGAACAGCCAGCCTGTCTGCTCTGCCAACCTGACCGTCCCCAGCCAGCGCCACGTAACAGAGATGGACCGCCCGAGTACGAGGTCGCCAGCATTCGGGACTCCCGGTGGCTGAAGGGCCGGTTCCAGTACCTCATTGAGTGGAAGGGGTATGGGCCGGAGGACTTCACCTGGGAGGATGCGACCTCTGTACATGCTCCTGTTTTGGTGAAAGCCTTCCATGACCAATTATCGTCACGACCGCATCCGGATCATCAGACCCAGGGGAAGGGCGCTGCGGTGAGGGATAGTGGTGTGATCTGCCAGCAGCCTGCGGAGCTGGCAGCAGAATCAGACAGCGAGTAGGCTGGGGAGGAACATGGGCCAGGCCTGGAGTCTGGAGAAGGCTCGGTGCCAGACGAAGGGATCCAGCCATCTGGGAGGTCTGTGCTGACTCCAGAGCCTGACATGAGTGAGGCAGAGGAACAGGGGGAGCCTGTTCTCAATGCGCACATGCGCAGAGCTGCCAGAAAGCAGGAGCTGAAGTGGTGCAGTGGTTAAATGCTGTGACTGCAGGCTGACTGCTAGTTCAGCAGTTCAGCTGTTCAAATCTCACTAGGCTCAAGGTTGACTCAGCCTTCCATCCTTCCGAGGTGGGTAAAATGAGGACCCAGATTGTTGGGGGCAATATGCTGAACTCTGTAAACCGCTTAGAGAGGGCTGTAAAGCACTATGAAGCGGTATATAAGTAAAGTGCTATTGCTAAAGTGCTATTGATTTACAGAGAAGGACTACTCGGGAGTAAGGCTTGGAGATAATTGGCCCCTCCCATAGGCTATATAAGTAGAGCACACAGAAGTGCTTTTTGCAGGAAGAAACTTCGTTCAACTCGTGTCATTTTAGCTCTGACTCCTTGTTTCTGTTTGGCCTTGCCAAGTTTCTTGCTAATTGGTCTTTGGCAGCTTGGAAAGATAGATCAAGGTTCGTGTGCTTATCTGCCTCTCCCCGAAAGACTGTTGTTGGACTTGTTATCATTGTTTGGGACTTATTATGGCTGGGAATAATAATAATTTGCAGCCATTAAAATAAAAGAGGTTTTTGGGACGCCGTTTGTGCTGTATTATTTGATCAGGAAGCCTAGGTCAGAACAGTGATTTTAGAACAAGATTCTTGGAAGCTGCCAGGGCAATTTAGAAATCTGGCGCATAAGAAAATTTCTGCAACAACTGGAAAAGATATGATCAATCCACAGAAAATGGATGTATCCAAAATGGATGGGCATTTGCAGCAAACCACTGTGATATCAAAATGATACATGCATGAAGAGAGGATCACACAAATGCCACCATTATCTCTTGCATCCTGTCAGCTGTAAATTAGGTGGACATTGGCATGGTAACATGCACATATTATTTGTCTCCTGTGCAGATATCAAAGGAAAGTAGGATTACATCTGCAGGACATGGTTCTTGTGGTTTTATTCAATACAGTGCAACTTTGTGATCAACATACCAAGACATAAAATCAGAGGTGGGTTTCAGCAGGTTCTGACCAGCTCTGGAGAACCGGTAGCGAAAATTTTGAGTAGTTCAGAGAACCGGTAGCAGAAATTTTGAGTAGTTCGGAGAACCGGTAAATACCACCTCTGACTGGCCCTGCCCCCATCTATTCTCTGCCTCCCGAGTCCCAGCTGATTGGGAGGAAATGGGGATTTTGCAGTAACCTTCCCCTGGAGTGGGGAGGGAATGGAGATTTTACAGTATCCTTCCCCTGCCACACCCAAGCCAAGCCATTCCCACCAAGCCACGCCCACAGAACCGGTAGTAAAAAAAATTGAATCCCCCCACTGCATAAAACGACCACACACAAAAGCAGTTGGCTAATTCGTGATCCAAGATGCTATGTGAAAACAGCTTATCTGGACTATGGTAAAGTGGATTTTGAAGACTTCATTAAATACGTAGTACTGTATGCAAATCAAAGTAATTCTTCTAGTGTTTCGCCACATAGGATTGTGTCTTGATAATGGTCCCAAATAAATCAACAACTTCTGGAGGTTTGGCTGACAGGGGTCCATAATGCTGTTTCCAGTTTAATAGGTCTGTTGTGTTGAATGGGACATACTGGAACAGAGGCTTTAAATATTTGCCTGACCACCCTGAGCATTCATGACCCTTTGATCCATTTGATGAAGGAGGGCCATATGGAGGGGTTTTTTGCCTTGGAAACTTTTGCTTTTAACAGTTTTCCTCCAGCTGTAGGCTGATAGCATTATTCAATCTCTCTCTTCATTGAGGAGGGGTATCTTCTTCATAGGGAGCAGTTTTCAAGATTGGTTTGTCTTCAATGTGAATCTTTTTAGCATGAGGTTTGAGGGTTTGTTTTTCTTTTACTCTTGCCACACAAACACTCATTGTTTCTATTCTGCATTTGAGTTTTGTTTTACAATTATTTGCTACTGGTCAATATACTGATATTGATCTGGGTTAACCACAATTTTGGTGCACTTTTGAAATGATGTGGAGTTGGAAAGTTGGATTGAAAGTTGTGGAGAAGGTGGTGGCTGCTCAGCTTCTGCGGCTATTGGAGGAAACAATCATCTAGATACCTATCAGTCGGGTTTCAGGCGTGGCCACAGTACAGAAACTGCCTTGGTCGCTCTGATGGATGATCCCTGGCGAGCCCGGGATGGGGGAGAATTCCTCCATCCTGGTGCTACTTGACCTCTCAGCGGCTTTCGATACCATCAACCATGGTATCCTTCTGCATCGTCTCGGCGAGTTGGGAGTGGGAGGCACCGTTTTGCGGTGGTTCTCCTCTTATCTCGCCAATAGGATGCAGTCGGTGTTAACAGGAGGGCAGAGATCGTCCCCTAGGCCCCTGTCATGCGGGGTGCCTCAGGGTTCGGTTCTCTCGCCCATCCTGTTTAACATTTACATGAAACCGCTGGGGGAGATCATCCGTAGACACGGGGTGAGTTTCCATCAGTACGCTGACGACACCCAGCTGTACATCACCACCCCGTCTCAATTCAGTGAGGCAGTTGATGTAATGTGCCGGTGCCTGGATGACGTTAGGATCTGGATGGGGAGGAACAGACTCAGACTCAACCCCGACAAGACTGAGTGGCTTTGGATATTGCCTCCTAAGGACCATGACAACTGTCCCTCCTTGGTTCTCGAGGGAGGGAAATTAACTCCCTCGGATCAGGTCCGCAATTTGGGGGTCCTCCTAGACCCACAGCTAAAATTGGATTATCATCTTACTGCTGTGGCTAGGGAGGCCTTTGCACAGGTTCGCCTGGTGCACCAATTGCGGCCATACTTGGAGAAGGAGGCTCTACTCACGGTCACTCATGCCCTTGTCACCTCCCATTTGGATTACTGCAATGCGCTCTACATGGGGCTACCCTTGAAGAGTATCCGGAGACTTCAGTTGGTGCAAAATGCGGCTGCGCGTGCTGTGGTGGGTGTGCCAAGGTACACCCACGTTACACCTATACTCCGCCAGCTGCATTGGTTGCCCATCAGTCTCCGGGTCCAATTCAAGGTGTTGATCATCATCTTTAAAGCCCTTCATGGCTTAGGACCAGGCTATCTCCGGGACCGCATTCTGCCTCATACTTCCCTCCGACCGGTTAGGGCCCACAGAGTTGGCCTCCTCCAGGTCCCGTCAGCCAAACAATGCTGGCTGGCGGGCCCTAGCGGGAGGGCCTTCTCTGTGGGGGGGCCCGTGTTCTGGAACCAACTTCCCCCAGAGACCCGAACTATCTCCACCCTGCTGGCATTCCGAAAAGCCGTCAAGACAGGGCTCTTCCTGCAGGCAGGGGGTAGAGACTAATCCATTTGAGCTCTCCCCCGGGTATGTCTGGTTGATGGATATTTTTTAAATATTTTTTTTTTTAATTTTTGAACTTGGTTTTAATTAATGTTTCTAGTGTTCTTGTATATTGCTGTACGCCACCCTGAGTCCCTCGGGAGTAGGGCAGCATATAAGAACCAAGAAATAAATAAATAAATAAATAAATAAATAAATAAATAAATAAATAAATAAATAAATAAATAAATAAATAATGTCTAGGTTAAAAGTACATCCTGGTTTTCATTCTCACAGAATTTTAATCATCTGGATTGGTCTTAATTCCATATCTCCACTAAAACCTCTCTTGCAATTCTTTAACATACATCAAAGAGGTGTCTCATAGACACTCTCTCAACCACCCATTTCTCTCTAACACACTGCCATCTGATCTGAAGCGCTGGAAAATTCCAAGTCACTTTCAGAAACTGCAAATGGCTTAACCATCCCACACAATTCTACAGCCTTTTTAGGATACACAGATCCTTGGGCTTTTTAGGGGGGAGATCAGGCCCCCTCTTCCACTCCTAAATGAGTGGGTCCTATAATGTTTACAAATACTTGCCTGCCGGCTTTGTTTAATGACTTATCTTAACTCCTGGTCAGGTTCTTGGATTCGGTCGGTTGTCCACAGCACCTTTGCGATGTCATCAGTTTCCTTCCAGATAATACATCTGTTGGCGCCTTGAAGGGTCAACGTGATGACCTCGCATAGGTCCGTCGGCCCGTTCCGATCCTCAGGGAAAAATCCCACTGTGATCTATTTCCAGTCCTGCCGCGGTCGCCATAATTGTTGCAGAACAGGAAGTGATACCAGCCAGAGAGGAGGAAGATAAGCCTTTTATTATCTGCACAGATAAGGTTCAGACATTTTGAAATTCTGAACTGAACCGATTTTCTATAAAAAAGAGCAAGATATTTAAAGTCTTTTTCCACAGTTACAAAGACACGAAAACTTCAGTGATTGGCTAGAGAGTTACACCTCTTTCCTTTTGACACGTATGCATGTTTTTCTATAGGCTTTAGAATAGAATAGAATAGCATTCTTTATTGGCCAAGTGTGATTGGACACACAAGGAATTTGTCTTTGTGCATATGCTCTCAGTGTACATAAAAGAAAAGATACATTTGTCAAGAATGGTTGTCATAGGGTTGAAGTAAGCAATCAGGAAACTATCAATATGAATATAAATCGTAAGGATACAAGCAACAAGTTACAGTCATACAGTCATAAGTGGGAGGAGATGGGTGATAGGAACGATGAGAAAAAGTAATAGTAATAGTAATGCAGCCTAGTGAATAGTTTGACAGTGGTGAGGGAATTATTTATGTTAACACCTTTAAATTTCTCCATGTTTTCTGTGTCTGTTTGTGGTCAGCCTGTGGCCGGCCGAACCTTAGGAAAGCATAGCAACATCCTCTTTGTGTTTTTCCAGAGCAAAGGACCTTTTTACTTCTTTAATTGTCAGTGCTAGAAAGAGCCCCTTGCAGGTCATCTAGTCCAACCCCGTTTATAGCCTATTGTTTCACTTAATGACTTTGCTTTATTTTACGTCCTGCTTCAGAATTGTGTCCGTGTCTTAGAACTGCCTAGACAAGCCCCTGCAATTTTATTGACTAGATTTTTGAGAAGTGGCTTGCTAATGCCTTCTTCCTAGGGCTGAAAGAGAAGGACTGGTCCAAGGTCACCCAGCTGGCTTTGTGCATAAGATGGCACTAGAGCTCCCAGTTTCTAGCCTGATTCCTCTTCACTTCATCAAAGGAGCATCTAATAGTATACAAAAAGAAAAAAAATCAGTTAAAACCATTGGATCAATCTATTGCTCTTATTGTCTTTCACATTGATTTATATCCCATTTTTCTATCCAGGGAGCAGGTAAAATAGAGTTAAAACAAAAACCTATTTAAAAATGCACTTCCTTGTATTGTGGCCCAACAGTTATCCAGCAGTGGAATTTTATGTATTTGGAGGTATAGGCTTGCCTAAAGCCATCTTTGCCTACTCAAGATATGTCTTTTCACCCCAAGCATTTATAGGTAAACTATACTTAAATCAAGATCACTTCTTAAGTTTACTTGACTTGCTTTTTCCTCCGAATGAATTTTAAACCAATTTATTATTTAAACATTGATAATACTTTTATTTATTCGTTTGTATTCTGCCTAAATTACAAGAGAGTAAGGCACTATACTTCTTCAATAGTTTTGCTGGAAGAAGAAAAAATATCTTCCCTGTGTTGCAGCATCTCACGAACGCAAGGTGCATGTATACTTTACATTATAGGGGGCTTCACTTGTCCTCTGCAATGGAGTTCTTTACTGGTCAACATAATGAAAATTTAACAGGTTAATATATGAACTTCGTTAATCCTTCTTGCACTTTTTACTACTAAAGATTAAATCGATGTAAAGTAGAATATAAATAATATGGACGGCTGGCAGCAAAGATGTAACCACATTGAAAAGATCAAGGCTGGTGGCCATTTTGTAAAACGGGTCCATGTCACTTAGATAAAATAACGGGGAGGAGAAAGACAGCCGTTACTCGCGCGCGGCCGCCTTGGCGTTGGCCAATCAACTTTAGTCTTTAAAAGAATGAGCCCTACGGCTCACAGCGCTCGCCAGTCCGCCCAATCAGCAGGCACCACACGTGGGGTTTCCTCGTATGGTCCCGCGCACGTCGGGAGCGAGGACTACAGCCCCACCCAATCACTACCTGCCGCCTTCTCCACACCCCTTTTCCCTCTCCCGCTCAGAAAGGCTGTGGTACGGGAGGGGGGAGGGAGCGCGCGCGCGCGCAGAAGGGGCCAATCAGCGTGTGCGCCGAGGAATCCTCGTGCCGCTGCCTCCTCGTTCTATCCCCCCTCCCCCCCCGCCCGCGCGACGTTGCTGCTGCTCCCCACTCGCTCCCCCCTCCCCCCCTCGCCGAGCTGAACCCCCTCCCCGCTCGTTACCGCCGCCATGGACCCGAGCAACTGGAGCAGCTTCATCTTCCAGGTAACCCCCCCTTTTTCCTCCACCTTCCCCCTCCCTTCTCCGCAAAAAAGGGGGGGGGGAAGCGCGAGGAGGGAAGGACAAGAGAGCGCAAGCTGGAGCTGTAGGCTCCCTACTCACATCCCCCCTGCCCCTCCCCTCGGGAATCCCAGCGGGCGGGGGCCCTTGCGCGCGCGAGCCAGCAGGGCGCACTCGGCACGCGCTCCTCCACCACCGTCCGCCTCGCGCTACCCCAACGGTCACCACCTTCCACCCATCGTTGCCTTGCGCTCCCTATACCCCCTCGTTCTGTATGCTCGCTGTGCACAGCCTCTCGCGCTTCTCTTCCCCCGCGCCAACGGTCACCTCCCTCTCGAGCTTGCTCTGCCCAACCCCTCGCGCTGCTCCCTCACCTTTTTCTCTGCCAGTTGCTACCTCGGTGCCTTCTCAGCCCCACGCCGAGGGAGCTTCCTTTCCAAAATGCCTCCTAAGATACGTACGCCTCAGTCGCCTCGCCCTGCCACACACACATAATCCTCCCCTTTTCTGCTACCTCCACACTCCCACCACCCTCGGCCAATATAATGCCCCTTATCCATGTTGGCTCCCTGCTTGTCAGGCCAGTATCCCAGGGGTTTCCACCCCGCATTAGTTTGAACTTGACCACCCATGCTCAAAAGGTGCTTCCTTCCCATTTTCCGGTCCCCGGTATTTCCTTACCCTCAAGTGCATGCACTTACAGTAGGAGGTAGCTATGGACTACCTTATGGTGCCAACAGGTGTGTGAATTTTCCACCTGTTTCCTCACTTACGTTTTTTTGTATGAACTCTCAAGGGTAGATGGTCTCCTGCCATAGGATAATGCAGAAAAATCCCCAATTCTTCCATCTGACCTAGTAATAGATAACTAGTAAGAGGTATAATGACTCCCATTTATTTACTTTCCAACATTTTGGGTGAATTGGTGGTCAAACCCCACCCCATGTGAGTTGCCTCGGACTTGCCTTTACATGCTGTCCTTTCCTCACCCCATTGAGTTATTTGTCTTAATTTGCTCCCCCTTTTAGTCATTTAAACCTGCAATCCATTCCCCAACTGTTTCAAACATACATGTAAATCCCAGATTCTTCCGTTTCACCAACAAAGAGTTAAGATTATATAAATAGGTGTAGATATGCCTAATAAGAGGCACATCTCTTCCATTCATTTACTTCTCAGTGTTTTGGGAGAAAATGTGTATGTGGCTGGCTAAGCCCTGCCTCAAGTCAGTTGATTGTATTTGCTTAAACATGTCTTTTTTTTCCACCCTCTTTAACCATTTGTCTTAATTTGCTACCACTTTTAATTCTTTGAACCTCAGTGTTCAGTGTTTATCCAAAGACTAGCCCCTTCCTGTTGTATGCTCCCCTTATTCTTTCACCTAGGAGTGCTGTATTTTTCCCCAGTGCCTGTTCTTTCTGAAATTCCTCAGCAGAAGACAACCTAGGCCTTCTGTTTTTCAGATAGGCCACCACTCAGTTTTCAAACCACTTCTAAATGATTCTCCTTTAAATTAACTCTTATTAAGTTTCAGACACCTTAACTTCATCTGCAGCTTTCTCTTTACCCTCCCCCCCATCATAGCCTTATTCTACCTTTCAGAAATGTAAGGCATATTTCACACAGCGACTGCCTGTATCTGTTGCTACTTGCTATCTTTGCTGGTCTCTTATAGAAAATTTTCATACAACTCTATCTCGTATTCTACATAGGATCTCAATTTATTTTGGCTGCAAGCATTATCAACTATCTGATATGCTGTTTATTTTGTGAATGCTAATTTATGTACTTAAATGTTATAAATTCTTTTTTTCTTATGCTATTTTTTAATTTCCAACTCAGTTGCCCAATGTATTCATAATTTGTCCATACTTGCATACAGTGCTTAAAATTACTTAGCTCAGATGAAGAAAAGTTTGAGCTTTCTCCTGTTTGGAAGAAATATCCATCTGGTTCAGAGGTGGGATCCTACCTCTGATTGCCGGTGCGGTTAATTGCTGACTTCGCGGCAGAGCCGAAGACTCTGCTCGAGCCTGCTCCCGTTCGCGGAGCGGGAGCCTTTCCCGGGCGCTTTCCGCGCCCGCATGGATGCCGCCAATGGCATTCTTTTGCCCTCCGCGCATGGCCCCATGCGCAGAGGGCAAAAGAACGCCATTGGCGGCATCCATGCAGGCGCGGAAAGCGCCCGGGAAAGGCTCCCGCTCCGCGAACGGGAGCAGGCTCGAGCAGAGTCTTCGGCTCTGCCGCGAAGTCAGCAATTAACCGCACCGGCAATCAGAGGTAGGATCCCACCTCTGATCTGGTTGAGTTCCAAGCCGGGAGAAAGACACTGGAAACATGGAGGCTGATTAGAAAGATGGTTTACAATGAAGCAGAACCACATGGGTTTGACATCCTGGGCAGCTGACCACATGGAGTTGAGAGAGGGGGGGTTTATACCTTCTCTTGGGCTTTGCACTTGAGCTTCCTTTTCCTGTGAAAGAGAGCTTCCTGTGCAAGAACATGTATTCTATTGGCTGTTGTCAGACTCCCATGAGGCCATGTAGGGGTCATAGCTGAGGTTGTCTGAGCTCCCAGGTTTGGTTGAAGGTTTGGCTGATGCAATGAAGGGGCTTGTTGGGCAAGTCCTATTGTGGCTGAGGGCTAATCCTACCTTTGTTCAGACCTTGCTGCAGGGAATTTGCTTATGAATAGAGCTAGCTATCTCTTTATCTCTTAAGTGCTGACATCTGCTGAGGGCTATTAAGGAAGGTGGGGGCTGCTTTCCAAGAGCATGTTTCTCCATTTCTCATCCAGGGAAATATTATAATCTGTCTTTTTAATATTTCTCAAAATATTTCATTCTTCTAGGAGAGGGGTGGGTGCTAACTTTCTACACTCCCAATCCAAAAATTCAATATGGCTGACATTTTAAAAAAATATATTTGTAATTAAAGAAGCTTTTATAAGATAAAAAACAATACAAATTTAAACAGAAATTAAGGGGAAAGAAAAGTGATAAGTAAATAGCAAAGAAAAAATAAAGGAAAGAAAGGGTTATTAAAATGGTTCTGATCTTTACAGCAGTTATAATTGTACTATTTATATTTTATCCTGTCTAAGGGTCATGCTACTATCTGGTTTAAGATATTTTATCTTTTGTGATGAGCTCCTCTTCCAGTTTAAATCAGTTTTCCTGTGGAATCACTAAATTTTTTCTCTTTATATTGGTTTCTGCAGTTGCCTGTCATAAGAATCCTTTTTTAAAAATTAAAATTCCCTAATCTCCTTTATTTTGTTTTTTTAGCAGAGTCATACTCAGAATACTCTACAGGTTGGGACTGAAATCCAGTCAAGATTTTTTGCTGCTCAGGGATGTAGTCAAGGTCCCTTCCAGGTAAGCTATTTAGGCAATAAAAAAAATCAAGTGAGTCTTCGGGGAAACAATTGCTAGAAGCAACTGTGTCTCACTATTGCAGGTTAGGTTTTTTTATATCAAAAGTAATTGTACCCTTTGCAAGACTTTTATTGAAAGTTGTTGCTGTTGCTATAAATGAGTTTTATAATTTAGTTATTATTTGAAGTCACTTTCATTTTTATACTATTGGCTCTGAAATAATGATTAGGCCAAGACTAATAAATTTCTGAGAGCCAGTTTAGTGTAGTGGTTAAAGCATCAGGCTAGAAACGAGGAACTGTGAATTCTAGTCCCTCCTTAGGCACAAAGCCAGCTGAATGATCCTTGGGCTAGTCATTTCTCTCAGCCCTAGGAAAAAGGCAATGACAGACCACTACTAAAAAACCTTGCCAAAAAACTGCAGGGACTAATTCAGACAGTCTCTGAGTAATGGACAGGATTGAACAGAAGAAAAAATAAATAAAAGTTTGTAGCATCGTTTGGGATTTGTTCTGTTTTTTAAAGTAAAGATTAAAATATTCAATGGGGCTTAACTCCCAATAGAACTGCAGCCTAAAAATTTCCTCATGATTATCTAAGAATAAAGCCAATCTGAACAAAAATGTTAATGTGTTTCTGGAAAATGCAAAAAGTTTGATGCTGACAAATATCTGACAGATGAGTGTTGCTCAGCCCTAGGAAAAACTGCCTCCGTGTACTTACTATCCAAACTTGGTTTGAGGTGAAGTATCCAAAAACACAATACATCTGTAATAGCTGCTTCACATAAGTCAGTCAATTGGAGCTGCATTTACCAAGCAGGCATAAACATAATTTCCATACCTTTTCTGCTTAAAGTAGATAAATAGCATGAAAAACTCGAGTTGTCTTTGACCTTGTAGCTAAGATGCCAATTTTTTTCAGGGATAAGTCAAAGTCTACCCACCTTTACTCTTCATTTTGTGGCTTGACTGCTTTGGATTTTTATTTGTACCCCATAAGAATAAGTAGCAGTTTTCACCCATGTTTGCGACTGTGAAAGAGTTTTCCCCCCCTGTTACAGTTGTAATCTTGGAAGACTTAGGTTTGTTTATCTTACCATTTTGGCAACCTTTTGTCATGGACAGAGAAGCAAGTAAGATTGTCATAATCTAAGTCAATAAATTGTTTTGTTGCTTTTTAAAGATTGTATCTAAATATACTCTTTAAAAAGCACTAAAGCCTGATTGTTAATAATATAGATAACAGATCATCTTCTGAAATTGTAGGTCAAAGATTATGTAGTGTTTTATGGTCATTTTTTTCTAAGGCATGTTACTTACATCATTTTAGTGACAAATAATTCTTTCCATGTTTCTTGACTATCTTCCTGAACTCACTGGGATTTATTTCCAATTAAAGTTAGAGGATTTGTTCAAAGTTACGAACAAATGTCTGATCTGGACACTTACAGTGCATTCAGAAAGTATTCAGACCCCTTCACGTTTATCAATTTTGTTATGCTGCAGCCTGATTCTACAGTTGTTGAAATTCATTTTTTCTCATTAATCTACACTCAGTATCCCATAATGAAAGTGAAAACAGAATTTTAGAAATGTCTGTAAATTTATTAAAAGGAAAAAATGAAATATCACATTGGCATAAGTATTCAAACCCTTCACTCAGTACTTTGTTGAAGCAGCTTTGGCAGCAATTACAGCCTCGAGTCTTTTGGGGTATGACACGACAAGTTTTGCACACCTGGATTGGGGAATTTTCTGCCATTCTTCCTTGCAAATCCTCTCAAGCTCAGTCAGGTTGAATGGCGACCGTCAGTGGACAGCCATTTTCAGGTCCCTCCAGAGATGGTCAATAGGGTTCAAGTCAGGGCTCTGGCTGGGCCACTCTAGGACATTACTCCTGTGTTGTCTTGGCTGTGTTCTTAGCATCGTTGTCATGTTGGAAATGAACCTTCGGCCCAGTCTGAGGTCCTGAGCACTGTGGAGCAGGGTTTTTTTTTTCAAAAAAGTTTTTTTATTTTTCTCCACCTTAAAAAATACATACTTAATAACACATATACCATAATCAACCGTATATATATAATATGCCTTACATAGAAATAGTAAAACATCCTAAATAACATTTCACAATACCAACTGTTCAGCCTGTATCAATAAAAAACAAAAAAATAACTTTAATAATAAAACGGCAAACTGAACTATTTTTCTTGCTTTTTCATTCTAATAGTCATATTCTTAAATCTTAATTTCTATTTCCATTCTATTCTAATTTAATTTTCGGTATATGTCACATATTTAATGCTACCTCCTTTCTCTTTTTGCCTTCTGGGTTATCTAAATCATATTTCTCAATTTCTTTATTCCTTTTATATTAAATTTACATTAAGTATTTCATCTGTTATCTATATCTATTTTCTTTTTCCACCCATTCATAAAATTTCCCCCAAATTTGATAAAACTCCGAGTCTTCTTTATCTTTAATTTTCATTGTAAGTCTATTCATTTCTGCACAGTCCATTATCTTCCTTTAAATTTCTCTTTCTGTTGGTATTCTACTCAGCTTCCAATTTTGTGCATATACAATTCTAGCGGCAGTCACTATGTGAACAATTAAATATATTTCTTCTTTATTACATTTTTCTGGCAATATGCCTAATAAAAAAAAATTGTGGTTTTAAATCAGTACTTTGTTTTAAGATCTTTTCAATCCATCTTTGAATCCCTGTCCAATATTTTTTGGCTTCTGTGCAAGTCCACCACATATGATAAAAGGAGCCAGGTATGTGATTAAACTTCCAACACTTCATCGATTTATTCTTAAACATTTTTGCTAATCTCTCTGGAGACATATGCCATCTATAAAACATCTTATACATATTTTCTTTAAATGCTGTTGCCATTGTCATTTTATAATTCCTTTCCCATAGTTGCTGCCACATATCCCTATCTATCGTATGTCCTATATGTCTCATCCATTTTATCATCGTCTCTTTCACTTGTTCAAATTCCAGTTCAATAGAGAGCAAATAGTTATACAGTTTCTTTATCAACTTTTCATCTGTTCCTGTTAATATTTTTTGTTAAATTTTTATTAAACACACACAAAAATACAACATGGAACAATACACACATAAAACATACAGTTGGGGGTATTCTGTCCCCCTATATACAATAAGATATCATTTTTTTAATATCCGTAAGTTTACCTTTCTATTTATTTACTTGGTCTTTAAATATATAGCATATTCTTACTACTTCTATACATAATTAATTTAAACAATAGAATTTCTATCTTAATTAATACCATAAATAGCAAGTATACTTCATCATTTGCTTATTCTTTCTCTCTCTCTACTCATAGACTTTGTTCCATAAAATATAATAAATTAATAATTGACCCTAGTTTTTCTTTTACTAATATAATTTCATTTAAAAAAAAATTGAGATAGTAAAGATGAGATTGTTATGGTAAAGTTTGTTACCTATTTCTTTACTTCAGTAGTTATTATTGTACTTGTCATATTAAATGATTCACATATATTTTTCTAAAATACTATTTTCAATTTATATTTGTTATAATAAGATATAAAAGTCAGTCAAAAAGAAAAATCTATAAGTAAAAATCAATAATTCATTAATTTAAAAGTTCTTTTCTTGAATCTTTGGTTCTTCCACTTCCACCCCATTGTTCAATTGATCAATTGTTCTTTCTCACCGAAATTAAAGACTTATTGTTCTGTTTCTTTCTTCTCTTGATGATTCTTTCAAGATAAGGTCCATAATAAGGTATAAAATAGTATCGTAGTCAAACAGGAAAATCTATTATAAATAATCTATTATAATTCTGGTATATAGAGAGCTAATTTCTTAATATTAATGTAATTATAAGTAAGTATAAATAATTAGATAGTTAAACACTTCAGGTGATATTTATCAGTCAATTCACTATATCCAAGCTCTAGACCAGTGATGGCGAACCTTTTTTTCCTCGGGTGCCGAAATAGTGCGTGCACGCGCTATTGCACGCACATGCGTGCCCACACCCATAATTGAAAGCCCCCCACTTGCCCCACCCCCCTGCACATGCATGCGTGACCCCCCCCACTCCCCCATTTCCTGACTTCCAGTGGGCCCAGTAGGCCCGTTTTTTGCCGTCCCCAGGCTCCAGAGGCTTTCTTGGAGCTTGGGGAGGGCGAAAACACTCCCCCCGCCACCCCGGAGGCCCTCCGGAGGCCAAAATTGCCCTCCCAGAGCCTCTGCGCGAGCCAAAAATCAGCTGGCGTGCACACACATGCACACTGGAGCTGAGCTAAGGCAACGTCTCGCGTGCCGGCAGATATGGCTCCGCGTGCCACCTGTGGCACCCGTGCCATAGGTTCGCCATCACTGCTCTAGACAATCATTACTATATATAATATCAACAATTCCTTAACCAATATTGTCTATAATATCTTTTAGTCTTCCTTGTTTCTCTTAACACTCTACCTTTTGCACCCTCTTGTTCTTCCTGTCTCTTTTGTACCTCTCTTTCTTTCTCTCTTCTACCTGATCTTCTCCTTCCTGACTACTACTATCTATTTCACCTCTGCTATCTCTACTCTCATGTTCCTCCTCTAATTCACAATATTGATCAAAAAACTCGAGCTTTTTCAATCGATCCAATTTTAATTTTTTTATCCTGCCAGGTTATTAACAATCCTTCTGGCATCAACCATCTAAACATAGTTTTATTTTTTGTTAGATAATTTGTTAAAAATTGATACTGTTTTCTACTATTCCTTATCCTATGGGGAACCTGTTTTAGTACTATAATTTCTTTACCTTTATACAATATATCAGTGATGGTGAACCTTTTTTCCCTCGGGTGCCGAAAGCGCACGGACGTGTGCTATTGCACAAGCTCGAGTGCCCACACCCATAATTCAATGCTGCCCCACCCCCCCATGCATGTGCGCACGATCCCCCCGCTCCCCCGTTTCTCGACTTCGGGTGGGCCCGGTAGGTCCGTTTTGCGTCCTCCCCAGGCTCCAGAGGCTTCGCTAGAGCCTGGGGAGGGCGAAAACGCCCTCTCCCAACCCCCGGAGGCCTTCTAGAGGCCGAAAACGCCCTCCCAGAGCCTCCACATGAGCCAAAAATCAGCTGGCCGGCGCGCACATGCGTGCTGGAGCTGAGCTAGGGCAATGGCTCACATGCCAGCAGATATGGCTCCACGTGCCACAGGTTCGCCATCACTGCAATATATCTTCATTTCTTGTCAACTTATATATATCATCCCTAACTGCCCTCTGCAAATTTAATATGCACCTCTCTCGGCAGGTGATGTCTTTTTACATAATTAGTGTGTACGCGATACACCTCGTCAATCTCCTTTCTCATCTCTTGTACATCTAATTGGAGGATTTCCGCCAAAATTTCCACCATTTTTTCTCCTATATTCTCTCCTTTCTCCTCTGTAATATTCTGAAATCTAAGATAATATGTAGCGCAGTCCATCTCAAGATTGGCAATGGCATCTTCCAGATTCCTGACAATCATAGCGTTTTTTCCCTCCATCTTCTCTACTTTTTGATCCACCTGGTCTACTTTAAATTCTACTGTTTTTATCCTTTGGTCATTTTCTACTAGTTTTTGCTGAATATTTTCAATCCTATCATCAATACTATCCATCTTATCTTTTACCTCTACCATTTCTATTTTAATTTCTTCATGTTGTTTTTTGGCTTCTTCCCTATTGTTCTCTATTGCATTTTGAGTTTTCATCATTGATTCTTGGACTAACATAAGTGTCTCTTGTATAGATTGTAAACTGGTAGTTGACCCTGATTTTTCTTTTGTTAACATACTTTCAGTAGCTCTTCGTTGCGTTGGTGAGGGTGTAGTTGTTATAGTGGGGATTGATACCTGTTTTCTAGCTACTTTAGTTGTTGTTAGTGTGCTTGTCATATTAAATGATTCACATATATTTTTCCACAATGACATATACAACATTTTCCCCCTTATAAATTACGATATATAGTAGAAAGATTATTTATCCCACCTATCTATATCTCAATTTTATCTATATCACAGGTTTATAGAACCCAAAATATCCCCTTATGATAAGATTTTCATAATCTTACTTACAATCAATTTTATATTAGTATGAATATATTTCAATTTGTAATTGCTGTAATAAATTATAAATTTAAAAATGCTATCTTAAAAAGAGAAATCTAGAAATAATCTTATAAATATGGTATAGGAAAAGCTGATTTCTTAATACAAATATTAAATATAAATAAATATAATTAGATAAATACTTCAAACAATATTATCAATCCATTCACTATATCCTTCCTCTAGACAATAATTACTATGTGTAATATCAATAATTCATCAATTAAGTTCTTTTCGTGAGTTATAAATACTCTATGTGTAAATATGGTGAAGACAGAACTAATTTCTTAATATAACTATAACTATATAAAGTATAAATAGTTAAATACTTCAAAGAATATTTATCAATCAATATCCATGTATAGTTATTATAATAAAATATGGAGTACTATCGTCAAAAAGAGAAATCTGTAATAAATAATCTATTATAAATATAATATAGAAAGAGCTAATTTCCTAATATAAATACAGTGGGGGGGGGGAGTATTTAGTCAGCCACCAATTGTGCAAATTCTCCCACTTAAAAAGATGAGAGAGGCCTGTAATTGACATCATAGGTAAACCTCAACTATGAGAGACAAAATGAGAAAACAAATCCAGACAATCACATTTTGTGATTTGGAAAGAATTTATTTGCAAATTATTGTGGAAAATAAGTATTTGGTCACCTACAAACAAGCAAGATGTCTGGCTCTCATAGACCTGTAACGTCTTCTTTAAGAGGCTCCTCTGTCCTCCGCTCATTACCTGTATTAATGGCACCTGTTTGAACTTGTTATCAGTATAAAAGACACCTGTCCACAACCTCAAACAGTCACACTCCAAACTCCACTATGGTGAAGACCAAAGAGCTGTCGAAGGACACCAGAAACAAAATTGTAGACCTGCACCAGGCTGGGAAGACTGAATCTGCAATAGGCAAGCAGCTTGGTGTGAAGAAATCAACTGTGGGAGCAATAATTAGCAAATGGAAGACATACAAGACCACTGATAATCTCCCTCGATCTGGGGCTCCACGCAAGATGTTGAGGTTATGTATTTTATGAAATTGAGTATACGCAACGGAATGTGGCGTTGCTATTCGATACTATAGAGTCAATAAACAGAAGTCTTCAAAGTGTTAAATATAATTTACTTAAATAAACTTGTAAAACTTCAAAACAAACAGTCCACGAAGAATCTTTCTTGAACTTATCTTCTTTTCAATATACAGACACAAAGTCACACTCTTAGCACTTAGCTATTCACACAGCAAACAGTTCATCAAAAACCTTGAACTACTTTTGGTAGCGTCCAGACACAAAGTCAAACACAAAGTCTTCAGTCTTCAGTCACCGGATACAGGAGCATGAGTAGAAGCAATCAATCAATCACTAACCACACAATACTCAAACTAACCTGTTCTCTTTTATAACAATCAGCAAGCCTACAATGCTTACAATTTAAAGCAATACCACCTTTTTTATATAAACATAGATTAGTGGTTTATTTATACATTAGTAACCCAATCAGTTTTAAACATAGTACTGACACAAGATCTCACCCCGTGGGGTCAAAATGATCACAAGAACAGTGAGCAAAAATCCCAGAACCACACGGGAGGACCTAGTGAATGACCTGCAGAGAGCTGGGACCAACGTAACAAAGGCTACCATCAGTAACACACTACGCCGCCAGGGACTCAGATCCTGCAGTGCCAGACGTGTCCCCCTGCTTAAGCCAGTACATGTCCGGGCCCGTCTGAAGTTTGCTAAAGAGCATTTGGATGATCCAGAAGAGGATTGGGAGAATTTATTTATTTGTTTGACAGTTTTTATATGCCGCCCTACTCCCTCAGGGCGGCGTACAACATATTATAAAACTCCAAACAAATCATTAAAAAAAAGACAATTTAAAAACAATTTAAAAACATATAAACACCATACATACATGGGGGAGACATCAGATATAAAATCGTCTCAAACTCACCCCGCCTGCAGGAAAAGCCATGTCTTAATGGCTTTTCGGAAGGCCAGCAAGGTGGGGATGATTCGGATCTCTGGGGGGAGTTGGTTCCAGAGAGCAGGGGCCCCTACAGAGAAGGCCCTCCCCCTAGGCCCCGCCAGTCGGCACTGTTTGGCTGACGGGACCTGGAGGAGACCCACTCTGTGGGACCTAACCGGTCGGAGGGAAGTATGAGGTACAATGCGTTCCCGGAGATAGCCTGGTCCTAAGCCATGTAGGGCTTTAAAGATGATAATCAGCACCTTGAATTGTACCCGGAGACCAATGGGCAGCCAATGCAGCTGGCGGAGTATAGGTGTTACGTGGGTGTACCTTGAAACACCCACCACAGCACGCGCAGCCGCATTTTGCACCAGTTGAAGTCTCCGAATACTCTTCAAGGGCAGCCCCATGTAGAGCGCATTGCAGTAGTCCAATCGGGAGGTAACAAGGGTATGAGTGACCGTGAGTAGAGCCTCCTTCTCCAAGTATGGTCGCAATTGGTGCACCAGGCGAACCTGTGCAAAAGCCCCCCTAGCCACAGCTGCAAGGTGTTGATCTAATTTTAGCTGTGGATCTAGGCGGACTCCCAAATTGCGAACCCATTCCGAGGGAGTTAATTTTTCTCCCTCAAGAACCAAGGAGGGACAGTCGATATAGTCCTTCGGAGGCAATATCCAGAGCCACTCAGTCTTGTCGGGGTTGAGTCTGAGTCTGTTTCTCCCCATCCAGATCCTAACGTCATCCAGGCACCGGCACATCACATCAACCGCCTCCCTGAATTGAGACGGGGTGGTGATGTACAGCTGGGTGTCATCAGCGTACTGTTGGAAACTCACCCCATGTCTCCGAATGATCTCCCCCAGCGGTTTCATGTAAATGTTGAACAGGATGGGCGAGAGGACCGAACCCTGAGGCACCCCACAAGTCAGGGGCCTAGGAGACGACCTCTGTCCACCTGCTAACACCGACTGCATCCTGTCGGTGAGATAAGAGGAGAACCACCGTAAAAGGGTGCCTCCCACTCCCAACTCACCGAGACGATGCAGAAGGATACCATGGTCGATGGTATCCTTCTGCATCTGAATGTCATATGGTCAGGTGAAAGCAAAGTAGAACTGTTTGGTAGAAACACACCTCGTCGTGTTTGGAGGAGAGAGAATGCGGAGTTGCATCCAAAGAACACCATACCTACTGCGAAGCATGGGGGTGGCAACATCATGCTTTGGGGCTGTTTCTCTGCAAAGGGACCAGGACGACTGATCCGTGTACAGGAAAGAATGAATGGGGCCATGTATCGTGAGATTTTGAGTGCAAACCTCCTTCCATCAGCAAGGGCATTGAAGATGAAACGTGGCTGGGTCTTTCAGCATGACAGTGATCCCAAACACACCGCCTGGGCAACGAAGGAGTGGCTTCGTAAGAAGCATTTCAAGGTCTGGCCCAGCCTAGCCAGTCTCCAGATCTCAACCCCATAGAAAACCTTTGGAGGGAGTTGAAAGTCCGTGTTGCCCAGTGACAGCCCCAAAACATCACTGCTCTAGAGGAGATCTGCATGGAGGAATGGGCCAACATACCAGCAACAGTGTGTGCCAACCTTGTGAAGACTTACAGAAAACGTTTGACCTCTGTCATTGCCAACAATGGATATACAGTATAACAAAGTATTGAGATGAACTTTTGATATTGACCAAATACTTATTTCCCACCATAATTTGCAAATAAATTCTTTCCAAATCAGACAATGTGATTGTCGGGATTTGTTTTCTCATTTTGTCTCTCATAGTTGAGGTCTACCTATGATGTCAATTACAGGCCCCTCTCATCTTTTTAAGTGGGAGAACTTGCACAATTGGTGGCTGACTAAATACTTTTTTCCCCACTGTATAACTATAAGTATAAATAATTAAATATTTAAGTATTTCTAACAATATCAGTCAGTTCGCTATATCTTTCCTCTGAGAGTAGTTAGAATCTATCTTTAAGTTTTTCCTTCTCCACAAAATAAAAGCTTTATTGTTCTGAGTCTTTCTTCTTTTAATAGTTCCTTCAAAGTAAAAAGCTTGCTTGTAAATCCAGTATACCGTATTTTTCGGAGTATAAGACGCACCGGAGTATAAGACACACCTTAGTTTTGGGGGAGGAAAACAAGGAAAAAAGGCCTCTGCCTCCCAGCAATTTGCCAAACAGCAAACAGTACAGATGATATACCAGTGATGGCGAACCTTCTTTTTCTCGGGTGCCGAAAGCACACGCACGCGCGCTATTGCACACGCTCGAGTGCCCACACCCATAATTCAATGCTGCCCCGCCCCCCATGCATGTGCGCACGATCCCCTCCGCTCCCCCATTTCCCGACTTCGGGTGGGCCCGGTAGGTCCGTTTTGCATCCTCCCCAGGCTCCAGAGGCTTCCCTAGAGCCTGGGGAGGGCGAAAACGCCCTCTCCCCCCCCCCGGAGGCCTTCCAGAGGCCGAAAATGCCCTTCCAGAGACTCCACGTGAGCCAAAAATCAGCTGGCCAGCGCGCACATGCGTGCTGGAGCTGAGCTAGGGCAATGGCTCACGTACCGGCAGATAAGGCTCCGCGTGCCACCTGTGGCACGCGTGCCATAGGTTCGCCATCACTGTGATATACACTGTTTGCTGTGTATTTCTGTGCATGTCTGCTTGACCCATAGAAATAGCAAAGAATTGGAGAAATGTACATAATGCCAGAAAGTTTTCTTAAATGTAATCACACTAACTCCTCCCAATTATTTAAATAGATCTACTCTATTACTCAGCTGCCTTATCTTAATACTAAACAGGACACTGTTACATTTCAGATTATACTTTTACAGATGTTTAAATTTGATGTGGCTTTCTGGAAGTATACATTCTCTGCTATTTAAAAGAAGATACAAAAGCACTGGGCCTCTTCAGAGCAAGCATTTATTTTAAAAAGCTTCTTCATTTTATTAAGTTGTCTAGAACAATAATAAAGCAGTCTTTAAAAAATAAGTCTAATAATTTGAACACTACAAACATTTATAGTTATTAACTTACCGTATTTTTTGGAGTACAAGACACACCTTTTTACCCCCAAAAAGAGGGTGAAAACTTGGGTGCGTCTTATACACCAAATGTAGCCGCACCCACCCCCACCCTTTGGCCTCTGTCTTCCAGCAATTTACCTGTTTGCAGCAAACCGGGAAGAGCCTGTTAAGACAAGCAAGTCCTTAGCAGCTTCCCGATCCCCAGCTGATTTGCCATTTGCCGTGCTAAAATGAAACTGAAACTGCAAAGAGGCAAATAGGTGGGAGAGACACGCAGATTTTTATTTTCTGCTGAACTGGATGCAAGGGGGTAAGTGAATAACTATAAATGTCTGTAGAATGTTCAAATTATTAGACTTATTTTTTAAAGACTGCTTTATTATTGTTCTAGAGCAGTGTTTCCCAACCTTGGCAACTTGAAGATATCTGGACTTCAACTCCCAGAATTCCCCAGCCAGCGAATGCTGGCTGGGGAATTCTGGGAGTTGAAGTCCAGATATCTTCAAGTTGCCAAGGTTGGGAAACACTGTTCTAGGGCCAGGGGCAATTTTAAGACTTGTGGACTTCAACTCCCAGAATTCCACAGCCAGCTTTGTTAGCTTTGCTGGCTGTGGAATTCTGGGAGTTGAAGTCCACAAGTCTTAAAGTTGCCAAGGTTGGAGACCCCTGTAAATCTAGACAACTTAACAAAATAAAGAAGCTTTTTAAAATAAATGCTTGCTCTGAAGAGGCCCAGTGCTATTGTATCTTCTTTTAAATAACAGAGAATAATGTATACTTCCAGAAATTTTAATTAATTTTAACAGCTCTGTACAAGTATAGTCTGAAATGTAACAGTGTCCTGTTTAGTATTAGAGTTAAATCCTGACTTACCTTGGAGTAGATCTATTTAAATAATTGGGAGGAGTTAGTGTGACTACATTTAAGAAAACTTTCTGGCATAATGTACATTTCTCCAATTCTTTGCTATTTCTGTGGGTCAGGCACACATGCACAGAAATACACAGCAAACAGTGTATATCATCTGTGCTGTTTGCTGTTTGGCAAAGTGCTTGGAGGCATAGGCCTTTTTTCCTTGTTTTCCTCCCCCAAAACTAAGGTGCGTCTTATACTCCGGTGCGTCTTATACTCCAAAAAATACAGTAGTTTTTGTCTCTCACCGTTCCTTTAAGAGTTCGTTGCATGTTATTCTGGTAATGGCTGCCGAATGTCTGTTAGTATTTCTTTGTATTGCTTTTCTTCAACAGAGACGAGGGAAGCTCCCAAGGGAAATAGCCATGTATTTTAGATTTTTAAATGAGGTTGATTCAAAATTCTTTTGGTAAGTTACTCTCAACAAATTTTACAGTTTCTGAATATACTCAGCCAATCTTTCGTTCCTCTTCTTCTGCACTACAATTCTATGGCTCGATTTTTCCTTCTCACCAAGATAACAATCATTATTGTTCTGGTTCTTTCTTCTCTTAATAATTCTTTCAAAATAAAGTCCTTATTTGTAAGTCAATAATAATTTTTATATCTCACTGTACCTTTAAGAGTTCGTTTTGTAAAAGTCTAGTAATGGCTACCGGATGTCTGTTAGATTCACGATCTCTCTATTTCTTCGTGTTAAGTTTCTCCAACAGAGCCAAAAAAAATCATAGGGTAACGAGCCAAGTACCGTATTTTTCGGAGTATAAGACGCACCTTTTTACCCCCCAAAAGAGGGTGAAAATTTGGGTGCGTCTTATACACCGAATGTAGCCCCACCCACCTGCCGGCCCCCAGCTTTCTGAGGTTTTCAGCCTCCGTGCGTTGCATTTTTGGGCGGTTCCAGGTGGTGGGGATCCTCACTTCCACTTCCATGCTCTCTTCCCCACCACGTGCAGAGCAAGGGAGAAGGCACGGGGTGGGGGGGTTCCTCCATAGCACAGGCTCCGCTCAACCTGCTGGAAGCGGAAAAATGGAAGTTTTTGTTAATTCAGATTATCTGAAGCATTATGAAAAAGCAGCGAAGAGCTGTTGAAAATTACCTCTGTATTGTCAGAAAGGATTTGGGGATTGTGTATGCCTGGAATCAACAAAAGTTGGATGGGGAGGAGGGGCCGCTTGGCGAAACGCCCCAGGCAGGATAGGCTTCCTTCAGCCCATTTAGCAAAATCGCCGCACGTGGCTGCCATTAACTCCCTTGCTGTCCCTGCGCCCCGCACCAAGACCGGGCATGCCAAAAATATGAGAGGAGGCTTGTTGGAAATTACCCCTCACTGAGCTGTTCTTATGGCAACCGAGCCGGAGCAATAAACACTCTCCCGCGCGAGCGGACAAGGGTGAGTTGCTCTGCCAGTGCAACGCAGGAGGGAGGGGAGAGGTGTGCTTTGGTTGGGCTTTTTTACACATCCGAGGAGGAACCACCTGTGCATATTCCTTTCCTGGCAGGAAGCGGAGAGCGGACTCGCCGGGGTCTCACCTGTAGCCACAGCCGAGAAAACTCACCTGGGTGCCTTGGGAGCCTGTGCCCTTGGGATGTCGGTGCTATAACCACACCATGGGGTGCTCGAGCAGCGCTCAGAAGCGGAGTTTGGGGGAAGAGGTGTGTGTGTGTAAGACACTCAAGGCTGGAAAAGCCTCGCCGACAAAAGAGCTAAATCCACGCGGATTTAAAATAACAATTTTAGGAAATGCAGCTCCCCCCAACGTCTGCAACTGAAGATCTGCTTACGTTGCCTTTATTACTTCAGGACAGCCTGTTCTTGGCTGCCCTAGTTGATTTCCCCTTTGTGTATCCCATTCCATCATCAGAGGACAGGTAATTCCCAGCCCTCCATTTCAAAAGTTAAGCTTTGCTCTGGTCTTGCCCCTATTCGCACCCTTGTCCATTCTCTATGGCACTTAGAAGAAATCAAAAGAGGAAACCACTTAATCATTCATTATGGATGGACCTAGTGATAAAATTCCATTCTAGAAACATGCAAGTAAATCCTGAGGAATAAATCCTCACTTTGTTGAATGAGCCTATTTTAACAAATTAGCATAGGGCTGTTATCCTTATTTATAATTAATCAATAATGACATATTGCTCTTTTGCAAGTTGGTTTGCCCTTAATGCCACCCTACCCACTCTAGTTAAATGCCCATATGGTGATAGGGTTTGTTTTAAATGGATAAAAAGATCTGTGCTGCTCATTATCAAAATCCGAGTGGAAGTGAGGACGCAGCTGATCCTGATGCTGGTAGGCAGAGGCAGAATTGTTTTTTTCTTGTTTTGCTCCCAAAAAATTAAGGTGCGTCTTATACTCCGGTGCGTCTTATACTCCGAAAAATACGCTATTTTACATTTTAAGTAAGATTAAATCTTTTTATCCCTTATTTCCAATTTTCATTTCGGAGCTTGAATCCTCTCGCCAAACAAACCCTTTTTTTTTTTTGCACAGTCACTCTTACCGTGACTCTTCGAAGCTTCATGGCATTTTGTTTCAGTTCCTCCTTCTTGGTCGCCGCTTCAATCCATCAGTTTAAATTGAGCTCTCTCAATCTAATCATCAAATACAGCTGATTTTCGGATAATCTTTCACTTCTCCGATTTGGCTTATTTCTCACTCTTCTCCTTCCGTGTGGTTGTCACTGCTATGGCCAGCAAAATGCCAGCTGCTTTTCTTATCGGGGTTGAGGGGTTTGTCCTTGTCCTACAAGGGAATTGCGGGTTGCCTCTTGGACTCCGGCTCGTCCCCTCTCCAGCGTTTGGTCCCTCTGAGTCCGAACGTGCCATAAAAGGGCCCCCTGATAAGAAAATAAAAGCTTCGGGAACAGAGCCCTGTTCCCTTGCTTCCTTGCACAGTGACGTCACCCTGTTAATATTTCATCTAGTTCTGTTTTTTCCAAATTAATTCCTTCTACTTTACTATCCTTTTCAAATCTTGCTTGTAATTGCATCCTCAGGTACCAATCCATTTTTATACATTGATTCTCTAGTTCTGTGACGGATTTCAACTTGTCCATCTTTGATAAAATATCATTGTATCTCGTAATATTATTCCAATCTATTCTACTTGGGTGTATCAAAGTTTCTAGTGTCGATATCCAATAAGATATTTTTATATAGTGTTTATTTTTTTATTTTTTCCCAAACTAAAAATAACGAGTTCCTTATGCTGTGTCTCTGGAAATAGCTATGTATCTTATTTCCTCCATACCAAATAAGTGTGTGCCATCCAATTTGTAGATCATGTCCTTCTAATAGTAAAAGTCTTTTATTTCTAAGCAAAATCCATTCTTTAATCCATGTCATTGCTGTTGCTTGATAATACAACTCCCAATTAGGAAGACCAAAGCTACCTCTTATTCTTGCATCTTGTAGCATTTTCAAACTAATCCTCGGTCTTTTCCCTTGCCAAATAAATTTCGTTATTTTATTAATTTCATTGAAAAAAAGTTTATCTAATTTTATTGGTATCGTTGAAAATAAAAAAAGTAAACGTAATATATTCATCTTGATTAGAGCAATTCTACTCATTAATGACAATTGAAGATTTTTCCATTTTTCCATATCTTTCTCAATCTGTTTTTTAAGTTTTAAATAATTATCTTCTTTAAGTGTTGAGCACCTTGCTGATAATTGAATCCCCAAATATCTTACTTTTTTGTTATTTGTATGTCTAAGACCTCTATCAATTCCATTTTTTGCTTTTCTGTCATATTTTTAACAATCATTTTCGTCTTATCTTTATTTATTTTCAATCCAGCCACCTCTCCATAATTCTCAATTTGGTATAAAAGTTTTGGTCCTGAATTGAGTGGCATCTTCTAGTAGGAACGCTAGTAGGAACTTCTAGTGGCATCTTCTAGTAGGAACGCTAAGTCATCCGCAAATGCTTGTAATTTACATTCTTCTTTTCTAATCTTAATTCCTGTAATCTCATTATCATCCCTTATATTCCTGTTTAATACTTCTAGTGTCAAAATAAATAACAATGGTGATAATGGGCATCCTTGCCTCGTTCCTTTAGCATTATCTTCCTTCTCAGTCATTTCTCCATTCATTATTATTCTTGCTGTTTGTTTACTATAAATTGCTTTTATTACTCCAAGAAATTTTACATTATCAAATGCTTTCTGTGCATCCAAAAACATTAACGCCACTTGCTTCTCAGGATGTTGTTCATAGTACTCTATAGTATTCAAAATTATACGCATGTTATCTCTTATCTGTCTTTTAGGGAGAAATCCGTTTTGATCCACATGGATAAATTCATTAAGAAAAATTTTAAGTCTATTCGCTATTATTGCTACAAATATTTTATAATCCACATTCAATAGTGAAATGGGTCTATAATTTTTAACTTTTTGTAAATCCATATCTTCCTTTGGTATCAAAGTTATAAAAGCCTCTGTCCATGTCTCCGGGATTTTTGCTTCTAGCATCAATTCATTAAATAAATCCAGCATAACCAATCCAAATACCGCATTTTTCGGAGTATAAGACGCACTGGAGTATAAGACGCACCTTAATTTTTGGGCAGCAAAACAAGAAAAAAACAATTCTGCCTCTGCCTACCAGCATCAGGATCAGTGGCATCCTCACTTCCACTCGGATTTTGATAACGAGCAGCACAGAACTTTTTATCCATTTAAAACAAACCCTATCACCATATGGGCATTTAACTGGAGTGGGTGGGGTGGGGTGGGGGATGATTTTCATGGGGGAAGAAGAGAGACTTGGCACGAAGGCTTCCTACCTATAGATGTAGGCATTGAAAGCCTGGCTTTCTCGCAGCAAGGTCTGATAGAGACACAGCACTTCAGTCCTCCTGGATGCTGCCATCTCATAAACACATTGCTGGGCTTTGCCTGCCCCTTCTCCAGACAACCCAGGCAGAGGGCAGTCGGCTTCTGCTCCTGGCCCAGGAGATGGATCTGGCCAGGAGGAAAGGGAAAGTGAGTCTGCGGAGAAGGAGGAGGAGGGCGTGTGCATCGGGGAACCAGGTTAGGAAAGCATTTTCGGGTGGCAGCACCGGCTGGAACTGCCTGCCGCCTGAAACACAATGCACTTTTTTGGCTTCCACATGCCCGGTTGAAGATCGTGCTTCACCTGGATGGGGAAGCTGCTGGCGCCAAAGGGCACCAGCAGGTTGAGCAGAGCCGCCTGCACCATGGAGGAACCTCCCACCCCGTGCCTTCCCCCCTCCCCTGCCGCCGGCTGCTTCACCTTTCTCTGCACATGGTGGGGGAGGGCTCGAAGAGGAGCCCGGGGGTGGGGAAGAGCATGGAATGGGGGGATCCATCCTCCCCATCCTGATCAAGCAGTCCTTGGAGGCCAGCTGCCAGCGGCGCAATCTGTGTGTTTCTCCGGCCAGGAAACTTCGTAATGGGAAGGGGGGGGACCCCTCCAGCTGCGAAACCCACACTGGGAGACAGGAGCCGAAGCAGCCTTCTAAAAGCAAGGTTTTTGAAATCGGGGAGGAAAGCCATTTGTTGCAATTCTGATTTCTGCTATCAGGACGCAGGGCGCGAGGTTGTGGTTCCCACTGAATCACTGAAAGCGGGTAAAACAGGAGACGTTTGCCTGGCGCGGTGCTAGCGCTGTAACGCACCCTGCGTCCCGATCGCAGAAATTGGAATTGCAACAATGGTAAAGCATCACTGCGGCTAGTTTACCCCACGCCTTGCACCACATGCACCTGGACAAACCCTTCCATCTCACAAGCAGCCTTAGCAGCAGCGGAGTTCTCATGAGAGCAATCAGTGAAATGGAACTCAAACGGCTTTGGAAGTTGAGAGACGCACCTGCTCCTAGCCTCGTCCAAACTTTCCTCCCTGATTCCAAAAACCTTGCTTTTGGAAGGCTGCTTTGGCTCCTGTTGTCCAGTGCGGGCTTCGCAGCTGGAGGGGTTCCCCCCCCCTCTACTCTTCCCATTACAAAGTTTCCTGGCCGGAGAACCACACGGATCGCACCCCTGGCAGCTGGCCTCCGAAGACTGCTTGATCAGGATTGGGGAGGATGGATCCCTGCATTCCATGCTCTCTTTCCCCCCTCCCCAGGCTCCCCTCCTAGTCCTTCCGCACCACGCGTGGAGAAAGGCAAAGCAGCCGGCGGTGGGGGAGAGGGGGGAAGGCATGGGGTGGGGGGTTCCTCCATGGCATAGGCTCCGCTCAACCTGCTGGTGCCCGCTAGCGCCGGCGGAGCCTTCGGTGCAAAGTCCCTCTTCTGCTCCCATGGAAATCATCCCCCACCCACCCACTCCAGTTAAATGCCCATAGGGTGATAGGGTTTATTTTAAACCACCGAGTGGAAGTGAGGATCCCCGCCGCCTGGAACCGCCCGAAAATGCGATGCGCTGAGGGTGAAAACCTTTGACAGGTGGGGCCGGCGGGTGGGTGGGGGCTACATTCGGTGTATAAGACTCACCCAAATTTTAACCCTCTTTTGGGGGGTAAAAAGGTGCGTCTTATACTCCGAAAAATACGGTACTTCTTCAAAGGTTTTATATACTTCTGCTGGAAGCCCATCTGGTCCTGGTGCTTTACCATTTTTCTGTTTCTTGATAGCTTCCACTAATTCCATCATTGTGATTTTCTCTTCAAGCATGTTTCTATATTTTTCTGGTATCTGCCTTCTCCAAATATTGAGATATTTTCTTGTCCTCAATTTTCTCTTGCTTATATAATTCTTTATAATATCTCCATACTATTTTCTTTTTCTCTTCTTCATTATAGTGTAGTTCTCCCTCTTCATTTTCTAATTTCTAATCCATTTTTTTCTCTCTCTTTCCTCATTTTATAGGCCAACCATCTTCCCGGTTTATTTGCATTCTCAAAGAAGTTCTGTTTTGATATTTTGATAGTCCTTGCTACCTCTTCGTTTTCTATCATATTTAATTTGTTTCTTTAAATCCATCATTTCTTGAATTTTCAAATCTTGCGGATATAATTGTTTCTTTTATAAATCTCTATATTCCATTTCAAGTTTTCTTTTGATAGTTTTCTTCTCTTTATTTCTCTTACTCATATATGTCATCACCAATCCTCTAAAATATGCTTTAGATGTATCCCATAAAGTAGTACCTTCCTTTCTGTTTTCTTGGAAAAAGAAACTCATTTCTTTCTCTACAAATAATTCAAAGTCTTTTTCCTGTAATATTTCTCGCTTCAATGTCCATCTTATCTTTTTCGTTTTTCCTCTCCATATAATAAAAATTGGATTATGATCCGCCCATACATTGGGTTCAATATTTTTTTTTAGTTCAGTTATCAAGTCCATAGTTGTCCATACCATATCAATTCTCGACCAAGACTTATGTCTGGGAGAATAAAACGTAAATTGGTTTTCTTTAAAGTGTCTCTCTCCATACAGCAATCAAATTCCACTCCTTCACCATATTAAAAAAGGCTTTTGGTAAAGTTTTCCTTTGTCTTTTATTTTCCTTGCTTGTTTTATAGTCCAAATCCAATCTTACAATCGCATTGAAATCTCCTACCAAGCATATATTCTCATAATGTAACTAATTAATTTTCTTATGTAATTTTGAGTAAAATAAATCTTGATTTTCATTTGGAGCATATATTGCAATCAATAATATCTTTTGATTATTCGTCATTATCTCTACCATTAAAATTTCCCCTTCTTCATCTGTATATGTTTTTTGAGTCTATTTTCTTTTGTATATATAAAACCACTCCTCTTTTACTTTGATCTATTAATGTTGAGTACAATTCTCCCAGTCTTTTATTCTCAAGTAATTTTTTATGCTGTTTTTTAATATGTACTTCCTGTAGGCAAATTATATCCAAATTCAATTTTTTAAGTTTATTAAATATTCTATTTCTCTTAATTGGTGAGTTAAGTCCATTTACATTTATCGAAATCATTCTAATTTCTTGATCCATGTTTATTTTATTTTTCCTATTCTATGGCTTTTGCCGATCTTTTGCCGATCTTGTCATTCTCATTTCTCTCTGTTCTTTAAACTCTGACATTGTTGTTTCCCATTCCTTCTCCGATATCTCCAGTCTTTGTTCAGTTGGTTGTTGTTCTTGTCCTCCAGCTGCCTCATCCAGTAATTTGTCTTCTCTCTCTCTCTCTCTCTCTCTCTCTCTCTCTCTCTCTCTCTCTCGATTCTCTTATTCCTTCTTTTGTCTGTATAAAATTATGTCTGTAAAAAAATTCTGCTTTATTCACTGTATCCAATCTCAATCTTTGTCCTTGCCAAACTAACGTTATGTCTTCTGGAACCAACCATCGGAAATTCACTCCTCTTTCAATTAATTTCTTTGTCAGAAAATGATATTCTCTTCTTAAATCTCGCACTCTTCTTGGTACTTGTTTTAAAACAGCAATCTCTTTCTCTTTATATCTAAAAGTAGTGTTTCTCAGTTTTTGTAACAGTTCCATTCTCCGAGCCTTTTTGGTAAATCTCACATGGCCTTCTCTTGGGAGGTTATGTCTCATCGCATATCTGATATGTACTCAATAAACTTCATCAATATCATTCAATAATTTTTCTTTACTTCTAAAACCTTTGCCAAAATTTCCACCATTATTTCCATTAAATTTTCTCCTTTCTCTTCCAACACATTTTGAAAATGTAAATAATATTCAGATCTTTCCATCTCTAAAATTATAATTGTTCTTTCTTGTCTTTTATCTGATGTCATCAGTTCATCCACTTTTCTTTCATTAACTTCCACTGTTCCTTCCATTTTTTGTATACGCTGTTCATTTTTCTCTATAATTCCTTTCATCTCTTTAATTTCCGCTGTCATTTCATCAAATCTGTTTTTAATATCATCACGAAGGGTTAAGAACATATTTTTAACTTCTGTGACTTCCATTTTCTCTCCAGAGCCATGTGGTGATGCCGGTGTTTTAGTTGATGTACTTGGAGGATGATGTGGTGTCTTTCTCGTAGCCATGTTATAATCCACTCAGTAAATTTGTAATCCAATCAAAATGGGTATAGAAACCCAATACCAAAAGCAAAAGAAAAAAAAATAATTATAATCCAATCAAAATAGGTATGGAAACCCGATGCCAAAGCATCAATAAGTAAATTTATAATCCAATTAAAATGGGTAAATATAAAAAAAGAAAAAATATAAGAATCCCAAATAAAATCCCAAATAAAAATAAGCAAAAGCAAAAATTAAAAAGGAATGATAACTAAAAAAAATCTTTAAAAAATAAAATAAAATAAAACATTTAGAATTTACAATAATCCAATTAGTCCAAAACTTAATCCAATATGTTTAAAAAAAAGAATAATCCACCAGGCCTCAAACTCTACCAGGCTTCAAACTAACAGTTTCCAAAAGAAAAGAAAAGTAAAAAGAGAATATTCAAATAGAACACATAATGTAAATAAAATACAGTGTTACTCCAAACATAGCAAGAAAAAATAGTCTCTTATTAGGTCTACACAAAAGATCACTGTTCTGGCTTTAAAGACAAGCAGATAAGTCTTAAGGTTAAAAGTAGAAAGGAAAAGCCAAGAAAAAAGTAAACCATTCTTAAAGCTGCAACAGATGTTTCCAAACTGGGATACTTTGTCAACACTGGGTGGCAGTATACTCAAGTCATTCTCAAATCCAGTCCACACCCAGTGAGTAAATCCAAAAAAGACAATAAGATACCAAAAAGATGAAAAAACAAAAATAGGAAAAATGAAATCGGAACCAGCAGAAAATAAGTCCTTTAAAATCCATCTAGCTGCAGCAACCCAGCATTCTTCTTAACATACAGGCACTTTGTTAATGTCCATTAAAGAAAGAGTTAGCTCTGCTTCCCTCGCCGCTAATCCGGAAGCAGCTTCTTCCGCTGCTTCGAAACCTTTTTCTTTATCAAAATACTTCAAATTTACACAAAAATAGCTGTTTCCTCCAGTTTTCCCCACTTCCAAGGGCTAAAACGGAATAAAAAAGAATTCTCTCACCCGGTCAGCTTCATCGCTCTTCTCCTATGTCATGCCGCTTCGCTTGTGTGGAGCAGGTTTTCATTGAGGATATCCCTGTACTTTGCTCCATTCAGCTTTCCCTCAACCCTGACCAGTCTCCCAGTCCCTGCTGCTGAAAAACACCCCCACAGCATGATGCTGCCACCACCATGCTTCACTGTTGGGATGATATTGGGCAGGTGATGAGCGGTGCCTGGTTTCCTCCAGACATTACGTTTAGAATTGAGGCCAAACAGTTCAATCTTACATCAGACGAGAGAATTTTGTTCCCCACAGTCTGAGAGTCCTTCAGGTGCTTTTTTGCAAACTCCAAGCAGGCTTTCATGTGTTTAGCTGAGGAGAGGCTTCCGTCTAGCCACTCTGCCATAAAGCCCAGATTGGTGGAGGGCTGCAGTGATGGTTATACTTCTGGAACTTTGTCCCATCTCCACACAGGATCTCTGAAGCTCAGTCAGAGTGACCATTGGGTTCTTGGTCACCTCTCTTACTAAGGCCCTTCTCCCCCAATTGCTCAGTTTGACCAGGCACCAACTGTTGGAAAAGTCCTGGTTGTGCCAAACTTCCTTCATTTGAGAATTATGGAGGTCACAGTGCTCATAGGCAATGGTCCCTCTAACGTTAGAAAACGGTGCACGGCAATTGGAAACTGCCGCGCGCCGTTCTCTAGTCATGTGTGCGGGCGCGCAGTCACGCAGCCTCTGATATTAGAAAATGGCGCACGGCAGTTGGAAACTGCCACGCGCCGTTCTCTCGTTACGTACACGGCCGCACATCCGCGCAGCTTAGAGGGAACATTGCTCATAGGAGCCTTCAGTGCAGCAGAAATTTTACCGTAACCTTTCTCAGAACTGTGCCTTGCAAGAATCCTGTCTCTGAACTGTGCAGGCAGTTCCTTTGACCTAAGAAAACTGTATTATGTGCTGTAAGAGATATCACTTTCTGTTGTGTATTGTTTAAAAATGAATATTTTTAAGTTAAATTTTTATTACTATAATTCTTCAGGATAAATTATAAACAGGTCTATCTTAGAAGATTGAAAATAAGCTCCCTATCAGTGTGAATGAATGTTTCTGCAGCACTGAGAACATCAAGGTAGAATTAAAAGAGTTTCTCCAGGAAACTAAAACTAGTAGGCATTATTTAAATAGAAAAATAATTATAAACTACAGGTTTTATTTTCATAATGCAGGATGCCTGCATTTTCACTTTGCAGTGCAGTGCAGTACATAGAAATTTCCAACCATTTGGTAAAAAGTATAATAGGTAAGTTCAACCTAGTCAAAAAGCGTTAATTAACTAGAGCAGGGGTGTCAAACTCAAGGCCCACGAGCCGAATCCAGCCCACGGGGTGCTTAGATCTGGCCCATGGGGCCACCTTGAAAACAGTAAAGGTACAGCCCGCGGTGCCTCTGCCAGCGAAAACGAAGCTCGGGAGGACGTGCGGCCCTTGCGAGCTCTGTTTTCGGCCGCAACAGCCTCCAGCCCTCTGCCAGCGAAAACAGAGCTCAGGGGGCTCCATTTTTGCTGGCAGAGGGCTGCAGGAGGCCGTCATGGCTGAAAACGGAGCTCAGAGGGCCGCACGTGGCCCCCCGAGCTCCGTTTTCACTGGCAGAGGGCTGCAGAAGGCCATCCCGGCTGAAAACTGAGCTCGGGAGCCCGTTTTTGCTGGCAGAGCGCTCAGGCCACAGGTGCCCCCGACACAAGTGGCTGGCCATGCCCACACTGGCCACGCCCTCCCCCGGCACCACCACCCCCGAGGTCAAACAACCCTGATGAGCCCTCAATGAAATCGAGTTTGACACCCCTGATCTAGAGAGTACTACTACATGAACTTAATCTCTAATACATAGTACTGAATCTCTCCTCCTGGTGGAGAAAACCATAAAAAAATAAGATAGTTCTGCCTTGCAGGTATTAAAACATAAATGCATCATTTGGGCATCTGCACAGCTACATACCCTTAAGTCTAGATGACAGTTAAGGCCTTGTGCCACATATGGATTATTTCTCCAGCTGAACGTGGAGCAGAATCAATAATGTAGAGATAATTTTCCTACTTATTTCCTGTTTGTGTGCACATTAAAACTGATTGCCTCAGTTTAGTGTAGAGAAAGACATTCTCCTGTGCGCTGCTTGGAGAGTCCAAGCATGGTTTATCAATTCGTCTGATTGGCCAGGGACTAAGTTGCAAATTCTTTGGCCACGCCTCTTCCTCCAGCCGAGCTCCAGTTTTTTCAACTCCGTCGGCCTAGAGGGACGTAGATTGAGTTGCTCCTGATTATTGTTGTTGAATTATTGCATTAAATTGGATTTTAATTGGATTTAATTGGAAACTGTAAATTTGAACAAAATTGATATTTGGCTGGAAAGTGACTGGTGCGTTTGTGCGAGGCTTGTTGCCTCCGCGCCCAGCACGGTGCTGAGATCGCCTTGTATCCGCCATTGCCACGTGTTGGTTGAGAGGGCAGGCACGACAGAAGAAACCACAGCACAGCAGAATCCACCTTTGGGGACCTGAGGCTTGCCCTGGCATCAACTGGCTGCTCGGAGCTTCGGAATTCGAGCGAAGCTGTGCTGATCGGCTCGCTGATAGCGGCCATTTTGTGGGTGGTTTTTTCCCTGTAGCTCTGATCGGCTCGAAGCCCAGGAGGGGTGCGGCGAGGTTACTGGAGAGCATTTGGGCTACGATAGCCTTTCCAACGATCGAGGCTTCGGTCAGGCATATTCCAGCCTTCGTTTCCACGCAAGCAACCGTATTGCCAGTTGCAGACTTGAGGCATTGAGTGCTTGCAGGCGTAAGTGACCATATTGCCGGTTTCGCGCCAAATCGCTGCTGCAACTGATTGCTCTTGCCCAGCTCTGGAATTCCAGGTCATAGGCCTGGCGCCATCTCAAATTGTCGTGAGGCGCAGTGAGTACTACTGATCCCTAACGGATAATTTCCCCTGATTTTGGTTGTGAGCTGGAAGGGTGGTTCATCAATATTGAAGCAGCAGTTATGGCTGAACGAAGGGATTCTATCAGCAGTAGCTCTGCTGGTTCTTCCCCCTCTCAGCAGATGGATGAATGTTCTCAGCCCAAACGGGCTAGAAAGGGAGTAGAGGGCCCTTCTTCTAGGTCCGAATCCTCTCATTCCAAATCCAAATCATCTGCTTCTGATAAGGATGCCCTCGGAAGACAAAGGGCTTTGGAAAAGCAGTTTGCAAAAGCACAAAAGCAGGCTCAGCTTGCAAGGGTCTCTGAAGGAGCTACTGTATCTTGCATATCCTTGCCTATGGAGATTTCATCTCAGCCCCAAGTGGAAGACCAACTGGCATGGTCACCTAATGTACTTCCAGATCCTCAAGCCATTTCTCTTGCTCCTATTCAGGATTACGATTTTCAGGCCTCTGGCCTATCAGCTGCTGTATCACAGGCTGGGGCTACAGTCAGACCATCCGCTCCTTCAGCCACATTCACGCCTACAGCGGCGGGGCTCCGCCCACTAGAGCTTTCAGACCAAGGGTTGCCTGTAGAGCTAAATGATGCTATTTTCAATACCATTGCTATGGGTATTGATGCAGCTCTGGCCCAAAGAGGCTTATTAGGCCATGGGTCTAGAGTTCCTCCTCAGAGCTACTCTCAAGGCAGATATTATATGAGAGAATCTCGTTCCCTGACTCCATCAAGGCATAGTGTAGCCCCTCGGGGGGAGGAAGAAAATTTGGAGGAATTTGATTTCTCTGAGGATGAGGGAACTTCTCCAGGTAAACCCTCATATTCTGGCCTTTTTAATCCAGCCCAGTTTAGCACATTGCTGTTTAAGGCTAAAACTACTGCTAACTTAAGTGGCACGGTTCCCTTGTGGGATCGGCCTGTGGCTCCTCAGGACCTTTCCGCCAGCCTGTTTTCAGAGCAGGTTTTGGAACAGGAGGTGGTTCCTTCACCAAAATTTTTTGTACATTTAATTACAAGACAGTGGGAACAACCAGGGTCTATACCGACCCCTAGTGGCATGCATAAGCGCATGTATTCCACAGAGCAGGAATTAGAGGAGCTTTTGCAGCTTCCAGTCATAGATGCTCCTTTAGCCAGTTTGGCTTCCTCAGCGCTCCTCCCTTCTGACACGGCAGAGGACAGGAAGGCAGAGCTGTCTGCTCGCAAGACTCATCAGGCGGCTGCTTGGGCTATAGATCAGCCACAGCAGCTTCATTTTTTCCCAGGACCTCTCTTTTATGGCTGCATCAAATGCAGGCCAGGGTTTCCCCTGATGATGTCCAGTTACAACAGGACATTCGCAAATTAATAGCCGCGGCTGAATATTCAGCGGATGCAACCATCAATGCCGCAAAATTTGCTTCCAGGGCCCTGGCTTCAAATATTGCCTCCAGACGTCTCTTGTGGCTTCGCCAGTGGCAAGCCAACATGAAATCCAAATGGAGGCTTGCATCGGCTCCATTCAGAGGTCGCAAACTTTTTGGAGAGGTGTTAGACCCGATCTTAGTGGAAGGAAAGGACAAAAGGAAGGTTTTGCCTCATTTATATAGGCGGGCAGAGAGGAGACCTTCTACAGATGGCAGTCCTTTCATGGATCTGACATGGGGTTTTCCGCTCAACCTTATCAGCGTCAGTACTCCCACAATCCTGACAGGCCTCAAGACAGATCGTCCTTTCGGGACAGAGCTCGTCAAGCTCAATTGAGGAAGCCCTTCCGTGGGTCCAGCAACCGCCCTTACAGGCACACCAAGTGACTCTCGGTCACACATTCCCATTGGGGGCAGGTTACAGATGTTTGCCAGCCAATGGTGAGAGACAACCACGGATGCATAGGCGTTACAAACTGTGAGGCTCGGGCTCACCCTGGAATTTACATCCAGCCCTCCGCATCGCTGTGTTCAATGTCCCGTTTCCAGAGAGGCCACAAAGAGGGCCCTCATGCTGGCCGAGATTCAACACCTGAGAGACATCATGGCCATAGAAAAGGTCCCAGTGAACCAGGAGGGGAAGGGCTTTTATTCCATTATTTTCCTCGTTCCCAAGAGTTCGGGCGGTCAGCGGGCCATTTTGAATCTGAAAGAGCTCAATGTATACATAAAGTACAGGAGATTCAAAATGCAATCCCTTCTTACGATCCTGGGTTGCATCAGGAAGGGAGATTTTATGACTTCCATAGACTTAAAGGAGGCATATCTCCACGTGCCCATCAGGCCGTCCCACAGGCGGTTCTTCAGGTTCACCTACGCTGGCCACCATTGGCAATACAGGGCTCTTTCCTTCAGACTGTCCTCAGCCCCACGGGCCTTTACCAAGCTCCTGGACATTCTAGCAGCGTACCTACGTACCAAGCCCATCCTCCTGCAGTGTTACCTGGACAACGTGTTAATTCAGGCGTCGTCTTTAGAGCAGGCAGAGAGGGATGTACTGTTCACAGTCCAGACCCTACAGGATCATGGTTTCTCCGTAAATTGGGAGAAAAGCCACTGTACCCCGTCCACCAGACTGACCCATTTAGGGGCAGTAATCGACACCCTGTCCTCTCAGGTCTTCCTCTCGCAGGAACGCAAGGACAGCATAAAAGAGATGGTACAGCAGGTGAGATCATTAGATTTGGTGCCTCTACTACTACTTTCCCAACTTTTAGGCAAAATGATATCATGCCTAGCCATATTGCCCTGGGCTTGACTCCATTCCAGGCCCTTACAATGACTTTTCCTGCCCAGCCAGCAGTCAGGTCACAGCAATTCGATCTCCCGCATCAAAGTTCCCAGACAGGTCCTGCGCTCATTGGATTGGTGGGTGTCGCCCGCCATGGAGAAAGGCTCGCTGTTTCAAGAGCTGACATGACTGGTGCTGACATCAGACACCAGCCTGTTTTGGATGGGCCGCCCACCTCAACGCCAAAGTAGCTCAGGGTCGTTCGTCGCAGCAAGATCTTCTCAACGACATCAATTGGCTGGAGCTGAGAGCAGCTCACTTGGCGCTCTGCCATTTTCAAGAGGATCTCTCAGACCAGCACGTCCTTTTGTTGACGGACAATGTCATGGCAAAGGCGCATGTGAACAGGCAACTCCAGAGTGTTGATTTGCGAAGCGCAGAACCTATGCACCTGGGCGGAGACTCACCTGCACTCCTTGCGGGCGGACCACATTTCGGGGGTATCCAACACCCAGGCGGACTGGTTGAGCAGGACAACGCTCGACCAGTCTGAATGGCAACTCCACCCACCTTTTTTTGCCTGATCGTGGAGAGATTCGGCCGCCCGTCTCTGGACTTGTTCGCCAGCCCTCAAAATGCGCAACTTCTGTGATTTTTTCCCATTTCCACACTCCAGCAACAGAGGGGACCAATGCCCTACGACGACCTTGGCTGGCAGAACTATTGTACGTCTTCCCTCTGACCCCACTAATTCCACAGGTCGTCAGGAAGATCATGGAGGAGGAAGCAGAGGTGATCCTGGTGGCTTCTCACTGGCCGCGGAGGCCATGGTTCGCGGACTTGCTGACATTGTCCATCTCACGCCCATGGAAGATCCCCCCTCACAGGATCTCCCTTCACCAAGGAGCCGTGCAACATCCAAATCCGCAGTGGCTCAAGCTAGCAGTTTGGCGATTAAGCGGGAGAAGCTCAGGAGGGGTCACTATTCGAGGAACGTGATTTCCACCATTCTGGCTTCGACTAGGATATACGAGGCCACCTGGGTGGCCTTTAGTCGTTGGTGTGCCACTCGGAATCTATTACCTACAACAGCGACTGTGCTGCAAGTTCTGGACTTTTTGCAGGTAGGCTTTGGAAAAGGCCTATCCACGAATACCCTTCGCAGACAAGTGGCAGCTTTAGCCACCGTCCTTCAAGGAGAGGGCTCAACCCCACTTTCGCATCACCCGAGGGTGCAGGTTTTTTTGAAAGGGGTGTCCAACTTGTTACCGCCTACTGTCCACAGGTACCCTACCTGGGATCTGTCAGTTGTCCTACAAGCACTCACGGTGTCTCCGAGTCTCTCCACTCAACTAGTATCAGATTATTGACTTTCAAGGTTGCATTTCTAGTAGCAATCACTTCAGCTCGCAGAATTTCGGAACTAGCAGCCCTGTTGGTACGTCAGGACCTACCATATTTTTCGGAGTATAACACGCACCTTTTTACCCCCAAAAAGAGGGTGAAAATTTGGGTGCATCTTATACACCGAATGTAGCCCCACCCACCCACTGGCCCCCACCCTTCGGAGGTTTTCGGCCTCCACGCGTCGCATTTTTGGGCGGTTCCAGGCGGCGGGGATCCTCACTTCCACTCGGAGGTTTAAAACAAACCCTATCACCCTATGGGCATTTAACTGGAGTGGGTGGGGGGATGATTTTCATGAGGGCAAAAGAGGGACTTCGCACCGAAGGCTCTGCTCCCGAGACGCCCCCATCTTCCAACTTATAGCTGTAGGCGTTGAAAGCCTAGCTTTCTCGCAGCAAGGTCCGATAGAGACGCAGCACTTCACAGTCCTCCTGGATGCTGCCATCTCATAAACACATTGCCGGGCTTCCCAGCAAGCCCCCTATGCCTTTGCTGCCTCGGTCGGAGCCTGTTTCCCGAAATGGGAGGTCGGGACTCGTTTGGCGAAGGGGGCACTGCGTGAGAGGCGTAAGGCAAGGCGGGCATCAGCAGGTTGAGCAGAGCCTGCACCATGGAGGAACCCCCCACCCCGTGCCTTCCCCCCCTCTCCCCCGCTGCTGGCTGCTTTGCCTTTTTCCGCGCGTGGTGGGGAAGGGCTAGGAGGGGAGCCCGGGCGGGGGGGAAGAGTGCGTGGAATGGGGGGATCAATCCTCCCCAATCCTGATCAAGCAGTCCTCGCAGGCCAGCTGCCAAGGGAGCGATCCGTGTGGTTCTCTGGCCAGGAAACTTTGTAATGGGAAGAGTAGAGGGTGGGAAACCCCTCCAGCTGTGAAGCCTGCACTGGACAGCGGGAGCCCAAGCAGCCTTCCAAAAGCAAGGTTTTTGGAATCAGGGAGGAAAGTTTGGACGAGGCTGGGAGCAGGTGCATCTCTCGACTTCCAATGCCGTTTGAGTTCCATTTCACTGATTGCTCTCGTGAGAACTCCACTGCTGCCAAGGCTGTATGTGAGATGGAAGGGTTTGTCCAGGCGCACGTGGTGCAAGGCGTGGGGTAAACCAGCCGCAGTGATGTTTTGCCATTGTTGCAATTCCGATTTCTGCGATCGGGACGCAGGGCGCAAGATTGGGGGGAAGCACCTTCTACCAATTTTTATCTATACCTCGGGTGATTTTTATAACGTCCCCTCCTCCTGGGCCACGCTTGCACTACGGTTGCCCATTTTCCACATTCGTTAAAGACACGTTACAGCACTAGCACCGCGCCAGGCGAATGTCTCCTGTTCTACCTGCTTTCAGTGGTTCGGTGGGAACCACAATCTCGCGCCCTGCGTTCCAATCGCAGAAATCAGAATTGCAACAATGGCTTTCCTCCCTGATTCCAAAAACCTTGCTTTTGGAAGGCTGCTTCGGCTCCTGTTACCCAGTGCGGGCTTCGTTTGCCCCCCCTACTCTTCCCATTATTTCCTGTCCGGAGAACCACATGAATCGCTCCCCTGGCAGCTGGCCTGCGAGGACTGCTTGATCAGGATTGGGGAGTCTGGATCCCCCCATTCCACGCTCTCTCCCCCCCCGCCGCCCGGGCTCCCCTCCTAGCCCTTCCCCACCATGTGCAGAGAAAGGCGAAGCAGCCAGCGGCGGGGGAGGGGGGAAGGCACGGGATAGGGAGTTCATGGGGCAGGCGGCTCCGCTCAACCTGCTGGTGCCCGGTGGCGGCTTCCCCATCTAGGTGAAGCACGATCAGAAGCGGAAGCAGTTCACCATCCGCTTGAACGGCTGCCATGATAAAGCTGCCCTGTTGTATGAATATGTAGGGAAGAGGGTGGTGGATCTTCAACCGGGCATGCGGAAGCCAAAAAAGTGCATTGAGTTTCAGGCGGCAGGCAGTTCCAGCCAGTGCTGCCACCTGAACATGCTTTCCTATCCCGGTTCCCTGATTCACATTGCAGAGCTGTGCACCCTCCTTCTCCACAGACTCACTTTCCCTTTCCTCCTGGCCAGATCCGTCTCCTGGGCCAGGAGCAGAAGCCGACCGCCCTCCGCCCGGGTTGTCTGGAGAAGGGGCAGGCAAAGCGGCGAGCTGCCTTGCCTTACACCTCTCACACAGTGCCCCCTTCTCCAAATGAGTCCCGACCTCCCGCTTCGGGAATCAGGCTCCGACCGAGGCAGCAAAGGCACAGGGGGCTTGCTGGGAAGCCTGGCAATGTGTTTATGAGATGGTAGCATCCAGGAGGACTGAAGTGCTGCGTCTCTATCAGACCTTGCTGCGAGAAAGCCAGGCTTTCAACGTCTACAGCTATAGGTAGGAAGACCGGGGCGTCTCGGGAGTGGAGCCTTCGGTGCCAAGTCTCTCTTCTTCCCCCATGAAAATCATCCCCCACCCCACCCACTCCAGTTAAATGCCCATTGGGTGATAGGGTTTGTTTTAAATGGATAAAAAGATCTGTGCTGCTCGTTATCAAAATCCGAGTGGAAGTGAGGACGCCGTTGATCCTGATGCTGGTAGGCAGAGGCAGAATTGTTTTTTTCTTGCTTTGCTGCCCCCAAATTAAGGTGCGTCTTATACTCCGAAAAATACGGTATGTATTTTTCATGCCGACAGTGATCCTTCGTTTAGATCCAACGTTTGTACCAAAGGTCAATACATTGTTCCACAGGACTCAGGAAGTTATCCTGCCAGATTTTTGCCCAAATCCTAGGCATTCGAGTGAAAGGCGTTAGCATACATTGGACATCCGCAGGGCGTTATGCAAATATATCAAGCGGACGGAGCAGTTCAGACACTCCGAGGCACTCTTTGTGTCCTTTCAACCTAGGACAATGAGCAAGAAGGTGTCACCATCTACCATAGGTTGTTGGCTGAAGGACTGCATCGCGCTGGCCTATGAGCGTCAGGCCAGACCAGCTCCTCGCCGCATAACAGTGCACTCAACCAGGAGTGCAGCCACCACTGCGGCATGGGCAACGCAGGCCTCAATCCTTGAGATTTGCAGGGCAGCCACGTAGACTTCATCATCACTGTTTGTGAGAAATTACAAACTTGGCATGTTTGCCTCGGCGGAGGCAGCGTTTGGGAGACGAGTGTTGCAACGGGTTCTACCGGCCAAGGGGACCCTGGACCAATCTGTTTCCCGCCCAACATCGATTTAGCTTGGGTATATCCCATGCTTGGACTCTCCAAGCAGCGCACAGGAGAGGAACGTTGGACTTACCTGAATGTTGCTTCTATGTGCGCTGCAGGAGAGTCCAATCCCTCCCTGGTTCTGGTATGGTATGGGGTCCAGGAGTGGTCAATTTCGTAGATGGACTACGTCTTCTCCAGATCCGGGTCTTCGTTGAAAAAACTGGAGCTCGGCCGGAGGAAGAGGCGTGGCCAAAGAATTTGCAACTCAGTCCCTGGCCAATCAGATGAATTGATAATCCATGCTTGGACTCTCCCGCAGCGCACATAGAAGCAACGTTCAGATAAGTCCAACATCCCTTCTCTGGAAAACAAACAGGATAGTACTCAACATACTACAATATCTATCTGCTGAACTGTGGAATTACTTCCTCTTCTGCGCTGTCATAGACAAAAGCCCGCTACTTTTCTTCCACTCTTATTCCAAGGATATTGCACACATGCTGATTTTGTTTCTTGTATTTATAAACAATCAATTTTAAATACACATACCATGTCACTTACCTGTTATGCAATAAGGAAACTATTTTATTCTCAGTAGTGGGACAATGTAATACATTCTGGGAGCAGAAAAGGGAAATTCTCCACATACCCTCAAATATTAGTATATTAAAAACCAAGAATTTGCTTTTATTCTGTTTAGTAGCATATGCTGCATATTGATTAATCCAGCTCTTTCTGCTAGTAAAAACTATGGTTACTTTTGAAGTAAGAATTTACTTACCTTTGTATTTAAGTTGCTAGATTACTGTAGGGTTTCAGTCTTGATTGTTCATCACTATCTCAATTATACAATCTCTCTCTCCTCAGACTGCCAGCACAACTGCTCCTCCCCAACAGACAGCTACCCCTGCTGAGTCCCTCCAAGTGGACCTCCTGCCTGTTTTGGCTGCAGCACAAGAAACAGCAGCTGCAGCTGCTGTGGTTGTTGCTGCCACTGCTTCTGCACCAGCTGCTTCCACAGTAGATACAGCTGCCTTGAAACAGCAGCAGCCTTCTGCCTCTGAAGGTGGGAGTGGGCAGGTAGTGCCACCCACTCAGACCATGCAAGCCCCTACCCCACAGGCAGCTCCTGCCAATCTCCAGGCAGCTGAGGCCCAGAAGAAACCGAAGAGTAAAGGGCCCTACATCTGCTCCCTGTGTGCTAAAGAATTCAAGAATGGCTACAACCTGCGGCGCCATGAAGCTATACACACAGGAGCAAAAGCTTCTCGCGCTGGACCCACAACCATGAAGATGCCCACTATGGTTCCCCTCAGCTTGCTTAGCGTTTCTGCCATCGGTGGTACAGCCCCAGCAACACCTGCCCCTGCTGAGGGTACTGGAAACACTGCAGGGTCAGGTGCAGGCCTAGTGACCACAACAGCATCAGGCAAACGTATCCGGAAGAACCATGCTTGTGAGATGTGTGGGAAAGCCTTCCGGGATGTGTACCATCTCAATCGGCATAAGTTGTCACATTCAGATGAGAAGCCCTACCAATGTCCTGTCTGCCAGCAACGGTTCAAACGGAAG
Organism: Diadophis punctatus similis; assembly: GCA_023053685.1. Classification (NCBI taxonomy): domain Eukaryota; kingdom Metazoa; phylum Chordata; class Lepidosauria; order Squamata; family Dipsadidae; genus Diadophis; species Diadophis punctatus. Next base: position 3,282,272 of record JALIGW010000059.1, on the reverse strand, counting down.
GACCGCATGAGCTATCATGTCCGTTCACATGACGGTGCTGTGCACAAGCCGTACATCTGCAGCCACTGTGGGAAGAGTTTCTCTCGGTATGAGGGAGTTGAGGGTTCAGGGAGGATGCACTTCATAGGGGAATTTTTGAAGTGCTTGCATGAGAAATTTGAGAAAAATATTTCCCCTTTTTGATAAATACACATACATGCCAAACTGACTTAGGAAGGCATAATAATATAAGACTGCAAGTTCCCAAATCATCTAGGAAAGTTTGTGGGCCAGATCAAGCCTTCCTCTATTAACTTCCCCAGATCTCTCTAATACAGCGGTTCTCAACCTGTGGGTCGCGACCCCTTTCACGGGTCGCCTAAGACCATCGGAAAACACACATTTCTGATGGTCTTAGGAACCGAGACACCACTCCTCTATCCGTCTCCAGGCGGGTCCACCCACATGCAAATAGACTACTGCAAAAAAATATCTGTACCATGGGAACTTCTAAGCATGCGCAGAAGCCGAATTTCCGGCACTGTGCATGCGTCGCCATCTTATTTTTGGCTTTTTTTTTTTTGCAATTTTTTTTTTAAAAAATCGGCACTGCGCATGCGCGCACGCAAAGCGCACACGCACCCATGAGGCGCGGCCACGCAGTGCAGGAGGAAACGAACCGGCAGCGAGGTAAGTTAGAACCCACCCATGAGTTTCCTAATAATTTTATTATTTTATGGTTGGGGGTCACCACAACATGAGGAACTGTATTAAAGGGTCGCGGCATTAGGAAGGTTTAGAACCACTGCTCTAATACATTGACATAACATTCTAAGAGACACTGGTAGACACTTAGTTCTATGGGTCCCCATAATAGTCAACTCCTTAGGAAATATATGCTTTCTTTTCATTATTAACCTTAGCAACAATTTCCTTATTCTACATAAATTCCAGCTGAAAGAAGAATAGTGAACAAATGTGAGAAACACATTTCTCCTTGGTGTGGCTATCAAATGACAGTGTGCAACCTTGAAAGCTTCCCAATTGCCATAGTTCCGGTGGATTCTAAAATCTAATCTATGAGACAGTTTTCTGATTATTGTGTGCACCAGGCACCAAAAGTGAATTGAGATATCTTGGCAGACTAAGAATTAAGTTTGGAACCTCAGAAAACATAAAAACATCTATTGAATTTAAAAAGAAATGGGAAAACAATTTTAAACTAATTCCGTTGCACACTCATTTTGATATTACCCGTGAAATTACCTCATCAGATTGATAGTTTGAAACAATTGTTCAAAGACATTCTAAAAAAGATGCCCTTTAAGTAGTAGATGACTTTTATAATTTCTCCATATAAAGAAGAAGCCTATACTAAGACAATATGTGAAAGGTGGGGGGGGACAATTTAAAATTTGTCATTGCTAGCATACTACATTTGGGGAGACTTTTAGCTCTGAATTCCATATTAACATGGAATGCCTTACATTTTCCTCAAAATGAGAGTCTGAAAAGATTCCAGGCTGTGATTTTTACATATTAGAAAATATTCTTGGATCAAGCAGCAAACCATGAGGTCAGCTTGTGAAAAAAGGAAATAGCACATTTTCAGAACTAAAACCTTGCAAGAGTTATCAAGTAATGACATTGTGGTACTGTTTTGGCAACAAGCTTATAAATTTGTCAATGTACTATGGTTAAAAGTTTTAATTACTGCAAAACACTTTGACACGCCAGGATATTTCAACAAATACCTGCACAGAAGAAATAGAACCATAAAATAGCAAGAGTCTGGAATACCTTGGACTAAAATACTGAAACTGCTTAATTTAGGACATAGATTATAAGAAAAATAAATTATTTAACACTGGCATGAACAGAAGTGAGAAATAAATCTCAAATCGTAGACCTAGAGTCAGTGCACAATTTCTTCAGTTCAAAATTTGAACTGAAAAAACAGGGAAGACCCAGGATTCAAAACAGACAAGCAGGGAAAGGGAAATTGGGATTTTGAACAGGTTTTAAGATTTTGCTTCTAAAGTGTGTGGTGGTTAAAATCACTCCAAAATATACCAAAGAAGTCAGTTTTGATCCTGCATACCAAACAGATACTGATGAGATGCATATGGCTCATGAACTACACTTTTTTACATACTTGCCCTAAAGGCAAGTTCCAAAGAATAAGGATTTGTGTTTTGCTTTAAAAATGCAAAATCTTAACCAGGTTGCTGTTTTTCAGACATACCTACAAATGTTGAATTTTTTTAAAAACACAGGAAAATTTGTTCCAGCTGATACAAATATTAGCAAATAAAATGTGTGTTGCTTTTATTTGCATAATAGGGATATTAAATTTCTCTGGCTGTTTTGGGGAAAAAAATTCTGAATAAAAGTTGCACCTTGTTATGTGGAAGGCAAGGGGAAAATGGATAATAGCAATCAAAAAGGTTGCTGGTACTCAAGAATCTCTCCCTTGGTTTTTATTTGCAACCTTCCCCTCCCCCCCCCACTATGGAAGCAATGTCCTCGCTTTTTAAATATAAGATATTTTAATGTTTACAGTATATTGCTATTCTGCAAATGCCAAGCATTTGTAATTTTGCATCCCAAATAAATTGCCAGGTTGGTCAATTGTTACATTTTACTTTGAAATCCCTAAGAAAAGCTCCTTACAAAAAGAACAATTAACGTACCTATAGTTTGTTTTATAAAAGGAATTGGTTCTTCTGGATTAAAAAATACAAGAGATCTTCACTATTTTTAAACATCCAATTTATAATTAAAAACTTATTAGAAAACGTCTGATACGTTTGGTACTTGAACGAGTCACTAAGTGAAACTGCAACTGTGCCTATGTTCATCTTTCAGTTTTCCTTTGCTTCACAAACCTGTGAAGGCTATAAATGTGAGAACTGGTTGTAAAAGTATTTTTTCATTACTGTGAGAATTGCAAATGGTCGCTAAATAAGACAGTCATGGAATTCAAAATATAAGTATAGTCTGAAGCAAAAGAAATTGCATAAGACAGAGGATGTACCACTGTCTGCAATGAATCCCTTTTGTCTATTTTTATTTAATACTTATAGTAGACACCACTTGAATCTATTTACAAATTGTTCCCATTATTATGAATGCTAAAAGCAAAATCTTATAGAAATTAGTTAAAATGAGACTGTGTAGTTAAACAGTCTCATTTTTAATATTAAATGTTCTGACACATGAAAACCATAATGTCCCTCACTTCCAGGATTATAATTTCCAGATTTAATTTGCTCCATATGCGTCCTCCATAAATCCCAACAGATTTATTCTGCTCTGTTGTCTCAGACTTATTTAATATCTATTTGCCACACATCCATTACAGAGTAATAATTTAATGGATTAATTCCTTATGAATTGTTCAGCATATAATCATTAAATTCTCATTAATTCTTTAAAGTGTCAAACATATTTTCCATCACTAGTAGTATGTATTGTGCATATGAGAATTTACAGAATGGAACTAAAGTTCTGAAGGCTGTTCCTATTATTTATGTGCTGCTTTTGCAGCTGTTACATATGCATGATTCTTCCCAGTTTAAAAATAATCCTCCTACGAAAGAAATGTTCCACTCTCTTATTCCAGTCTTCCCCCAAATATAAGATGTCAGATTCCTCAACACAAGGTTTTTTTGGTGGCTAAGTAGAATCGCCCCAACCCCATTTAGAGAATAAGAAAACCACATTTCATCTTTTTTGCTTTCCTCCCACAGGCCAGACCATTTGAACAGCCATGTTCGACAAGTCCACTCAACAGAGAGACCCTTCAAATGTGAGGTATTTTTTCCCATTGATAACATTGTTGTACTTACCGTATTTTCCGGCGTATAAGACAACTGGGCGTATAAGACGACCCCCAACTTTAAGATGGTTTAAAATAATCTGCATGTAGATCAGTAATCAATGTATCTATCAATGTAATGTAATCAATGCAATCAATACATCTATCAGTAATCAATACATCTATCAGTAATCAATATCTTAATATGTAAACAATCATGATAAATCAGGCTTATCAAATTACCCAGTAATATAATCAATCTATAATTAATCAAAGGCAAAACCATTCCAAATCCACTTTATATTTCACTGTTCTCTTCTTTCCTTTAAGCTCAGTTTTTCCACCTTTTTAAAGAAAACGGGTCAATGGGGCTTTTTATTTATTTATTTTTCTTCTACACTCCACAGTCAGGCTATTATTGCAGGGTCCCTTTAAATTTTGTTCTCCTCCGTGCTGCTTTTCCTCCTGGGCTTTGAAATGTAGATTGAGCTGGAAGTTTTTTGACTTGTGCAAAAAGAAGGCTGTCCTTCAGTTATCCGAAAAATCCTTGCAAAGGAAACTCAAACATGCATTTTCTTGGGGTTTTAGCACTTCAGTTGGTATAACAAATTCCTTCTCCCCTCCCAAGCAGGATAAGCCTCAGCTTTCCACTCAAACAAAGTCTTTGTAAAATTCATGCAGGAGAGGGGGGGGTCTTTTTCCCCTTCAAAGGCAAACAGTCTTTCGCTGCCTTGGAACTTCAATGCAGCTGCTGTGAGAGGGAGGGGAACAATCCCTTAGCTGAGTGGGGAGTTACCAAACTTTTTAACTCCTGGCGTTAACGGAACTTTTTGAGGCTTTTTTTTGGGAGGAACTTTTTCTTGGGGCGGCTTTCCAGCACTGGCAATTACGGTATTTATGCTGACGTGTTCTGGGCAGTCTTCCTGATGCAAGAGGGAACAAAGATGACCTACACATTAAGGGAATCTTATGCACACTTTAGTCTTTAGCTGTTAAATGCATTGGGCAATGGACCAATGGATATAACATACATTTATATGATTCTTTTACAGACTTGTGAAGCAGCTTTTGCCACTAAGGATCGACTACGTGCTCACACAGTCCGTCATGAGGAAAAGGTGCCATGCCACGTGTGTGGAAAGATGCTGAGTGCTGCCTATATCACAGACCACATGAAAGTACACAGCCAAGGGCCGAATCATGTCTGTGAACTCTGCAACAAAGGTAAGAGAATAGGGCTTAGACGGGTAACATTTGAACTTAACTGTAAATATAAATATAACTCTTGCTTTTATTTTTTATTTTTATTTTTTAATTAAAAAGTTTTATTAGTACAAAGTACAAACATTTTTCTCTTTTCTCCCCCCTCCACCCTTCCCACCCCTCTTACCCTCCCCTCCAATCCCCCCCCCCGACTTCCCAGAAAAAGCACAAGGTATAATTTCAAAAAACATAAAGCTAAAATATGCTAAAAAGTTATTAATTCGAAAAATTTTCTAATTCTTAACTCCTTATTACTCAAAACCCTTAAAACATAATCTAAAAATTAAACATTTATCATTAATAAACTATTTGGGTCTTCTTAATCTGATACTTTTTTTGAATATAATCAGTCCACCTGTTCCATTCCAATATATATCTTTCATTTGAGTGATCCTTAAGTTATGATAAAATTTTTGCCATTTCAGCCAAATGTGTAACTTTTACTGTCCATTCTTCAATAGTAGGAGTATCTTCCTTCTTCCAATACTGTGCCACCAGTAACCTGGCAGCTGTTATTAGATTCAAAACCAAGTTAGTCTCTGTAACAGAACAATCCGTAATTATTCCCAACAAAAAGAACTGTGGTGTGAACTTGATCTTTTTCTTTAAAATATTTTGTATAATCCACCATATTTTTATCCAAAAAGCCTTGATTTTTTTACAAGTCCACCATATATGAAAATATGTAGCATCCTCACATTCACACCTCCAACATTTAGGTTGTAAAGTTGGGTACATACAAGCTAGTTTTTTTGGGTCTAAATGCCATCTGTAAAACATTTTATAAAAGTTCTCTCTTAAATTTTGAGCCTGTGTGAATTTAACATTTCTAACCCATATATTTTCTCATGTTTCCATCATTATAGGTTCTCCAATATTTTGAGCCCATTTTATCATACAATCCTTAACTAATTCTGTTTCTGAATCTAATTCCAGTAGAATATTGTACAATCTTTTTATATGCATTGGACCCTTATTTTTTATTTGTAATATCAAATTATCATCATTCTTCAAGATACCAGTTTTTTGATCATCTCTCCATCTAGCCTGTAATTGTCCATATTGAAACCAAGTTCTTATTATTCCTTCTTCTCTTAATTTCTCCATTGGTTTTAATTGTAATCTAATTCCTTCTTCATGAAGAAGTTCTTTGTATGTAATCTTATCTAGTTTTTGCTCTAAATTTATATTTTCTATCGCTTGTCTGGGTACTGTCCATAAAGTTAACTTGTCATTTAATTTGCATTGGTACTTTTTCCAGACACGCAATAAAGCATTTCTTAATATATGACTCTTAAAAGCTTTATCTACTTTTTTATCATACACTAAATAGGCATGCCACCCATAAATCAAACCATATCCTTCAATATTTAACACCCTGTCTTCTGTCATATTAATCCAATCAGTAATTGCTGAGAGCACTGCTGCTTCATAGTACAATCTTAAATTAGGCATTTTAAGACCACCCCTTTCCCGTGTATCCTGCATTATCTTCTGATTTACTCTCGGCTTCTTCCCTGCCCAAATAAATTTGTTTATACCCTTTTACCATTCCTTCAGATTTTCATCTTTTTTAAGTATTGGTATCATTTGAAAGAGAAATAAAAATCTAGGTAGAACATTCATTTTGACTGCAGCAATCCTACCCAGCAAAGACAACTGCAGTTTTTTCCAGTTTTCCATGTCTTTCTGTATTTTTGACCATAATGGTTCATAATTATGTTGGTATAATTTCGCATTTGTGGACATAATATAAACCCCTAAGTATTTAATCTTTTTGACTATCTCAAAACCTGTTACCCTTTCTATTTCTTCTTCTTGGCTTCTTGTCATGTTTTTAGCTATTATTTTTGTTTTAGCTATATTTATTTTAAAACCAGATACTTGTCCATATGAGTTAATTATGTCCATCAAAGTTCTAGTGGATTGTAATGGTTGGGTTAAAGTAACAACCAGGTCATCCGCGAACGCTCGTAACTTATATTCTTCCTGTCTGATTTTTATTCCCTTTATTGTATCAAGCGCTCTTATTTTACTAAGTAATATTTCCAGAGTCAAAATAAACAATAAGGGAGACAAGGGACAACCTTGTCTTGTTCCCTTTTCTATATTAAAGGTATCTGTTAGTCCACCATTAATTATTATTTGCGCTGTTTGTTTTTGATATATCGCCCTAATGGATTGTGCAAAATAGTCTCCAAGTTGTAACTTTTCTATTAATTTTAATAAAAACTGCCAATTCAATCTATCAAAGGCTTTCTCAGCATCCAAAAATACTAATACTGCGGGTACCTGGTTGTTGCTTCCCAAGTACTCTAATAAATTAACAATTTGTCTAACATTAGTCTTCATTTGTCTACCAATTAAAACCCCCGTTTGATCATGATGAATCATCTGTTGCATAACTATCATTAATCTATTTGCTAAGATTTTAGCAAAAATTTTATAGTCTATATTTAAAAGTGAGATCGGCCTATAATTTTTTGGATCTGTATGGTCTTGACCCTCTTTTGGGATCAGAGAAATAAAAGCAGTCTTCCATGTTGGAGGTACTTTACCTCCCTGTTGAATATTATTAAACAATTCCTTAAGCGGTTCCACCATCTCTTCCTGCAATTTTTTATAATAAACAGCTGTTAAACCATCTGTCCCCGGGGCTTTACCCACTTTTAACTGTTTAATTATCAATAAAATCTCCTGTGAAGTTATCAATTGATTTAAAGTATCCCTCTGCTCCTTAGAGGTTATATAAATCTTCTGTTTCTGCAAATAATTATCTATATCCTCTTCTTTAACTTTGCCACCAGTATATAATCCTGAATAGAATTCTAAAAAGGATTTTTTAATAAGTTCTTGTTCAAAAACTTCTTTACCCTTATATTTTATTCTTTCAATAATTCTTGATTTCTGCTTCATTCTTAGCGTGTATGCTAGCCATCTACCTGGTTTATTAGCATTGCTAAAAGTGTTAAATTTAGCATATTGTAAATTAGTTTATTTATTTATTTATTTATTTATTTATTTATTTATTTGGTTTTCTTATATGCCGCCCAACTCCCGAGGGACTCAGGGCGGCGTACAGCACAAAAAATACAAGAATAACCAATAAACAATTGGATTAAAATCAGAATATAAAAATTAAAAAATTACAATATTAAAAACCATCCAACAACCAGACATACCCGGGGGAGAGTTCAGATGGAATTAAGCTCTACCCCCTGCCTGCAGGAAAAGCCATGTCTTAACGGCTTTTCGGAAGGCCAGCAGGGTGGGGATGGTTCGGGTCTCTGGAGGAAGTTGGTTCCAGAGCGCGGGGCCCGCCACAGAGAAGGCCCTCCCCCTAGGGCCCGCCAGTCGGCATTGCTTGGCTGACGGGAGCTGGAGGAGGCCAACTCTGTGGGCCCTAACCGGTCGGAGGGAAGTATGAGGCAGAATGCGGTCCCGGAGATAGCCTGGTCCTAAGCCATGAAGGGCTTTAAAGATGATGACAACACCTTGAATTGGACCCGGAGACTGATGGGCAACCAATGCAGCTGGCGGAGTATAGGTGTCACGTGGGTGTACCTTGGCACACCCACCACAGCACGCGCAGCCGCATTTTGCACCAACTGGAGTCTCCGGATACTCTTCAAGGGTAGCCCCATGTAGAGCGCGTTGCAGTAGTCCAAACGGTAGGTGACAAGGGCATGAGTGACCGTGAGTAGAGCCTCCTTCTCCAAGTATGGCCGCAACTGGTGCACCAGGCGAACCTGTGCAAAGGCCCCCCTAGCCACAGCAGTAAGATGATGTTCCAATTTTAGCTGTGGATCTAGGAGGACTTGATCTGCCATTAACATATTAAATTGACCTTTTAATAAATTAATTGTCTCCTTAATTTTCTTGTCTGTTGGATTAGAAATTAAAGCCCGCTCTTGTCTCTTAATCTCCTCTTCTAATTCTTTCCTTTTTTCACCTTTTTTCCTTCTATATTTATTATCCAAGTATATCAAAATACCCCTCATACTTGCATCCCAAACCATCTCCATAGAAGTGCCCTTCTGCATATTAATAACAAAAAATTCTTTCATTAATTTTTTACACTCCTTCACATTATCTTCATATCTAAACAAATTATAATTTAACCTCCAAGACCTTCTAGGTCCATTTCCATACTCCAATTCCAGCCAAACCGGGCTATGATCTGTCAGTGTTCTTGAACATATCTTCGTCTTCCTTACCCTAGAAAAAAGGTTATTAGTAATCAGTATAAAATCAATCCTTGAAAAGGATTGGTGTCTATCGGAGAAAAAGGTAAAATCCTTTTCTTCTGCATTTCTTTCACGCCAAATATCTCTCAACTCCCAATCCTCCATCATCTCAAAAAAGGATTTAGGCAGTCTTGCTCTTGAAAAAATATTTTGCTTAGGACCCTTGTCTTTTTTCACGTCCAATACGCCATTCCAATCTCCTAGAACAGTGATGGCGAACCTTTTTTTCCTCGGGTGCCGAAATAGTGCGCGCGCGTGCTATCACACGCGCGTGTGTGCCCACACCCATAATTCAAAGGCCCCCCTCGCCCCACCCACCTCTGCTCATGCTTGCGTGACCCCCCCCACTCCCCCATTTCCCGACTTCCAGTGGGCCCGGTAGGCCCATTTTTTGCCCTCCCCAGGCTCCAGAGGCTCTCTTGGAGCTTGGGGAGGGTGAAAACGCTTCCCCCGCCACCCTGGAGGCCCTCCGGAGGCCAAAATCGCCCTCCCAGAGCCTCTGCATGAGCCAAAAATCAGCTGGCGGGCACACACATGCGCGCTGGAGCTGAGCTAGGGCAACATCTCGCGTGCCGGCAGATATGGCTCCGCGTGCCACCTGTGGCACCCGTGCCATAGGTTCGCCATCACTGTCCTAGAAGGATGCAGGTTTTATAATCCCATTGTATCAGCTTTGAATGTAGAAGATCATAAAATTTTTCTTGTTGATTCGGGGCATATACACCAATCACAAGTATTTTCTCTCCTTTAATTAAAAGTTCAATAGCTAGAAATCTTCCTTGATCATCTGCTTCGATTAACTTAGCAATCAAATGTCTTTTCACATATATAACAATGCCATTTTTCTTCTCTGATGCTGCTGCTACAAAATGTGTTCCTATTCTTGTATTTATCAAATATTTTTGGTCTTGTGGTCTAATATGTGTTTCTTGTAAACAAACCAAGTCATTGTTAAATTGTTTAAGGTAGTGAAATATTTTTCTTCTTTTCTGTGGAGAATTTAAGCCATTGACATTCCAAGTTAGGAATCTAATTCCCATCTAGGGGCTTCTGAAGCGTCTGGAGCATTGTCTGAAGGTCTAGCTTCTTTAATTCCTTTGGTCTCGCTCCTCCCACCGCTTCTGTTTTAGTTGTTTCTTTAAGTGCCAACTGAAGTTGCTGTTGTATCATTTCTTGTTTACGCTTGGCCGTTGTCGCTCTAGTCTGTCTTTGCTCTTTTATCAGTTCTTGTTCAAATAGATCCAAATTTTGGTCCGAATGAATTATAACCAAATCACTTTGACCAGACGAGGCTCCTTCTTCCTGAACTTCTTTCAGTAATTCCTCTCTTTCTCTTACCCTAACATCCTCCTTTCTCTTCATTTCTGGTGATCTTGGTGTCCCAGCCTTTAAGACATATGTATAAAAATCTCTTGCTTTCTGTACCGTGTTGAACCGATGTCTTTCTCCAGCATAAATCAATGATATTCCAGCTGGGACCTCCCACCCGAACTGTATTTGTTGTTTTTTGAGTTCTTCCACCAGAAAGGTATAATCCTTTCTGGCTCTCAAAATTTTTGGAGGAATCTCTTTCATTGTCATCACTTCTTGTCCATCAACCTGAAGCTTGTTTTGAAAAGTTGCCTGTAGGATATCGTTACGCAATATTCTGTTAGTGAAGTATATTACAATATCTCTTGGCAGGTTTCTCTGTCTGGCCACCCAAGAATTGACACGATATATTTTATCAATCTGCCATCCCAAATCTTCCTTCTTTATCCCCAACGCTTGAGCAAACGCCTCCAGCATCAAATATCTCAAATTTTCACGTTTATCCTCCTTTACACCTCTAACTCTGATTGCAAATTCCATATTTCTATATTGGATCTTTGTAATTTCATCTGCATCCTTTTCCCTTTTGTTCTCAATTTCTTCTACTTTTCCACTCAAAACTGCTGTAGACTGTTTAATTTCTTCCACTTGCTGGTCCAAAATCTCCAAATTATTTGCCAATCCTTTAAATGCCATTAAAATATCTGCCCTAATTTGATTATTGCGAACTCCAATTTGATCAGAGACATCTTGTATTTTTTCATTAATTTTCTCATTAGTTTCATCAATTTTTGCATTAAAAGTAATGGCCATTTCAGCCTGCATAACTTTAAGAGTTTCTTGTAACATCCCAAGAGTTAGAGGCTGGGTTTGTGTTGAGAGGGTTTGCAGTCTAGAAGTATAGATGGGTGAGCTCTCAGCGCTACCTGCTCCTTTAGAAGGAGCCGTCTTCCCAGATTTAGAAGCCATTTGAATTTAAGCAGATCCTTATATTGTTCAAAATTATTTACTTTACTTTATTCAGATACCAAAAAGAAGAATTCCTCAAAGTCAAAATCCAAGTCAAAATTAAAGTCAGAAGTTCTCCTGCATAAGACTGCTAACAAAACGAAACTTTCCTTCTAGCTTTCACTTTTCCACGCCCTTTCAGACTTCAATCGCCATTTTGATACAACTTGCTAATTTGTTGCTTCCGATATAAGAATCACCATAGGAGTTAAGTATGAATACTTGCCCAGCGTGTCTCCTGGCTTTTTCCGCTGCTACAGTTCCAATATTGAAATGCTGTTGTTAAAAGCAGGGTTGGTCGCGACTTTCTTGCTCCGCTGAAAAGCGGAGATGTCCCAGGTCCGGAGCAGTTGACAGTATTCTAGGGAGCCCTCGCCCTTCACGCCCCAGGATTTCTCCTGGGACACTTGGGGGACTCTACCTATACCTGTCTGCTCTTCTCACTCCCCTTTGCCCGGGGAGGGGATTTTCGGCCGCCAGTCAGCTGTTTTTCCGCTGTTCTGGCGGCTTAAACGGTGCCGGGGACCGGCGCTCGGCGAGGAGCGTCTTCAAAGGGCGCGGAGCCAAACCGGAAGTCATAACTCTTGCTTTTAAAATGTGCTAAGAAGCCCTGTATGCAAATGTGTGCAGGTTTTCCTAGGTTTCTTTCAGTTTCACTGGGATTTAATTCCAGTAAATTAATTTAGTTTTTCAAGTTTTTCCCTTACACTCTTTCCTTCAGAAATCTCTCAGTCATAGATCTCTTCATTCTTGACTAACCTGTTTGAAGGTAAAGTTAAATTCAACTTGGTTTCTAGGTACTATTCCCAGCCTTAGCCCCCACCCCAATTTAATCTCTGTTCTAGATATTACTTTCCCTTTTTTTGGGGGGGGGGGGGTTATCTTCAAATCAGTTTCAAACTCTGGCAACAGTCATTTCAGTTAGTGGGTTGCCATTGCCGCCTTCCTAGAGCTGAGGGAGAATGGCTGGCCTAAGTCACCTAATAGTTTCCCTGTTTCTAACCTATTTGAATATTACTACTTTTCCATAAAAATTAAAGTAAGCTGCATAATTTCCATCAACTAGAATACAGCTAAATAGCCTTGTATAATGACTGAGGCCTTATGGAAGGGGTGAGTTCTGGCAAATGTTGTGTGGAAAAAAAGCTGGATTTAAATACAATTAAAAACCTTTAAACATGGTACCAAATTTTCTGTCCATGAGCAATTCTGCAAAAATGCAGATGAGGTCTGTTAAGATTATCCATAATACATCTTGGAAATACAATGTGAATTACTGAAACTGAAGTCTCTTAATAGGCAAGTGTTAATCAGTCTGCCAATTTATATTTGTTTACATTAAGTAAACTGCTTGGCAATACAAGTAGTTCCCAATATTTCTTTCTCCCATTTATATGTCAAAGCATTTCCTTAGTTTCATTTTGTAAGACACTGAAAAGATTTATATTATGCAGTATAAGTGAAAGATAATGCTTCTTATTTCTATGGATATAGTCCAATGAATTGATAGATGTGTACAAGAAATAATTTTAAGAATGGTTGAAAGGCGATTCCCTAATATCTGCAGTGGATATGTCTGTTCCAACCCTATCCATCTGATAGCTCAGTATCCCACATAATCTTGACAATGCAACAACCTTAATACATTAATTAAAATTATTAGACAACATGCAAATTAAAAATTGTGGTGGAATTTTTAAATTTTAACAGTGCTTTTAATATATCTCCTGGATTACATTTTTGATTAATGTGTGTTATCCATATATTAACAATACATGTTCATATATCTGGAATCTCAGAAACATAAAATAGCAGTTTGTTTGTTTGTTTTTGTTCAATTTTGGCTCTGAAGTTTGTCGTGAATTAAATAATAGAAATACTACATTATAAATCTCTTGTAGGGGGATTCTACTGACATTCTCTTACCAAAATGTTTCTGTTGAAGGTTTGGTGATTTTATGTTAAGAGATTTAAGTTATTTGTACTATATTGTTTTCCTTAGTAACACGATGCAGCTGCCCGTAGGGTGGGATGTGCTGTTTGTACAGTGATAACTTGCTTGGTGGCAAGAAACAGCTATCTTTGGACTGAGATGCTGTCTCTGAAATTAGGGAAGCTTGTTGCAATAGATCCTTCACTAAGTTTCAAGACACAGCCACCTCTAAGATGAAGCACAGCCAAGCATTGCAGGACACCGGGTTAACGCTTTCATTAGGCTGGACACTGACCTGGCTAGTTTTTGTCCTTCTCCCCCTCCCGTAGGGTTCACCACAGTGGCCTACCTCAGGGTCCACGCGGTCAAGGACCATGGACTAGCCGCCCCGCGGCTGGAGCGTTTCCTTTGCAAGCTGTGTGGCGTGCACTGCAAGACCCCAGCTCAGCTCAACGGGCATCTGCAGACGCACGCAGGAAAAGGGGCCGCGGCCACTGAGGGCCAACCGCTGCAGTGAAACACTGGCTGGGCCACCAGGCAAGAGCTGCTTCCTTCTGTCCTGGGAAGGGGGAGGGGAGGCCCATTTTTCCCCTAGGGTTGTTTAAGCACCCTTATATTTTCAGTGAGAAAAGGGACCTGACCCAAGTAGTTGAGGGTCCGACTCATAAGGGGGGGCACACGCTTGACCTGATGTTTCTCTTGGGGCAGTGGAGAGATGATCTGAAATTAAGGGGTTTAGCCATCTCTCCCTTGTCATGGTCAGATCATTTCCTACTGAGGTTAGACTTTGCGGCACCACTCCTCCACCGCAGGGAGGCGGGACCGATTAAGTGGTTCTGCCCCAGGCGCCTAATGGATCCAGAAGGAGCTTGGGGAGATACCTGAATCCCTTGTACACAATCCTTCCAAATATCTAGTGGCCGCCTGGAATCGGGCGGCGTCCGGAGCTCTGGATAGGATTGCGCCTGTTCGACCTCTCCATGGCAGTGGATCCCGAAGAGCTCCCTGGTTCACCGAGGAGCTCCGGGAGATGAAACGCCATAAGAGACGTCTAGAGCGACATTGGAGGGCCAGTAAATCCGAGTCTGACCGAACACTACTAAGATCCTTTATTAGGACTTATTTAGTGGCGATACGGGCGGCAAAATGTTCGCATTTTTCTGCACTTATTGCATCGCCGATTCTCGCCCAGCTGCGCTGTTTAGGGTGACTTGCTCCCTCCTTAACGTGGAGCAGGTGGAGGAGCCCTTACAGGGCAGAGCTGAGGAATTTGTACAGTTTCTGGCAGATAAAGTCGCTCAGATCCGGACTGACCTGGACTCCGTTTGGGCAATTCAAGCCGACATGACAGGGACAGGTCTTAGTCCCATTTTGTGGGAAGAGTTTGAACACACGAGTCCTGAGGAAGTAGGCAAGGCTGTGGGAGCGATGAGCACTTCCACTTCTTTATTGGACCCGTGCCCCTCCTGGCTGGTTTCTGCTAGCAGGGATGTGACACGAGGTTGGATCCAGGTGATAGTCAACGCCTCCTTGAGGGAGGGTTTCGTGCCGCAGCCACTTAAGGTAGCGGTTGTGAGGCCCCTCCTCAAGAAGCCTTCCCTGGATCCAACTGTGTTAAACAACTTTCGTCCAGTCTCCAACCTACCCTTCCTGGGTAAGGTTTAATTTAATTTAATTTAATTTAATTTAATTTAATTTAATTTAATAGACGTTCTTATAGGCCGCCCAATCCCGTGGGACTCAGGGCGGCGTACAACAGAATAAGAAGCGTACAATAAAAACAATTATCATAATTTAAAATTAAAAAGCATAGTTAAAACAATTATAAAAACAACATTCAAGGGGGGAATCTGATCTTCCTATTCACCCCGCCTGCCGGAAGAGCCAAGTTTTTATGGCTTTACGGAAGGCCAGCAGGGTGGGGATAGTCCGGATCTCTGGTGGGAGTTGGTTCCAGGTTGTAAACAAAGTGGTGGCGCTCCAACTCCTACGGCTGTTGGATGACACGGATTATCTAGATCCTTTTCAGTCGGGTTTCAGGCCTGGCTACAGCACAGAAACTGCCTTGGTCACGCTGTTGAATGATCTCTGGCGAGCCCGAGATGGGGGTCATAGCTCTATCTTGGTGCTACTTGACCTCTCAGCTGCTTTCGATACCATTGACCATGGTATCCTTCTGCGCCGACTAGGGGAGATGGGAGTGGGAGGCACTGTGCTACAGTGGTTCTCCTCCTATCTCTCTGATCGGTCGCAGTCGGTGTTGGCGGGTGGACAGAGGTCGACCCCTAGGCCCCTCATTTGCGGGGTGCCTCAGGGCTCGGTCCTCTCTCACCTCCTATTTAACAGCTACATGAAACCACTGGGTGAGATCATCCGACGACACGGGGTGAGGTTTCAGCAGTATGCTGATGATACCCAGCTTTACATCTCCACCCCGCATCAATTCAGCGAGGCGGTTGACGTGATGTGTCGGTGCCTGGACGATGTGAGGATCTGGATGGGAGTCAACAGGCTCAAGCTTAACCCGGACAAGACCGAGTGGCTATGGATACTGCCTCCTAAGGACTCGGTCGACTGTCCCTCCTTGGTTCTAGGGGGTGAAAAATTAACCCCCTCAGAACGGGTTCGCAACTTGGGTGTCCTCCTAGATCCACAGCTTAAATTAGATCAACATCTGTCAGCTGTGGCTAGGGGGACCTTTGCACAAGTTCGTCTTGTGCACCAGTTGCGACCCTATCTGGAGCGGGAGGCACTCCTTACGGTCACTCATGCCCTTGTCACCTCACGGCTTGATTATTGCAATGCGCTCTACATGGGGCTACCCTTGAACAGTATTCGGAGACTTCAGTTGGTGCAAAACCGCTGTTGTGGGTGCACCCAGATACACCCACACTACTGCCATCTTGCGTGAGCTGCATTGGCTGCCCATCGGTCTCCAGACGCAATTCAAGGTGTTGGTGATTACCTTTAAAGCCCTATATGGTTCAGGGCCATTGTGTCTTCGGGACCGCCTGCTACCGCATACCTCCCTGTGACCGGTTAGATCGCATAGAGCTGCCCTGCTCCGGGTCCCGTCAGCTAAACAGTGTCGGCTGGCGAGGGCGAGGGCATTCTCTGTGGCAGCTCCTACCCTCTGGAATCAACTGCCCCCCGAGATCCAGACCGTCCCCACCTTATTGGCCTTCAGAAAAGCTTTGAAGACCTGGCTCTTTTGGCAAGCCTGGGGCCAATGAATGATCTCTTGTTGCTTGGCCCATGGCTGTTATGGATTGGATTGGATGATTGGAATTTTTAAAGTATTATATTGTGTTTTTAATTCTGTTTTTAAATTTTTTTTATATAAATTCTATTTGTATCCCTGTTAGCCGCTCAGAGTCCCTGCGAGATTGAGCGGCATATAAATACAATAAATAAATAAATAAATAAATAAATCCCAGCTCCCTGGGGCAGCTGCATCCTAACTTAGCATCTTTTTGCCAGTTTAAAGTGCTGCGTATAGCAGTATCTGACTAGTGTGATTTGACTGATCTTCCTGCAGGTTCATCTTCAGGATTTGAGCTGTAATTTTTAAAAAGCCATACACAATCCATTGAGTGTTGTATTTATCGGAATATTTTTCTACGGGTTTATGGTGTTTTTTTAATGTTAAAACCAGGAGGGTTGGGGATATCAACAAATATCTTTATGTTATCAACAGATACAAATCCATTGGTAAGTGTTTTAGCTTCTTTTTGCCTTTACAGATGTTTGCTTGCCTTATGCATCCTGGACAGATCCATTTTATTTTACATTGTACTCTACAGTTTCCTAATCCAGGCATTTAAGTGATAAACTGAGTTTCCGTATTGTCTTCAGGAGGAGGATTAACAGTTAGTGCCAGCCTGACCTTATTTAATTAGCATACACAGACTTAACATACTTAATCTGTTCAGCCTTTTAGAGAGAAATTCTACCAGGCTGTGGATAAATAGGGTATTTTGGAGAAGGGATAGCTGCATCTCTTCTTTACCTCATTAAACCAGATTATTAAACCTGAACTAGTGTAAGGTAATAAGAGGATGTAGGAAGCCAGTTGAAAGCTTGGGCTAATAACAGTAAGAGTTTGGGATATGAACATTCTGACTTTCTATTTCTCTTCCTCCACAGGTACGGGTGAGGTCTGCCCCCTCGCTGCAGCTGTCTCAGCTCCACCTCCAGCCGCCGTCACGGTGCTGTCCATGGAGGGAGCTTCGGTTGTGAGCCAAGCCCTCCCCACACAGCCCTGGTGATTTCTGGGAGTGGGGAAACAGAAGCCAATCCTCCCAGTCCCATCCCTCCCCCTCACTGGCATCTGGAGCCTTCAAGCCCAAATGGATATTCAGTGGCCATATATGGGTTTCTAATGTAATGGCAGTTTCATTCATTCTCTCCCCCTGCCTGTGCTCATAAAATAGTGGAGCTGGGAAAGCATCTGCTCAGCCAATGAAGCAACTCTTGTTCAGAGGGCCACAAGAAGACACTGCATTTTGAGAGCACCCTCATTTTATTGACTACCTTACTATTAACCTGTGGCCCTCAGAACAGTCCTGGAAATACATTCATTTCTGTAGTCCATGGTCTAAGCCAAATAACGATAATCTTTTATCACAGTAGATCTTGCTTATTCCAGCAGTGCCCCCTGTTGCCCCCAAATGAACTTCACTAAAAGAGTGAGATAATGAGACAGAATGACTTAGTAAGCTCAGCTCACAGACCAAGGGGGATTGAAGACTGGAATAATTGTGGGATGTAGTATAAGCAATGTTGCAGGAGAAGGAGTACAGAGTTAGAAATAATGGGTTGGTTGAGGGGCTGACAAAACTTGGGGAACCTACAGAGAAGTTATAAGGGGGTACAGGTTGGGATTTTGCGGCATCATTGGGTGCCTGGTGCTGGGGTTGTGGGGGCTGCAGTGAGATGAGATGGAGAAGGGCTGTATTTCTTTCTCCATGGCTTCAGTGTGGAGTGTTCTCCATTTCTGTGCTGAGAATCTGCTCTGAATTCCCCTCCTTGCTCAGCACCTCATTCTTCCATGGTGTCTTTTAATGCTCCATTTCCTCAGTTTCTCTTGTGATTCGTGTTCCAAGCGCATCAGCCCTTCACACCAAGCATTGATGCCCCACCTGCTAAACACCTCCCTTGTTGCATGCAACCCCCACAGTTCGGGGTTAGAGCCTCTCGCTTTTTTGTATTATATATATATTTTAAAAATCCCCTGACATTTAAAATAACCCTCCTTTGTGGTTTTTCTTTTGTTGTTAACACAAATGTAATGAAGCTGTGTCCATCTATATCCACTGTCCCTGTTCCTTCTCTCGTAAGCCCCTCCCCCTCCCCATCCTTTCCTCTTCTGTGAGCCCTTTCTGGATCTCTGTCTCAGCAGCAAAAGATTTTAGTAAAACAATTGAAGGGAAAAATCCACACTTGTGTCTATTTATTGTCAAATTATTTCAGTATCGCTTTGTGGGGGAAAAACGTATCCCGGTTCCTGGCTCTTCTTGCATCTCCTTTTATCATATTATCTTGGGACCTTTCATATCTATTTAAAATGTGTAATGGATCAAACATCAGGTTGCATATTTCCATTCTAAGTGAGTTCTTAAACCACTTCCTTGTTTCTTCCAATTACTGTACTCATGGGACTGCTTTCTGGGTCATGGCTTAGTGGGTATAGCCTTTATAGGAGAAAGAGCAATTCTGAATGTTTTGGAGCCAAAAATCATGGTGTGATGCAGTTGCTGTACCCTGGCAAGCCATTAAATGCTGCACTGGAGCTCTGCTGTGGTTAAAGTTAATTTGTGGGCTCTTTTTGTCATCCCTCCTGCAGCAGCCTGGGCAGCTTATAAATAATTGATGAAAAATTGGAACCAAGAGATTTTATATAATTTTCTCCTGAGGAAGCAGGATTCCCCAAAAACATTTTCTGCATCAAACTCCCACATCAGCTTGCTGAGCTCATTTGGATCCAAAACAATTAGTCTGTTTTCGCCCATCTTTCTTAGGCTGGTATCTCAGTTTTGCACCCTTGATGGGGCTTTCAGTTCTTTCTAATTTGGCCAGGTTTTGATTTTTACTGGGCAGTCCCAGAGGAAATTGTGTCAATTGTTCTGGGACTCTTTAGTTCTTTGATACTCTGCACTTGTAGCTTGTCAATGTGAAGTTTTTATCATTGGCAAGGAAAGACAGATGGGGGAAAAATCCAGGAATATATGGGACATCCCAGCAACAGCACCATCTCTGCTAATCTCTTGCCCCTGCCAGATCAGCTGATTCTTCATAAAACTCAAACCACAACTACTCCCCCCACAGCTTGCATTGAAGAAGCAGGGTCGATGAGACCATTTGATGCGCACCAGTGCAAAGGGAGGGGAAGGGGCGTCCTTGCAGACAAAGCTGCGTGTGAGTGAGCAAGTAAGAGGAATGGGTGTGGGGGGGAGGGAAGGGGGGTGGAGGCTGCATTTCCCCCCCATCTACAGTAGCCTTTTGTTCATGGAAGGGGAGACAGGGGGGTTACAGCAGCAAGAGGGAGGGGTATGATGTGTGAGTAAAGGGGGTGATCCATCCTTCCAGCTCTGTCCACCCCACCTCAACACCTGCTAACCGGACATAGCCAGAAGCGCAGGTAGGAGAACGGGAGAGCTTGCTTGGGTCCAATCTTTCTCTGCCCCGCCCCCCCCCCCCGCCCCAAACCTCTCAACAGGAGGTCGGTTGTTGCTCCGGCGGGCGGGGGGGGGACCAAAGAAGACCGAAGTGAGCTGGGTGTGGGCGAGAGGAGTGCGGCGCTCGGTGGTAGATGGAGGGGCGTCCTTGGGCATCAGGCTGCGGGAATGTGTCGGGATGCGAAATGAGGGCGGGGGCAGTCAAGAATGCTGGGTGGGCGTGGATCCCATCCTTGGCTGAGGTTCCCTCTGGAGACCGGGAAGACAGCTGCAGGTATGGGGGGGTGGGGGGGGAGTGCGTGGGAAGAAGGAGTTGGAGGAAAGTGGCGGGTTGGTGGAGGCGAGGAGACATCGGTGACGAGAGTCGATTCGGCTGTATGTGTGTGTGTGCGCGCGCGCGCCGCCCGGCAAAATGGTTGGGGTGGTGGTGGCGCTCTGCTCCAAGATGGGCGTGAACTGGAGATGCGGGAAGAGGGTGTGCGAGGAAGTTGGAAACGGATGGAGGGAGGGCTCGGTAATGAAGGTTTTTGACCGAGTTAGGGGTCTTCCAGATAACGTACCCTACCTTGAAAAGGGAGAAAGCGAAGGTTGGGACGCGGAGTAAGGCAAGGATCCTATGCACACTTAGTCACGTGTGTAGAGCAGAGCGGGGTAGGGTGACATCAGAGCTTTTCTGAAGGCAGCAAAATGGGGAGGATAGCGAATCACCTGTAGACCGGAGGAGGGAGCGAGGGATCAACTTGGTGGAGAGAGCGAGTATTCACGAGGTAAATCAGAAAGGAGAGAAGAGGGAGCGGGGCGGCGGCGGAAAGTAAGAGAGCTAAGGAGCTGTCCATGGTAGAAGCCAGATATGGGAGAGGGTTGAATGATGGAGAAGAAAGGCGTGTAAGCAAAGGGTTTGTGGAAGTGAGTTCACCCTCAAGAACAGACGGAGAGTGTGGGGGAGAAGGGAAATAGCCGGTTCAAGAGATTTGGGTGCTTGGATGATGTTGAGCAATCTGAGATATGTACAATGCCCAGGCAATGGTTATGGGACTATTTGGGAGAAAAGACAGAGGTCAGGACAGAGGAAAGAGAAAATCGATGTGGCTATCGGGAATATATCCATAAAGGGAAGAGAATCAATACAAGCCATTCAATCTTCTTTAGACAAGAAGGCTTCCAGTCACTGGAGGAGTAGAGAAACAGGCATCTGCTTAGGATGGAAAGCATGTACACAGGTTGGACTCACACTAGCTCCAACCAACCCAGCCAAAAGAGAGAATGGGAGGGGGGGGGATATTGAGGATCACAAGTCCTACCTTTGTCGTCAGGTGTTTTTTTTTTAAATAAGGAGAAACTGTTCCAATGTAGAATTGTGCTTTTTCTGTGCTAAATGACTCTGGCACCTGTTCTCCATCCCAGATGATAAAAATTAATCTGGTTTTAGAAAACTTGCATAACTTAATACTCAAACATTTTCTATTCATCGTGCAAGAGAGACCTGCTGAAATGCCATCCACTTTTAAGCCTTGCTATGAAATAATGTGGCTTTATTGTTAGGAATCTCTTTGCAAGCTTGAGTTATGGTTGCCTGAGAGAATAAAACAGATGAATTCAAAATATATAGAACTGCATCTGATTAAAGGAGAGAAGATGATTGAAAATACCAAGATCTGGGGCTGGGCATGCCTTTTATCCTGTAGTGCTTCTCAACCTCAGCAACTTTTAAGATATGTGGATTTCAACTCCCAGAATTCCCCAGTCAGCATTGTCAGACAAAGATGGAGGCATTGGCAAGGGTTTTTTTCTTGGGATTACCCTTTTGCCATTCGATGAGCAATAGAAAAGTTTCGAGGGACAAGTCAGGTGTTTCTTTTATATGAATGTGTGTAAGTAAGGAAAAGAGACAGTTGTACTACCAGGCCGTGTGCCACTAATGTGTGCCAAATAATTAATACAAAATAAATAACGGGTTAGCAGTTCTTTTGTGTGTGCTGGCGACACTGCTAATAAGATGATCAGTAAGTCATATGCCTTTTTATGCACACGGGATTTCCCTATCTGAGGGTTTTCTCTAAGGGAGAATTGTGTCCATCAGAGAATCAGTTATGGCATTCATGTGCCAGCATCAGAAGTTGGTGATTGTATGCTAATTATATAGCATGTCAGAAAAAAGCTAGTGTGTGCCATCTGGAGACGTACGCTATATAATTACTTGTAGCAATATTGGTTACTTTTTAGCCTGTTTATAAAAGGGTGTGTGTGTGTATGCATACAGAGATAAAGCATAAAATACCACATTGTACTGTAAATATAGCAGCACATACTCGTTGACAAGATTATTTTTCTAATGTTGAATTCAGAAATAAGCCTGACTGAGTTCTGTAGGATAGGTAGGTGTGTATACAACCCTTTCCCTATCTTGGCATCCTCTAGATGTGTTCAGGCTGCAGCATTCAGAATTTCCAGGTGGATATTTTTGGCATCAGGAAGGATTGAACAGGATGTGTTAGAAATTATCTCACATTAGCTTAAACATCACTTGGGTCACATGCTGCATTAAGCCATAGAATGCTTTATTTTGTGGAATGTATTTTGTTAATGAGCAATTGTGATTTGCGAGGCACTATTTATGACTTAGCATCTTGTGCAAACCTAGACAATGTAATAAGCCATGGTTAACCAAACCTAGCTCAGTCTAGTATACAAACTAGATTCTGAGTTTAAGATGATTTAAGGATGACATGAATGGCAGTCTGAAACAACCTCACCCTTCTGCCTACTCCAGAATTCACTGTTAACTTGCAGTTCATGTATTCTGTATTGGATCAACATCTGATTTTGTGCTGCCCGTCTCTTGCTGAGCTGTCGCTCTGTAACATGGTGGTTTCCCTCTCTGTTTTGATTAGATGTAAACTTCCCTTTATAATTCCTGATTATCTGAGTCAATCTTTGCTACACTGCCTATTATGGATCTTGAAGGAAGAGTTGTGGTGGCAAAAAATTGGAATCCGGTAGTACCTTTTTCTATTAACAAACATATTAAAAGGCTAAATAAATAAATAATAAAAGAGCCAGTTTGCTCTAGTGGTTAAGGCACCTGGCTAGAAACTGGGAGATAGTGAGTTCTATGCCTGCCTTATGCGCAAAAGCTGACTGGATGACATTGGGCCAATCACCAGAGACAGAGTTCTAGTCCCGCCTTAGGCATGAAAGCCGGCTGGGTGACTTTGGGCCAGTCACCCAGTGAGTGGCAGTGCAACTGCAACAGTTCCTGTGAACTATAAATTATAACAATATTTTCTTCCCCAGCCTGGTCTTGCCAAAGCTCATGTTGGCTGACCATGGTAGAAGCTATAAGCCCAAATACCACGATGTCATAGATGAGGAGGAATGATGTAAGTTTTTAAAATTAAAATAATATATTTTTTAAAAAAATTAGTATATTATTTCTTAATATACTTAAAGTTTTCCTTTACTATGGCTCTCTCAGAAAACAGGTGTTTGTGCAAAAACACAAACTTCAGCAACAACGCCAGTGTTTGCGATGGGAAAACCCTGCGTCTCCATGAGATCAATCAATGTTTGTGGTACGAAGTGGAAAATCTGGGCCATGAAGCCAGCCTGTCTCGGATGCGATCAAAAGTCTCTGCTCCTTAAGTTGGGATGGAGACAGGAGTCTTAGGAAACCTCGCTCTAGAATATAATAACAGAGTTGGAAGGGACCTTGGAGGTCTTCTAGTCCAACCTCCTGCTTAGGCAGGAAACCCTACACTTCAGACAAATGGTTATCCAATCTCTTCTTAAAAACTTCCAGTGTTGGAGTATTCACAACTTCTGGAGGCAAGTTGTTCCACTGATTAATTGTTCTAACTGTCAGGACATTTCTCCTTAGTTCTAGGTTGTTTCTCTCCTTGATTAGTTTCCATCCATTGCTTCTTGTCCTACCCTCAGGTGCTTTGGAGAATAGTTTGACTACCTCTTCTTTGTGGGAGCCCCTGAGATATTGGAACACTGCTATCATGTCAACCCTAGTCCTTCTTTTCATCAGACTAGACATACCCAGTTCCACCAACTGTTCTTCATATGTTTTAGCCTCCAGTCCCCTAATCATCTTTGTTGCTCTTCTCTGCACTCTTTCTAGAGTCTCCACATCTTTTTTACATCGACCAAAACTAGCGACCAAAACTAGATGCAGTATTCCAAGTGTGGCCTTACCAAGGCATTATAATGTGGTATTAACACTTCACGTGATCTTGATTTTATCCCTCTGTTAATGCAGCCTAGAACTGTGTTGGCTTTTTTGGTAGCTGCAGCACACTGCCGCCTCATATTTAAGTGATTGTCCACTAGGACTCCAAGATCCCTCTCACAGTCACCACTATTGAGCAAGGTACCACATATACTGTACCTGTGCATTTTGTTTTTCTTGCCTAAATGTAGAACCTTACTTTTCTCCCTAGGAGGTTGGAACTAGCATTCAGATAGGGTTGTTCTCTGCCAATCACAACGAGGACTGAGTCTGTCAATCAAATTCCACTTCCGTCCACCATCTTGGCCATGCTTCCCAGTTTAGACTCAGTCCGTCACGAGGATAGACGTGGTCGTTGTTTGCTCCAACCTGACTGCTAGTTCCAAACCTTATGGTCATTCTGTGAGTGTGTTTTCTCTTTTCCACCTTTAGCGTGGCAGCAGAGAAGTTTTTATTTATTTATTCATTCTTCTTACCCTTTTTTCCCAATTTGGCTGGAAACTGCCTCGACGGGATCCCTGGGAGGGGGATCTTCCCGGGCCCTCTGACCACCATAGTGCTTGCACTCCCTGGTCAGCCTGCAAGTGAAGGGGGGCTTGCTCAAATTTCAAAGAGCTCAATCGGCTTCTTATCAGCCGGAGCGATCAGAAACTGCCGTGGCTTTTTTCCTTTGCCGCTAAACAGCTGAGCCGGCCGGGGGGGGGGGGGGTTAACTCCGAACTGAGCTCGTAGCAGCAAAAAAGCCAGGATCGGCTTCCTCTTCCCCCACTGGCTTCGGAATATCGGCAGGGGACCCCCTTAAAGTGCTCAGAGCCTCAAACACCGACCGCTGAGCTTGCTATGGGTCGGATTGTTTAGATTAGTTTTTTCCCGCCATTTTCGCTGGAAATAGGGTGGCGGCCATTTTTTTCTTCTATTGGGGCCTTGTTTCTTGCCGCGAGCCAGGGGATCTCAATGGCGGAGGCCTCTCACCCCATATCTGTGCTCAAGCCTTCGGCCAAGCGATCCCAGAAGTCGGGCAAGGAAGCAGCTGCACAAAAAGCAGCAGATCAAGCTACAGCCTCCAAACTACGCAAGGTCAAATCGGCCTTTTCCAAAGCAGCCGAGCACGAGGGGAAGAGGCTTGACTGCACTCCCCACAAACCATCGCAGGAGAGACGGAGGAGCTGTTGAAGCCGGACGACTGTCGTCTGGAACAGGTCCTGCTGAAGTCTCACCAAGCGGCAGCATGGGCGGTGCGAGCTTCCTCCTCCGCCTCCTTTTTCGTCCGATTGTCCCTGCTGTGGTTACGTCATCTGCAAGAACAGGTGCCTCCATCCGAGCTTCGCATTCATCAGGACCTTAACAAGGTGATCGCAGCCACTCAGTTTGCAGCGGATGCCACGCTCAGAGCGGCCAGATTCTCATCCAAATCCATGACTGCATCAACTGTGGGACGCAGTCAATTGGCTCCGAAACTGGCCAGCTGACGCACGCCAAAAGTGGCGGCTGGCTACCAAGCCTGTCTCTGGACAATTATTATTTGGGGAGATCCTGGACCCGATCCTCATCGAGTCCAAGGACCGTAAAAAGGTGCTCCCCACCTTTAGTAACAGAGGGGTTTTCCGCCAGACTCCCTATTTCCATCGGCCCTTTCGACAGGCTGACCAGGGTCCCAGCTCTTCCCGAACCCCAGGTCAGTATGGGGCGAGATCTTATTTCCCAGATAGATCCGCCAGGGGAAGGCCCTTCAAACGCCCATTTCGGGGGTGGGGATCCCATTTCCCTCGACGCTCCAAGTGAGGAGGTGGGAGACCTGCCCATAGGGGGTAGACTCTCGTCCTTTGCAGATGCGTGGGACGAGACAACTCAGGACGCCTGGGTCAGGAGCACAGTTCGCCAGGGGCTTTCCCTCGAATTTATTGTTAGACCTCCCTTTAGCTTCATCCCCTGTCCGGTATCTAAGATGAAGGCCAAGAGGATGCTTATGGAACAAGCAGTGCAACATCTGGTTGCGATCAGGGCTGTTGAACCTGTTCCCACAGAACAAAGAGGCCTCGGTTTTTACTCCATTTTATTTCTAGTGCCCAAGTCTTCTGGGGATTGGCGCCCGATTCTGGACCTCAAGCGCCTTAATAGATACATCAAGTATCGCAAGTTTAAAATGCAGTCACTACGTTCCCTATTGAGAGGTGTTCATAGAGGGGATTTCTTGGCATCACTAGACTTAACCGAGGCGTATTTACACATCCCTATTAGGCCAGAGGATAGGCAATATCTTCGTTTTTCATTTGCAGGTCTTCATTACCAATACAGGGCACTCCCAT
This sequence comes from Diadophis punctatus similis, assembly GCA_023053685.1. NCBI lineage: Eukaryota > Metazoa > Chordata > Lepidosauria > Squamata > Dipsadidae > Diadophis > Diadophis punctatus. The sequence continues at coordinate 3,255,494 of JALIGW010000059.1, read as the reverse complement.
TTGGTCTCTCCTCGGCCCCAAGAGTATTTACCAAGGTCCTCGCAGCCTTGGAAGCTCATCTCCGTTCCAGGGGTGTCAGAGTCCAGTGCTACCTGGATGATATCCTCCTTCAAGCGTCTTCGCGGTCTCTGGCGACCCAACATCTCCAGGTAGCACTGGATACCTTTCACCGCCATGGATTCTCAGTGAATGGGGCCAAGAGTTGTCTAACTCCCTCCAACTCCATCCTTCACCTAGGCACTATCATAGACTCCCTGGACTGCATGGTTTATCTTTCCCAAGAGAGGCAGTCCAGTCTTAGGGACTTGGCCGCTGAAGTTATCAGAGCCCCTTCAGTTCCTATCGCGGTTTTAGCGACGCTCTTGGGAAAGATGATATCTTGTTTGGATATTGTGCCTTGGGCACGATTACATGCCAGGGAGCTTCAGTGGTTCCTGCTGCCCCTTCAAAAGGCGGGCAGGGGAACCTCCCTATCCAAGGTTTCTCTCCCGACCTCCGTGAAACGGTCTCTGGTCTGGTGGACTTCACCTTCTATCTCTCAGGGGACCTCCTTCCTGCCCCCAGATAGAATCATTATCACTACGGACGCAAGCCTTCATGGCTGGGGCGCCCACATGGGAGGCCAGCTGGCCCAGGGCCTCTAGTCTAAGGAGGAGGTCAGCTACCCCATCAATGTATTGGAGCTCAGGGCCATTTTCCTTGCCCTCAAGCATTTCCATAAGAAGGTGATAGGGACACATGTGCTGATATTGACAGATAATGTTACTGCCAAAGCACATGTGAATAAACAGGGTGGTACCCACTCAGCAGCCTTGCTCAGGGAGGCCTTACGCTTAGGATTCTGGGCTGAGAAACGCCTCCTGTCCATTACAGCTGAGTATATTTCTGGGGAGGCCAACAAGCAGGCAGACTGGCTTAGCCGCTCGGTGATAGATCAGACCGAGTGGCATTTACACCCAGATGTGTTCCTAGCTATCACTTCTAAATTTGGTTTGCCCCTAATTGATTTGTTTGCAACTCCACAGAATTCACAGCTCCCTCGATTTATCTCCCGGTTCTCGTCCTCGAGAGCGGAAGCGATCGACGCCCTGCGGACTCCTTGGCCCAAGTGTCTCTTGTATGCCTTTCCACCCCTTCCCTTACTCTCCAGGGTCATTCAAAAGGTGTTGCAACATTCTGCAGAGGTGATTCTGGTGGCCCCGCACTGGCCTCAGCGGGTTTGGTTTGACGACCTACAGTTTCTTTCCACTGCCCCTCCATGGCGGCTGCCGCTTCGTCGGGATCTGCTCAGTCAGGGGGAGGTTCTCCACCCGGACTCCCGCTGGCTCCAACTGACCGTGTGGCGGTTGAGCGGGAATCCCTCTGCCTTCAAGGGTACGACTCAGAGATAATTGACATCATCCTGGCCTCTAGACGTCCTGCCACTGTTCGCATTTACCAGGCTACATGGCAGGCCTTCTGTGATTGGTGTGCTTCGGAGGGCATTTCCCCGCTCAGGGATCCCATCCCTAAGGTTCTTTGTTTCCTCAAGAATGGTTTGTCCATGGGACTCTCCCCCAACACCTTACGACGACAGGTCGTGGCCTTGTCGTCAGTCCTGTCATGTGACTCCTTCCCATCCCTAGCAACCTACCCCACTGTGCATTGCTTCCTGAAAGGAGTTTCGAACATCAGCCCTCCTGTGGTGCATCGTTTCCCTTCATGGGACCTACCTCTGGTACTGGACTCACTAAAGGGCCCCCCTTATGAACCATTAAGGGAGGCTAGTCTCAGTCATTTGTCTTACAAGGTTGCCTTTTTGTTAGCAATCACGTCAGCTCGACGCATTTCGGAATTGTCCGCCCTCTCCCTTCGCAATGATTTGTGTGTGTTCCATTCTGACAAGGTGGTGCTTAGACTAGATCCGTCCTTTTTACCAAAAGTTAATTCAATGTTTCACTGTGCTCAAGAGCTGGTTCTGCCGTCCTTCTGTTCAAACCCTAGGCACCCAAGAGAACGGGTGTGGCATTCTCTAGATGTTAGGAGAGCTCTTAAGATTTATATTGCTCGTACAGCTTCCTTCCGTAAATCGGAGGCTCTGCTAGTCGGTTTCCTGCCCCGGTATATGGGTCTCAAGATATCACCTTCCACCGTGGGCAGATGGATCAGGGCAGCTATTACCAAGGCGTATTCCTTGGCTGGCTGCCCAGTTCCGGACAACATCACGGCACACTCCACGCGCAGCGCTTCAACCTCAGCGGCGTGGAGGACACAGGCTTCCTTAGAGGAGGTTTGTAGGGCGGCAACTTGGGCGTCTCCAACACAGTTTATCCGACATTACAAAATTGATTATTTCGCTTCGGCTGAAGCGACATTTGGGAGACGGGTATTACAACAAGTAGCTCAACCTTTAACTTGACAGGTCCTTCTACAGGGTAGGTATAGGACTAGGCCCACCCTAGGGACTTGGTTCAGGTTTTGGTATGTCCCTATCTGAATGCTAGTTCCAACCTCCTAGGGAGAAAGGGCGTTGACTCACCTGATACGCCCGTTCTCATAGAGTTGGAACTAGCATTCAGCCCCACCCGGTTACGAAGGTTTTTCACTGACTGTTTTTTTCCTGTGACTTGTTATTTACAATGTTTTCATTAAACTCTTCATGGTTTTCGCAGTCTGGAGTTTGGAGTGTTTCTTTGTCTTCCTTCCTTGCTAACATTTTGCCTTTCATGAGTTGACCTTCCACGTCGAGTCTGTTATTCCAGCTTCATCTAAACTGGGAAGCATGGCCAAGATGGTGGACGGAAGTGGAATTTGATTGACAGACTCAGTCCTTGTTGTGATTGGCAGAGAACAACCCTATCTGAATGCTAGTTCCAACTCTACGAGAACGGGCGTATCAGGTGAGTCAACACCCTTTTTCACCATTGCATTTCATTTTGTTAGATAGCGCCCAATGTTCAAGTCTCTCAAGATCCTTCTGTATCTTAAGCCTATCTTCCGGAGTGTTGGCTATTCCTGCTAGCTAGAGAGTAGGGGGCGGGGGTGTGGAGTCTGACATCAAAGCAGCCTTCTCCAGTGTGGGACTCCCCCATTGGGTTGCCAAGCCAACTGGCAGAGCCAGGTCTTCAGGCCCTTGCAGAAAGATAGGAAGTGGGGCAGATCTCATCCCAGAGGGCAGGATGTTCCAAAGGGTGGGTGCTACCGCAGAGAAGGATCTTTTTCTGGATCTCGATAGTCGGAGTTCTTTGACTGATGGGATACAAAGTAGGACCCCTCTGCCAGCATGGGTAGGACCGGCTTATTCTAGTGGGATGTCATCGGGTAGCCTGGTAAATTTGCCTAGACGCAAGATGGGGAACTATGGCCACTTTATGACTTGTGGACTTCAACTCCCAGAGTTCCCGAGCCAGTCATGTTGGCTTGGGAATTCTGGGAGTTGAAGTCCACAAGTCATGAAGCGGCTGTAGTTCCCCATCTCTGACCTAGACCAACAGTAGAGACATTCGTGAAGTCACCAGGTGTGCATCTCAACACGGAATTTTTTTTAATTATTAAATCTTGTCCAGGGGTGGGCTTCAAAAATTTTAGCAAGGGGTTCTCTGCTGGGTGGGCTTGGCCATGGTGGGCGTGGCCTAGTCGGCCTCCTGCACCATGGGGGGGGCGTTTTTGCCCTCCCCGCGCTCCGGAGGCTTCCCTCAAGCCTCCGGGAGGGCAAAAACAGCCTTCCCAGGCTCCGGAGGCCCATTTGTTGCCCTCCCCGAGCCTCCGCATGCGCCCTGCACTTACCTGCATCCAAAACAGGCCGCGTGAGGACTCCTGGGAGGGGTGGGGTGGGCCAGCCAGGAGTGGGATTTGGGGGTTCTCCGAACTGCACAGAATCTTAGCTAGAGGTTCTCCCAAACCCCTGCGAACCCCCAGCAGCCCACCCCGATCTTGTCTCCCAAACATGAAATTCTTCTTTGTTTCCCTTCCTCTCACCTATTATTTAACTCTGCATTGGATTAATGTTGGCATACTTAGCTTAAATTATATTAGCCAGCATAAGTCGTCTCAAGGGTCCCTCAAAGTCAACCTTAGAAGTTAAGCTGACAGTTTGAAATTCTGTCCAATTTCAGATTAGTTACTACATTTAAATCTCAGCACTGATCTTTTTGCAGATGGTGATCACAAAGGGTCAATGGATCAGGTTTCATTTGATGCCTGGAACTCAGCTGTTCTTCCCACCGTCATTCAGGAAACACATCAGCCCCTCAGAATGAGGTGAAAGATGGTGGATACAGGTCAGGGGTGGGTTCCTACCGGTGCAGTCCACTCTGTCGTTCCGGTAGTGGCCCGCCGATTGCGCAATTTGTGCGCGATGGCTCCGGTACTGTCTTCGCCGGTCTGTCGCACAGTGCCATTTTTCCCCCCCGAATGTTTGGCCTGTTTTGCTTCCTGCGCATGTGTGGAAGCAAAATCTCGTGAGGGGACGCACGCGCCTAGCGAGCGTGCACGTGCGCCAAATGTGATGATGCGCGCATAGCGCACCGGTAGGCAGGTAAGAGGAACCCGCCCCTGATACAGGTAGTCCTCAACTTACAGCAGTTTGTTTAGTGACTGTTTGAAGTTACAACGGCATTGAAAAAAATAACTTACAGCCGTTTTTATACTTACGACCATTGCAGCATCTCCATGGACAAGTGATCAAAATTCATACACTTGGCAACTGATTCATATTTATGATGGTTGCAGTGTCCCAGGGTCATGTGATCACCTTTTGTGACTTCTGATAAGCAAAGTCCATGGAGAAGCCAGGTTCACTTAACAACTCTGTTACTAACTTAACAGATGCAGCGATTTACTTAACAACTGTGGCAAGAAAGGTGGTATAATGGGGCAAAACTCACTTAGCAAATGTCTTGCTTAGCAACAGAACTGTTGGGCTCAATTGTGGTCATAAGTCGAGGACTATATGACGCTATATCAGTGGTAAAGTGTCCTTGGGCTGGATCTTCATGTTTCATCTAGAACAGAACAGAACAGAACAGAACAGAACAGAACAACAGAGTTGGAAGGAACCTTGGAGGTCTTCTAGTCCAACCACCTGCTTAGGCAGGAAACCCTATACCATTTCAGACAAATGGTTGTCCAATCTCTAGTTAAAAACTTTTTTTTTAAAGTGTTGGAGCATTCACAACTTCTGGAGGCAAGTTGTTCCAAGTTTATGTTAGCTTACCTGTTATTTGAAAAAATCAACCCGAAGTGTAAGAAAGCCTTGTGCAAAGGAAGGCTATTCTGCAGAAGCTCAAAGGCATATGTATACAATCTATAGCTTACTAAACATTCATTATTTATTTATCATTTTTATATATTTATCTTTATTATAGAAATCCAAATGAACTTAGATTTAATATGCATATACAAAATGTCAGTATGCCAATATCTGATCAACTGGGTGAAGTTTTTTTTCCAAATTTAAGTACTATGGAACAATGAAAGACAATTTAAAAAATCAACTAAGATGTAACACCAGTTCTGGATTTATTGTTCTAAACATAATAAAAGCCATTATTTCTAAAATGCAAACTTCCGTCCAAAATGTATCTAATATAAAAGCTTAATCATATTGTTCTGCAGAAAATAGAGTAAGGACAAAGACCTTCTGTAATTTTGTGGGTTTGTGTGTTAGTGTGTACCAGCACTAGATGGAAATTTGGAAGCCATAAATGTCATTTTGAGTACTGGAACTGAATAAACCTCACTGTGAAGTTTCCGAAAGACGCTCTAATTAATTCAGGAGCCATGAGACAAAGTCCAAAAGAAATACAAAGATTTATTAAAAGCGACATCTCGGCAATACTCCGTTGCAGCCGGAACGGAGTTCATCCAGGCTGCACATCGTCATGACCCTGTTTCCCCCCCTTCTCTTATTAAAATAATATTTATTGAATTTTCCTTAAAAAACATAACAATTAAATACACACAACAACAAAAATAAACACAACAGAAAAAAAACAAATACAAAAACTGTAGAAAACACTACAGTAAGCAAATATCATACGCAATCAACTACAAACATAACACCGACTAATACAAACCATAAAAGTGAAATCATGCTTCTTTGACAGCCTATTAGCTATTACTACTAATCTTTATACACTCGATTATATATTATATCTGTATTTATACATTATAGATCTTATCTTCTTATAAACTATGTCTATTGGAATGTCAACTTTTATTTCTGCAGCTAATTTACCCAATTCATATTTACTCGCACTATATATGTATGTATAAGTATATATATATTCCATCTTTAATCCTACTGTTTGCAAACATTACTTCAGTCAGAAAGTGAGGTAAAGTATCATGGTATATGAGATAAACTACAGTTTGTTATATCATTACAAGAAGTTATACTATAATAGATTTCTGTATTTTTTTTGTCCAAGCCAATTATACCATCTATCCCAGGTTTTATAAAAATCTGTCTCTTCTTTGTCCTGAATTTCCATCGTTAACTTGCACATCTCTGCTACTTCCAAAATTTTATTGACCACAGTTATTGTTGGTATTGAGTCCAATTTCCAAGTTTGTGCGTAAGTAATTCTAGCGGCTGTAGTAATGTGTAATATTAAATATCTATCTTCTTCATCAAATTTTCCCCTAAATATGCCTAGTAAGAATAATTCTGGTTTTAATTCAAGACTTTGTGCTGTAATTTGTTCTATTATAATTTTAACCTTATTCCAAAATATTCTCACCTGAGGGCAAGTCCACCAAAGGTGGTAATATGTTCCATTTTCTATTTTACACTTCCAGCATTTAGGAGATAATTTAGTAAACATTTTTGCCAGTCGGGCCGGAGGAAGATGCCATCTATAAAACATTTTATAGATGTTCTCTTTATATGGTATTGCCAGAGTTAATTTGTAGTTCTGTTCCCAAATTTTGTCCCATTCAGAGAGATGTATATTATACCCAAAGTTTTGGGCCCAAGCTATCATTGATCCTTTAACAGTTTCTTCAAACAATTTATATTCTAACAGATAACTATATAGTTTCAATAATACTTTTCCATCAGTACCTAATAATATTTTATCTAGGTCGTTCATATTTTGGAAACCAAGTTGTTTATCTTTACTATATCTAGATTGGACCTGCAGATAGTGCCACCAATCTAGTTGTATACCGGACTCATTAAGATCTTGTTTCATTTTAATATTATCATAATCATCCAATACTTGTTGGTAGGTTATTACTGTCTTATCACTTAATAGATTTGGGTAAATAACCGCTTCCACTGGTTGTTTCCCCCTTTCTCATTGGCCATGTCATAAATCACATTCTCCAATTAATCACGTTGGCAAGTTGTGACCCCCACACCCCTCCTTCTGACTCCGGTAGCCTAGGACACAATCAGTAAAAGAAACATTTGTGGAATGCATTTACAGTTAGGGCAGTTAGCCCTCCTCCAGCTCCCCCCCCTTCTTTTCATGGCAACTTGAAATCTTTGCAAGTTGACATTCGGCTCTCCTCACTTCCTGAAGGCAACCTGCATAAAGCAAAAACAATCTGAGTACAGGTACAGAATCTAGGGACGCGACCTCCCCCCAGGCTTATTTGGATTTTCCTCGTGAAATTTGGCTATAAGGCGATCAGCCTGGATATTCCTCCTCTTTACCTAAGGTGCCTCTGATAAGGAGTAACCCTTCCACTTGATTAAGTATTGGAGTTGTCTCTGGTGCCACCTCGAGTCGAGGATTCATTGCACCTCATAGTGGGTTTGGCCCCCTATGACCACGGGGCCCGGGGCTCACAGGATAGTGGCCTCAGGGTCGACCCGACTACGGGTTTTAAGAGGCTACTATGGAATACCCGGTGTATCTTCCCTAGCAGTCTAGGCAATTTCAATTTTACCATGACTGGGTTGATTATCTTTACTATGGGGAATGGTCCCAAAAACTTTGGCCCTAGTTTCTTGCTAGGGAGTTTTAACCTTAAATATTTTGTGGAGAGGTAAACTTTCTCCCCCAATTGGAATAGCCGTTGGGGAGCTCGATGTTTGTCTGCCTGTTTCTTATAGGTTTGTGCTGCTTTAGCTAGCACCTTCTTGACATTCTCCCAGGCTGCTTTCAGCGTCGACATCCAATCGGTCAAGCTGACTGAGTTGGGGGGCTCCCTTGGGTATTCCGGCATTGGGATGAAGTCCATGCCGCTCACTACCTTGAACGGGGTTAGTCCCATGCTACTGTGAACAGCATTATTGTACGCGACCTCAGTGAAAGGCAGAATGTCCGCCCAATTGGACTGCTGATAGTTGACATAGCATCTCAGGTACTGCTCTACCATGGCGTTCAGTCTCTCTGGCCCCCCATTGGTACTCGGATGGAAGGCCGAGCTAAGGCCCTGGGAAGACCCAATGGACCGTAGGAACTCCCTCCAGAACTTATCCATGAACTGGACCCCTCTGTCTGAAATAATTCTTCTTGGCACTCTGTGCAGGCGGTAAATGAGTTTCAGGAACAGCTGGGCCAACTGGTGGGCTGAGGGTAGACCGCTGCAGGGGATGAAGTGCGCCTGTTTGGAAAATAGATCTATTACAGTCCAGATCACCATGTTCCCCCCCACTTTTCGGCAACTCCACTATAAAATCCATCGCGATCTCCTCCCATGGTCTTGTTGGCTCCGCTACTGATTGTAGCAGTCCGGGGGGTTTTCCTGGTCGTTTCTTCATTGCGGCGCAGATGGTGCAGCTTTTCACGTAACTGTCCACATCTTTCTTTATGCTGTGCCACCAGAACTGCCTCTGTGCTAAGTGTAAAGTTTTTAGTAATCTGAAGTGGCCTGCTGGTTTAGTGTCGTGGCTCCTCTGGAGGATCAGGGTGTGTAGGGATTCCGGGACGTAAAGCTTCGTCCCCTTCCATGTGAGGTCATCTCTTTTTGTCAGGATGTGTTGATTGTCTCGGAACCAGGGGTCTGCCAGCAGTTCGGTTTTGAGTTTCGCCGTTAGGTCGCTTGCTGGTTGGTCGTGCCAGTTGTGGCGTTGCCGTCTGGTGGTTACTTGGGCCGCTATTTGGGTAGGGGGAACGATGGCGTCCACCACCTGCTCCCGCTCACATTTGTACTGTGGCATGCAGGAGAGGGCATCCGCTAGAAAGTTCTTCCCCCCTGGGATGTGCTTTAGCACGAAGTCAAAACGGTTGAAGTATTGAGCCCAACGAACTTGTTTTGGAGATAGTTTTTACAGGGTCCTGAGGGCCTCAAGGTTTTTGTGGTCAGTCCAGACTTCGAACGGTTTCTGGCACCCTTCCAGTAGGTGTAGCCAGGTTAGCAGTGCCCATCTCACTGCGAACACCTCTTTTTCCCAGGCTGCCCATTGTCGCTCTGTGTCCGTGAGCTTACGGGAGGTGTAGGCGCAGGATTGTAGATTTCCTTGACTATTTCTTTGAAGTAGCACTGCTCCCACTGCCACGTCACTGGCATCTGCTTAGATGACGAAGGGTTGTTCGGGGTCGGGGTGTTTTAACACTGGTTCTTTCGCAAATAGTTCTTTCAGTGTTTTGAATGCCTTTTGGCAGGTCAGGTCCCACTGTAGGGGCTGTCCCGGCCAAGGTTTCATTCCTGGGCTCCCCATTTTTAGGAGGTCCGTCATGGGTTTGGCAATCTTCGCAAAGGAGGGGATGAATTGCCTGTAGAAGTTTGCAAACCCTAGAAAACTTTGTAGCTGTCTGCGGGTGCGAGGGGGTTGCCAGCCTAGGATGACTTGTACTTTGGCTGGGTCCATCTTTATTCCCTCACTCGACACTCGGTAGCCCAGGTAGTCTAGCCGTGTGCGGTGGAATTCACATTTTGATAGCTTGATGTACAGGTTGGCTGTCAAAAGTTTTTCTAGTACCTGGCGGACCAGGGGTATGTGATCGTCCATGGTCTCAGTGTAGATGAGGATATCCTTCAGGTAGACCAGGACCCCCTTATAGAGGTACTCGTGCAGCACCTCGTTTATTAGTTGCAAGAAAACCACTGGGGGCCCCTGTAGGCCAAAAGGCATTACTTTGAATTGGAAGCTCCCTAGGGGGCAGTTGAATGCTGTCTTCCATTCACCCCCCTCCCTGATGCGGACTCGGTAGTATGCTTCTCTAAGGTCTAACTTGGTAAAGACCTTTCCCTTGGCCAAGTGTGATATCATTTCCCGGGGTGTCATAGCGTACAGTTTAGGTTTGGGTAGTTTTGCCCTGGGGATGATGTCGATGGCGCAGTCTGTCTCATGGTGGGGAGGCAGGACGTCGCACTCGGCCTTGCTGAATACTCCCACGAGGTCTTGATATTCCCTCGGAATCTGAACAGTCTCTGGGGTCGTGTCAGATGTAGCTGCCAGTTTTTCTGGTGGGCTTTTTTGGGGGGTTTCCTGCATGGGCAGTGTTTCTGCATGCTGGTGTGGAGGGGTTTGGGGACCCCTTGCTATTCTCAGTCTATGGTTGCCCCCTTCCCACCAGATGGTCGGTCCCCACTTGTCTAGCCAGGAGAGTCCCAGTATGACTGCGTCTGTCATTTTGGGGGCTATGATGAATCGAATTGCTTCCCAGTGGTTCGCTAGCTCCAGCCTCACAGGTTCAGTTAGGTGGGTGGCATAGGCTCCCCCAACTAGGGACCCATCGACCTGTTCGAACTGGATCGGGTGGACCAGCCTCTTAGCTCTGATCCCCAGTTTCAGGACCGTGGCTAGGTTGATCAGGCATCTAGTGCAGCCCGAGTCTACTAGGGCCTGAAAATCCCTCTGGGTCCCTGTTTTTGGGGCCGTCAGGCATATTGGGAAAATGAAAGGGTGAATTGGTTCACTCACCATTGTGTCATTTTTGCCCTCATCCTCGCTGTCGTAGGCTTCCAGCGACTGGTCGTTGTTACCTGGGGGCCCTGCCACTTCGACTGGGTGGGGATGCACCTCTGTAGCCTGGAGGGCCTTCTGTGACATATTGGTGGCACACTTGGGGCCTCATTCCGGTCTTGCCCTGAGTGGCGGCTCTGGCCTTGGCTTTGGGGCCCGGGTTACGCATGCTGATGCCATGTGGCCCATCCCCCCGCATCTGTAGCATTTCAGCGGACGTCATGGGAGAGCTGGCCTTGGGGCCGGCTGTGGTGTTGTGCTTCTGTCGGCTGGGTGGTGCCTGGTCTGGTTGAACTCTCTCTTTGGTGTCCGGTGGCTTTCTCATGTCGTTGGCTCGCAGCCCACTGTCGACTTTTATGGCCACTCGGAACCACTCGGAGAGTCTGTTCAGGATGTCCTGGTAAGCAGTTACCTGGGCGATTTGCTTGTCTAGGCTTGTTCTGAAAAAATGCACCAACAGCAGCTCTGGTAAGGGAGGTAGCCTTCCGATGACTCTCCTAAATTCCTGGATGTGTTCTTTGATGGGTCGGCCCCTTTGCATTAGGTTTCTGAGCTCATCTTCCATGTACAGGTCCTCCTCCGCCTCATCAAATCTGGCCTCTAGCAGCTGTAAGAAGTCATCTACATCTTGCAGTTGAGGGGCTCTCCTCTTATGTAGGGCTGCTAGCCATTCCCTTGCCTCTCCCTCTAGCCCCTCTGTGATGGCGTTCACTATAGCTCTGGGGGGATGGGTAGAGGTGTCCATAGTGTTCTAGGTGGACCTCAACCGAGTCAAGGAATAGGGCTAGTTGGTCTGAGTCTCCATCAAATTTTCCCCTGAAGCAGGGCGGTTTGTTTAGTACGGCTCCTCCCTCCTCCTGTTGGCCCCTGTAGGCATGCACTCTCTGCGGCTTGCCCTCTTCCTCAGCTCTGGTTCGGAGAGAGGGAGGTGGTTGTCTGCCCTCCTACTACATAGGAGGGGTACTGGCTTCAGTCCTGGGCTCTTTCTCCTTCTGATGGGTGAAGGGGGGGGCTGTGTTCTTGTGTGTGTCTCCTCCCTCCAAAAGGATCGGCTGTCCCTCCCCTCTCTTTTGGCCGGCATGACGGCTCCACCTCCCGAATGGTGGCTCGGTCAAATTCCTCCCTCAGTTGCTCTATGGACCTCCCCAGGGGCTCTGTCAGGACCTTTGGGAGCCTGGCTCGTTCCCAGTCCCACATCCAATCCACTCTTCCCAGCTCACTCAGAAGCTTTCTCTTTTCCTGGGTGTTTGGATGGGGGAATTCAGCTTCAACAGCTTTAGGGGTTAATTTCCACCAGTACTCATCCTTTCTTGCTTCGGTCCCTGGAGCGGCCGTCTCAGTTTTGATGTCTGGGAGGAGCTGCCCTTCCGTTGCAATCTCCTCTTTTGCAGTAGCTTCTGGCAGACTTTATTCGGATAGCCCTCCTTTTCTTTGCCTGATTTTCTCTCCAAACCCCCCAGATGTCGGAGAATGTTTTGGGAGCGCGGGACTCAGGTAGCCCTGCAATCTTGTTGATTTAGTAGTTCTGGCTGTCTGTGAAGTTTCCGAAAGATGCTCTAATTAATTCAGGAGCCATGAGACAAAGTCCAAAAGAAATACAAAGATTTATTAAAAGCGACATCTCGGCAATACTCCGTTGCAGCCAGAACTGAGTTCATCCAGGCTGCACGTCGTCATGACCCTGTTTCCCCCCTTCTCATTGGCCATGTCATAAATCACATTCTCCAATTAATCACGTTGACGGGTTGTGACCCCCACACCCCTCCTTCTGACTCCGGTAGCCTAGGACACAATCAGTAAAAGAAACATTTGTGGAATGCATTTACAGTTAGGGCAGTTAGCCCTCCTCCAGCTTCCCCCCCTTCTTTTCATGGCAACTTGAAATCTTTGCAAGTTGACACTCACATCCCTCATTATTTCAGCAGCATATATTGCAGCTGTAAACATCCTCTTGTTATTATTTCTGAAAAACAGACGTCAAACTCTCAAGTTGACTTTCACCGGCGGGTCTTAATTTACCTTCACTTCTACCCTCGAAAACCAATCACATACAGAGGAGGCAATGTTCCTTCCTGGCAGTATGAAGAGATCAAAGGGATTGCAAATTTTATTAGTTAATCAAAATATAAAATACAGAAATACAAAGAAAATGAAGATAATGTGAAAATAGGGGAGGAAAAGGGGGAAAGAAAAAAAGTGTTGGATAAAGGAGGAAAAAGAAGGGTTGACATCCGACTCCTTTTTGGCACAGTAGAATAAGATAATAACACAAAATCTTAACTTTTTACTTTTATATAATACTAAATAGTAGCCGTTTCTATAAATCTACCTAATCAGCCAAATCCAAAATCAAAGTTTCATTTTTTTCCACCTCAAGCACAAAGTCCAGAAGCAGTTTCCAAATAGAAACAAAATTCATTGTGTTCTTTTCTTTAACCAAAGCAGTTGATTTAGCCATATCTGCTAACTCCATCAACTTTTGCAGCCATTCATCCATTGTGGGAGGTCTGCAAACATTTCTCAGCTAATGACCATTTCCATGTCCAACGTCTTATCCCCAAAGTGTCACTTTAGGTTGAAAGACATGGGAAGAGTGTCTCTATTATTTCCTGTTTTCCTCATGGCAATTCAGAGGTAGAGAGCAGGCTCCGGGGCTGATGCAATCCAAGGTACCACCTTGTTCAATGTTATTGAATTCAAGCAGCCTCTAATTCTCCCCAACCCAGATCCTTGCCTGTCATGTCAGACGATGTTGAGAAGAACGAGGCTCCTCCAGAGCCAAAGGCAAAGCAAGATGAAGGAGAGAAGCAAGAGCAAGAGCCGGAGCCAAAAGCTGAGCTGGAGCCAAAGCAGGAGCAGCAACCACAGCTGGAATCCCCACCTCATAGCCCCCCAGGACCAGAGACCCCTCCATCATCCATGCTGGTGACCGTCACCATCGAAGAGGAGACGGGGGGGGGACCACAACTGAATGGGGATCCCTTGGGGCTGAGGGCCGGCTCAGCTGAGGAATTAGGAACCACCCCGGCCCCTCCTGGCAGCCCCCCGGCACGGTCCAAATCGGCATCGCTGAATGACCTGAAGCCCCAGAACAGCATCAATGGAGGCCCGCAGGTGGTTGTGAGGGGCAGTTTGTCCAGCTCTCAGGTGCATCTTGCGGGCACAGCAGCATCTCCGTGGGCCAGTCTGAGTCGGCAGGCCTCAGCAACTGGATCAGCAGCTGGGGAGGCTGGGGTGAAACCCAGAGACTACATATTCATGGCTGCTCTGTCCTGTTTTTGCCCCATCTGGCCGATCAACATTGTGGCCTTTGTGTACTCGGTCATGGTAAGTGCCAAGGTGGGGTTGAGCCACCAAGTATGCGGATCTTGTAAAATGCTTTCCCTGGCATGATTAAATGCTGCTTTCCATTTACCCTTTCCACCCAGCCTACCTACTGCTGCACCTACACTTCATCCATACGAGACAAAAGAACAGTACACTTACTCATGCAGGAATGGAATAGGCAGGACAAGCTACTGTATATAAACAGGAAGCAAACTCCACTTTCCCTCACACTGATGATGTTACCTAGTTGGGTAAGGAAATGTCTGCAAACAAAGAACCAAGCTCAGAGAGCAGCAAGGATTTCACAGTTCAACCCTGATCCATAGATACAGGTAGTCCTCAACTTACAACCATTTGTTTAGTGATCATTTGCAGTTACAACAGCATTGAAAAAAGTTACTTACAACTGGTTCTCACATTTATGACTGTCACAGCATTCCCATGGTCATGTGATCAAAATTCAGGCACTTGTCAATCAGCATGTATTTTCAACCATTGGAGTTCCCCGGCATCATGTGACCTTGCCATTTGTGACCTTCCCAGCTGCCTTTCCGACAAGTGAAGTCAATGGAGAAAGCTAGATTCCCTTAACAACTGCATGATCCACTTAACAACTGCAGTGATTTACTTAACAAGTGTGGCAAAATAGGTCCTAAAATCGGGCTCAAGTCACTTAACAACTGCCTTGCTTAACAACAGTTAATTCTGGTCCCAATAATGGTTGTAAGTCCAGGACTACCCGTATTCTCTAAGATTTCAATTTTTGGCCCCTCATGCCAATGGAGAAATAAATCCTACCTGCTTTGTCAAAAAGAACAGACGGTACAATGCTGTAGCTTGCATAAAATTTGCATGTGCTAAATCCGTATGTATGTGCGTATATGCCCAAATTAAAAAAAAATAAATCTATTGTGCAAACGATACATGTTCAGCTTAGTGGGCAAGTATCTGAGTGTTTCCAAAAAGTCAAAATGGTGTCACAACCGTGCAAATAATGCACATAAAAAGGGGGGCAGGTTTGATTGCATGGTTCAGGCTGCTATCCCGACTTTCGGGCACCCCAGTAAGTGAGGATGGGTGGATGACTTGTATGCCTGACTGAGAAGCTAACTGTTAATATCTCAGCTTCTCCTTCTTGTGGGTCTCTAAATCAAACATGGCCTTTGCAGTCTTTCAATCAGTGCTTGAAAAAAAGCTTTTAATTTAAGTTTTCCATTAGAATAATCAGGTGGGGCAGGAACAAAGTATGCCCCCCTTCCGCTGCCATCTCCAATACGGATAGTCCTCAACTTACAACCATTCATTTAATTACCATTCAAAGTTACAAAGGCATTGAAAAAAGTGACCTACTGTATGACCATTTTCACACTTTATTATGACCCTTGCAGCATCCCCATGGTGACATGATTAAAATTTGGATGCTTGGCAACTCGAATGTATTTATGATGGTTGCAATGCCCTGGGGGGGGGGGTGTCATGTGATCACTTTTTGTGACCTTCTGACAAGCAAAGTGGACAGGGAAGCCGGATTTACTTAGCAACCATGTCACTAACTTAACAGCTGCAGTGATTCACTTAACAACCATGGCAAGAAAGTTCATAAAATGGAGCAAAATGCATTTAGCAACTGTCTTGCTCAGCAATGGAAATTTTGGGCTCAATTGTGCTTTTAAGTCAAGGACAACCAGATCCTTGTTAGGAAACAAGATCACCAGAGCAGTTTTATTTCCTAATAAAACTCTAATATCTCAGGGAAACCTTTTGCTTGAACTTGAATCATTGTAAGAACATTCTAAATCAAATCTTGCTGCTGGCTTGATGGCAGAGTTGAAGAGATTCAGCCAGGATGGCCAATGTTGTGTTCTGCATGTCCACTAACCACCACAATGTCAGTGATGTGTGTGTTTTGATTTAAGCAGTGGAAATAGTCAAGATGAGGTTGCTCAGGTGAGCTCTTAAGAATTTAGAATCATTTTTGTATTTATGGTGGCGCAGTGGTTAGAGTGCAGTACTGCAGGCTACTTCTGTTGACTGCCTGCTGCCTGCAATTTGGCAGTTTGAATCTCACCAGGCTCAAGGTTGACTCAGCCTTTCATCCTTCCGAGGTGGGTAAAACAAGGAGCCAGACTGTTGGAGGCAATAGGCTGACTCTGTAAACCGCTTAGAGAGGACTGTGAAGCACTGTGAAGCAGTATATAAGTCTAAGTGATATTGCTATTTTTAACATCCTTTTTCTTTTTGCTTCCTCTTCAGTCCCGTAACAGCTTCCAGCAGGGAGACATTGATGGGGCTCGGCGCTTGGGGCGGGTAGCAAAGCTGCTGAGTGTCGTAGCCCTGGTCGGGGGCTTGCTCATCATTGTGGCCTCTTGTGCCATCAATTTTGGAGGTGAGTAGCCAGGAAAGCACCGCTTGATGGGAGAATTTCTCTAGAGAGTTGTGATGCTTAGATTCTAGACCAGTGATTCCCAATCTCAGCAATCTTAAGATGTGTGGACTTCAACTCCAAGAATTCTCCAACCAGCGTGCTGGCTCGGGAATTCTGGGAGTTGAAGTTCACCCTTCTTGGTTGAGGAACACTGTTTTGGATTACTTCAGAAGATGATTTCAGAATAAAGACTTCCCTTCCTTAAAATGGAGTCTATGTGGATTCTCTGTGGAGTAGAACCCACTGGGGAGGACAAAGCCAGATGAGGTACTGTGTTGATTGTGCTGCAACCATTAATGGCTGCTAATGTTGCCCCAAGAGAAATAAACTGCTATAATCATCATCATAATAATAATAATAATACATTAAAGAGTTTTGTTGTGGCAAGAAGTTACATAATTATGACCCAAAAGATCTACGAAGTCTGGCTCATAGAAATCAGCATTCTTATTAAAACCTGCAGCTGCTCCAAAACAGCTCCTTTAGGGTCAGTCTTTTTTGTGAGGAGGCCTATGAGCCAACTAGAGCACTGTGAGACTTTGAGGTAACCAGATAAGATATAATTATCAATATTAATTATAATAGATAAAGGCCCAGCCTAAGACCTTTACTGCTGGTGATAGTAAAAAAGTCAAAATTGCAGTCAGAGCATCAAAGCCATACCCAGTCTATTTATTTATTTCCCGCCATTATTACTTTTATACGTAACTCAAGATGGTATACACACACACTATTCCTTCTTCCTCCTAATTTCCCCACAACAACAACCTTGTGAGGTGGGTTGGGCTAAGAGAGAGTGATTGGCCCCAAGTCACGCAGCCGGCTTTCATAGCTAAGGGAGGACTAGAATTCACCATCTCTTGGTTTCTAGCCTGGTGCCTTAACCACTAGACCAAATCTTTCTATATATCACCTGTGCAATGTAAGAGGGTGGGGCTTTGATCACATAGTCACAACTGCCATTTTGACTTTTTTGACACTTGCACACACCTGAATCTCACACCTTCCCTTGATGTAAGGTCATGAATCTCCCCCTTGCTTTTCCTAGTGGTCTCCTCCTGCATGCTCCGGGTTCCAATGAATGCCAGGGCTAGGGAGGTTGAATTGAGCACATCTGAGATATTAATCCCTCGTGTTTCTTAACAAATAGTAAATAGATCCCTTATTTTGCTCTCTTTTCCTGTGTTTGTCTTCCCCTCCTCGATTCCTTTGCCCTTGTTCCCTTTCCTTCAAACCTTTCTCCTTTCCAGTGTTTCAGTGAAGGTGGCTGTTGGCTGCCACTGCACCCCAGCCCCAAAATTTCAATCTTTGGAGCGGGGGACCAATATGACTACAGTGCACCCATCCTCTCTCATCTCAACTGTCCCCCTGCATCCCAGAACCATACAAAGCAAGAGCACAAGGATGGAAACAATAGAAAGAGAGGGGGGGTAGAAAGAGAAGACAAAGGAACACAAATGAAAGAAAACAGAAGAAACAGCTTGCGTTGTGGTTAAACATTTCCTCTCTCACTGTAGGGAGTTCAATTCCCCCAAAGAAACTGGAACCAACCGCCCCTTTCCATCCATCCGATGGAGAAAGAAAGAAAAAGGAGGAGCAGGATTCCCATGTTCTCTCCCATAGTCTCTCTCTCTTTCTCTCTCATTTTCTTTTCATCCATCCAGCCATCTCTTCAACCAGTGACCTGTCTGCCCATCTTCCATCTACTGCCAAATTTCAACAGCAAATAAAACTCTTTCAATGTTCCATGTTTACAAGAACCTGCTGGAGAAAAGCTCCCCGCCTCCCTAACAGCCCTATGAAGATAATGGGGGAGCATGTTTACACTTTTTTGCTGGGAACAAAGGAAAAGAACCAGCCTGGGAAAAGAGGAAAATCTGATCTCTCCTCTGTGGTGTTTACAAAAGACAATGGACAGGTGAGAAGGAGCAGTCTGAGAGCCATGAATTGGTTTAGAAACTGGCGATGATAGAACAACTTAGAGCAACTTACCATGACTCCAAAGGTGTGGTATCCAGGTGGAGGTGGAGTATAACTCAAATAGGTGTGGTTGCACACCCATAAGACATCCAGAAAGGCTTGTATAACCAAACACACCATCCCACCAATCAACAGGAAAAGAAATGACAATGGAATGGGTGAAATTAGCTGAAGGAATGAATTAAATCAACAGAGTCAACAGCTTGAATCACAAGAAGGTAAGAAATGTATGGTGGAAACGGATGTGAAAGTGAAGATGGAAAAAAGGGGGGAGGGAACCCCTACATGCAAAAGAAGGAGGTGATTGGCAGAATGAGCTCTACAGTGGAAAATGTTACAGGTCCAACAAACCAGAATGAAATGACAGCAAAAGAAGTTGGAAGAATGGCAACAGAGCTACTGGAGGACATGGAATAGCTGTTTTGGGAATCCTAAAGAAGAAAGTGAGATTGCAATGCTTAAAATGAGAATGTTGGAATGAATGAAAGAAATATTGTAGTAGAAGTAAGGAGGGGTGGGGGGTGTTAGTCGACATCCCATTTCGAAGTTGAAAGCATGAAACAGACACAGACCGACATCTTTTCCCTTTTTAAAGGACCAGCTGCAGTCAGAAAAGCAGGATTGCAAAGCATCTTTTAATTGGTGGATTGATTTATTAGCCTCAGTGACCGGCTGTGGGAACTGATGAATCTTGGCCAAACACTATTTAGAAAAAACCAAAGTATTTAGCAAACATGAGAGACAGCTGGGGCAGGAACGTGGCAGGAATTCAGGGTGGCCGTAGGGTGAGTTGGGGAACGTGCCAAGAAATTGTGGGGAAAGACAGTTCCAAGATATTATGCTACCTGAAACAAAAGATAAAATATATCTTTATGTGCAAAGACAGATTTAAGTATCCCATTGTACTTGAGGAGGGAAAAGTAACTTAAAGAGTACAGGGCAGGCTTCACAGCATTCATGATTTGGTTTTCCAGCATAGTGTACACAGTGATTGCTACCCCCTTAAACCCTTGTGAAGCATCTGCCATCAAAGGCATTGTATTATAAAGGTTAAGTCTTCACTGTGAGGGTTGCTAACAGGATACCTTTCACATATCTAAGTCCAGACCCACCACAATTCCCACCCAAAGGCCATGTCCCCACTGGTTGGGCATTATGGGAGTTGTGGTCAAAAATATCTGGAGGAGTCCAGTTGAGGAAACTGAAGTTCAACATCTCTTCTTGTTTAATCCTTTTCTTTGGATCAGATAAGAGATTGTGAATTTCTTTGCTCAGTTGCTTTGAAAGGCAGAAAAGGCATATAGAGTATGCACACACACACTCACATACAACAGAGGAGTAACTGTACCGAACACCTCCACCCTCACTACAAAGATTGAAAACCCTCAATATTGTGAGGATCAGAACTGAAGCAGGAGTGTGTTTATACAAGTATCTGCAGGAGTGACAATGTACTGGAGAGGAATATATGTTTCTACCCTGTATATATTATATTATTACATCTCTGTTGGACAAAGGAAGCTTATAATTCTAATCTGCAGTCAGAACTGTGCTATTAAAAACAAAACAGGGCACCCCTGTTATTGGAAGTGTACAGATCCTAGTCAACATTATCCATGGTGTAAGAGTCAAGTCAAGAAGGAATGTGATAATACCATCTAGTTACTAACAAGCAAAGAAACAAGACATTCTCTAAAGGGGGGGGGGAGGAAAAAACCCAGGACAGATGGAAGTTTGCACAAGATTCAGTTTAAAAACCATGACGGGGGAACACCACTATCTTCGGAGAAGGAAAGGAAGCTGGGATGATACAGACCCCTCTTTGGATGGAGAGAAGATCACACCAAGCCAGAGAGGGAATCCCATCTGCCCAGCAGACTAGCCAGATGTGACGCACAGGGAGAGAAGGGTTGAATGACGATGCTTCGCTGAGAAATGTATTCTTGAGCGGCCATATGCTCCATGCAAGCCAGAAAGAAAGATATCTTGAAAAGGGTTAGATAGACAACCACGTATGTGATTGGACAGAATCTACTTGGGGGCGGGGTGGGGATGGCAGGGGGGAGAACAGGGAGAGGGAAGGACACCAGCAAAGAAGTTGTGTGTAGCAGACACAAAATTTACACCCAGCACAATGTGACTTTTATTTCTTTATTTCTTTTTGGCTTTGGTTTTCCTGCAGACTGTTACACAAAGGGGATGGGGTGGGGTGGGTGGGAACACCGGCAGCCTCATGGCAGCCTCCTTTATAATTTATACTTGGGAGAGAGCATGGGGCACTATTTAAGGGAGAGGAGGGTCTGAAACTCCTTCCACTATTAATCCCATCTGCATGATGTATGAGCCTCTGGCCCTGTGCCAACCATCCTGCCCAATTAAACCAAGTACAACCAAAATGACCCATTTCTCGATGGATGCATGATGCAGCTGGAAGGGCAGTTTTGGTAGAAGGAGTCTTCTCCTCAGCCCTGGGGACCGTTAATCTCTAGGAGACAGAAGGGGATGGCTGGCAGGGTGGGGCCCAGGGTTGTTGTATTTTGATGTTGAAATGTAAGTATTCTGTCTGCATGTTTTTATATGCTTATATTTGGGGCAGGGAGGGAAATCTGGATCTTGGAAGGGGAGAAAGCAGAGGTGGGTTTCAGCAGGTTCTGACCAGTTCTGGAGAACCTGTAGCAGAAATTTTGAGTAGTTTGGAGAACCGGTAAATGCCACCTCTGACTGGCCCCGCCCCCATCTACTCTCTGCCTCCTGAGTCCCAGCTGAGGAAATGGGGATTTTGCAGTAACCTTCCCCTGGAGTGGGGTGAAAATGGAGATTTTACAGTATCCTTCCCCTGCCATGCCCACCAAGCCACGCCCACCAAGCCAAGCCATGCCCATCAAGCTACAGAA
The DNA here is from genome assembly GCA_023053685.1 of Diadophis punctatus similis. NCBI lineage: Eukaryota > Metazoa > Chordata > Lepidosauria > Squamata > Dipsadidae > Diadophis > Diadophis punctatus. The sequence continues at coordinate 3,234,025 of JALIGW010000059.1, read as the reverse complement.
CTGGTAGTAAAAAAAATTGAATCCCACCACTGGGAGAGAGAGAGATGTTAGAGCACTGAATTTCTCAAGCCTGGCAACTTTAAGATATGTGGACTTCAACTCCCAGAATTCCCCAGCCAGCTTGGGTGGCTGGGGAATTCTGGGAGTTGAAGTCCACATATCTTAAAGTTGCCAGGCTTGAGAAACACTGTGTTAGGGAGTGAGATTTAAGACAAGATCATAGCATTCAAACATGGATCGATTTTGGGAATCGGCAATTGATGGAGCTGGTAGGTGATTTGGAGTCACTCAGAATGGAAACAGGTTTATCTGATGGAGATGGGGGCTGTGGGTACCAGTAGTGATGATGGGTAGGGAAAGGACCGTATGTGTTCAAGAAATTTAGATTTTACACAGACATGGATCTAAATTTCATAGATACAGGACAGTTTCGAGTTCAGAATAGACCAACCTCAACGGAAGAATCTGAGAACCAACAACTGTCAGTAAACTGGGCTTTGCTGATCCAAATCCTGTCAACTAAAGGGAAATTATTTCAACTTCTGGTTGCCAAGAAGGGGAATGGAATAACCAATTCCTCATCTGGAGCAGAAAGTCAGTCCTCAAATCCTAGATCTCTTACTCAAGGTGACTTGCTAGTTGACTTAAATCTTAAATTTAATCTTAAATCTGAAGATATGAGGCCAAAATATAATTTAGAAGGGCGACTTTGGTTGCTAACTACCTGTCCTCCCATCTCTCTGTTAAAAGAAAAGTGGCCCTTGATTGTATCCATTTAAACAGCTACAAGGACAGTCTTGGTAGAGAGAAAATGTGGATTACTGAAGTGTGTTGAGTAGAATTTGGGGTAAGAGGTAAAGAAAGAGATGCTTAGAGTACCATGGGAAAAGATGGAAGAAAAATAGGACCTAGACTGAAGGAAAGGCTGGTTTATCAGGGGTTTTATGTTTACACATATAAGTTATTGAATGAAAATCACATAACCTATATCTTTGACATGCTGCTTGATAGATGTTTTCATATTGGGGTGGGCAACGTTTTGGATGCTAACCGATAAAACTTTGCTTTAATATACTATTTGGGGAGGAAAATTAGGGTTTTTTAAATGGGGAAAGAACAGGGGAGACTTTATTTTTTATTCCTTCCTCCCCACCCCCCAAAGTGTAAGATGTAAATTAATTTCCTGCTTTGTGGAGTATTCATTGTGCTTCTTTTTTTGCAAAAGTTTTTTATTTTTTACAGACACACATACAAACAAACAAACAAACAATGTATTTTCTCTGAACAGAGTATTTCAAAAAGAAAAAAAATAACACAAAACTTATACAGCTTATAACATCCCCAAAGACAATTTATGTTTCAATTTTTGCCATAATATTCTTTCTTTTTTTTTCTTTTTTTCTTTTCCTCCTCCTTCTTTTCTAATGTTTAAACAATATCACCATGCCCTAATCTCCAAACCTTTCTTATTCCCTTTTTCAAATTAAAACCCTTTAATTTAGAAACAATCCTTCCCATCCTTACCATTTTATCACAAAAAAATATTTTCTTTACTTTTGTTTTTCAGATCTCCTTCAATGATCAAAGTCAGTTATAATAATATAATAGTGTCCCATTTACTCTTCAGCACCTTTTCCATTTATCTTCAAAAACAATAAATTTATTTGTTTTTCATATCTCCTTTTTCAATTATCAAACATCATTTTATAAACAATAATCCACATATTACACTCACAAATATTAATCCAAATATAATTCGCTTATGACTGTAGGTATTACTTTCGCTAACTTCATTTATTACAATCATAAATATTGATATTCAAACAATTTAAGTATATAACAATTTCCTTTCCTCCTTTCCATTTCATTCATCATAACATCTTATTCAGATATTGTAATTACGCATATTAATCATAATACAATTCACATGTAAATATCATTTCCCATCCTTCTTTCCATGAATTATTCCTTTAACCATTTTCCTTTGCTCCCCCATACACTTCACCTCTTAAGATTTTTCTCTCATCCTCCCATTCTCTTACCTTCCTTTTTCTTTTTTTTCTTTTTATAGTTGTTATATCTTTTCTTCTGTTTCTTTTCTCTAATATTAAAATCTCTTACTCGCCTAGTTTGCCCTGAGATCCCATCTGATCTCTTCCCTTTTTCCTTTTTCCTCTTTTTTGTTTCCCCACTGTTAATCCCAGTGTAATCATTTAGTTCTTTTGTACCTGGTCTCGTCCCCTTTTCTTTTCTCCCTTGTTTCTTTCCAACCTCTCCATTTTTACCATTGTTAACCCCAGTGTAATCATTAACTTTCAATTTTTTTCCTACCCTTTTCCCTTTCCCTTTTCCTTTATTTGTTTCCTTTTTCTAATTACTTTTCTCCTAACCCTTCTCTTTCTTACATTATTACTCCCAATGTCATAATGTTTTTGTCTTCAATGCTGAGTTCTTGCTTCTCTTTCATGGTTTCTTTATCCACTTGGGTATGTTCTAACACAATTTCTGGTTCATCAGACTTAAATAGTCCATGCATCATTTTAATCATTTCTTTCAGTTCAAGTTTAAATGATACATGCATCATTGCAATTAATTCCTGGGACATTTTGTTGTTTCCACGATATTTTAGCTTCAATTTAGAGTTCTATTAATCCACCTTCTTTAGTTGTCGAGATCAAACAGCTTAAAAGAAAACAAACCCTCCTTAAAACTTCTCACAGCTTGTAAGTCAAGGACACTTTGTAAAAGAAAAAACAATTTTTGTTGTTCTTTTTTCCAGCCGGTCTCTCTCCAATCCACAATTCCAATCAACGTAGTAACAAAATAATCAATTTCTGTATTAAATCCACGTTATGAATATTCCCCAATTTCCGTCTTCTTCTTCTTAATGTTATATTTCCCAAATTCAAAGTTAAAATCCAATTCCAAGTCCAATTATAAAATTTCCTTTACGGAGCTTTTTTATTTATTTTTTAATTTGTTATTTTACACTTTCCTTTGTTCTTCCTTCAATATTCACATTTTTAAAATTACCCGTATTTTTCGGAGTATAAGACGCACTGAAGTATAAGACGCACCTTAGTTTTGGGGGAGGAAAACAAGGAAAAAAGACCTCTGCCTCCAAGCAATTTGCCAAACAGCAAACAGCACAGATGATATACACTGTTTGCTGTGTATTTCTGTGCATGTGTGTCTGACCCATAGAAATAGCAAAGAATTAGAGAAATGTACATTATGCCAGAAAGTTTTCTTAAATGTAGTCACATTAACTGCTCCCAATTATTTAAATAGATCTACTCCAAGGTGCAACGTTTGCACTTCGATGCAACGTTGCACTTCTGGTGGGCCGCCCATGTAACCAAATAGAAGGAAACACACCGGACAGTTTTTCCTTCGGGATGAACGGCCCCTTGTGAGAGTAGGGTACGTTCTTTTATTGGGTTCAAACAAAGGAGGGATGAACATGATTACATCAAAACACACATGGTAAACTTTACCCAATAATAAAGTTACAGCATGGCAGACTCAACCCCTTTTCAGGGGGGTATGAGTGGGAGACAGGTACAGAGGGGGGGTGATTTATGGATGCTCATTAACTGGTATCTGTCAGGCACAGCACCCATTCCAATGTCCGTTGGAGCTGCTTATCAGTTGATAATTTCCAGACACGGAGAGGGCTTTGCTGGCCTCTTTGCACGCTGACAAAGGTCAGGATGTGAGGTTTTGAGGAATGTCACGTATCTCTCCCTGACCCTAAAACAGTGTGTTAGCTTACAGCAAACAAGCTAATGCATCTTTTTTCACATGTGAATCAAAAAGGGCAATTACAATGCATTTTGTTACAAAGATATAATATACATATAAAACAATATTGCAACATTTCCTCTATTTTTATTTTTTAAATGAGGAGAGAGCTAACCTAAGTAGAAAACAAACATATCAAAGCACAAAGTTTTTTCCATTGTCCATACAAAAAGGACGCTTCACAGGTGACTGTCCAGAGTCCATACGATCGCTGTTGTCCTCTGCATCCAGAAGGCACTTGCTTTCGCTGACATGAACGTCCTTCCTAGCAGAGGGAAAAAAGGCTTTGCATAGCTGAAATAGAGAAGATATGCACTGGATAAAACAACAGAGTGACACAAATAGGATAATGATACATATGATGGATGAAAAAATGGTCCTTAACCAAGAGCTATCCGGTAGCCAGGACCACAAACCATCCCACCAGGCTGGTAATATTTCTTCGCGAATCTGAGAAGCCAGCTCCTTTAAGGAGGCGATCTGATGCTTGACCAACTGAGAGGTGTCTGACAAATTGAAACAACACATATTTCTGACAGATTAGCAGGTATATAGTTGAAAGTTTTTTGACCACATGTGAAAAACCAACCAGCAGGAAGCAAAACATGAGCCCAATTGTAGGAAATGTTCTCATAAGAGGAACAGTTACCAGGAAAAATTCCCGTGGGCATACAATTTTGTGTGAGAGAAGCAGTACAGTTTTCAATGTGTGCACATGGAACGTTGTGTCCGCTGGCTACAAAGGGTGTGGTAAGAGACATGGCATTGACTGGGAGCTTTCTTGTAATAGGGCCTCAATGTGGAGAGTCGCCATAATCAATTTTCTCCCCTTTTGTAAACATAGCCAGCTGGGTGTCATTTAATAAGGCAGATAAAGGCGTGCAAACTGGTATTAAACAACTCCCTAATAATGTATGCATATCCAGGGTTTCACTTAAACAAAAACTTGAAACGTTTACCTGTTCTGCTAACCGCATCCACAGGTTGTATGTCAAACGGGTGTGCAAATCATGGGAAGGAGCTGACCTTCCTATCCTATGTGTAAGAGACCCAATATTAAGCCAATGTGAATATGGCAAATATGCAATGCTCCTTATGTCTGTGCATGTAAGTGTCAAAGGTGTGTTTTCATGTTGCTCAGACCTTTTGGGGCTTTGCAAAATGCGCGGGCCATCTTCTATGGGGGAAGCTTCACAGCGTATTAAAAAGATAAACAATATTAATATTATACCAAACAATAGGAAAATAACATCATGATAGGAAAAAGTTCTACAATCTACAGGTTTCATGAACTCCTGCCAACATGACAGGGGATAATCTGGAGGGTTTCTTTGAAATAAAGGACATCCTTCTGATGGTGCACACAGCGGAGGATGGCCTGCCCTGTTCTCCAGGTCAGGGCGGGAAACAGTCTCTTTGAGCTCTTCCTCAGTCGGAAGTTGATTGATGCTTGGCATCTCTGGGCGTGTGTGGTGGTAATTTGGGAAGAAAAGGTCTTACATGTCTTCCGGGAACCCAGAGAACTCGATCAGGAAGTTGGATTGCCACGTATCCTCTTCCCCAGGTAATAAGGTCAGTAGGACCTCGCCAAGTCAGGTCCGGAAGGCAGCGATAATAAACAGGAGGTCGAGGTGAAGCAACTGGAGCAGCTGCAAAATGGCGAGTCGCAGCTGAGGATGGTGGGCTGCCAGTAAGGTTCAAGAAGTTCAGAGTATAAAGACAAAGATTAAGCGTGTTTTGCAATGCCGGGAGACCAGGGGGCATTTTTCCCCTTTTGCAAATATACCTGTCCAGGGCGTGTATTAAGGTTAGGTATGCCAAATTTATGTACAAGATCCCATTGGTTGCAAAAGGCAGCAAATGCTGCACTAGTGCAAGCAGGATCATTGTCAGTTTTTAGTTCTTTTGGGCGTCCCAGCGATGCAAAAGTCCGAATACAATGATTGATAACATGTTTGGTGGATATTGGATAACATCCATTTGCCAAATTTAGCAACACTCTGTCCCCCTGGGGTTTACCCCCATGGGAAGAGAGTTTGCCTGTTGGCTACAAGTAGGGCACTGCTGAACAATGGCAGAGGCCTCATTTGCAGTGATGCCAAATTGTTTCATGAGCGCTTTTTTATTTTGATGAAAATAAGAGTGGCTAGTCCACGGAGTAATGAGTGACAAGGAAAGAATAGAAAGATCAGGGGGGGGGAGAAGGGCAGCAGCTGCAACAGCGTCTGCCCATTCCCCTCCTGGATGACACCAGGAAATGGTTGGTGACTTCTGATATGGGCTGGAAAAAAAGCAAAGTCCTAGCATGAAGGAGAGATTGTAAGGTTAAAAAATAAGCTGAGAAGATTATCATCAAGAGATGCAGAAACTTGAGTCGAGAGGAATGGAAAAGCCTAGTAAACATCTATAAGATTAGCATTAATCCCAGATGCTAAATAAACTTCCAGGGAGAATCATGAACTAATTTACAGACATTATGAAAATCAGAAATAATTGCAAAGGTGCAGAAACAGTTAAAGTAAGACAAAGATCTTTAGGAAGATTAAAAGTAAATTTCCCTACAAAATCTGAAGCTTTTTAATCAAAATATTCTCCAAAACATCTGAGAACAAAAGCAATGGGTGGAAACTAATCAAGGAGAGAAGCAACTTAAAACTAAAGAAAATTTCCTCACAGTTAAAACAATCAATCAGTGAAAAAGTTTGTCTTCAGAAGGTGTGAATGCTCCAACACTGAAAACTTTTAAGAAGACAACCATTTGTCTGAATGGATTTCCATTTGCCTGAAGTAATTTAAACTTTCCTGTCTAGGCACAGGGGGTTGGACTAGAAAACCTTTAAGGTTCCTTCCAACTCTTGTTATTCTATTCCACTCTATGGCTATTTGAAAAAACAAAAAAGACAAAACTCAATTTGTTGCAAGGACAACACAGCCAATGCTTCCCACAGGAATTTGAGCTGTTGGCAAAAACAATTAAACCTTGCATTTTTGAAAATATCCATGAAAACATTTATGAGGAAAAACAAAGGAACACAATGTCATGGAAAAAATCACAAAACATTAAAATCTGCAAAGAGAAGTAAAATTACTTAAAGTAAAAAGTAAAATCAGCTTCCTGAGGGAGGAGATCAGATCACTGGGATGTTTAACTTTAGTTATAATGTAAATTAGTTTGTTTCCTCGCTAGGAGCCGAAGCTTCAAGAGACAGCAAGCAACGTCTCTTTTGTTGGGGATAATTTGTCACCAAATAGATAAGGCGGCGGGGGGGGGGTCCGGTTCCCCCTTCAAAGCATTCTCATGTACTCTCAAACATTCCATGACAATCCGCCAAGTAGAAAGAACTTTTGGAGAAGCCTCACAAAAATACTTCCCCAATTTTTTCCATGTGGAAATGCTAATTGATCCCTTCTCTAGGTAAGCCTGACAATTTAGATAAATAAATTTCAGAAGGGATGTTAAATCAGATTTGGTTGGGATGGGAAGATTTCTACCATTATTTTTAATAGAGGACTTGGACAATTCCCTAAGTTTGTGGAGGTCTGCTACCTGATGCATAGGGAATTCTGTTTCCATACTCACGAATCTGGGAGGGTGCTCCATCCACAACGGCCGGCCCTGGTATGCAAGAGGCGTTCCTTCGCCGGTGAGTGTGGAAATGCCAAGCGATGAGACAGATGAAGCCATGTGCTTGATCAGCCTCACACGGGGCACCAGATGCAACGTTTGCACTTTGATGCAATGTTGCACTTCTGGTGGGCCGCCCATGTAACCAAATAGAAGGAAACACACCGGACAGTTTTTCCTTCGGGATGAACGGCCCCTTGTGAGAGTAGGGTACGTTCTTTTATTGGGTTCAAACAAAGGAGGGATGAACATGATTACATCAAAACACACATGGTAAACTTTACCCAATAATAATTGAGTCTGCATGGCAGACTCAACCCCTTTTCAGGGGGGTATGAGTGGGAGACAGGTACAGAGGGGGGGGTGATTTATGGATGCTCATTAACTGGTATCTGTCAGGCACAGCACCCATTCCAATGTCCGTTGGAGCTGCTTATCAGTTGATAATTTCCAGACACGGAGAGGGCTTTGCTGGCCTCTTTGCACGCTGACAAAGGTCAGGATGTGAGGTTTTGAGGAATGTCACGTATCTCTCCCTGACCCTAAAACAGTGTGTTAGCTTACAGCAAACAAGCTAATGCATCTTTTTTCACATGTGAATCAAAAAGGGCAATTACAATGCATTTTGTTACAAAGATATAATATACATATAAAACAATATTGCAACACAAGGTAACTAAACTCTAATACTAAACAGGACACTATTACATTTCAGACTATACTTGTACAGAGCTGTTAAAATTAATTAAAATTTCTGGAAGTATACATTATTCTCTATTATTTAAAAGAAGATACAATAGCACTGGGCCTCTTCAGAGCAAGCATTTATTTTAAAAAGCTTCTTTATTTTGTTAAGTTGTCTAAATTTACAGGGATCTCCAACCTTGGCAACTTTAAGGCTTGTGGACTTCAACTCCCAGAATTCCACAGCCAGCAAAGCTAACAAAGCTGGCTGTGGAATTCTGGGAGTTGAAGTCCACAAGTCTTAAAATTGCCCCTGGCCCTAGAACAGTGTTTCCCAACCTTGGCAACTTGAAGATATCTGGACTTCAACTCCCAGAATTCCCCAGCCAGCATTCGCTGGCTGGGGAATTCTGGGAGTTGAAGTCCAGATATCTTCAAGTTGCCAAGGTTGGGAAACACTGCTCTAGAACAATAATAAAGCAGTCTTTAAAAAATAAGTCTAATAATTTGAACATTCTACAGACATTTATAGTTATTCACTTACCCCCTTCCATCCAGTTCAGCAAAAAATAAAAATCTGTGAGTCTCTCCCAGCTATTTGCCTCTTTGCAGTTTCACTTTCATTTTCCCATGTGGCAAGTCAGCTGTAGGTCGGGAAGTGCTAGTGACTTGCTTTGCTTTACAAGCTCTTCCCTCTTTGCTGCAAACAGGTAAATTGCTGGAAGACAGAGGCCAAAGGGTGGGTGGGGGTGGGTGGGTGGGGCTACATTCAGTGTATAAGACGCACCCAAGTTTTCACCCTCTTTTGGGGGGTAAAAAGGTGCGTCTTATACTCCAAAAAATACGGTATTGCCAATCTTCTTACACAACTGCTTTCTTTCGGGTTTCTTCTTATAGTATTTTTCTTATTTTACTTATAGCTTTGTTCGTCTCCCTCCATTAACTTTCCCCCATGCCAATTAGCTGCTATTTTCTCACCGGGGACAGTTTTTAAAGTTTTTTCAAAAGGTTTCTTTTTTTGTCTGTGAGTTGGCAAATCACTCACCCGGTAACAGTACTCAGTCCGAATCACCGCTCCTGCACAAAGCTTATTCCGGTTGCCCCAGCTTCATAATGGCCGCCATGGCCATCACCCCCACTGCCGGATCGAAGAGTTTCCCTCCGACCTCCGAGGAACTTGCCTGTTCCTCTTGGGCTTCCAAGGTGCCTCTTCTTCCCCATCCCTACAGGACGGATCTGGTCCAAAGACCCCTGACAGTGGTTTGTCAGCCTGGAATTTCATGGGGCTCATCAGAGCCCAATATTTCCAGACTGTCTCGCCGCAACGCGTCCAGTCGAATCCTATTCATTGTGCTTCTGATGGTGCAAAGTTGAGGGGCCAAAGCAGAATACCGTATCCATTTCATCCTCTCTCTTCCTGGGTATATGTGGATAATGAGTTTCCTGTCTATGATAATCAAATTGTGCCATTATTCTGAAACACAGCCCAGTTTGTTATTTAAATCCACTCTTCCCAAACTGGTATCTCCATAGCAGTGCTCAACTACAAGTCTCATCAACCCAAGACAAGAGACATGAGAATTGAATGCCCAACACATTTGAATGTCATCAAGTTAGAGAAAGCTAAGCTCTAAGCTGCTCATCAAATATAGTTATGAGCTAAAACCTGACCAACAGGTTTAATTATAATTTTGTAAAAGATGTTGCTGTTTATTTCCTTACATGTCCCATTTGGTTCTTTTTGACATGCTTTGTTCTCGTCAATTAAAAGGATTCCAATCAAAACAGGGAAGGGATAGATTGGACTTGAATCTGGGGCCAATCAACCCTCTTGGTGAGATTCAGAATTCTGTTCCTTTTGCAGGTTGGGTGGGCTCACAAAATATTATAAAACTTAGTACCACTTTGCATAAAGGTAGTGGGTGGGTGGGAGAGTGGACATGATCAAATTATAAACTGCTACAGACTTTTTTGTATCAACGCATGAATCGAGTAAATAAACTCATGCATGAAGTGGTGTCAAGTGACTCTTCTGAGAAAATTGGGGGACGTCCAAGACATGTGACGTCACCAGCCTGTGTAAATTCACAGCCTTTTAAAATCCACAATGAAAATGAAAAAAAATGAAAACTCTTGCTAAAGCAGATGTTTATTTCTTGCATTGTTCTGTTTCTATGAGTCATAGCCAGCATAGCCTCGGGTACCGACAATTTTGGATTCTACATCACCCAGACATTTTCAGATGGATGGCTGGAATTACTGGAGCAGAAACTTTAAATAAGACCCCATGAGAAGCGTGAAGCCCTCAGCAATTATAATGCAACTAAGAGATGCAGCCAAGATTTGGAAAATGTCCTCACGAGCCAATATCTCAATGCAAACAAACACAGAGCATAAAACAACATATGGAACAAAAAATGAAGTCTGCTGTAGAATTTTGGAAATTGGAAACAGCGTTACAAAATGATGGACACAAAAGTCACAAACCAATAATTTAGCAGAGGATAAATTAAGCACATTGGTGAGATTTCAACAGCAGAACTGCAAATAAATATATTAACTTTGTCTTTTGCAGTATCCAGCTTCCTATTTTTTAAAAATGACTTAAATAGCTTCCTTTTTTAAAAATTAAGAGTCTTCTAAAAAGTTGAGCAAGGCAAGGAGTTGGTGGATCTTAAGGGAGCTATCTGGCAGGTCTGTTGACCAATTATCACATTGCCCAGCCCTACTTAGCATCAGGCATGACTGCATTGTGTTTGTATACACATCTTAGATCAGGGGTGTCAAACTCAAGGCCTGGGGGCTGGATCCGGCCCACAGGGTGCTTAGATCTGGCCCTTGGGGCTGCCCTGGAAACAGTGAAGGACTGGCCCACGGTGCTTCTGCCAGTGAAAATGGAGAAAATGATGCTGTTTTCACTGGCAGAGGGTTGCAGGAGGCTGTTGCAGCCGGAAACAGAGTTCGGGAGGCCGTTTTCGCTGGCAGAGCGCTCGGGCCACCACAGGCGCCTCCAACACGAGTGACACATATGCCCACCCTGGCCATGCCCACCCCATCCCCCCCGAGGTCAAACACAACCCTGATGCAGCCCTCAATGAAATTGAGTTTGACACCCCTGTCTTAGATTATTGGGTGTGCTTTAGTGGACCTTTGGATCCATCTCAATAAGTGCAGTGCCTATACAGAACATTATCCTGTAAGAGAGGAATTAATCTTTAATGCAGGTTTGTGCAGGTTCTCTGTGTATCAGTGTGAACTTTAATGTTCACAGATCTCCAAATGATTACTGTGTTAAAAAATTAAGATGATCAAAATTTCAAGAGATTTTTAGTCATTTCTTTTAGATTCGGGGGCATCTGTGACATTACAGGGGAAAAAATTGATCAGTGCTGTAAAGTGTTCTAAATATTCTACAAAAGTTAGCATCTGAGCTAGCAAGGCCTTTATCTCTTCAAATGCGGTTCTTTTAGGCCCTTTCATGATAGGAAAACAAAACAGCATGTAACCATTTGACTTTAATTTCTGCAGCCTCTTGGGAACGGAAGAGGTGTTTTGGCAAGATTTGGGTCTTGGCAGAATAACAGACTACCTCTTTTATCTTTATTCTACTTCTTCCCTTAGCTCTTGTTGACAAAGAGGCTTAATCTGCAGACATCAGCCTATTTTATGGCTCCTCCCATTCACAAATGTTGGCTTCTCCTACATTGAACACATTTATTCTTCCCCCTTGACCAGGTGGTCAATCTTCTCGGTCTCCAGAAGATCGTTAAATACTGAGCTAGGAATATTTGCCATATTTACCTTGGCTATTCATCCAGAATCTTCCATAAATAATCAGAGACTACCACATCAAGACACTCAATCAGATGATCAGGTATACAGAATTTATTACCATAATCTCTATTCTGTTGAGTGATAAAGAGGTTTTCTCCATCCTGGGGTGGAACAAGCCTTCAGGATGAGTTGTCCTTGGCCAATCATCTTGAGGACTGAGTCAGTCAATTTGCATAGCTGCCAGGATCCGCCCTGTATTCCCCAGATCTGACTCGGTCCTTCAAGAGGATAGTCGTGGTTTGGACTCCCTCCTCGAAGATTTCGTTTGTTAGTTAGCCTTCTTTGTTTTCAAACCGAATTCTTTCATTTTCATCTTAAATCAACAGCCCTTCTCAGGGCTTTGAATTCAACAACCCTCTAAAATCAACAGCCCTTCTCAGGGCTCCGAATTGGAGCGCTTATTTCGGAATCAGCTTTTCAGCAGCGAGGATCATTTGGGAGAGACTCCAAGTCCGGAACCTCCGATAACACAGGCAAGCAATCTACCCCCCCTCCATTCCTCCCTTTCCGAGTATTTACCCTAAATCGAATAGCGGCGGTAGCAGAGCCACGGGCAACGTTTTAACCTTGTCGCGGTGCCCCCCCTTTGTTAAATTTCCTGCGCCTTGCCTCATTGAAACCGAACTTCCGGAGGGCTCCGTGCCTAAACGCACAGCACACCAGGTAGCGGCCACCCTTTTTAGCCTCGGAGCTTCCGTCGCCGCTGAGCCTACCTCAGCTGAGGTAGCCTACCACAGCGGCTACCTCAGCCTCAGCCCCAAACATCAAATTCAGGCCCGAATTCCCCCCGGAGGCACCTACGGAGCTTCGGACGCTGCTGGAGACCTCTCGCGGCGTCCGTTTTCATCTGGCTCGTAGCGTACACCGCCTCAGTGCAGCCAGTCTCTGGCAAAGCAAGGGCGCCAGCCACCAATCCTGAGCCTGCTCAGAGGCTGAGTGTGTGTGTGGGGGGGGAACAGCAAAATCACTACCCCGGGCATAACATCGGCCTCTATTGTCCTGAAATCAATTCGGGCAGGGCCTCACCACGTGGAAGGAAAGGGGGCAGCCATTTTGAGATAACCACGCGGTGCTAACTGGGCACCTTGAATGCATCTTGCTTGCATCTTGAATGCAAGCAAGAGGCATAGCCTCACTTCCTCCTAAGGAGCAATCGACTGAAAAAAGAGAGAGAGAGAGAGAAAGGGGGAAGGCATGTCATCCGAAGGCCATAGCACCGCAAAAGGGGGGGGAGAGGCTTAGGAAATTGGACAGGAACTCCTCGGAAGAGGAGCCCACCTCTTACCCCGATCAATCCCCCTCCCGCTCAGGTCATTCCACTTCACGGTCACACAAGCCTCAGAAAACCCCTTCCAAGGCCTCAGCACAGGCTGAAGAGCGACGCGATTGAGCGTGTCAGAGGATTGGCGCCAGGGCCCAAGCGGCAGCCAAAGCAGCTCAGGGGCCTAGGAATGACTCGGATCAGGACATAGCGGGGAAGGGAGGGGATCCCCTGGTGCTAAACGCCACCAACATCCTCAGAAACCAGGAGAAGGTATGGGGAACCGCAGAGCCACAGGAGGGAGCGGATCCTCAGGAATCAGAGGTAGCACAGGATCCATCGGTGCCCAGCCAAATCCCCGCATCCCAGACTGCTCCCCAATTATCTGTCGATACAGCTAACCTTCGAACCCTTATGGCAAAGGCACTACAGCAGGCCCTATCAGCTAGTTTTAAATCCTTCCCGGGGGAAAGGTCTACCACTCCAACTTCTTCTTCATCCTCCTCCAAAGCCCGGAACAAGGTGCCTCCTAAACGCAGGCAACCGGTCAACAGGAATAGTTCTGAGGACTCCTCAGAGGAATCGGTCATCAGCGCATCCAGAGAGGAGAACAATGATGAGGGAGATTCCAAGTGGAATTTATCTGAGGATGAGGGCTTACCTATAGATCAGCACATAGCATCCGGCCTTTTCCCACCAAGCTTGTTCAAGTCCTTATTATTCAAGGCTCGCGCCACAGCCGGTATCAAACTCCCTCCTCCCGCATCCACACTAACCACAGAGGATCAGGATAATCCTCTGTTCACAGAAGTCAGACCAGAGGTGGAGGTCATTCCTGTCCCCAAACTGTTCGTAGAAGCAGTAAACAACCAGCAGGCCAACCCGGCAGCGGGCGGCTCCGCTTCCTTGCAGGACAAAAGATTCTTTAACGTGGCCTCTAACCTATCTGATTTGCTTTCTGTACCAGTAGTAGATGCTCCGGTCAGAGGTCTTCACTCTTCCACATCAATTCCAGGCGAAGCAGAGGAGATCCTGAAACCGGAGGACAAGAGCATCGAACAGACTCTAATCAAAGCCCACCAATCTGCAGCCTGGGCCATCAGGTCTGCTTCCACTTCCTCCTTCTTTGCACGTACTACTCTCTTATGGTTAGGGCAGATACAGGAGCATATCCCATCTACCAACGTGAGGGCGCAGCAGGACCTCAACAAGATCTTTGCGGCAGTTCAGTTTCTGGCGGATTCCACTCTGTAGTCATCTCACTTCACTGCCAGGGCCATGGCTTCCACAATAGTGGTAAGGCGTATGCACTGGCTCAGAAAGTGGCAGGCGGACTCACGTCACAAGTAGAGGTTAGCCACAAGGTCATTCGGGGGTGGTTCGCTCTTTGGTGAATCATTGGAACCCCTCTTAGTGGAAACCAGTGATAAGAGGAAGATTCTACCAGCAGTGACACGGAAGGGGAACCCAAGAGCCCTGCCCTACAACCGTCGGCCCTTTCGAGCAGCTGACCAGGGCTCCTCCTTCTCCCGGGCCCCAGGTCAGTACCATTCCTGTCAGAGAACCTCAGACAGGGGAGCCAGGGGGAAGCAGTTCCACAGGCAAGTATGAGGGGCCGCCTCTGGAAGGCCTTTTCGTAGGGGTAGATGGTAGTTCCTTCCACACCCCGATAGGAGGCAGGCTGGCCAAGTTTTGGCCGGCCTGGGAGCAATCCACACGGGACACCTGGGTGCAGGACACCGTGCGCAGGGGACTTGTGTTGGATTTCCTTTCCACACCCCCTCATTTCTTCATCCGTTGTTCAGTATCTCAAACCCCTTCTAAGCGACACTTGATGGAGGAAGCTATACAGCACCTCTTCTCCATCAAAGCCATTCAGCCTGTACCTAAAGACCAACGAGGGCAGGGGTTCTACTCCGTGCTCTTCGTGGTACCCAAGACATTGGAGGGCTGGAGAGCGATCTTGGACCTTAAACGGCTGAATCGCTACTTGGTTTACAAAAAAATTAAGATGCATTCCCTTTCTTCCATCCTCGCCCTCATTCACCAGGGCAATTTTATGGCTTCCTTAGACTTAACTGAGGCTTATTTACATGTCCCAATTTTCAGGCCCCACAGAAGGTTTCTCCGCTTCTGTTATGGGCAGAACCACTTCCAGTATAGGGCGCTTCCCTTTGGGCTGTCCTCAGCCCCCAGGGTATTCACTAAAATTATGGCAGCCCTAGCGGCCCCACCTGTGCACAATCCCAGTGCGCATACATTGTTACCTGGATGATATTCTGGTGCATGCCCCCTCCAGGGAGCGCGCCCAGCATCACCTAGAATTAACCATCAGATGTCTCCAGAACCACGGGTTCTCCATCAACCTGGAGAAGAGCCAACTCCTCCCTTCCTCTTCCATCCAGCACCTAGGTTCAGTCATAGATTCCGTAGCAGGTACTGTCTGTCTCTCTCCTGAGCGACAGGACAGCATTAGGCAGCTAGTCTCACAGGTACTTGGAGAACAGAGAACCTCCTTAGAGACCCTATCTTCCCTCCTGGGGAAGATGTTCTCCTGTATATCTATCACACCCTGAGCCCAACTACATGCAAGGGAGCTCCAATGGTTTCTCCTACCCTTTCAGAAGGCGGGACAGGGTTCCTCACGCATCAGGGTTCGTCTTGCCCCGCAGGTGCGCAGATCCCTTTCCTGGTGGAGTTCCTCAGCCATCTCCAGAGGCAGCTCCTTCCGGATTCCCAACAGGAAGGTGGTCACGGCAGATGCCAGCCTAACCGGTTGGGGAGCGCACTCCCAAGGGGTCATGGCTCAAGGTCAGTGGTCGTCGTGGGAAGCCTCCCATTCAATCAACTGATTGGAGCTGAGGGCAGTCTACCTCGCCCTCAAACAATTCCGTAACATCATTTTGGGATCCAATGTCCTGGTGCTGATGGACAACATCTCCACAAAAGTGCACATCAACAGGCAGGGGGGTACCCGCTCCTAGTCACTCCAGTCAGAGGCCATGAGACTGGGGCTGTGGGCGGAGAGACACCTTCAGTCGCTAACCTCAGACCACATCTCGGGGAGTTCCAACAAGCAAGCAGATTGGCTCAGCCGTGCCTGGGTGAACCAGGCGGAGTGGCGACTCCTTCCAGCTCTCTTCCACCAAATCGCCCATCGGTTCGGACCCCCTCTCGTTGACCTCTTTGCGACTCCCACAAATGCTCACCTGCTGAGGTTTTCCTCCTGCTTCCCATCTCCAGGAGCAGAACAGGTGAACGCCCTCAGGAGCCCATGGCCCCAGGGCCTACTATATGCATTTCCCCCGCTCCCGATCATACCACAGTTAGTACAGAAAATTCTGTCGGAGCGGGCCGAAATCATCCTTGTGGCCACGACAAGCCTGGTTTGCGGACCTCCGAGCTCTCTCAGGCGACCAGCCATGGCAACTGCCTCTTTCAGTGGACATGCTCACTCAGGAAACTATGTGCCACCCGGACCCAGCCTGGTTACAACTGACAGCTTGGAGATTGAGTGGGATGATCTAATGCGCCAGGAATACGATCAGGACGTTATTCTCATCATGCAGGTATCCCGCCGCCCTTCCACCAACCGCATCTATTCAGCTACTTGGAAGGTCTTCTGCGAATGGTGCGCGAGGGAAGGTCTCTCACCTCTTTGCATCCCTCTCCCGAAGATATTGCGATTCCTAAAACACGGTCTTAATAGGGGCCTGGCCCCCAACACCCTACGCAGATAAGTAGCGGCATTATCTTCAGTGCTATCATGCAAGCACTGCAAATCATTATCGCAACTTCTGGCTGTCCGCCGTTTCCTCAAGGACGCAACCAACCTGCATCCTCCAACAATCCATCGTTACCCCACATGGAACCTTCCTCGAGTGTTGGCCTCCCTCACGGGCCCCCCATACGAACCCCTTCTGGAGGCATCATTGAGACACCTATCTGTTAAAGTAGCCTTTCTAGTGGCCATTACATCAGCCCGCCGAATTTCGGAACTGTCCGCTCTATTGATCAGAAGCAACTTATGCGTTTTTCAACCGGACAAGGTAACACTCAGGCTCGACCCTCCGTTCATCCCCAAGGTGAACTCAGTATTTCATCGGTCACAAGAACTCATACTCCCTGCCTTCTGTGCTCATCCAACCCACCCCTCCAACAGGAGGTGGCATGCCTTGGACGTGCATAGAGCCCTCAAGATATACCTAGAGCACACCAAGGACCTCAGGAGAATGGAGACCCTCTTCATAGGGTTTCATCCTCGGTCTCTGGGAAATTGGGCGTCGTCGGCTACCATTGGTCATTGGATCAGAAGCGCCATCACCAAGGCCTATGAGCTAGCCGCTCTCCCAGTTCCAGTGGGCATCACAGTGCACTCAACCAGGAGCACAGCCACGGCGGCGGCCTGAACCACACAGGCTTCACTCGAAGAGGTCTGCCGGGTGGCCACTTGGGCACACCCTTCACAATTTATTCGACACTACAAAATAGATTCCTACACGTCAGCGGACGCCGCCTTCGGCAGCAGAGTGTTGTAACAAGTAGTGGACATTAATTAGAGTGCTTGATCACTCTCCCCTCCCTGGGACCTCTGCTTTGGTATGTCCCATCCTGGAGGCTGGTTCCACCCCAGGATGGAGAATAGGTGTTGTTTCTTATCTGAACGCCTCTTCTCATATGGTGGAACCAGCCTTCAGTCCCACCCTTGTTTCTGTTTTTCTGTTATCTATTCTTTCATTACCGCTCCTTTCTCCCTTATACCTGACACCTAGTCACAAGCAGGGGGAGTCCATTTAGTCTGGATAGTATTTACTGAATAGCCACGCTCGAGTTAAGTCTTCAGGATTTGTCAGATCTGGAGAATACAGGGCGGATCCTGGCAGCTATGCAAATTGACTGACTTGGTCCTCAAGATGATTTGCCAAGGACAACCCATCCTGAAGGCTGGTTCCACCAGATGAGAAGAGGCGTTCAGGTAAGAAACAATGCCTATTTTTATCGGACAAAAGTTTTACACTTTAAAAATCTATATACCATATATAGACACTCGGGTTTGAAACATGCAGCAACACCACTGTGGGGGGCTTAGGAGCAGAGGTGGGCTACTACCAGTTCGCACCGGTTCTCCTGAACTGGATGTTAATTTTCTGAGCAGTTCAGAGAACCCGTTGTTGGAAGAAATCTTTTCCCACTTTACAGGGCTAATCCTGCAAGGGAGGCAGGAAGGAAACATTCTGGTATGCCTGTATTTGTAGCCCGGGTGTTGGCAACCCGTGGCTCCGGAGCTGCATGCAGCTCTTTGGGCCTTCTGCTTCAGCTCCCTGTCGCATCACTGGCTGGCCCTGCCCCTCGCCCTCTCCTCCCAGTCACTCCTCACCTGGCCTGAGAAGGTAAGGGTGACAGCGGGGGATGGAGAAGTGGCTGAGGCTGATTCTCCGGCGCCTCACACTTGCTAGAGCTTGTTCCGAGCCTTGTTGGTGCTGGGCGTGCCTCGGTCGCTTAGGGAGACACGCAACTTGCCCTCCGCCCCAAGAAACTGGCCTGACCCAGCCGCAACCGACGCCAGCCTCGCTAACATGAGGGCTGGCACGGTGGGAATGGGATCCGGGAAGAGGGGATGACGGAGAGGGGGATGGGCCCACAGCACCCAGCCATGGCTTTAAGAAGCTCAGGGCAGCGGGAAAAGGGGGCTGGCCCCACTGAACCTCGCACGCCCACCCCAGGGTCGGCCGCTCACTTGAGGATCTCCCCGCTTGTGTGCACGCTCCCAGCCCCGCCACAGCTGGCCAGGGGGTCGTGAGAGGAGAAGGAGGGGGAGGAGGAGGAGGGAAGCCTCCACCACAGCTCGTGCTTGTTCCTCATCCAGACCGAATTTCCAAAAAGTTGCCAAGAAGAAAGAAAAGGATTAGCGAAGAGCCCCAAGGAGACCTCGCTGGGCTTTCCAAGAGAGTGAGAAGACACACACACACACACACACACACACACACACACACACACACAGAGAGAGAGATACAGAGATACAGAGATACAGAGATACAGAGATACAGAGATACAGAGATACAGAGATACAGAGATACACACACATAGAGGGGGGAGAGAGGGAGGGAGAGACAGAGAGACAGACAGAGATATACACACATAGAGGGGGGAGAGAGAGAGGGGGAGAGAGACAGAGAGACAGAGAGATACAAAGAGGGGGGAGATAGAGGGGGGAGAGAGACAGAGAGATACAGAGGGGGGAGGGGAAGATACACAGAGAGAGGGGAGAGGGGAGAGAGACATAGAGATACAGAGAGGGGGGAAAGAGAGACATAGACACACACAGAGAGAGATGCAGAGAGGGGGTGAAGGGGGAAGAGGAAGAGGGGGAGAGAGATAGAGGGGGAGAGGGGGAAGAGGGAGAGGGGAGAGCGATAGAGGGGGGAAGAGAGGGAGAGGGGGAGAGATACACAGAGGGGAGAGAGAGAGCGGGGAGAGAGAGACATAGGGGGAGAGAGTGGAAGATAGAGAGAGAGAGAGGCCTGTAATTGACATCATAGGTAGACCTCAACTATGAGAGACAAAATGAGAAAACAAATCCAGACAATCACATTGTCTGATTTGGAAAGAATTTATTTGCAAATTATGGTGGAAAATAAGTATTTGGTCAATATCAAAAGCAAATAATTTTTTTCCAAATCAGACAATGTGATTGTCTGGATTTGTTTTCTCATTTTGTCTCTCATAGTTGAGGTCTACCTATGATATCAATTACAGGCCTCTCTCATCTTTTTAAGTGGGAGAACTTGCACAATTGGTGGCTGACTAAATACTTTTTTGCCCCACTGTATCTAACCATCTTTTTCTTATCCAATGCATTTGGGTATATTGTTGCTTCCATTGGCGAGACCCAATCTGGCAGTTTTATATAATGTTTCTTTTTTTACTTTTTCCCATATCCAAATTAATGCTTCTCTTATTTGATGTCGATAAAAATATGGATGTTTCTTTTTATGCTTATCCCACAAGAAGGCGTGCCAGCCTTCCTGTAGGTCGTGTCCTTCAATCATTAACACCCTTTCATTATCTAGTTTTATCCACTCCCTAATCCAGTGGTTCCCAAAGTGGGGGGTACCGCCCCCCTGGGGGGGGATGCCTTAGGGGGGCGCTGAGAGGCAAGGGTGGTGGCGGGGGGGCGCTAAAAGGGGCCGGGGGGGCGGCAGGTGGTTCGCCATACCGGTAGCAACCCCGCCACCCATTTACACCCAATCGCCACACTTTTCCCACCATGCTTTTCCCGCCACTCAGCGCTTCCGGCCCACCCACCTATATAACTTGTTCCCCTTTGCGACACGGGCACTCGCTTTGCTAATACCTCGCCTCGCCAGTGCCTCGCTTTGCCTCCGCCCCGCCTCCACCCCGGTTGCTGCTTGCTTGCCCTGCTCCGCCCAGTCTCTGAAGCGCTGATCTGCCTGCCAGGTAAGCCCAGCCCAGCCTGGCTGCTGACGCCCCTCTCGCTTTCCTGGCCTGCGTCTCAGTCTCCTTGGCCATCCGGGCTTGTCCGGCTCTGCTGCTTGGGAAGGCTGTGGCCGCCACCGCCAGCCGGCAGCTTAAGGCAAGAGGCGGCTGGGCGGGAGATGCGGGCAGAAGCCTGCCGCCGATGCTGCCACTTCTGGCATCCCCACGCCTCTCTCCCCGCTCACCGGGTGCTTCTGCTCCGTGGTCCCTCCCACGTGCATTAACCCTGCCGGCGCCGCGGTTGGGGACTCAGTCGGGTGGCTGGAGCCCCGCGGGAGATGGCGACGGAGGCCCCTTCTTCCTCCGAGGGGAGGGGAAGGGAGGGGAGGGGAACAACCCACCCACCTACCCTGCTTGGTGCGGTTCCACGGGAGCGACCCCAGCCGGGACCTGGAAGTGCGATGCTGCTGGCAAGGCTGCGGCCGCCACTGCCGGCCGGCGGCTTAAGGCAAGAGGCGGGCGGGTGGGAGACGCAGCATCTTGGAAGAGGGGTGGGCAAGGGAGAAAGGAGCCCCGGTGGGGATTGGTTTGCAGGGAGAAAGAAAGAAAGTAAGAGAGGGAGAGAGAGAGAGAGAGAAAGAGAAAGAGAGAGAGAGAGAGAGAGAGAGAGAAAGAGAAAGAGAGAAAGAGAAAGAGAAAGAGAAAGAGAAAGAGAAAGAGAAAGAGAAAGAGAAAGAGAAAGAGAAAGAGAAAGAGAAAGAGAAAGAGAAAGAGAAAGAGAGAAAGAGAGAGAGAGAGAGAAAGAGAAAGAGAAAGAGAAAGAGAAAGAGAAAGAGAAAGAGAAAGAAGACAGAGAAGAAAGAGAAGAAAGAGAAGAAAGAGAAGAAAGAGAAGAAAGAGAAGAGAAGAAAGAGAAGAAAGAGAAGAAAGAGAAAGGAGGGAGGGAGGGAGGGAGGGAGAGAGAGAGGGAGGGAGGGAGGGAGACAGAAAGAAAGATGTTAGGAAGGAAGAAAGAAAGAAAGAAAGAAAGAAGAAAGGGAGGGAGGGAGGGAGACAGAAAGAAAGAGATATGGTAGGAAGGAAGACAGAAAGAGAGAGAGAGAGTGAGGGAGACAGAAAGAAAGAAAAGAAAGATGTTAGGAAGGAAGAAAGACAGAAAGACAGGAAGAAAGGAAGACAGGAAGACAGGAAGGAAGAAAGACAGAAAGAAGAAAGAAAGAAAGAAAAGAAGGAAGGAAGGAAGGAAGGATGGAAGGAAGGAAGGAAGGAAGGAAAGAAGAAAGAAAGAAAGAAAGAAAGAAAGAAGAAAGAAAGAAAGAAAGAAAGAAAGAAAGAAAGAAAGAAAGAAAGAAAGAAAGAAAGAAAGAAAGAAAGAAAGAAAGAAAGACTTATGACCACAATTGAGCCCAAAATTTTGGTTGCTAAGCAAGAGCATTGTTAAGTGAGTTTCACCACATTTTACAAGTTGGCCACGCCCACCTGACCACCAAGCCACACCCACCTGAAGGGGGTGGGGGCGGTGAGGATGAGTTTGTAGCACCAAGGGGGCGGTGGACTGAAAAAGTTTGGGAACCACTGCCCTAATCCATAATAACCCCGCTGCTTGGTAATAAAATTCCCATTTTGGGAGTCCAAAGCCACCTCTGCTTTTGTTGTCTTGTAATATCTTATTGTTTATCCATGCTTTCTTACCCTGCCAAATAATTTTTTTTGTTATTTTATTTAATTCCTCAAAAAATTTCCTGTCTAATTTTATCGGGACTGTTTGAAATAGGTATAGTAATTTTGGTAAAATATTCATGAGAGCCAGATTTAATATCCTCCCCTCAGCACTCCTTCAGGGCAGGTATAATAAGACCAGGGGTGGGATTCTACCAGTTCGGGCGAATCGGATGCTCCAATGATCAGCTGGGAGTGAACAGGTTTGCTCTGACAATCAGGTGGGCCCGCCCATCCGCCCCTGCGCTTTACTGACCTATATCTTCTCAGCTGGTTCGCGCAGGAGAGCGGATTGCCACGCCTCAGCTGTGTTTCTCCCCAGCAGTAACGCGGAAGGTAAGATTGTGAAACTCTGCATGTGCGATCACCAAACCAGTTGGATCCCACCACTGAACAAGACCCCAATAGCAGAGCGAGTATGTATATGTGGTAGAGGAGAAGTCGAAGAGTATCACTGCTGTGGCCTAGAGGTGGAGCTCTTGCCTCACAATCAGGGGGTTGTGAGTTCTATCCTAGGTAGAGGCAGATGTAGGGTCTCCTGCTTGGGCAGGGGGTTGGACTAGATGACCTGCAAGGTCCCTTCCAACTCTGTTAATGTTAATGATATCATTTTAGTCACTGCTATCCTGGCTAATAATGATAACTGTAATTTCCCCCAGGTCTCTAAATCTTTCTTTATTTGTTGTACCAATTTTTTATAATTGTCGTCTTTTATTGATGAGCATCGTGCAGTAAGCCAAATTCCTAAATATTTAAACTTTTTTTCAATTTGCAGTCCCAAGACTTTTTATAATTCTTTCTTTTGTTTTTCAGTTAAGTTCTTTACTAACATTTTAGTCTTCTCTCTATTAATTTTCAATCCTGCCACTTTACCATAATCTTCTATTTCTTTCATTAAAGCATTTCCCGTCTCCAGTGGCTCTTCTATGAAGAACACTAGGTCATCCGCAAATGCCTGTGTCTTATATTCTTCTTTTTTAACCTTCAGACCTTTTATCTCTTTATTATATCTAATTTGGGTTAGAAGCACTTCTAAAGTCAAAATAAAAAGCAGAGGTGACATTGGACATCCCTGTCTTACTCCCTTGTTTATTTCAAATTGATCTGTATTATCTCCATTAATTATCACTCTTGCCTTTTGTGGTGTATATATTGCCTCTATCGTTTTCTCAAACTTCCCTCAAAATCTCATCTGTTTAATTTGTTGGAACAGGAATTGCCAATTAAGATTGTCGAATGCTTTCTGGGCCGAGGTGGTGCAGTGGTTAGAGTGCAGCACTGCAGGCTACTTCAGCTGACTGCTAGCTGCAGTTTGGCTGTTCAAATCTCACCGGCTCAAGGTTGACTCAGCCTTCCATCCTTCTGAGGTCGGTAAAATGAGGACCCAGATTGTTGGGGGCAATATGCTGACTCTGTAAACCGCTTAGAGAGGGCTGTAAAGCACTATGAAGCGGTATATAAGTCTAAGTGCTATTGCTATTGCTATTGCTATTGCTATCTAAAAATATTAATGCCACCGGTTTGCCGGGGTGTGCTTCATAGTACTCCAAAACATTTAACACCGTCCTCATATTGTTCCTGATTTGCCTTGTAGGAAGGAAACTGTTGTGTTCTGACTGACCTATAACTGAACCATAAACTTGTTTTGACTAGACGACCTCTGACTGAACTGTTGTTGTTATGTTTATAGTTGAACTCTACCTGAACTGTTGTTGCCACCCTGGTCATGTGTTTGAATGCTCATACGCTATTGGTTGTTGTGTCTTGACAGCTCCCTATAAAAGGGCTATCTGTCAGACTGCAAGCTGCTGGTTGTTTTGAGTGAGCTAATAAAAGAGCTGTTCTGAAGTCTGTCTCCTGCGATCTTTGCCCACAATTTAACAGTGGCGACGAGGGTTTGGGACCAGGAGAATGAAGACCAGCCCTCAAGCGCTGCAACCAGCCAGGCAGCACTAGCCACGTCTGCCTTCTTTCATCGGGATGTCCACCTTCCACCCGCCGGCACCTTTCGACCCTGCCCGGGAAAAATGGGACTCCTACATGCGGCGTTTCGAGTGCTTCCTCGAAGCCAATGATCTGCTGGGGCTGGCTGACAACAGAAAAAGAGCTTTGTTTCTGAGTCACTGCGGGCCAGAGGTGTTTGACACCGCAGAATCATCGTCTGCCCCAACCCCAGTTCACACCATGACCTGGCAGGTACTCCAGGCAACGCTGAAGACACACTACGCACCCACCCCATCCAAGGTTGTCCGGCGCTATGAGTTCCGCCAGTGGCTGCAGCAGGAGGGCGAGACCATCAACCAATACATCGCCGCCCTCCATAAAGCCTCCGGCCACTGCGAGTTCCGCGACCTGGATGACATCCTGCTTGACCAGCTCATCTGTGGCGTGCAGGACATTCGCCTGCAACGCCGGCTTCTGGCTTGGCCCAACCTCACGCTGGCCGCTGCCCTGGACGAAGCCAGAGCTGCTGAGTCCTCATCCAAAGCGGCCGAATCTCTGCACCGTTTCGCCTCCTCTAAAAAGGACACTAAGCCTCCTTCTGGGGTCCACATGGGCTCTGTCGAGGAGCCTGTAAGCAGCGACGAGGTCTGCCGCACCGACCAGAAGTGCCCTCCGCCTCCCAAAGACTTCCTGACTGCTTGTGCCAGCTGTGGGGGGCGACACCCGAGGATATCATGCAGATTTAGGCACGTTATCTGCCAACGGTGTGAAAGGAGAGGACATTTGGCGCGAGTTTGCCATGCCATTCTGCCGCCGAAAGACACGCATGCGCAGGAAAACCCTAGAAGCGAATCGTCAAATAGATTCGGGTGTGAAAACCATAGACCGCGCTAGATAGCCTTTGCCAGGCAGCCAGAAACCAACCAAACGCAGGTTGCCAGGGCCAGCTGCCCCTTCAAAAGGAAGATCATGGTCACCGTCTCCATCGACGGAGCACCGGTCCAAATGGAGGTCGACACCGGGTCTGCAGTGTCTATTGTCGCCTGGGAGACGCTCAAGCTCGCCCTTCCGAGTTTCCGGTCTACCCGCCTGCAGGAATCCTCAATCCGCCTGTCTGACTACCAGGGAAACCGGATCCCTGTCCTTGGAAAAGCCCGGGTCCACGTCAGATTCAACAATTTCGACGGACCTCTCCAGCTCACCATAGTCAACGGCAGCCTTCCGAGCCTCCTAGGACTCGATTGGTTTGAATCACTCGGCCTAGGGGTGACAGGCATCCACGCCATCGGCGCCACGAACCTGGACGACCTTTTTGACGAGTTCCAGGACGTTTTCAGTGACGGTTTGGGCAAGTATGTGGGAAATCCTATCTCATTTAGCCTTGATCCTAATGTCGCCCCCATTCGCCTTAAGCCTCGACGGGTCCCTCTCCCACTACGGGATAAAATTGACAAAGAGCTGGACAAGCTCATCAAACAAGGCATTTTGGAGCCGGTCGACCATGCTAAATGGGAGACCCCCACAGTGACCCCCGTTAAAGGGGACGGCAGTATTTGAATTTGCGCCAGCTACAAATGCACAATCAATAAGGCTTTGCAACAGAGCGCCTATCCGGTGCCGATTGTGCATCATCTACTCCACTCCCTAGGTCCTGGACGCCTGTTTGCTAAACTAGACCTTGCGCAGGCGTACCAACAGCTGCCGGTAGATAGAGCTACTGCAGAAGCCCAGACCATTGTAACTCACAGGGGAGCTTTTAAATGTCACAGGCTGCAGTTTGGAGTCAGCGTAGCCCTGGGGTTGTTCCAGAGTGTAATGGAACGTCTGTTGCAGAACATCCCTGGGGTCGTACCATATTTTGATGACGTCCTGATCTCTGCCTGTGACCAGGACCAGCTCCGCTGTCGAGTTAGAATGGTCCTGTCAAAAATGCGTGCTGCTGGGCTTAAAGCCAAACACAGCAAATGCTTGTTGGGGGTGCCTGAGGTCGAATTTTTAGGGTACCAAGTCAATGGCCAAGGTATCCACCCCACAGAAAATAAGCTAAGGGTTATTTTGGGGCAGGAGGCTCCTGCCCCAAAAAACCAAACAGAACTCCAAGCTCTCCTGGAGCTCCTAAATTTTTACAGCCTTTTCCTAAAAAACAAAGCCACCGTAGCCGAGCCTCTCCACAAGCTGCTGGCCAAAAACATTCCTTGGAAATGGGGGTCCAGGGAGGCGTCAGCTTTCACAGCTGTCAAACGACTACTAACCAATGACAGTTTCTTAATACAATACAACAATACCCTGCCATTGGTCCTGGCCTGCGACGCTTTCCCTGTGGGAGTCGGCGCTGTGCTCAGCCACAAGCTTCCAAATGGGTCAGAGGCCCCTGTGGCCTATTACTCAAGGACTCTTTCCAGTGCAGAGCGGAACTACAGCCAGCTGGACAGGGAGGCCTTGGCTTTAGTTGCTGGTGTCAAAAAATTCCACGAATATTTGTTTGGGAGGGATTTTGTTTTGGTTACGAACCACAAGCTGCTTCTGGGGCTTCTTGCGGGGGACCACCCCACTCCGGCTGCCCTATCCCCCCATTTTGGCCGGTGGGCCATCTTTCTCTCAGCCTACTCCTATCGCCTGGTACATCGGCCAGGAAAAGACATGGGCAATGCGGACACTTTGAGCATGTGCCCATTGCCCGACCTCCTTACAGACATTGTCCCGGAAGCTCCAATCCTCTTGATTGACTTGGCTGATTCCGGACTGGTCACTTCTGCTGAGGTGGCTAAACACACGGCCAAGGACACCTCACTCAGAACTGTGTTGAACTGGGTGTTGAGGGGATGGCCAAAGGATCTGGTCAAGCCTGACCTTAAACCATATGAACAGAGACAGCATGAACTGTCAGAGCAAGGGGGTTGCCTCCTTTGGGGCAACCGAGTGGTCATACCAAGCAGCCTGCGAGCTGGAATACTTAGGACCTTACATGAAGGCCATCCGGGGATTCTCCGGATGAAAGCCTTGGCTAGGGGGTACGTGTTGCGATGAGAAGAAACGACGCTCACACAGAATGAAGTCAATGGGAAGGCACTCACTCCCGATTGCTCGGGGCAGCTCCCTTTTATTGACATACAAACAAAAGACCTCATGGCAGAGACTAATCCATTCATCAAGGGTTACCGTGTTACTGATAGGCTAAGAAGGCTCATGATCAGCTCGTGATCAATGCATGGACAATGCATAGCTTCCTGCTTGCAGACAGCGTGATTCTTGCCTACGTGATCTTTGCCTAGTCTTCACTTACGTGCCAAAGCTCATGCCCAAACTTCCTTAAGGAGGGGGCATTGTGTGGAATCTGCATTCCTTAAGAGTGGTTTGCCAGCAATCAAGGAATAAATATTCCCCACATGTCCTCCTTTTTATTTTATTCGTTGTTTTTTAACAATTTGTATGCATACATAGCTTCAGATCTGGAGGGCCGAATTTTTGGATGAAACATCTTTAGCAAACCAGGCAAGCACTGCACGCAGCAGCAACAGCAAATTAAGGCAATGATAACTAAAATAACATTGAGTACTATTTGTCGCACCCACCCAAAACCTGGAAGCCAAGACCATAACCACTCCCATGGTGATTGTGGAATAGTGGAACCAATTGGATTATTCACAATCATGTTCTCCATGTGTTCAATTGTGGCTGAAATATTTGCCTTATGATCAGTGATATATATACAACAATGTGAATGGATTAAAGCACAGACACTACCCTTGGCTGCTAAAATAACATCTAAAGCACAATGGTTTTGTAAAACTACCTCTCTAATTTGTGACATTTCTTCATTAATCATTTTAAGGATTTGACAGTAGCATTAAATAAAGCAGTAGTCCAATTTGATAAGATATGCAAATCTCTATAATTCATCATTACTCCTAAAGGAGGAATAGCACCCCTTGCTAACATGCTTTCAGTGTAATGGGGTTTTGAACATCTATAGTTCTACGATTCCGTAACCGTCCTTTAGGCTTATGATCAGATATCACTACAGAGGGAGCAATGTATCCCAAAGTACAACGACCAGACCACCATGCAGGGATACGCTGATACGCCCTTCTACCACGTAACATCCAAATATTACCTAATGTGTTAGCTGTTTGATTATCACCTTCTGCTAATTGTCTGACCATTGTTCTTACCAAATTACATAAAGGAAGACCTCCAATGGTCTTACTTGTCGGACACCCTCCCCTTATCGCTACTGGACACCCAGTCAATTGATATGTACAGCCATAGGAGGTAAAATTATGAAGATGTTCCATTATAGTAACATTCAGAAAGCTATTACGTCTCTCAATAATGGTGTTAAGAATAAATGTTGTGTTACAATAAGGATATTTTCCAACATCAACAGATGTCTTCCGGGTATGATTGATGAATTCCCAACAATATGCTGCTACTTCTTGAAGCCTGCTACCAATGGCTAGAATAGTGTAATTAACATTGTCTTTTTGCAGTATCCCAGAGATCCAAGGATGTTGTTTCCATCCAGTTTTATTAAAAGGAATAGCATGTATTAAAAGTCCTCCTCTGGCGTGTGGGGGAATGTGCATGCAGATCCAACAATCTGTCCTATTTACTAAGAGAGAGATATTTTGCACATCCCATATATATGAATTTTGTTCCCAGAGTCCTTGCTCTGGAATTCCATCTTGCAAAGTCACTGTAGCCATGCCAGGAGGAAAGATACACATAAAAATAGTTATAGAATTAGCATTTAAACAAGCGAATGCCGCTACCAAAAAGTTCTCTGGTGTCTGAGGCATGTCTTTTTCCTCTAACAATTTTGTTGACTGAGCAGAGAGGGCTTTAATCTGCCAGGTCACTTGATGTTTCTGATGAGGTGCTCGAACCCGATCCTGTTGAGGGCTCTGCAGGTTGAGGGAGAAGTTCAGGATTGGGTTTTTCAGTCCTTGGTGCCACGCCATCCTTCCACGGCTTCACACACCTAGCAGGAATCCACACCAGACCTGTAGGAGCAAGCACAGCAGCAAATCCCCTTCCCCACGTCAATAAGGGAACAGGTCAATACCATTCGGGATTAGGCAATAATCTATACATTACCTGTGGCTGGAGATGACTCATTCTACTTCCAAAATGATCATCTACTGGAGTTGATAAATTTGTGATATTAACATGATTCAAAGTAAACAGTACTTTATTCAACCATTGCTGTTTACCAGGGAGACCTTATGGAATCCCTCCTTTTTGTTTATGTTTAGCCAAAGTAGATTTCAATGTAAAATATGCATGCTCCACTATGGCCTGTCCTTTAGAGTTGTAAGAAATGCCAAAAAGATGTTTAATTTGCCATTTGCCACAAAATTCAGCAAAGGAGTGGCTACAATATGCAGGGCCATTGTCTGTTTTTAACATAGAAGGTAGACCCATAACAGCAAATGTTCAAATACAATGATTAACCACATGTTTGGTGGCTTCTCCTTTCTGAGGAGTAGCCCAAATAAAATGAGAAAAAAGTATCAATGGTTACATGAAGGTATTTCCAAGGGGCAAAAGAGGGATATTGAGTTACATTCATCTGCCAAAGTTCATTTGCTCTAAGACCTCTCGGGTTCACCCCAATGGAGGGAGATGGGGTGATTTGAGAACATTGAGGGCATTGTTATTCTGATCAGATCTGTCTTTGCCCAGAACTTGGTTTTTTATTTACAACAAGTTTCTTGTGTGTACAAGTAAAAAGATTAACTCTACTAACATAGTTATAATGAATAAATTGGTTAATATGTGACACATAGCATACAGACAAAATCCTATCAAGGTAGAATGACTTCCTGAAGAAGTTTATTTATTTATTTATTTATTTATTTATTTATTTATTTATTTTGTCAAGTACATGTTGGTAATATACATAGATAAAACATTGTTTGTATACAAAGATGGGTACTGATAAGCGGGAACATTAGGACAGGGACGGTAGGCACGCTGGTGCACTTATGCACGCCCCTTACTGACCTCTTAGGAATCTGGTGAGGTCAACAGTGGACAGTCTAAGGGTGAAGTTTTGGGGGTTTGGTGATGAAACCACAGAGTCAGGTAGTGAGTTCCAGGCATTTACCACTCTGTTGCTAAAGTCGTATTTTCTACAGTCAAGTTTGGAGCGGTTCACTTTGAGTTTGTATCTGTTATGTGCTCGTGTATTGTTGTGGTTGAAGCTGAAGTAGTCATTGACAGGAAGGACGTTGTAGCAGATAATTTTATGAGTTATGCTTAGGTCGTGCCGAAGGCGACGTAGTTCTAAGCTTTCTAAGCCCAGGATTTCAAGTCTGGTTGCGTAAGGTATTCTGTTGCGAGTTGTTAAAGAGAGAGGAAAAGATCCATAAGATTAACATTAATCCTAGATGCTAAGTAAACTTTCAGGGAGATTATGAACTAATTTACAGACATAATGAAAAACAGAAATAATATTTAACAGCACTAGAATAAAATTGCTGAATGAGTGTAAATTAATCAATTGTAAAGGTGTAGAAATAGTTAAAGTAAGACAAGGTTCTTTGGGAAGCTTGAAAGTAATTTTCCTTACCAAATCTGAGGCTTTCTAATCAAAATAAAATTCAATAGTGAAAAAAGTTAAGGTTCTACATTTAGGCAAGAAAAACAAAATGCACAGGTACAGTATATGTGGTATCTTGCTCAACAGTAGTAACTGTGAGATGGATCTTGGAGTTCTAGTGAACAACCATTTAAATATGAGCCAGCTGTGTGTAGCAGCTGCCAAGAAATTAACACAGTTCTAGGCTGCATTAACAGAGAGACAGAACCAAGATCACGTGAAGTATCAATACCACTTTATAATGCATTAGTAAGGCCACACCTGAAATACTGCATTCAGTTTTGATTGCTACGATGCAAAAAGAATGTTGAGACTCTAGAAAGAGTGCAGAGAAGAGCAACAAAGATAATTAGGGGATTGGAGGCTAAAACATATGAAGAATGGTTGCAGGAACTGGGCATGTTTTAGTTTAATGAAAAGAAGGACTAGGGGAGACATGATAGCAGTTTTCCAATAGCTCAGGAGTTGCTATAAAAAAAGAAGGAGACAAACTATTCTCCAAAGCATCTGAGGTTAGAACAAAAGCAATGGGTGGAAACTAATCAAGGAGAGAAGCAACTTAAAACTAAAGAGAAATTTCCTCACAGTTAAAACAATCAATCAGTGAAAAAGTTTGTCTTCAGAAGGTGTGAATGCTCCAACACTGAAAATTTTTAAGAAGAGACAACCATTTGTCTGAATGGATAACAATTTGCCTGAAGTGATTTAGGCTTTCCTGCCTAGGCAGGGGGTTGGACTAGAAGACCTTTAAGGTTCCTTCCAACTCTGTTATTCTACTCCACCCTAAGGCTATTTGAAAAGACGAAACTCTCTGAAACTCAAATTCAAATTCAAATTTAGAAATAGAAATAGGAAAAATGATTTTTAAAAATATCCTGGCAAACTCTAGCAAGTGCTCATTTATAACAAGTTGCACAGAGCTCAGCTAAAGCCTGAATATAATGATAAATATTTTGATGAAAAGCATAGGATAAATATAACCATCCTACAAGATAAATTTGTTGCAAGGACAACACAGCCAATGCTTCCTGTAGGAATTTGAGCTGTTGGCAAAAGCAATTAAACCTTGCATTTTATAAAATATCCATGAAAATGTTTATGAGGAAAAATAAAGGAACAGAATTTCATGGAAAAAATCACAAAATATTAAAATCTGCAAACAGAAATAAACTTACTGTGACAAAATGAAGCAAAGTTAATAGGTATTTTAAATGCAATCCCATCAACTGCAATATCACTTTAAACTTTTTGACTAGCTTTCTGAGGGGATGAGATAAGATCACTAGGATGTTTTACTTTAGTTAATAATGTAAATAATAAAATTAACAAAGAAGTAAATAATTTAAAGAAAGGACTACCCAATTAATAGTTCCCAACAATTGTTATAACTGAATTAAAATAATAATTGTGGGATAACTGATGCAGCATAAGATTGAGACACGTGTTAAGTAGCTCTGCTTTCTCCCTGTGACAAGCAACAGGGAGAAAGCAGAGCTACTTAACACGTTTTTTGCATCTGTCTTTACACAAAGGGAGAAAACAGTCCAACCTATCAAAAACAGCATCACAAAAAACATATTAGGAACACAAGTTAAAATAGGGAAGAAAATGGTAAGTGAACACCTGTCTACCCTAGACGAATTCAAATCACCAGGACCAGATGGATTACACCCCAAGGTTCTGAAGGAACTGGCAGACGAGATCTCAGAACCACTGAACTATATCTTTCAAAGATCCTGGAGCACTGGGGAACTGCCAGAGGACTGGAAAAGAGCTGATGTAGTTCCCATCTTCAAAAAAGGAAAAAAAACAGATCCAGGAAACTACAGACCTATCAGCCTGACCTCAATACCAGGGAAGATTTTGGAAAAGATAATCAAGCAACGAATCAATGAACACCTAGAAGCAAACAAAGTAATAACCAAAAGCCAACATGGGTTTGTCAAAAACAGATCATGCCAGACTAATCTTATTGCATTCTTTGATAAAGTGACAAAATTAGTGGACCAGAGGAATGCTGTCGATGTGGTTTACTTGGACTTCAGTAAGGCATTTGACAAAGTAGATCATAACCTACTACTAGATAAAGTAGAAAAATGTGGGTTAGACAGCATCACCACCAGATGGATTCGAAACTGGCTAACCAACCGCACTCAACGTGTAGTGCTCAATGGAACTGCATCTACATGGAGGGAAGTATGCAGTGGAGTACCCCAAGGCTCTGTTTTAGGCCCAGTACTCTCCAACATCTTCATCAATGACTTGGACGAGGGGATAGATGGGGAACTCATCAAATTTGCAGATGACACCAAACTGGCAGGAATAGCCAACTCTCCAGAAGATAGGCTCAAGATACAGAAGGATCTTGACAGACTTGAACATTGGGCGCTATCAAACAAAATGAAATTCAATGGTGATAAAAGTAAGGTTCTACATTTAGGCAAGAAAAACAAAATGCACAGGTACAGTATATGTGGTACCTTGCTCAACAGTAGTAACTGTGAGAGGGATCTTGGAGTCCTAGTGGACAACCATTTAAATATGAGCCAGCAGTGTGCAGCAGCTGCCAAAAAAGCCAACACAGTTCTAGGCTGCATTAACAGAGGGATAGAATCAAGATCACGCGAAGTGTTAATACCACTTTATAATGCCTTGGTAAGGCCACACTTGGAATACTGCACACAGTTTTGGTCGCCACGATGTAAAAAGGATGTTGAGACTCTAGAAAGAGTGCAGAGAAGAGCAACAAAAATGATTAGGGGACTGGAGGCTAAAACATATGAAGAACGGTTGCAGGAACTGGGTATGTCTAGTTTAATGAAAAGAAGGACCAGGGGTGACATGATAGCAGTGTTCCAATATCTCAGGGGTCGCCACAAAGAAGAGGGAGTCAAACGTTTCTCCAAGGCACCTGGGGGTAGAACAAGAAGCAATGGGTGGAAACTAATCAAGGAGAGAAGCAACTTAGAACTAAGGAGAAATTTCCTGACAGTTAGAACAATTAATCAGTGGAACAGCTTACCTCCAGAAGTTGTGAATGCTCCAACACTAGACATTTTTAAGAAAATGTTGGATAACCATCTGTCTGAAGTAGTGTAGGGTTTCCTGCGTAAGCAGGGGGTTGGACTAGAAGACCTCCAAGGTCCCTTCCAACTCTTGTTGTTGTTGTTGTTGTTATTATTATTATTATTATTATTATTATTATTATTATTATTATTATTATTATTATTATTATTATTATTATTATTATTATTATTATTATTATTATTATGTCCTAGGTACAAAAATTTTCTTGTAGCTAAATTTTTTCTCTCTGGTGCAACATTTAATCCATAGGGGAGAAGACTATACCAGATAACACATCCAATTTAAGTTACTTCAAACATGAAACTTTTCTGAGAATAATTACCTCTGCCAGAAGCTCTGCACTTTTCCTTAAGACATTCCTGCTTACCACAGTTGTAACAATTTCCTTGGGCTTTGTTACTTTGTCTCATGACTGCAACTAACAAATTATTTTTATGACTAGAACGTATAGCTTGCCAAATTTTAACCATTTCAGCCAAGTCAGGATTTTTTCCTAACGCTACGATTTTCCTGCATTCAGAAGCAGCTTTTTCTTTAACTTTGCAATCAGTGTATGCTTCATTAGGTTTCTGTTGAATGCTTGAAAAAACCTGTGCTGGATTATCAACTTTCTGAAAATCCTTAAAGTCACATTCAGAAGAAACTTGCAAAGTTGGTGCGGGAAGGACAATTTTAACATCTACGTTAACTGGACAAACAGCAAGTATTTGAACAATTTCATGAGAAACACCTTGATTCTTTTCTAATCTTCCTTCTTGCATTTTTTGAATCAGACCAGTATTTTTTACTACTGGAAAAGACTCATGAGATGAAGTTTGGAGACCCTTTGCAAGTTTTATTCCAGTAAGGGTTCCTTTTTGCTGTTCTTCCTTAAATTCTGCCCTGACTACGCTGAATGACTCCTGTGAAGGAACAATAGATAAAGGAACAGCAGCAGGGGGGCTAGATTCTACTGGCTTCAGTGTAGCCGCAGGCAACGTTAGCTGCAGATTTGAAAAAGGGAGAATAAACCCTTTTTCAGGGAGCAATGATAGAAATGGTGACTGTGCCTTGAATTTTTGAATCCCCATAATCTCAATTGCTGACTTACATTTTTGCCACAGCAATATATATTGTGTTAAAGCTCTTGGTGGCGAATGCACACTTATTCCAATTTTTATCCAGTCCCGTAACTCCAAAGTACCAGCCTCAGGATACCAGGGACACTGACAGCCTATCTCATACACTAACTGTTCTAACTCATTTAGGCTAATTCCTGTGGTTCCATTATCTTTAAGAATTTTGTCCAGCCCTCGTGCATGTAACAACTGCTGAGCTGACAATTTCCCACCCATACTCACGAATTGGGAGCGAAATTCGCTGAGGTGCACCTGGGGCTCGTCCGGCCCGAATGAGTATAGGGGTGATCACATCGGGGTCACCAGATGTTGCAATGAGAAGAAACGACGCTCACACAGAATGAAGTCAATGGGAAGGCACTCACTCCCGATTGCTCGGGGCAGCTCCCTTTTATTGACATACAAACAAAAGACCTCAT
This sequence comes from Diadophis punctatus similis, assembly GCA_023053685.1. Lineage (NCBI taxonomy): Eukaryota > Metazoa > Chordata > Lepidosauria > Squamata > Dipsadidae > Diadophis > Diadophis punctatus. The sequence goes on along the minus strand of JALIGW010000059.1, from coordinate 3,198,489 downwards.
GGCAGAGACTAATCCATTCATCAAGGGTTACCTTGTTACTTATAGGCTAAGAAGGCTCATGATCAGCTCGTGATCAATGCATGGACAATGCATAGCTTCCTGCTTGCAGACAGCGTGATTCTTGCCTACGTGATCTTTGCCTAGTCTTCACTTACGTGCCAAAGCTCATGCCCAAACTTCCTTAAGGAGGGGGCATTGTGTGGAATCTGCATTCCTTAAGAGTGGTTTGCCAGCAATCAAGGAATAAATATTCCCCACAGGTACGTTTGGTGGCCAAATATGGATGCAGAAATCCAAAATTGGGTTGGGTTATGCAAACCCTGTCAAAAGTCGTGGCCTGCTCCTCCCAAAGCACCAGTCCATGACTGGGAACAACCAAAAAGCCCCTGGTCGTGGCTACATGCCGATTTTGCAGGCCCCTGCCACGGCCAAATGTTTTTAATAATTGTCGATGCCTACTCAAAGTGGCTCGAAATATTTCCAATGGGTTCTACCACCGCTGAGGTTATTAAGGTGCTCAGACATTTTTTTGCCACACACAGCCTCCCAGACATCCTTGTAACGAACAATGGTCCCCAATTTACGGCCACCAATTTCGAGGGGTACATTGCTGACCTGGGAATTTGCCATGCCCTGTCCTCACCATTCCATCCGGCGACCAATGGACTGGCTGAACGATTTGTAAGGTCAGCCAAGGAAGCATTAGGTAGACTGGGCCCAGGGGACTGGCAGGCCCGCATCGATAAATTTCTGAGTACTCAGCACATAACCCCAAGTGCGACCACTGGCCGCAGCCCGGCCGAGCTCCTTATGGGTCTCAGGTTTAGATCCGTCCTAGACCATTTACACCCAAACTATGCCACTAAGGTAAAACCAGAGGTCACACAAAAAACCAGGGCCTTCTCCCTGGAAGATTCAGTATTCGCCCAAAATTATGCCGAGGGCCCCCTGTGGCTACCTGGGGTCATAGAAGCAATCTTGGGTCCACTAACATACGAAGTCCGCCTCCAGGATGGACGCCTCTGGAAGAGGCACATAGATCAGCTACGCAACCGAGTAAAAGGGGAACCTAACGAACCTCAAAAGGTAACGCCCTGTGTTCTTCCCCTAACTACCTCAAGCCCGAGTGTCTCGGAAGGTGGACCTGAGGAAGTGGAAGTCCAGCAGCGTTCTCAATTAGAACTGGTTCCACCAGTCGCAGAGGCCACGCCCGATACAGTCCAGGAGCTTCCATGCTCCACCCCAAGAGCAACAGCAGACCTGTCCGAACAGGCTGCTGCCTCACCAGAGTCTGAGCTGCTCAGGTCAGGGAGGGTTCCCAAACGCCCCACCTACCTGCGCGACTATGTCAGACTGTTCCATCTAGAAGGGGAGGGATGTTGTGTTCTGACTGACCTATAACTGAACCATAAACTTGTTTTGACTAGACGACCTCTGACTGAACTGTTGTTGTTATGTTTATAGTTGAACTCTACCTGAACTGTTGTTGCCACCCTGGTCATGTGTTTGAATGCTCATACGCTATTGGTTGTTGTGTCAGCTCCCTATAAAAGGGCTATCTGTCAGACTGCAAGCTGCTGGTTGTTTTGAGTGAGCTAATAAAAGAGCTGTTCTGAAGTCTGTCTCCTGCGATCTTTGCCCACAATTTAACAGAAACCATTTTGATCTGAATGAATTATCTGATTTAATATTGATTTCAATCTTTCTGCTATTATGGTGGTGAAAATTTTATAGTCTGTGTTCAGTAAGGAGATTGGCCTATAATTTTTTATTTGTTTAGGATCTGTTCTTTCTTTTGGGATAAGTGATACATAGGCTTCTGTCCAGGAATCTGGTAGTTTAGCTTTCTCCAATACTTCATTGTACACTTTCAATAATATCCATTCTAGATCCTCATACAAGCTTTTATATGCCTCTCCTGGCAAACCGTCCGGTCCCGGCGTTTTATTATTTTTTTGTTTTTGCACTGCTCTTTTTAATTCTATTGCTGTTATCTCTTGATTTAATATCTCCCTCTGTTCCTCCTTAAGTTCTGGCATCCCATTGGTTTTTAAATATTGTTTTATATCCTCCTCTTCTATATCCTCTATTTTGTACAGTGCTTCAAAATAATTTTGAACTATTTTTTTCTTTCTCTCCATCTTATACTGTGACTCTCCATTCTCATCTTGTAGTATCTGAATCAATCTTTTTTTCCCTGTCTTTTTTTAATTTATAGGATAGCCACCTCCCTGGCTTGTTTGCGTGTTCAAAAAAGTTTTGTTTTGCTGCCTTCAATTCCCTCATCCTTTCCTCTTGTTCCACTATATTCAATTTGTGTTTTGCCAGGACCATTTTCTCTTTAATTTTTTCATTCAGAGGCTCTCTTTGTAATTTAGTTTCTAATTTTTTAATCTCTTTGTGGAGTGTATTCTGTACTTGCCTTTTTTCCTTATTTTTTATTTTTTGCTAGGTGAGATATCGCTATGCCCCTCATGTATGCTTTGGCCGTGTCCCATATAATTTGTAATGATGTTGGTTGTTTTGTGTTTTCTTCAAAAAATAATTCCATTTCTTTTCGAATTCTTACAGTAAATTATTTTTCTTTTAGAATTTGTGTCCATCTTCTCCTAATTTTTTTCTGTCCTTTCCAGATTATTTTTAAGGGATTATGATCCACCCATATGTTTGGCATTATTTCTATTGTTTCTATATCTTTTCCTACCTCTCCGTTCATCCACACCATATCTAACCGGGACCAGGACTTATGTGGGTTTGAGAAAAAGGTATATTGCCTTTTCATTGGATTTAATTCCCTCCACCAGTTGAATAAGTTAAATTCTTGTGCCATATCAAAAAATGACCCTGGTAATATTTTCCGTCTCTTTTTATTTTTCATACCACTAGTATAATCCTTTTTCTCATTCACCACCCCATTGTAGTCACCTACTATACAAACATTTCCTTGTCCCATTTCTACCAATTTTCCATGCAGTTTATTATAGAATTCTTTTTGGTTCTCATTTGGGGTGTATATTGTTACCAGTAACCATTTTTTTTTGTTCAAATTTTAGTTCTTTTTTTAAAAATAGTTTTTATTAAGTTATTTTAAAATGTACAAACAGACATAATACAAAAAAGAAAACATACAAAAAAGAAATTATATATATATATATATATATATATATATATATATATATATATATATATATATATATATATATATATATATATATATATATATATATATATATATATATACATATCTATATACAAACCAAACATATATATCAATATATGATTTCATAATCAATATAATCTAGGTATATATATACATGAAAAAGGAAAAGAAAAAAAAGAAAGAAAAAGGATTACATACATTAAAATAAGAAATAGTAATTATACATATATATTACAGCATTTGCGTATCGTTATCATTTCATTATCTAATTTGTTACTTTCCTAATATATCATCAATCTATTTTAATTTATTTGTTCTATTCATCACCCTTAACATATTAAATTTGTTCATTTTGTTTGTTTGTTTTCCATCCATTTGTATCAGTTTTCCCAAATTTTGTAATATTCTGAATCTTCCTTATCCTGTAATTTCATTGTTAGTTTACACATTTCTGCACAGTCTAATATCTTGGTTATTAACATTGTATTGGTAGGTATTATGTCAGTTTTCCAGTGTTGTGCATACAGGATTCTAGCTGCTGTAATTATGTGAAGTATGAGATAATGGACCGGTTTGCTTATTTTTGTTTTCATTATTCCTAATAAGAAGATTTCCGGTTTGAGTTCTATGGTTTGTTTTGTTATCTCCTCAATCCAATTTTCTATTTTTTTCCAATATTTCTTAATTTCTGAACATGTCCACCACATGTGGTAATATGTTCCGTATTCTTGCTTGCACTTCCAACACTTAGGTGACAGATGAGGAAACATTTTTGCCAATCTTGCCGGGGGTAGGTGCCACCTATAAAACATTTTGTATGTGTTTTCTCTGTAAGATGTGGCCATCGTCATTTTATAATTTTGGTTCTGAAGCAGGACGTAAAATAAAGCAAAGTCATTAAGTGAAACAATAGGCTATAAATGGGGTTGGACTAGATGACCTGTAAGGGACCCTTTCTAGCACTAACATTAGAGAAGTAAAAAGGTCCTTTGCTCTGGAAAAACACAAAGAGGAAGTTGCTAGGCTTTCCTAAGATTCGGCCGACCACAGGCTGACCACAAACAGACACAGGAAACATAGAGAAATTTAAAGGTGTTAACATAAAACTTATGAAGAAAACATGCATACGTGTCAATAAGAGAAAGACGTGTAACTCTCTAGCCAATCACTGAAGTTTTCGTGTCTTTTGTAACTGTGGAAAAATACTTTAAATATCTTGTCTTTCTGATGAGAAATCAGTTCAGTACAGAATTTCAAATGTCTGAACCTTATCTGTACAGATAATAAAAAGCTTATCTTACTCCTCTCTGGCTGGTATCACTTCCTGTTCTGCAACAATTATGGCGACCGTGGCAGGACTGGAAATAGATCCCAGTGGGAGATTTCCCTGAGGATCGGAACGGGCCGATGGACCTAGGCGAGGTCATCACGTTGACCCTTCAAGGCGCCAACAGATGTATTATCTGGAAGGAAACTGATGACATCGCAGAGGTACCATGGACAACCGACCGAATCCAAGAACCTGACCAGGAGTTAAGATAAGTCATTGAACAAAGCCGGCTGAGGGAAGGAAGACGCCTGCAGGCAAGTATTTGTAAACATCATAGGACCCACTCATTTAGGAGTGGAAGAGGGGCCTGATCTCCCCCCTAAAAAGCCCAAGGATCTGTGTATCCTAAAAAGGCTGTAGAATTGTGTGGGATGGTTAAGCCATTTGCGCTTCAGATCAGATGGCAGTGTCTTAGAGAGAAATGGGTGGTTGAGAGTGTGTCTATGAGACACCTCTTTGATGGATGTTAAAGAATTGCAAGAGAGGTTTTAGTGGAGATATGAAATTAAGACCAATCCAGATGATTAAAATTCTGTGAGAATGAAAACCAGGATATTTTTAACCTAGACATCATTTCAAAAGTGCACCAAAATTGTGGCTAACTCAGATCCTGTCACCCAGATCAATATCAGTATATTGACCAGTAGCAAATAATTGTAAAACAAAACCCAAATGCAGAATAGAAACAATGAGTGTTTGTGTGGCAAGAGTAAAAGAAAAAAGACAAACTCAAACCTCATGCTAAAAAGATTCACGTTGAAGACAAACCAATCTTGAAAACTGCTCCCTATGAAGAAGATACCCCTCCTCAATGAAGAGATAGAGAGATTGAATAATGCTATCAGCCTACAGCTGGAGGAAACCTGTTAAAAGCAAAAGTTTCCAAGGCAAAAAACCCCTCCATATGGCCCCCCTTCATCAAATGGATCAAAGGGTCATGAACGCTCAGGGTGGTCAGGCAAATATTTAAAGCCTCTGTTCCAGTATGTCCCATTCAACACAACAGACCTATTAAACTGGAAACAGCATTATGGACCCCTGTCAGCCAAACTTCCAGAAGTTGTTGATTTATTTGGAAGAAGAACAGAAGCCCTCTTAGACAATCCCATTAAAGAGAAAATAACTACAGAGACCTCTCCTGAAATAAGTGCAGAAAAAAAGTGCACTATGAAGAATTAATTTACATGATTCAAGCACCAGGGTATGAAAGTAAAAAGCCCACCATGGTGTATAAATTGAGCAAAACCATTTTGGGCTGAAGCAGTCAGCCAGAAATTGGAATACATGTCTAGACAAAATATTGAAGGGTCTTGAGTTCAAGAATTGCAAAGCTGATCAAATTTAAACAACAAATGGAAGGCTTTGAACAAAATAGACTGTAATTTGAAATAGTAAGTAATACTTAAGTAAGAAACTCAGGAAGGAGAACCAAAACCTTCTAGTTCGTATTGAAAATATTTCAAAACAACATGCAAATCAAGAAAACAAAATGAAAGAGCAAGAAGAGCAATCAGAAAAAGAACAGAAAAATCTAACCTTAATTTTGGAGCAGAAAGAGTCTCTGAACTCTGATCTCACAAATAAGAACTGCGAAACGTGCAAGCTGAATTCTGTTTGTGGTTCTTTTTGAGAAAGCAGAAGTCCAGCAAACCAAGATTACTTACGAAGAGCAGCTTGAATTTAAAGAAGCAGATAGTGTTTTCCAATGCATCTAAAGAAGAGGAAATTACTAAACTAATTTAGGAAAAAAAATACTACTGAAAGTAATTCTAGGCAGTATCAAAGTAGAACTGATAAATTTGGCAAACTGAAGACCTCTCACCAAGATGAGCTATCAGAGTTATTACAAAAACTTGAAGCCTCGCTTACTGGCCAATTAGTTGTGCCTTTTTGGGGCTTGGCAAGCTGCCAAACAAACTTGCTTTAACCTAACTTTATTTAATTATGCTTGAGTGTCAGTGTCACCCCCTCCCACGAAGCAAAGGCTGTAACTATATGTCTGAGCCTGGCTGTGGTCAATTGCTGTTTCCGGCTCCAGCCAAAGGGGGGAGGGAAAGTGTCCTTTTGAAATTCAAGCCTCCGCTCACCCCCCTCTTCAGCAATGCTAATTAAACAAACAAACCTACAAGCCAGTTGTCCGATAAGAAATTCACTCTATCAAAGGCAGAAGGTTTGAGATATATTTGTGAAGACTGTCTGTCACTAAGACGGAACAAGGAAGTTAATTTGGCAGGAGGAAAATTGAACACAACTGTCCTCGCTGAATGACTGAGTGAAAAAATCTGTCAAGCATAGTGACAAGTCTTTGTAGAGACAAAGTAGAAGAAAAGAAGAGAGATAAATGTGCAAGGAGTTGGTGGCTCCTACAACTGCTGCCCTTTTTCCTGAAAACTTTAACATGTTTCCTAAATGGGAGAGACTTCAAACAATGTCCAATTCCCTTATTGTGCCATCACCTAATCCAAACGATGCCTTCTTTATGCTCTGTCTTAGAAGAATACAGAAAGATTGCAAAATGCATCAGAACTATTTGTAATTTTGCTGAAGCGATTGCTGGGAGATCCAGGCTGGAAAGAGATGATGCATGCAGAAAAGAAAAATATATATATAATAAAGTAAAAAAAAAATGCTTGAACTAGGCTTCCTCAAGGATTTCAAAATTCACCTACCTTTTTTTGGCAATGCTTTTGCCTCAGAATTAGATGATTTTCAGCCATGTGAGAATGAAGACATGGTCCTCCAATATGTGGCTAATGTTAAGTCACTGGACAGTCAAAAGAGACTTGCAGGGACAATACTGCTCAGTTACTTCATCTATCAAATGAATACAGGCTATTGTAAGTTACCCTCTCCCATGAAGTCAAAACCAGAGATGTATAGGACATAAGAAACAGGAAGCTATATGTCGAATTGCTGAAGCCAACTCACAGAGAATAATTTAAGAGGGTTTTTTGGACACAAACTTTGCCCTATTAAAGAAAATAAAATAAAATAATCACTCTATGAGTCCACAAAAGGGGGGAGAAAAAGGAGGAAAAGAGGAAAAGGAAAAGAGAAAAAAGGAGAAAAAAAGGACCCCTTTTTTGGACATATGACTTTGAAATCACCATTGTCTGTTTGTGAACTCAAAGAGTAATATTTGCTCTACGAGTCCTAATTCAAGAAAAAGGAAGCTGCCAACACCCCATGGCTATCTGTCGGAACAGCTGGACAGAGTGCTAGGTTCAAAAAGTTATCACTTTAGCAATGGAAGCAAAAGAATAATGATTTCCAGGTCTGCTAGTTCTGCAGAGCAAAATTGGAACAGAACTGATGCAAATTTTGGGAATGACTCACTCAGTGACAGTGACTCACTTAATGACGGTGTCAGCGTCAGAGAGGAGAAACTGAAAAAACTGAACAAGATATGAAACAACAAAGGATTGACACCCAGAAGCAGTCAATGCCACGCAGGTTAGAACAAATGGAATCTACCTGACAGGTATTCTGTAATAAAGTTAAAGTGTGTAATGTATGAAGTATTGGCATTACCTAAGGTTGAACATGATTGTATGCAAGTCATAGAAAGCAGCCCACTCCCAAAAAGCACAAGAGCTCAGGCAGTAGAACTTTGGGCCCTAACATCTGCCCTGGAAAAAGCATGAAATGAGAACATAAAACATTTAGACTGACTCTAAGTATGTATTCCTCACATTACATGTACATGCTGTCATTTATAAAGAGAGAGGTTTGTTAACAAAGACCAAAGAGAATAGCAGTCATGCATTGTAAGGGACATCAAAAAGGGTCAAGATGAAGTTGCCCTAGGAAACCGGGCAGCAGATAGAGAAGCAAGATTGTCAGCAACCCGAGATAATGAAATCTATCCTGACATAACATCCTGTGTGGCATTAGAAATACCAAAAAGTCTGTATCCTAGATATTCTCAACCTGAGGAACTACAAGCAACTGTAGATTTGAATAGACATAAGCAGGGAAAAGGATTTTTTGTAAAAGGTGCTCATTCAACAACTCAAATGGGGCAAGAGTACCCTAGCAGAAGTTAAAAGAGATTAAAAGAAGATAATACCTTTACTCATTATGTGCACATGCAACTGAAAGATGTAACACTTGTGCTCAAGTTAATCCAAAACAGGGACCTACTTTCCTGCCAGGAAGTCAACCTACAAGATATTATCCTATGAATTCATTAGTTGTTGATTCCACAGATGTGCCTAAATATGGACTATATAAAGCAATGCTAGTCTTTGTGTAAACCTATACAAGGTGGTCTGAATGTTTCCCCACCACGACAAAGCAGGCACGTGAGGTGTCTAGAATCTTACTTAAAGACTTTATTCCCCAATATAGAATACCCTCATTTATATCATCTGACAATGGTCCAGAATTTGTATGAAAAAGTGTGCTAATTAGGCTATCTCCTTTTGAAATGATGTTTTGGGAGACCCTAGTTATTATTGCTATTTTAATTGTTCATTTTGTTCTTTTCTTATAAATGTGAAAATTAGTAATAACTTGAAAAATCATATAGGGGACTTAGGTCAGATAGAGCCAAATAGTGGGAGAATTGAACAAGCAAATACAAGCTATCCAACAGTAATGTGTATTCCTAACCCCACCTTTTCTGACTACCCCTAGACATAATATCCAAGTAGGAGACAAAGTATGGGTAAAATATTGGAAAGGGAAAATCGTGAAAGGACCGTGTACTGTGGTTATTTGTTCTCCCCTTACAGTAAAAGCTAATGCGCAGCTAATGAGTGTTGGGAAGCGAAGCCAGATGAAGCCTGTCCTCTAGTGCTGCATTTGAAGAAATGCCCCCTATAATTGCCCTACCAGGCAACGGGCAAGCAACATACGGGGAAGAAGAAGCCTTACTGGAGTCACTCCTGGAAGCTGACTTCTCTTCGTACGGCTGAAGATTTGGACAAGGAAACAACTTTTAATACAGTATATTGAGGAAATATGTGTTGGTTCTAGGAATGGTAGTTCAATCATATGTTGTCATAAGTGTACTGGGTTTAATGTATGTAAGTTTGATATTTCTGTTTATAGTTTGTTGTATAGGATATTTATTTTGCTGGAACAACTCTCGGCCTGAACAGACAGACACTGTTCCTGTAATTATTAATTGGGCTAGTGAAAAGTGGGAATCCCTTAAGGAGACTGATGTTTGAAGAACCTTGGGAATGGATTCTCTATAGCATATTGATAATTCTGGGATCATGGATACTATACTTAGCAAATAAGACTTGGTTTTGTGGAACACCTAAAACTGAACTTTCCCTAGCCTCACATGCTTCAGCCCATCTCCCTGATGTGGTAAGTTCTGTAATTAAAACAGCTCCCCTAGATAAGGCTGTGTAAATTAAGCTGGATAAGATTCTTCTGATGTCAGGCATGGTTTTTTCTATGGCTTGGATTATTAATCACCAGTGACCTGCTGAGTGACAAGCCTGGGAATGGGCATTTAACTCTTCCTACTCCTAAGGAAGGCCCAGGGGATGCTGCAGATCCTAGAGAACAAAAGAGTACATGGGAATGATGTGTGGTTTTCATGGCTACCAATTAGATATGAAGTCAGTAAAAGAAAAAGAACTGTTAAATGTCTGAAAGTAATGAGATTTGAGAGTAACCAGGTTGAATTCCTTGCTTTTTTGCTTTCTGTTATCTATCGCTATCGCTAATGTATCAGCTTTTGTAACGTTATAATTATCTGTGAGACTCAACTATTATTAGATTAAGTTAGAGTCTCAAAGGGGGGGGGTGAAGCAGGACGTAAAATAAAGCAAAGTCATTAAGTGAAACAATAGGCTATAAACGGGGTTGGACTAGATGACCTGTAAGGGACCCTTTCTAGCACTAACATTAGAGAAGTAAAAAGGTCCTTTGCTCTGGAAAAACACAAAGAGGAAGTTGCTAGGCTTTCCTAAGATTCGGCTGACCACAGGCTGACCACAAACAGACACAGGAAACATAGAGAAATTTAAAGGTGTTAACATAAAACCTATGAAGAAAACATGCATACGTGTCAATAAGAGAAAGACGTGTAACTCTCTAGCCAATCACTGAAGTTTTTGTGTCTTTTGTAACTGTGGAAAAATACTTTAAATATCTTGTCTTTCTGATGAGAAATCAGTTCAGTACAGAATTTCAAATGTCTGAACCTTATCTGTACAGATAATAAAAAGCTTATCTTACTCCTCTCTGGCTGGTATCACTTCCTGTTCTGCAACAGTTCCATATTTTGTCCCATAAGTCCAGTTCAATATTGTAGCCGAAATTTTGTGCCCATACTATCATCACTTCTTTTACTATTTCCTCCTCCATTTTTACCTTAAGTATACAATTATATAATTTTGACATTATTTTTTCCTCTGATCCTAATAAAATTTTATCCAGATCTTGGTCTTTTTCTTGGAAACCGAATTGTGATATGTCTTTTTTGTATTCTTTTTGAATTTGTAAATATGGCCACCAATCAATCTTTTTTCCCTGTAATGCCAATTCCTTTCTTGTTTTTAAGTTGTTGTGTTCGTCAAGTAGTTCCTTATATGTAATTTTTTTGTTCAAATCTAACAAATTGGGATAGATTAGGGCTTCCATTGGGGATATCCATTTAGGCATTTGAATGTAATGCTTGTGTTTGATTTCTAACCAGTCTTCTAACAATGTTCCTCTAATGTGATGTCTCTGAAAATATTTATGTACTTGGTGTTTTCCTTCCCAAATGAAATTGTGCCAACCAATTTGTAGGTCATATCCTTCAATTGTTAAAATTCTTTTGTTTGTGAGTGTCACCCATTCCTTTATCCATGCTATTGTTGCTGCTTGATGATATGATTTCCAATCTGGCAATCCAAAACCGCCTCTTGTTCTTTTGTCTTGTAGTAATTTTTTTTAATTCTTGCTTTTTTTCCTGACCAAATAAATTTCATTATTAATTTATCTAAATCCGTATAAATTTTTTTCCCTAATTTTGTTGGAGCTGTTTGAAATAAGTAAAACAGTTTTGGTAAGATGTTCATTTTAATTGTGGCTATTTTTCCAATTAAAGAGATTTGTAATTTTGACCATGATTCCAAATCTTTTTGAATTTTATGTAATAGTTTAATATAGTTATCTTCTTTTATTGTTGTACAGTTGGCCGTCATCCAGATTCCTAAGTATTTTATTTTTTTGGTTGTTTGAATCCCTAATAGTTCCTCTAATTTCTTATCTTGTTTCTGTGAGCAGTTTTTTGTTATTATTTTTGTTTTGTCTTTATTAATTTTTAAACCAGCCACTTTTCCAAATTTTTCGACTTCCTTCATAATTTCGGGCCCAGAATTTTGGGAGTTTTCCAGAATGAAAACCATATCATCTGCAAATGCTTGTACTTTGTATTCTTCTTTCTTAATTTTCAGTCCTTTGATGTTTGGGTTTTTCCTAATTTGATTTAGCAGGGTTTCTAGTGCGAATATGAACAATAGGGGGGATAGGGGACATCCTTGTCTTACGCCTTTCTTTATTTCTATTATATCACTCATGTCGCCATTAATTAAAATTCTTGCCGTCTGTATTGAGTATATGGTTTCTATTGTTTTATTGAATTGCATATGTTTTAGTTGTGTAATAAAAAATTTCCAATCCAAATTATCAAAGGCTTTCTGTGCATCGATAAATATTAGTGCCAATTGTTGATTTGAATAGGTTTTGTAATATTCTAACACATTCATTATTATTCTTGTATTATTCCGAATTTGTCTTTTTGGAAGAAAGCCATTTTGGTCCGAATGTATCATTTGATTTAGTATTATTTTTAATCTTTCTGCCAATATTGTTGAAAAATTTTTATAGTCCGAATTTAATAGCGAAATTGGTCTGTAGTTTTTGATTATTGTCTTGTCCGTTTCTTCCTTTGGTATGAGTGTTATGTATGTCTCTTCCCATGATTTTGGTGTTCTGGCCTGATTTAATGCTTCATTGTATAGCCCTAACATTTCTATTTCCAAAGTGTCTTGAAATTTTTTGTATATCTCTGCCAGGAGCCCATCCGGTCCTGGTGTTTTGTTGGTTTTTTGTTTTTTGATGGCCTTTCTTAGTTCCTCAATTGTAATTTCTTTGTTTAGTGCTATCCTTTTTTCCTCTGGCAAGATTGGCAAGTCTGCATTGTCCAGGTATCCGTGAATATCTTCTTCTTGAATTTTTGTTCTTCCATATAAAGTTGCGTAGAAGTTTTGGATAATCTTCTTTTTTTCTTCTATTTCGTTGTGGAGTTTTCCTTCTTTGTCTTTAAGTTGTTGAATTGTCCTGTTTGCTCTTTCCTTCCTTAGTTTATGAGCTAACCATCTTCCAGGCTTATTTGCGTGCTCAAAGTAATTTTGCTTCATTTTTTTAATGTTTTGACTTATCTCATCTTGAGTTTCCAAATTAATCTTATGTTTTATTAGGTCTCTTGCCTCTTTGTATTTATTATTAGATGGATCTTTTTGTAATAGGATTTCTTGTTCTCTAAGTTTGGTATTTAGATCATCTAGTTTAAATTTCTTTTCTTTGTTTTTCTTTATTGTATATGCTATGGTTAACCCTCTCAGATATGCTTTCATTGTGTCCCATGTATTTTGGGTTGATGTTTGCTCTTTAATATTTTCTTTAAAGAAAAATCCTAATTCTTTTTCAATTTTTTGATAATATTCTTTTTCCAATAAAATATTTTGATTCAGAGACCATCGACATATTTTTTTCCTCCGTCCTTTCCATTTTATTGCAACTGGATGGTGGTCAGCCCATTTGTTGGATAAGATATCAATATATTCAATGTCCATTACCATTTCATTGTTCATCCAGGCCATGTCTATATGCGACCAGGATTGATGCAGGTTTGAGTAAAACGTGTACTGCTTTTTTTGAGGGTTCAATTTCCTCCATGCATCTTCTATATCTAATTCCTTGATCATGTTAAGAAATGTATTCGGTAGTTGTCTTCTGGTTTTTTTTATTTGTGCAATTGTAGTCCATTTTACTGTCTACTATGGCATTAAAGTCTCCTATAATACATATATTTTTCCATTCTATTTCTGTTACTATTTTATGCAATTTTGAATAAAAAAATTTTTGTTGTTTATTTGGTGCATATATCGCAACTAACAATATTTGTTTTTTCCCTATTGTTATCTCCACAATAAGAATCCTGCCTTCCTCATCCGCATGTATTAATTTTGAATTTAAATGGTTTTTTACATATATAGCAATTCCTCTTTTTTTTGTTTGTGGTAGAGCGCAGTATAGTTTTCCTAATTTTGGGTAGATTAGTAGCTTTTCAGATTCTTTTTTTATATGCACCTCTTGCATAGAAATTATGTCCATGTTCTGTTTTTTAAGATCTAGCAGTACACGTTTCCTCTTTATGGGTGAATTTAATCTATTAATGTTTATTGATAATAGGTTAAGTTCTTGTTCATCCTCCTTATTACTTTGTAATTCCCTTTGAAAGCATTTCCGTTTGCGCTCTTGTTCTTGCTCGTGCTCCTTCATGTTTCGCTATGCCATTACTAACTCTTCTTTCCCGCTCTTCCTGTTGGTAGCTAGCTCCTAATTTCTCCAAGCTTCTAGTTATTCTTGTTTCTCTATTACTTTGATCTTCTTCTCCATCTACTAGTTGGTCATAGAATTCCTGTGCCTTCTCTATATTGTCTATCTTAAATTTCCTGTCCCTCCAAGTAATTAACATCCCCCTCTGGGATGAGCCATCTAAACATTATCCTTTGTTTAAAGAGCTGTGTTGACAGAAAGTTATATATTTTCCTTTTATCTCTTATCCTTCATGGTATTTGTTTGAGAATTAAAATTTCTTTTCCCATATATGTTAAAGTATCATCTCTTACAGTATTAAGAATTCCATCTCTCATTGCTCTTCTCAAAAATCTGATATGTACTTCCCTCGGGTGCTTGTGTTTTCTGGCATAGCTAGTATTAATTCTGTATACTTCATCTATTTCTCTCATTACGTCTTCCCTGCTTCTATCTAATATTTTCCCCAGTATTTCAACCATTATTTCCAGTAATTTTTCATCTTTTGTTTCAGTAATATTTTGGAATCTTAAATAGAACATAGATTTCTCCATTTCTAAATGGGAGATGGCTTCCTCGAGATTTTTGTTTATCTCCTCTAATTTGTTGTCTGTTTTATCTTGCCTTTTCTCGACTTTATCTGTTCTTTCTACCACTTCTTGGATTTGTTTTTGACTAATTGCCAGTGCTGTTTGAATCACACCCACTCTGTCATCAAGTTTTGTCATATTGTTTTTAACCTCAGTCATTTCATTTTTTACCCCATCCATTCTGTTTGATAAGTTCTCCTGCATCTTTAATATTATTTATTGCAAGGAGTGTATAGAAGTTTGTATACCCTGCATCTCTGCATTTGAGGTTGTCTTTTCATTGCTTGCAGCACTGCTTGCAGCACTTTCCTGTGGTCTTTGACCTGCTGGGGATGGTGTTGCAGTCAATGTTTTTTTACCCCCTTTTGTTAGTGTTGTCGTCATGGTGGACATTTGAATTACCTTAAATATATCGTTCCACTTTACCATCAATTACAGGTTATCTCTCTTTTTGTTTCAATAACTATCTTATCTATAGAGTTAATAACAATATATAGTGCAGGAAAAATCAATAACCGTTATATTCACAGTTTGCAGTAGTATTAATATCTAATAATAGTTTTAACAGTTAATTTTACAGTATTTATCTATATATCAATAACTTTCAAAAAATAAATAGAGTAACTATATGTATCAGTATAAATATAGGTATGAGTATAATCTAATATTTAAATATAAATATATAATTATGATATAGTTATAGTATAGTATTTAATTCTAAATATTATTATATATATCGTTGCAGGTATAACACAATCAGTTAATTGACCATTAATATTGGAATTCTATATGGTAGAGTATATTAGAATATCTTAGGTTATTAAGAGAAGAAAAAAGTAAGAAAGAGCAAAAGAGAAGGAGTTGAGAAGAAAGAAAAAGGTTTGTAGCACAAAAAGGGAAAAAAGAAAAAAAAAGAAAATATATAGTTCTTGGATTTAGAGTCCAACCTTTCCGCAAAGTTAAGTCCAACTTTCTTATTGCTTATTTTTCTTCGTTCTGGTATTCCTGATTTTCCAAAATGGTGTCTCTTTATTTATTTATTTATTTTTCAAGATCCCTTTTACAGTTTTTCTCCGTCTTTTACCTTCTATCTGTCTTCCGACTTTCAATCAACCGACTTTCAATCAACCTCAGTCACTTTCCTTTCCTTTCCGGGATCTCCCTCTCGTCCTCGTATTTTCCAAAAAAGTCACTCTTGTCTCCGCTTCCCGATCCCTTCAACACTTCCTCTGTCCCGTCTCATCACTTACTTTACTTTCTCTCCGTTCCTGTCGCCAATTCGCCACTATTCAGTCCTCTCCGGATCTCTTTTAAATTTTTTTCCTTTTGGTTCACTTCTCTCGATAAAGAAGCTTTCTTAAATTGCGAAGTATAGTTTGGGTTCACGATAGGACTCGCTGTTCTATTTCCGCCTTCCTCCTTGTTAGGCTGACAGCCACGTCTTTGAATCGGCCATTGAATGGCCGATCTCTTTCTTGCTTGATCTGAGGGTACCTCTCGTTCTGTTCGAAGATCGCCTTTCTTCTCCAGAGACTCCGAGGTCACCCCTCTCTATCGGTGCTCTTTCCCAGAGCCGACCTTGCCTCGAGCGGCCTCAAAAGCAAGAAATACCGGGCGCGCCAGACGGAGCTCCGTCGGCTTGCTCGCACCGGTGTGACGTCAGCGCCGGAAGTCTCAAATTTTAGTTCTATCATTAACACTCTTCCCTCTGTATCTTGATATTTTAATTTGGCCTCAATTCCTTTCCTAATGTATACAGCTATTCCCCTCTGTTTCTGTTCCGCTAGTGCTGTATACAATACTCCTAATTTTGGGAATTCTAAACATTTTCTATGTTGTTCTTTTATGTGTACCTCTTGTAGGCATGTTATATCCGTATCTTGTTTTGCTAATTTTGTTAATAATTGTTTTCTTTTGGCAGGTGCATTTAATCCATTAACATTGATCGATATTAGCCTGAGTTCTTCTTCCATTGTTCTACTTGTATCTTCTATTTATTCTAGCTTCTCTTTGTGGTCGTGTTCTTATGATGGTTCCTTCCTTTTCCTTTTGTCCCTTTTCTTCCTTACTCTCTATCTCTGATTCTATATCTTTTATCTCCTGCTGCTGATCTTCCTGACTCCTAAGTTCTAGTTCCTCTCTGCTACTACTCTCTTCTCTACTCTCTTCTTCCACCCCTTCCAATTGGTTGTGGAATTCTTTGGCCTTGTCTAAATTGTCAATCTTGATTTTTCTCTCCTGCCATGTCACTAGTATCCCTTCTGGAATTAACCATCTAAATAAGATATTTCTTTTAATCAGCTGTGTGGTGAGAAATCTATACTCTCTTCTCTGTTCTCTTACTTTTTGGGGGATTTGTTTTAATGTTTGTATTTCTTTGTTCTTATAAATCATTGGTTCATCTCTTGTGATCATATAGATTGTGTCTCTAACCTTCTTTCTCGCGAATGGACTTCTCGTGGCAGTTTGTAGCGCCTAGCATAATTTGTATGAATTCAATATACTTCATCGATTTCTAGTAATATTTCTTGCCTATCCTTTTGTAGTGCTCCCGCTATCAAATCTGCCATAATAGTACCTAGATCTTCTTCCTTTTCTTCTATTACGTTCTGGAATCTCAAATAAAACGCCGCATGTTCCATTTCTAAATGGATAATTGATTCTCCCAGTTCTTTATTTATTGCCATCATTTTTTTGTCTACTACTTCAACTTTTTTTCGGTTTGTTCTGACTTCACCTCTACTGTTTTTATTCTTCTTCATTTTTTCAATTGTTTGTTGAATCATCTCTATTCTATTATCCATTTTATTAATATCTCCTTTGAATTCCACATGGTTTCTGGACATTGTTTCCTGCATCTTTAGCATTGTTTCCTGGATGGCTACCAATGTTGTCTGTATAGTTTGCATATTTGACATTACGGTTTGTTTTTCTGTCCCCAACATTCCTTCTATTGTTCTCTGGCCCACTGGGGATGGGGGTGTTAATTATGGGGTTGATGTTGTTGTTTTTTTCCTGTTCTTAATGTAGTTATTGTGGTACTTGTCATATTATACAGCTTTAAACTACTTTGTTCTGTAATTCTCAGCTTAATTCATCTCTATGTAATACCCTTTTTAGTCAATCTCCACCTTAGCTCAATACTATTTATTCTTTATACCTTTGTATTTAATCCCTTCTTTATAGCTTAGCTATCTTATTGATCTCTAAATATTCAATACCACTTTATAGTTATATAGTTTCGTGGATTACTACTTTCACAGCATTCAAATTAATCAAAATACATATAACAATCAATCAGTTAATTATAGATAAATGAGCTTATATCACTAAATCAATTATTAATCTAACTCTTATCTTAATGTCAAATATCTACCGTATATATAGCCTGTATCTTCAATCACTTATTACTTTTAAGGTTCTTCCTAAATCTCCGTTTCTTCTTTGTTTTCTTTCTTTTCTTCCACTACTACTATCCCTTCTTTTCTTTCCAACTCCCCAAACTCCCTTTTTTTCCCACCAACACAGTTCACTTTCTTTATTCCTTTTACTAACTTCCCAGTCCTTTTAAATCACTGTTCTCTTACTCCAACCTTCCTTAGTCCATTATTGATCGCTATAATCTCTCATGCCAGCACTTCCCGTAGTCTCTATCTCCAACTTTCCGTTGCCTTCTGCTTCTTCCTCGTCTGCAGTCAATCCGCTCCTACCACTCACACCACCGAACCTCGACTTTTCCCTCTCCGACTTGCTGTTGCCTTCTACTCCTTCCTCCTTCGTCCACCGTCAATCCACTCCTGCCACTCACACCACCGAGCCCGGTCCTTTCTTTCTCCAACTTTCCATTGCTTTCCACTCCTTCCTCGTCCTCCTTCATCGACCGTCAATCCGTTCGTAATGTTCTCATCTCCAAATCTCTTCTTCGCTATCTCCAACTTTCTGTTTCCTTCTGCTCCTTCCTCTTCTCCGTCCGCTTCCCATCTGCAGTTGATCTGATCCTTTCACTCAAGCCGCCAGTTTCAATCGTCTACTCCATTTTCGTCTACTCCATTTTCACATTAACATCTCCTTCTCTCTCACTCTCACTATTTCGCACTTTCGTCAAACTGGGATTTTCGGATTTTAGTTTCTTTCTTATTTTTTCTTATTTCTCTCTCAGCCACTTTCTCCACCATATATTAATCTTCTTCTCTTGGGGCTCTTATCATAAAGTTCTTTTCTCTTTTGTCCCGATCCTTGGGTGTTCTAATTTGCTGACTCACAGCTCTTCCCACTGGGTCGCCGCTTACTTTAAGGTTTCCCTCTCCAATAGAGCTTCCTTTTTGCACCGAAAATCACAAGCTTATTTTTCTTCAGGCACTCTTCTTCTATATTGTTTGGAATATTTTACTTACTTCAAATGACACAGTCTGTTAAGTATATTTTTGCTTCCTCATCTGCTGTGGCTTGTCAGGGCTTCGGGTCTGCCATTTCGCAATAGCAGACACACTCACGCTGGGTTTAAGGGGTTTCCTTTCATTACAGCAGGTGATTGCCTTTCACCTTGCTGCCCCCCAGGCTTCCCCTTTATTTCACGTGGCTCTCCAGGCTCTCCATGCCCCGAAGGGACCCCCAAACATGAAAGAATCAGAGTTAGAGAACGGAGATCATTCTCTTTCTTCCACGTCACCTCAACTTCGCCACCGGAAGTCTCACCTCATAAGATGTTCTATCGAGCAGCATTTATAATCCAGAATGGCCCACCAAATTTCCCCGTGTCTCATTAATCCACATTGTCAACTGTTCAGTTTCAAGGGCGATTCCTGGTGTTTATAGACTTCAAAAGGCTCACCAGTTACTCCCAACCAGCCAAAAAGCAATGGGGTGCGTGGAGGCCTCCCGGGGTGTCCATGCGTCCCATTTTTGGCCTCCCCCGCCTCCAGAAGATAGAGAAAGAGAGAGAAAGAGAGAGAGAGAGAGAGAGAGAGAGAGAGAGAGAGAGAGAGAAAGAAAGAAAGAAAGAAAGAAAGAAAGAGAGAGGGGGGAGGGAAAGAGAGAGACAAGACAGAGAGAGACAGAGATAGACACAGAGAGAGACAGAGACCGAGAGAGGGAGGAAAAGAGAGAGAGACGAGATCGTTGATTGTAAGCTCCTTGGGGCTGAGAAGAATTGCTGCAAAACAGTTTCCTGAAGTGGACCACTAGACTCCTAAACAACCTAAAAAACTAGTAAAAAGATCTAGTAAAAAGAAAAGTCAACCAAAAGAGCAACATGCAAACAAAAGCAAATAAAACATCCCCAGGAGCAAAACAAATTAAAGTTTCATTTGTGTGTATTGTTTAATGGACTGCTAAATTGGCCATGCCCACCCAGTCACATGACCACCTAGCCACACCCGCCCGGTCTGCCCCCCCCCCAACAGTCTGAGGGACCGTGAAGTGACCCCGTTTAAAAAGTTTGAGGACCCCTGCTTTAGCCCCTTAGGGTCCCCCAACAAAGAATCGGCCGGGATTTCGCGGAGCCCCGCTATCCCGACCGTCTTGCAGTGACGCCAAACTGGAAGTCCCAAGAAGCTTCTTTTGAAGAAGCTTCTTTTGAAGAAGCTTCTTGGATAAGAAGCAAAACATCTTCAATGGAAAACCAGAAAGTCCAGTTGCCTCTTGAAAAAGCACCTTTGGGACAACATTACAAGGACGGACCAAAAATAACCATTTTAATTTCAGAGCTCTCCTTGCAGTTTAAGCAAAAGAAACTACATGGTAATGGAATTCTAATTTGGCTCAGTCAAGTGTTCTGCATGATAGCCTTCATGTTTGGTTCCTTCAATACAGCCACCATGATTAAGCTATGCCTAAGGCTTAGGTATCTCTCTTCTATTATGGCCAAAAACATGTGGTTATGTTGTGGATTTCTAATTCTGTAAGCTGACCAGAGTCACCGTGTGTGACTTGGGCGGCCATATAAATTTGTTTAATAAATTAAAAACCCTACCTCCATCATATCCACCCTTTATTTCTCTTGACCTCTGGGTCCTAATACAAGCATGAAAAGCCATCTTTGGTGGGAAAGGGAGAAGAGGACCTTTAACAAGTAGGTAGCTACCATGCTATCTTGCTGAAAGCCACTAGGAAAGTTTGATAATGTGCTAATGCAGAAACCAGCAGGAAAAGAAAGAAGATAACTGTTTGTCTATATCAAAGAGCCATTTGGACCCGTTTCCCACAGAAAAGAAAACATCGGGAGCCACAAAACCTGGGTGGGCGTGGCCAACTCAATGTCACTCACTCCCACCCAGTCACATGACCCCCTAGCCATGCATACCCAGCCGGTCATTAGGGCAGACAACTGGTTGTTAAAAAAACCAGGAGCCACAAAACCCTTTGACCCCCCCTCTCCCTCTCCCCCTCTCTCTCCCCCTCCCTCTCTCCCCTCTCTGTGTATCTCTCTCCCCCCCTCTCTCTCCCCCCTCTCTGTATCTCTCTGTGTGTATCTATCTCCCCCTATCTCCCCCCTCTGTATCTCTCTCTCTCTCTCTCTCCTGTCTCCCCCCCTCTCTCGCCCCCTCTCTGATTGTGATATGAGGCGTCGAGCAGGCCATGAGGCACTCTCGCAGTGCCTTGCACAGCATAGTGAACTTTAGCGCGCTTCACATTGGGGGAGATGGTGTCCCCTCCTCCTCCTGGAGCCCATTATGACATGGAGCCACAATGCGACCCTGTCCCACTCGCCCCAGCAACAGTATGCAGCTTACAGCTCCCAGCCCAAAGCGGTGGGAGGCGAGGGCTGCCTTGAGCCAAATGTAGCCCGAAGGCAAATATAGGGCCGCTTCGCTCCTGCACTAAGTCTCCGGCCATCGCCTTGCCATGTCCCCTTCCCCCTACCCCCAGCAGCTCTTTGGCTGAGCTTGGCGGGCACGAACTCCAGCCCCAAGCGACAAGAGGCAAAGGCTGCCTTGAGCACAAATGTTGCACAAAGGCATTTACAGGGCCACTTTGCTCCTGCACTAAGACTCCAGCGACCCTCCTCCTCCTCCTCCCACTCCTCCTCCTCTCGCGACCCCCTTGCCGGCTGTGGTGAGACTGGGAGGGTGCATACTAGCGGGAAGACCCTCCTCAAGCGAGCAGCTGGGCTCGGCAAAAGTGCAGAAAAGGTGCACACAGGGTGGGCGGGCACTCGCTTGAGGGTCTCCCCATTTGTGCGCCTCTCCAGCCCCATCACAGCCGGCCAGGGGATCGCAAGAGGAGAAGGAGGGGGAGGAGGAGGAGGGTCGCTCTCGCCGGGTTTTTGAGAGAGAAGAGACACAGAGACAGAGAGATACAGAGATACACACACACTTTAGTTTAAAAGCATCCTCCAGGCGGCGAAAGTTCCCCGTGCATGTTTTAAAGCCGCAGCGCCCAGCTGCGGGCACGTCCCCCTTTTTGTCGTCCCCTCCTCCCAGAAGTTCCAGCAAGAATGAGGCGCCGGAGAATCAGCTCCAGTCACTTCTCTGTCACCCACCGTTGCCCTTACCTTCTCAGGCTAGGCAAGGAATGACTGGGAGGGGAGGGCGAGGGGCAGGGCCAGTCAATGATGGGATCACCCGACAGGGAGCCACAGCAGAGGGCCCAAAGAGCCGCATGTGGCTCTGGAGCCACAGGTTGCAGACCCCTGGTCTATATAAATGAGTTACTAACTACCTCAGGAAAGTACTGAATGTTCAAAATCTTAGAGAAAATAAATAGGTAAATACATCTCTGCCATCGGTAAATGTCAGAATCGTGGTGAAGACTGACAGGGCAAAACTCAAGGGCAAAACTGATGCTGAAAGTTGTCCTTATTTACCGTATTTTTTGGAGTATAAGACACCCCCCCCAAAAGAGGGTGAAAATTTGGGTGCGTCTTATACACAGAATGTAGCCCCACCCACGCACCCCCACCCTTTGGCCTCTGCCTCCCAGCAATTTGCCTCCTTGCAGCAAACAGCGCACAGCCTGATTAGCACAAGCAAGTGATTGTCAGCCTCCCAACCATCAGCTGTTTCAGGCTGCAGGCAGGAATAGGCTATGGCAATCCCTGCAGCCTGAAACTATTAGTTGCTTGTGCTAATCAGGCTGACTAAAACAGAGAGAGAAACTGAAATGGGCTGTTTGCTGCAAGGAGGCAAATTGCTGGGAGGTAGAGACAGAGGCAGATTTTTATTTTCTTGTGCTAATCAGGCTGTGCTGAAACTGAAACTGGCTGTTTGCTGTTTGCTGCAAGGAGGTAAGTCAATAACTATAAATGCCTATAGAATGTTCAAATTATTAGATTTATTTTTTAAAGACTGATTTATTATTGTTCTAGACAACTTTAAAAAATGAAGCTTTTTAAAATAAATGCTTGATCTGAAGAGGCCCAGTGCTATTATATCTTCTTTTAAATAGCAGAGAATAACGTATACTTCCAGAAAGCCACATCAATTTTAACAGCATCTGTACAAGTATAGTCTGAAATGTAACAGTGTCCTGTTGTAGTATTAAGATAAGGCAGCTGAGTTAGACCCTGACTTAGTCATGTTTGGAGTAGATCTATTTAAATAATTGGGAGGAGTTAGTGTGACTACATTTAAGAAAACTTTCTGGCATTAATATACTGCCATAATGTAGATTTCTCCAATTCTTTGCTGTTTCTATGGGTCAGGCACACATGCACAGAAATACATTGCAAACATCTGTACTGTTTGCTGTTTGCTGCAAGGAGGCAAATTGCTGGGAGGCAGAGGCAGATTTTTTTCTTCTTGTTTTCCTCCCCAAAAGCTAGGTGTGTCTTATACTTCAGAGAGTCTTCTACTCTGAAAAATACTGTAATTCACTTCAGTATTGCACAGCACAATGACATGATTGAAGAAAAGGAAAGTATGACCTTCAGCTACAGCAGGGGTGTCAAAGTCAAGGCCCACGGGCCGAATTCGGCCCGCAGGGTTCTTAGATCTTGCCCACAGGGCCGCCCTGAAAACAGTGAAAGACCGGCCCATGGTGCCTCTGCCAGTGAAAATGGAGCTTGGGAGGGCCACACATGGGTTGCAGGAGGCCATCACAGCCTCCCGAGCTCTGTTTTAGCTGCCAGAGTGCTCGGGCCGCCACGGGCACCCCTGACACAAGTGACACTGAGCTGGCCACGCCCACCCTGCCCCCAAGGTCAAACACAACCCTGATCTGGTCCTCAATGAAATTGAGTTTGACACCCCTGAGCTACAGTCAATCAGAATTGCTTGAGAAATGAAGCAATTTGCCACCTCTGGTCTAGGTATTTCTAATAAAATATTTACAAGAGAAAAGAGCAGATAATCTGGGTCATGAGCTAAAATACAAAAGTTAAACTGAACATTCAGAGATAATTCCAAGGAAGTAATCCAAGATATCACCTTAAGACCTCCAGGGTCAATAGGTAGCCTGGCAATACTGTATCCCTTTTAAAGCTGTGTATTAATATTGTCCAAAATAAATTACTTCCAAATGGTTGCTCCATGTCTTACTAGATATATTTGTAGAATACAGGGGATTCATACATTCTTTTCCTCAGGGATCTGTTCCTATACAAAAAACACAAAAACACAAACCTAACACAAAAAAACCTAGTCCAGATTTCAAAAGGTGTTTAGATGTGATCTTGATTTTTAGGCAACAACATCCTAGTTTGGTTTATTATATCAAGACAAGTGCAGTCCTATATTTCATTCTCCCCAAAGATACCCCTAAAGTGTGAGGTAAAAAGCTTTCAATTCTAAAATGACAAGCTCTTCAGCTGCCCCTCAAAATGGTGGATCAGGATCCTCCTCAACAGCCTATTTTTAACTCAACTGTTCATATTATTATGGGAGTAAAATAGGAAGAAGCCAGGAGGAGCAGGAGTTACCCTATCATCCCACACAGATATCACAAAAACATCATGGAAAGATGAAGTGGTCACATCAAAAGAAAAACTGCACAACTGGAGTGACTGATCTGAGGCAAAGTCCTCGTCCATCCATCATGAAGGTTGGGAGCTGATCACTCTGGAAGATTTAGGGGAGTTCCTTCCCACAACCTTGAAATCCTACATCTTCTTTGCCCGATCAGCAGCATCTAAGGCAGCCATATTTATTTATTTATTTAGTGTTCTTCTATGCCGCCCTACTCCCTGAGGACTCGGGGTGGCGTACAACATTTTAAGGAACAACTAAACAATTAAATTATTAAAAACAATTTAAAAAGAGTTTAAAAAAAGACATACAAAACCATGCATACATGGGGGAAAGTTGTCTCAAAATCACCCCACCTGCAGGAAGAGCCATGTCTTAATGGCTTTTTGGAAGGCCAGCAAGGTGGGGATAATTCGGATCTCTGGGGGTAGTTGGTTCCAGAGAACAGGGGCCCCTACAAAGAAGGCCTTCCCCCTAGGCCCCGCCAGCCGGCATTGTTTGGCTGACGGGACCCGGAGGAGACCCACTCTGTGGGACCTAACCAGTCCAAGGGAAGTATGAGGTAGGATGCGGTCCCGGAGGTAACCTGGTCCTAAGCCATGTAAGGCTTTAAAGATGATGATCAACACCTTGAATTGCACCCGGAGACCAATGGGCAACCAATGCAGCTGGCGGAGTATGGGTGTTACGTGGGTGTACCTTGAGACACCCACCACAGCATGCGCAGCCGCATTTTGCACCAGTTGAAGTCTCCGGATACTCTTCAAGGGTAGTGTTCTGTCCCCACGGGTATGCCCCCCAAAATAAGATGCACGGGAAGGAATTGGGAACAATACTCTTTTACTTTCAATAAAGTCTTAGCAAGAGTTGGAATCTTTTCAAAAGAATATCAGGTAATTAAGGGGTTATTTACAAAGTCTTCTCAGTAGATGGCTAGAGTCCCAGAAAGCAGTCAATTAGCGTTATCTCAACTCACGTAGGTTTGGCAGAAATCCAAATCTCATTAACACAGGAAAAATGTTCACCGCAGACACAAGAGCAAATGCTGGAACCACAGAACGGGGTTGTTCTCTGCAACGAAGCCCCTCGTGACAGACCCTTAAATACCCTCAGGGCGTGGTCAAGCCCTGCAGTACTACTCACGAGGAAGCCTCCTCCTGATTAGCCACTCATGTCTCTTTGAGAACCTGCGTGCTCTGGCATCAAGAAGAGGTTCCTCCTCTTCTCCTGAGTCACTAATCTCAGGAGATGCATCAGGCTCTAATTGTTCGCCAGCCTCTGACCCCACGTCCTCTTCACTCTCCGTCTCTGGTGCCAGGAACACCGGTCTTCTGTACTGCACCATCACTACCTCCGAATCCTCGGTATCGGCTGCTAATTGCACTGGACTCGACCTGGCCACAACAGGTAGCCCCATGTAGAGCGCATTACAGTAGTCCAATCTAGAGGTGACAAGGGCATGAGTGACTGTGAGTAGAGCCTCCTTCTCCAAGTATGGTCGCAATTGGTGCACCAGGCGAACCTGTGCAAAGGCTCCCCTAGCCACAGCTGTAAGATGTTGATCTAATTTTAGCTGTGGATCTAGGAGAACTCCCAAATTGCGGACCCGTTCTGAGGGAGTTAGTTTTTCTCCCCCCAAGAACCAAGGAGGGACAGTAGGAATAGTCCTTAGGGGGCAATATCCAGAGCCACTCAGTCTTGTCGGGGTTAAGTTTGAGCCTGTTCCTCCCCATCCAGATCCTGACATCGTCCAGGCATTGGCACATTACATCCGATCCGGTAGAGACCATATCATGTATGGGGGATACGCACTCGCTGCTTAAAAGCGATTGCGCGTCCCGGTCTCTACAGCTCACCCCGGATACTGGGTGGCTTAGATACTCAGGACCCGAGTCTTCGGCTGATGCTATGCAATGCCAGGTCCATGGTAAATAAAGGCCTCCTCATTCACGATCTTATTGTTGAGGGGGGAATGGACCTGGCGGGTATCACGGAGACCTGGTTTGGGCCGGAGGGAGGTGTCCCTCTGGTGGAGATTTGCCCACCAGGTTTCAGAGCATTCCATCAGCCGAGGGCTCAGGGGAGGGGCGGGGGGGGGTGGCGGTTGTTATTAATGAGGGTCTTGGGCCAAGGGAGACCACTGTGCCACAGATAGCTGGTTGTGAGTCCCTCCTTGTGAAATGGGGCCATGGGGTTCAGAAGGGCTTGCTGCTTACGTACCTGGCTCCCTGCCACATAGCAGCTGCCCTGCCTGAGCTACTCGACATGATAGCCACGGTGGCGGTTGACACACCCAGGCTTTTGGTCTTGGGAGATTTCAACCTGCCATCCGTTGGTGAAACATCTGAGTTGGCTCGGGAGTTCTTGGCTTCCATGACGGCCATGGACCTAACCCAGTTAGTTCATGGCCCCACACATGAGGGAGGACACACTCTAGACTTGATTTTTGTCTCTGGCCAGTGGTTGAGTGGTCTTGATATAGGGGATGTAGTCATTAAACCCTTGTCATGGTCAGATCACTCACTCCTTCACCTAGACCTCCATACCGCTTCCCCACGCCGCAGGGAGGCGGAACCAGTTAGATGGGTCCGCCCCAGGCGCCTGATGGACCCGGATAGGTTCCAGACGGAGCTTGGGCCACTTCCTGATGATCTAGCCCTCAACTCGGCCGAGGACCTGGTTGCCGCCTGGGACAGGGCGGCCGGTGGGGCCTTGGACCGAGTTGTGCCTTTGCGGCCTCTGACTCGGCTCTGATCCCGCTCGGCTCCCTGGTTTACTGAGGAGCTGAGGGAGATGAAGCGCCGGAAAAAACGCCTAGAGAGCGGTTGGAGGGCCAGTCTCTCTGAATCTGATCGAACACTGGTAAGGTCGCATATTAAGACCTACCTAGTGGCGATAAAAGCGGAGAAATCGAAGTATTTTTCCGCTCTTATCGCGTCATCAGAGAATCGTCCAACAGCCCTATTCAGGGTGACCCGTTCCTTACTCCATCAAGAAGCGCGGGAGGATCCCCTGGAAGGCAGGGCTGAGGACTTTGGACGATATCTGCATGACAAAATCGCTCAGATTCAGGGGGAACTGGACTCCAACTGGGTGGATACGGATGCGGTGACAGGGAATAGTCTTGAGAACGTTATCTGGGAAGAGTTTGACTCGGTGACCCCTGAGGATGTGGACAAGATTCTGGGGAGGCTCAGTGCAGCGACATGTTTATTGGACCCGTGTCCCTCCTGGTTAGTGCTGGCTACCCGGGAGGTTACACGAGGCTGGCTCTAGGGAATTATTAACGCTTCTTTGGGGGAGGGTTACTTCCCCACGGCTTTGAAAGAAGCGGTGGTGAGGCCTCTCCTCAAGAAGCCCTCCCTGGACCCAGCAATTTTAGCTAACTATCGCCCTGTCTCCAACCTTCGCTTCGTGGCGAAGGTTGTTGAGAGTGTGGTCGCACGACAGTTTCCCCAGTACTTGGAGGAATCATCATACCTAGATCCGTTCCAGTCGGGTTTCAGGGCCGGGCACAGCACGGAAACGGCATTGGTCGCATTGGTTGATGATCTCTGGAGGGCTCGGGACAGGGGTTGTTCCTCTGTCCTGGTCCTATTAGACCTCTCAGCGGCTTTTGATACCATCGACCATGGTATCATGCTGCACCGGCTGGAAGAGTTAGGGATAGGGGGCACCGTTTTTCGTTGGTTCTCCTTCTTTCTCTCCAACCGGTCGCAGTTTGTATTGGCAGGGGGGCAGAGGTCGTCCTCGAGGCTTCTTACATATGGAGTGCCCCAGGGGTCGAGTCTCTCGCCCCTTCTGTTCAACATCTATGTGAAGCCGCTGGGTGAGATCATCCGTGGCTTTGGGGTGAAGTACCATCAGTACGCCGATGATACACAGCTGTACATTTCCACCCCAGGCCACTCCAATGATGCCCTTGAAGTGATGTCCCGGTGCCTGGAAGCTGTGCGGATCTGGATGGGGAGAAACCGACTCAGGCTCAACCCTTCCAAGACGGAGTGGCTGTGGTTCCCAGCGTCTCGATATAGTCAGATGATTCCATCTCTGACTATCGGGGGCGAGTCTCTAGCCCCCACCGAAAGGGCTCACAATCTGGGTGTCCTCCTGGATCCACAGCTGTCCTTAGAGGACCATCTGACAGCTGTGACCAGGGCGGCCTTTTATCAGGTCCGCCTGATACGCCAGTTGCGGCCCTTTCTGGATCGGGATTCCCTGTGCACAGTCACCCATGCCCTAGTCACGTCGCGTCTGGACAACTGTAATGCTCTCTACATGGGGCTCCCCATGAAGAGCACCCAGAGGCTCCAACTGATCCAGAATACAGCCGCGCGGGTGGTTTCGGGGGCTAATTGGTGCTCCCATATAACACCCCTCCTGCGCGAGCTGCACTGGCTTCTGGTGGTCTACCGGGTGCGCTTCAAGGTGCTTGTTACTACCTTTAAAGCGCTCCATGGCATTGGACCTAGGTATCTCTGAGACCGCCTGCTGCCACAAACTGCCTCCCATCGACCAGTGCGCTCCCACAGAGAGGGCCTCCTCGGGGTGCCATCAGCCAAGCAGTGTAGGCTGGTGACGCCCAGGGGGAGGGCCTTCTCTGTGGGAGCACCCACCCTCTGGAATCAGCTCCCTCCAGACTTACGAACCATTCACGACCTGTCCACCTTCCGCCGTGCCCTCAAGACGTATTATTTTTATCAAGCCGGGCTGGCGTGAAAAAGTTTTTGGGTTTTTTAAAATTTTAAGATTTTACTAAATTTTAATTGTATTAAATCAGGGCCACATCAAATATTTTCTTTTAAATGTATTTTAATGTTTATATTGTGTTTTTACTTGGCTGTTCACCGCCCTGAGTCCCCTGGAGAAGGGCGGTATATAAATTTAATTAAACTAATTAAACTAAAAACTAAACATCCACTGCCTCCCTGAATTGAAACGGGGTGGAAATGTACAGCTGGGTGTCTTCAGCGTACTGTTGAAAACTCACCCCGTGTCGACGGATGATCTCCCCCAGCGGTTTCATGTAAATGTTGAACAGGATGTGCGAGAGGACCGAACCCTGTGGCACCCCCCAAGTCAGGGGCCTAGGAGACGACCTCTGTCCTCCTGTTAACACCGACTGCATCCTATCGGCGAGGTAAGAGGAGAACCACCCTAAAACAGTGCCTCCCACTCCCACCTCGCCGAGACGATGCAGAAGGATACCATGGTTGATGGTATCGAAAGCCGTTGAGAGGTCAAGTAGCACCAGGATGGAAGAATAGCCCCCATCCCGGGCTCACCAGAGATCATCCATCAAGGCGACCAAGGCAGTTTCTGTACTGTAGTTTCTGTTCTGTACTATTGCATGAGGCTGAGACCTAACGGCACGCGAATCATATAACTACAAACCAAAAATAGCAATAATACATTCAGGGTTAGTGCGCTTGAGATTGTGATTTTATTTTATTTCAAAATGACTGGCTTAGTTCAGTGTAATACTTGTTTTTCAGTTGTGTTTCGAAGTACTCTTTTCAAATTTGGATACTGTCCTCTTTTTAAAAATTACTAGTCAGAAAGAAGGCGTGGCCAGCACCGCAGCGCTACGGAGTTTCCGTGCGCTCCGCGGGGAAGCCCCAAATCCACGTCGTCCGGGGACCGGACCAGGTCAGAACCACCCAGGAGGGGTGGTGAAGAAGAGGAGCACCTGCTGGCGGACTGGGGGGGTGGCAAACCCCCCAGGGAGCCGGCTCAGTCTCCTCGACCGGGGGCGATCAGAAGACGACCTTTTAAAGTGTCATCCTTAGCCGCGGCGGTTACATCTGACAAGATTGAAGTTGCGAGCTGGAGTCATCTGGGAAAGAAAATTAAAGCGATGTACTGGAGAAGTTGAAGAAGGTGGAGGCTGGTGAGTCACACTGCCAAAAGAAATGTTAAAAGAATTATTCTAATATCAAAATGGGAACAAAAGGAGTGGAAATTAAGGAGCGGCTGTTAATAGGTGGATACAATGGTGCAACAAAATTAAAGGGACTTATAACTAAATCCCAACCTTTAAAGATCTGGAATTTTGCCTTAAAGATTTTTTAAAGGTGTAAGGAATCTGGAAAATAAATTTGGAGGAAATAATTTGAAATTGGAATCGATTAAAAATGGGAAAACTAAAACAGGAAATGCAGAGATCAGAAATGTGATTGGGAATGCCATCTGGTGGTTGGAAGAATTACTGTCATGGTAGAATACCTTTATGGATGTTTGGACAGCTGTCCTGACCTTGAACAAGAAAAAAAAACCTTTCTGAAAGTTGAGGAAATCTAAAATAGACTGCAAATTTGTTATTGCTTGAAAGAAAGCGTTTGGACTGACTTGGATAAGAAGGAGTATGAACAGATGTTAACAATAAAGAACAGAAGGACTTGGTCTTTTAATCACTACAACAAAAACTATAAAAGGCTGTGGAATATATTTTTATTAGCAGCTGGATGGACTATAGAAATTAGTGATTTCTGACTTTGAGACATGGAGATTAGTGATTATTAAGAATTGGTGGCATCTTTGAATGAACTTGGATTAAAGATTGAACCTGTTTAAGCTTTACTTGAGAACTGAGATTGTAAAGACATGGAGAAAATTGACTATGAAGAATTGGTTGGGTTCTTGAAAGATCTTTTTAAAGACCTTAGAAGATCTCTTGGAATTGGAACACTTGAGACAAGAAAGAACGAAGTACAAATGGAAAAAAAATGGAAAAGATAACAGAAGAAGAAAAGAAGATTGATGAAAATATTATAAATGATGATGAAAAGGGAAAGAATATTGAAAATGCAATGCTGATTAATGATTATGTTGAAACTTATAATGATTCCACTGGGTTTAACAGTGATAATAGAGATAAAGATATTAAAAATGATTATGTTCAGATTGATGATAAGGATTTTGAGATATATAAAGTTAAAAAGGGAATGGGGAAAATTAGACATATACAGAAAGTAGATCTAAGAAGAAGAAAAAAGCGTGGGAAAGGAGAAACTATTGGTATAAAGCTAAAAGAAAGAAGGAAAAGAAGTTAAGGAGATGGGGATGGAGGAAATATATATACAAAAATGAAATAGTCGAGAAATTAAAAGGAAATGGATGATGGTATTGAAATATTATAGAATTTTTTTTCTTTTTACTCATTTCCTTTTCCTTTTTATAATTATATTAGATTTAATTGTGCTAAGAATGTTAATTGTCTAGAATTTTGATATGTATAATCAATATGATTATTTTATTAAGAGTTAAGAATTTTTTGCTCTTTCTATATAGATTAATATTCCTTAAGAATTAAAGGATTTGGAGGTTTCCGGTGGCTCCGCGAGCTTCGTTGGACGCTCTTTATGAACGTCCGATCCCAGGCTCTGTAAAAGCCGCCAGATAAGCCACATCAGCTGTCTGGCAGCTTGGAAACTCCCGTCCTGGGCAAAGGGAGGGGAGAAGAGCAGATGGGTCGAGGTAGAGCCCCCTAGTACCCCAGAAGAAGCTCTGGGGTGCGAAGGGTGAGGGCTCCCTAGAAGCCTGTCAACAGCTCTGGACCTGGAATGCCTCCGCTTTTTTTTAGCGGAGCAAGAAGCCGCGACCATCTCTGCTTGAAACAAATGGATTTTAATATTTTAAACAAAGTAGCAGATGGAACATACCAGGAGGATCTAATTGCAAGTATTTTAACTTAACTCCGGTGTTTTTGTATTTTTGGGAAGTAACAAAGTAGCTAACATGCAAAAAGATGGCGCTTGGAATTTGAAAGGGCGTGGAGAAAGTGAAAGCTACTGAAAGCTAGTGAGAGTTCTGTTTGTTAATAGACGCTTGTAAGAAATCTTTTTATTTTTTACTCTTTACCTTGATGAACTTTGTTTTTTGGTTTTTTTAATAAATATACAAAAATTAATACAAATTGAAGATGTCCTTAAAACTGGCAAAGACTGTTCCTTTTAAAGGAATAGGAAGAGTTGAAAGTTTCCCCACCCATATTGTTAATCTGCAAGATTTTGCCCCTCCAACACAGACTCTAACATTTGAAAAGTGGCAGCAAGCCATGAAAGATATGCAGAAAGAAATTGCCTCAGTAGTTAATAAAAAAATTAAAGAAATTAATGGAAAAATTTACTGAAATTAATGAAAAAATACAAGCTGTTTCAGAGGAGTTTTCATCTCAGACTCAACAAACCAGAGACAATGTGGAATCTGTATTTAAAGATGTGGCAGTTAACATGGAATTATTGGAACAAGATGTGGCTGAAATTAAACAGACTACGGTGACTTTGGGTGAAAAAGTAACTGAGATTCAGAATAAAATTGAAGGAACTGAGGCAGAACGAATGATGATTCAGTATAAGGATATGGAATTTGCTTTACGGCTAAGAGTGGTAAAAGAAAACAAACAAGATAATTTAAAGGAAAAGATTTTGGATGCATTGGTGCAGATTTTGGGGGAAACAAAAGCGGAATTGGACTGGCAGATTGAAAAAGTATACCGTGTCAATTCCTGGTTTGCCAGACAAAATCATTTGCCAAGAGACATTGTAATATATTTTACTACAAAGACATTGCGAAATTGAATCTTACAGGCGACTTATAAAAATAAACTTAAGGTGGAAGAACAAGAGGTTTTGACATTTAAGGAAATTCCTCCAAAAATACTGAAAGCACGTAAAGATTATACCTTTCTGGTGGCAGAATTGAAAAAGCAACAGATAAGATACACATGGGGAATTCCGGCTGGACTATCGGTTACTTATAGGGGAGAAAGATACAATAGCAATAGCACTTAGACTTATATACCGCTTCATAGTGCTTTACAGCCCTCTCTAAGCGGTTTACAGAGTTCAGCATATTGCCCCCAACAATCTGGGTCCTCATTTTACCGACCTCAGAAGGATGGAAAGCTGAGTCAACCTTGAGCCTGGTGAGATTTGAACAGCTGAACTGCTGAACTAGCAGTAGCCTGCAGTGCTGCATTTAACCACTGCGCCATCTCGGCTCTTGGTACAGACTCAATACGATTTGTAAAGCAAAAGATTTTTTTGCCAATGTGTTAAAGGTGGGGAAACCAAAATCACCAGAAGACAAAAGAAATGAGGAAGTTAAAAAAGAGGGAAAAGAAGATTTGTGTATTGTACAACAGAAAGGAACTTTGAATAGTCAAGAAGAAATAAAGGATTTAAGACAGATTAGAGAAGTAATTGTCGAAAGTGAAGAAGAATCAAATTATCAACTTCAGTCCTCAACTCCTCGAAGTGAAGCAAGACATATTTTCAGATGCCAACTTAAAGAAATATTGAAGGCTGCAGATTTGAAGGTGAGAGGAATTAAAAATTGATGTTTTAGTAATAGTAGGATAAGGTAAAATAAATAAGAATAAAGCTTAAATGTATATATGAGGTTGTATAAGGCTAGAGGAATTAGATTACAAGATTATCTATGGGGATTAATTATAGAAGGTAAAGTAATGTAACAGAGATTAAATTGGTTTTAAATAACAAGATTAAATTAATATTACAGTTTGGGGAATAAGTATAGAAGGTAATGTAATGTAATAGAGATTAAATTGGTAGAGAATAAGATTAAAATTATATTATAGGGTGGGAATAAGTATAGATTGCAATCTAATGTAACAGAGACTAAATGAATGTGAAGTTGTTAAGTATTTTTAGATATGGTTTAAGTTGGTTTTGAATTTAACAATTGCGGCCAGGCTGCTGGTGGCACAAAATTGGAAGAGGAAGATTCATCTAAAATCAATATTGCATTTGGCAGAAAGGGCAAAAATTTTAGAACATTTTAAAGACTATTTAAATGATATACTCGATAATGGAGAAGATGGACGGATCATATTTAAATCAAGTATTAGACTAAGAAGATCAAAACAGACTGTGAAGGACATATTTCAATTTAACTTTTTTGTTTAATTTACAGTATAAGGAGTTAAGATTTTATGATATTTGGAAGTTAATAATTTGCTAGCATATTTTAGTTTTATATTTGTGTAAACTATATTATACCCTGTGTATGTTCTGGGAAGTCCAGGGAGGGGGGAGGGGGAGTTGGGAGGAGGGAGGGGGGAGGGGGGAGAAAACAACAAAAAAGTTTGTACTTTGTACGCATAAAACTTTTTCAATAAAAAAAGAATTAAAGGATTTGGAATTGTTGATAAAACAATGATAATTAATATGAGAAGTATGAATGATAAACATGATTATTAAAGTTTAAGGGAAATTATTTAAATGTTAAAAATAAAGAGACTTCCGGGGCGGGCGCTATGGTGGTGCGGAGCGAAGAAAGCTAGCTGCGAACTTCGCCCGACTTTTCGTGGTTCTGGAAGCCGAAAGCGGCGTGCGATTCTCCGGAGGAGATCGCAGAAAGAAGGTGGACACTGAACTGCAACGGGGGATGGTGCTATCACCCGATGAAATAGGTGGAAACCCCCGATAACAGCCACGAAAGAGATCGGCGTTTGAAGACGATCCAGAGACATGGCGCTGTGATCTTAATGTAGAGGAAGAAAAGCGAGAGTGGAACGGTAAATGCTTGACAAAACTTTCTCACCAAGCCTGAAAAGTGCTGAAACCTGTAGAAATCGGAGACGGAAAAGCAGAGGCGGAAAGCGATAGTCTCCTGAGAGGAACGGGCGGCACACGACCGGTAAGGAGTTATAAGAGACGATATTGGAAAAAAGGAGATTGGAGAAAGATTGGAGAAAACTGTTGCTAGATTTAAGATCGAAACTTTTTGGAGTCGGAATAATAAGCAAAGCGTAGGACCAGTGGAAATACTGACTTTGTCATTTTTACAGAAGAAGCAAATAAGAAAGAGACTGTAACAGTGACATAGAACTTTCTCTGACAGTGACATTTTGGAGGAGTTGAAGGAGATACATTCTAATAACTATGGACGAGGATTAACATGAACTTTGGAATATACATTTGAAACTGTTATATTTGAAACTGCTGTGAACTTCGAAAAGTTGCTGTTTAACATCTGATTTGCTACAGAAAGAGGAGAAATACAACAGAGACAGATAAAAGGACTATAATTAAAAAAAAAAAGACAGTGACTGTGCAGTTCCTGAAACAGAAGACATCTTGGAAATCTAAAGGAGGACACATTGATTGCTTCTCTTGGTAAAAAAAAAAAAAACTGGGACTGAATATAGAATACTGATTTGTACTGAATACTTAGTTAAATAACAAAATAAGAATAATAACAATAATTTTTGCTATTTTCAATTAACTTAAAAGAAGTATTGGAATATTTACAAAAGGTTAAATTTATGATATTTATTATATACTGATAAGTAATTGTATAAATAGACAGATAGATTGATCAGCATACTGTTTATTAATATACTGATAAAGATAGAAATTGACTGCTTAGATTAATTGAATATAAAGAAAATTGAAATAAGAATTAAGAATTAAGAAGTACAAACAGTACAACATCTAAAATACTGGTAAAAGTGGATCTAGAACAGTGGTTCCCAAACTTTTTCAGTCCACCGCCCCCTTGGTGTTACAAACTCATCCTCACCGCCCCCCACCCCGCCCCCTCAGGTGGGCGTGGCTTAGTGGTCAGGTGACCGGGTGGGCATGGCCAACTTGTAAAATGTGGTGAAACTCACTTAACAATGCTCTTGCTTAGCAACCAAAATGTTATGCTCAATTGTGGTCATAATTCTTTCTTTCTTTCTTTCTTTCTTTCTTTCTTTCTTTCTTTCTTTCTTTCTTTCTTTCTTTCTTTCTTTCTTTCTTTCTTTCTTTCTTTCTTTCTTTCTTTCTTTCTTTCTTTCTTTCTTTCTTTCTTTCTCTCTCTCTCTCTCTCTCTCTCTCTTTCACCGGCAGGACAAAGATTACTAACTGAAATGACGACAGTAGAGAAACAGGGACAAACACCTTCTTTACAATCCATGCAGGCCTCACTCGACAAAATTCAGGAGTTCATGTTTGCATCACAGGAGAAAATGACAAAAACACAAGAAACAATAGAAAACAACCACGAGGAAATGAAAGGGAACTTTGAGATAGTTAAGGGAGATATTAAGAAGTTGGATAGTAGAATGGAAAACATACAAGAAATAGTAGCCAACCATGAACAACAAATAAAAATAATAGTGGAAAAAACAGAGAAGGCAGAAAAAAGACAGGATGCAACAGAAGAAAGATTGAGAACGATAAACAGAGAGTTAGAGGGGGCAATTTCCCAGCTGGAATTTGAGAAAGCAAGCTATTATCTTAGATTCCAAAATATCATAGAAGACAAGGAAGAAGATACTCGAAGCTTAATGTCAGAAATTCTGGCAGAAGTCCTCCAAGTAGATAAGGAAGAAATAAAAACCAACATTGATGAGATATACAGAGTTCAGAATAATTACATAAGGAAACACAAACTACCTAGAGAAATCCATGTGAAATTCACAAAAAAACATATAAGAGACGAGATTTACAAAATCACAAGAACAGGACAAATAAACTATAAAGGAAAGGACATCACAGTTCTGAAACAGATACCAAAAAGGATAAGAGACAAAAGGAGAGATTTCCAGTACCTCTCAGTAAAATTAATAAGAAAAGGAATACCATTTAGATGGCTAGTACCAGAAGGACTTCTGGTTACATGGAAAGATAAAAAAATAAGAATAGACACATTCGAGCTGGCAGACCATTTCATTGAACACTACTTAGAATTAGAGGGAGAGAGTAGTACTGAGCTAGAAACACAAAGTCAAGAGGAACAAAGCGTAGAAGAAAGGGAGAAGTTGGAGAAAGTT
The DNA here is from genome assembly GCA_023053685.1 of Diadophis punctatus similis. NCBI lineage: Eukaryota > Metazoa > Chordata > Lepidosauria > Squamata > Dipsadidae > Diadophis > Diadophis punctatus. Next base: position 3,161,171 of record JALIGW010000059.1, on the reverse strand, counting down.
CATAGCAAGACCCAAATAGAAACACGAAGTGTAAGAACAGCTAAGGCAGCAGCAAAACAATAAAATGGAAAATGTAGCCAAAATTCTATCAGTTAACATAAATGGAATTAATTCGCCGATTAAAAGAAGACAAACGTTCAATAATCTACAAAAGCAAAATTTAGATATAATCTGTCTACAAGAGGTACACGTTAAAAAAGAACATGTTAAATTATTAGAAGTACAAAAATTAGGGAAACTGTTTACATCACTGGACGATTCAAAAAAGAGAGGAATTGCAGTATATGTTAAGGACTGGTTGCAACCAAAACAAGTATTTCAGGATAATGAAGGCAGAATATTGATGATAGAAATTTCAATAAACCAAAAAAAAATGTCACTCATAATAATCTATGCACCTAACAGTAAACAAAAAGAATACTTTAAAGAACTGCATGAACAAATAGTTAAATTAGAAAAAGGAAACATATGCATAGTGGGAGATTTTAATGCTGTACCAGACAATAAATTTGATTATAAATCAGCAAATAAAAAATGCCATGAAAGAAAGACACTACCATGTGAATTTTTTGACTTGGCCAGGGAATTCAACCTTAGAGATGTATGGAGGGAAAACCACCCATACAAAAACCAATACACATATTATTCCACACCACAGAACTCCTGGTCGAGGATAGATATGGTTTGGGCAGACACAGAAATACTGAATAAAACACAAGAAATTGAAATAAAACCAAACATATGGGCGGATCACAATCCTATAGTTTTTACAATAAAAGGGAGGAAAAGGACAAACAACAGATGGTTTATGAACCAGGCTATATTAAAAGAAAAGGATTATATTAACTATATGGAAAAAGAGCTAGCCTTCTTTATGAAGGAAAATTGGAATAACGACACTACGACGCAAAATATATGGGATACCGCAAAAGCATATATAAGAGGACTAACCACAACATACACCATAAGGAGAAACAAAAATAAAAATAAACAAATTAATGAGTTACAAAGGAAAATGGGAGAACTAGAATATGGACAACAAATTGAACCACTAAATGAAAAAATTAGAGAAGAAAAGGCCCTAATTAAACATAAAATTAACCTACTGACACAAGAGGAGGTGGCACAGAAAATTAGAGCAGCAAAACAAAACTATTTTGAAAATGCCAATAAGCCAGGTAGGTGGCTAGCCTATAAACTACGAAAGGAAAGAGAAGAAAGACATATACAACAACTAGAGGATGAGAATGGTGAATTAAAAACAACAATAGAGGACAAAAAAGACATAATAATTAAATATTTTAGGGAACTATATAAAAAAGAGGAAATAAGGGAAGAGGACATACAAACCTACCTGCAACAAGCAAAAGATACACCAATAACAGAATTAGATAAAAACATACTAGATGAAGAAATAACACCCTTAGAATTAGAAAAAGCTATAAAAAAACAAAAAAACAATAAAACACCTGGACCCGATGGTATACCAGCAGAATATTATAAACAATTACAGAATTCCATTAAACAACTATTATTAGCAACATACAATGAAGTCCTAGATAAAGGGGAAATTCCAAAAACATGGGCAGAATCAACAATATCATTAATTCCAAAAGATAAAACAGAAAAACAGAGGATACAAAACTACAGGCCAATCTCGCTGTTGAATGTGGACTATAAGATATTTATGACCATCATGGCAGAAAGACTAAAAAATATAATCAACAAAAACATACACCCTGACCAAAACGGTTTCCTCCCAAATAGAAATATCAGAAACAACACGAGAATGATTATAGATATATTAGAATATTATGAGGCAAATCCAGGAAAACCTGTAGCTCTCATGTTCCTCGACGCCCAAAAAGCATTCGACAATTTAAATTGGGATTTTCTTATTAAAAAACTAGAGATCACAAATTTTGGCCCCAAATATATTAGGGTGATTAGAGCTATATATTCAAAACAAACAGCTAAAATAATTATAAATCAAGACACAACGGATAAATTCGACATTCAAAAAGGAGTACGACAGGGATGCCCACTGTCCCCCTTGCTATTTATATTTACATTAGAAATGCTACTGCAACAAATTAGGCAAAACCCAAGCATTGAAGGACTCAAAATTAGAGGACAAGAATACAAACTTCAAGCCTTCGCAGACGACATGGTCTTCAATGTGGAAAATCCTACAGAGGTGGGACCAGGGGTGAAATCCTCCCGGTTCGCCCGGGCCAGTCCTTCGGCATATAGCCGATGGAACTGGCGGCGGTCGCGGCGCGGAGCTTCTCCCGCCCGCTTTCCCGGCCCGGCTGAACACAATCACCGCTTTCCCGGCCCGGCTGAACACAATCATTCGGGTTATTTTTCCCTCTGTGCATGCGCACGCATGCACAGAGGGAAAAATAACCCGAATGGCGGCGTTCAGCCGGGCCGGGAAAGCAGGCGGGAGAAGCTCCGCGCTGCGACCGCCGCCAGTTCCATCGGCTATACGCCGAAGGACTGGCCCGGGCGAACCGGGAGGATTTCACCCCTGGGTGGGACCAAAATTAGTGGAAGAAATAAATAAATTTGGAAAAGTAGCAGGCCTAAAAATTAATAAAAATAAAACTAAAATAATAACAAAAAACTTGCCAAATAAACAAATCCAAGAGTTAGAAGAGAAATTGGGTATTCAAGTTGTCAAAAAAATTAAATATTTAGGTATAACACTAACGGCTAAATGTACAACAATTAAGAACGATAATTACATAGAATTGAATAAACAAATAGAAAAAGATTTGGAAAAATGGACTAAATTACCTATCTCACTAATAGGATTTCGACGATTAAAATGTCAGTACTACCAAAACTATTATATTTGTTCCAAACAATACCAATTAAATTAGACAGAAAATATTTTGACAACCTAAATAAAATGATATCTAAATTTATCTGGGCAGGGAAAAAGGCAAGAATTAAATTAAAATACTTACAACAAAATAAAGAGCAAGGGGGCTTTGGACTCCCAGAATGGGAAACCTATTACCAAGCAGCAACACTACAGTGGGTAACAGATTGGATCAAAATTAACAATAAAAGAATACTAACCCTCGAGGGACATGATCTACAGGTAGGATGGCATGGCTTTATATGGGATGGGAAACATAAAACACACTCCTACTTCCAAAAACACAAAATTAGAGAGGCATTATACAATGTATGGAATAAAATAAAACACCAACAATACAAAGAAATTCCGATATGGTTCTCATCTATGGAGGCGATTACTTACCCCACTACAACGGATATACATAAAATGGTCAAATATGAAGTATTACTAGATGAACAAGGAAATTTAAAAGAGATTCAAACCCTAAGAGAACAAGGAATTGGAATGGATTGGTGGCCATATTACCAAATTAAAACCAGATTACAAGAGGACAAGAAAAAATTCGGAATAGCCAAAAAGAAATCAGAATTAGACAAAATCTTATTGGAACCAGAAAAAAAGATGATAACAAAAATCTATAAATTCTTAATAAATTGTAAAATGAAAAAAGAAACGGCTAAAGGAAATTTGACCAGTTGGACTAAAAATTTTGGACATGAAGTAAATTTGGAACATTGGGAGGAAACCTGGACTAAAAACTTGAAAATAACCAAATCAATTGCATATAAGGAAAATACTTATAAAATGTATTATAGATGGCACCTCCCACCAGCGAGATTGGCCAGAATGTACCCAAACATGAACCCCAAATGTTGGAAATGCCCATATAAAAATGGAACGTATTACCACATGTGGTGGACCTGCCCTAAAACTAAAAGATTTTGGCAAACAATACACACCTGGCTTCAAGAAATAACCAACCTAAAAATAATGTTTAAACCAGAAACCTTCTTGTTAGGGATGTTGGAGCAGAATATAGAAAAGAAACACTGGTATATCTTAACCCATATATTAACAGCGGCAAGAATATCACTAGCACAACACTGGAAACAAGGTGATGTACCGACAGAAAACATAATAATAATAAAAATCCTAGAATGCGCAGAATTGGACAAATTAACTTTAGAACTGAAACAGAAAGAAAACTCAGAGTTCTTTGAAACTTGGAACCTTTTTTATAATTGGCTAGAAAAGAGAAATGGAAAAACAGAAACATAGAAATGTTTAGACTGATAGATAAATTGCAATGTACAATTTACCAATCTATAGAATAACAAATAAGAATAATTATTAAAAATCTATGTACATATCTATTAATCTATAATTAATTCACAATTAGATAAAAATGAGAACAGAAATGTTATATATATAGATAGATACAGTCGTATAGAAAATATATAAAGAAAAGGGCAAATGTGAAGACGTTTATCGTAAAAGCTTATATGTATATATGTACATGTAAGTACATATAATGTCGTCTTTAATCTATGTATGTCTTTTTTAATGTTTATATATCAAATAAAAACTATTTTAAAAAAAAATAAAATAAAGAAGGCATATTATGATTGTTTACTACTTTTATTAATATAGAAAATTTATTAAGCTGAGAATTGAAAAATTAAATGATCTAGATTCTTTTTTCTTTTTTCTTTTTTCTTTTTTTTCTTTTTCTTTTCTTCTTTGTGATTTGTTTAAATATAAGAGATGGATGAATAAATAATGGTGTTAGATTAATTGTTTGATTTAATTTAATTAAATACCTGTATTGATGCAGGAAATAAAGAATTAGAAAGAAAGGAAATGAATTTAAATGTTTAAAAAAAGGTATATTATGATTGTGTATTATTCCTATATACGAGATTTGTTTAAAGGCAAAATTTTAAAAATGTATTATTTTAAGAGTTGAATATTTAATTGAATAACTTAGAAAGAATTTTGACGATTAGTATGTGAAATTGAAATGTACAATTGGGCATTTAGTTTTTCATAGAATTGAGGATAAGAAACATAAACGATGAATAAAGAGACTAAAGAAGATGAGGAAGCAATATGGCTTAAAATTAAGAAGCAGGAGAAAGAATAACTATCTTGGGACTTTAAGCTATTAGCGGTTAATTTGGAAGGAAAATTTGAAATTAATTGGTGAATATCCCAGATGACAAAACTAATTTTTTTTCTTTTTTTTCTTTTGTAACATTGAAATAGCAGCACATATCTAGAATAAAATATTATATATAAAGAAATGACACAATAATAAAAAAAATTTTTTAGAAGAGATATGATTAGTTTAAATTTGAGATTATATCATCAGTCTGTTAAATGTAAGATGAATTAGCATAAAGTGTACTCAGGGAAAGGCAAAGAGGGTGAAAGAGGAAGTAGAAGGAGGAGGAAGAGAAGGAGTAGAGAGAGGTAGAGGAGGAGTGAAGGAGTAAGAAAGTAGGAGGAGAAGATGGAGATAGAGAGAGGGGAGTGTAATAGAAAAAAGTATAACAGACTGATGATTGATGATGTAAGTGTTGAACAAGATATTGATTTTTGAATGATTGATTACAATGTAGAACTATGTATTTATTGTGATACTTTGAGATATATGTGTATTGAGTTGTATATGAAGTTGTAGAGAAAAAATAAAAAAAATTGGGAAAAAAATTACTAGTCTACGTGGACAGATTACCTATCTAGAATCTCTAATCTGTGCTCTCCAAGCAGAAATTAGGTGCCCAATTCAGCCATTCTACTCTATTGAGCTGCCGCACTATCATCCCCCTCTACCACAAAGATCCTGCAGGAGAAGGGCAGTATGGACAACCGTGGGAACTGGCAGGGTGAGAGCTGTGAACCATAAACACAAAGCTTTTGCTGTGTCCCAGCATAACAGATATAGTGCCCTTGCTAACCTTAATAGGGACACTAAAGTGACAGGTCAAGGTAGTTATGATAATGATAACTCAAATAAGCAGGGGATTGTGGTCCGAGATGAAGAACTTACTTTGGAAAGGGGAAAGTGTGAATCAGGTATTACACAACAGTCACACAAGAGCAGCAAGGTATCCAAAAAGAGAAGCCACCTTCTGGTTGGTGATTCAATTGTAAGGGATGTAAATTTAGGAAAGGATATGGAGGTTTTGAAGGAGGTCAGGTGTCTGCCAGGTGCTACTGCCAGCAGAGACAAGAGGCGTATTCTTAAGATAGTCAAGAATGCCAGTGAGGACTGTGATGTTGATGCTATTATACATCTTTAAGTCAGACCACACCTAGAGTACTGCATCCAGTTTTGGTCACCACACTAGAAAAAAGACATTGAAACTCTAGAGAAAGTGCAAAGGAGAGCAACCAGGATGATTAGGGGACTGGAAACTATAACATACGAAGAGCGGTTGCAGAAACTGGGCATGGCCAGTCTAGCGAAGAGAAGGACCAGGGGAGACATGATAGCAGTGTTCCAATATTTGAGGGGCTGCCACAGAGAGGAGGGGGTCAGGCTGTTTTCCAAGGCACCAGAAGGCCAGACAAGGAATAATGGATGTATTTGATTTATTATTAGAGTTGGAAGGGACCTTGTAGGTCATCTAGTCCAACCCCCTGCTCAAGCAGGAGTTCCTACACCATTTGAGACAGATGGCAGTCCAGTCTCCCCTTGAAGGTCGCAAGTGTTGGGGCTCTCACAACCTCCGCTGGCAAGCTGTTCCACTGGTTGATCACTCTCACCGTCAGAAAGTTTCTCCTCACTTCCCGGTTGAATCTCTCCTTGGTCAGCTTCCATCCGTTATTCCTTGTCTGGCTCTCTGGTGCCATAGAGAACAGCCTGACCCCCTCCTCTCTGTGGCAGCCCCTCAAGTATTGGAACACTGCTATCATGTCACCCCTGGTCCTTCTCTTCGCCAGACTGGCCAAGCTCAGTTCCTGCAACCGCTCTTTGTATGTTTTATTTTCCAGACCCTTTATCATCCTGGTTGCTCTCTTCTGCACTTTCTCTAGGGTTTCAATGTCTTTTTTGTAGTGTGGTGACCAAAACTGGATGCAGTACTCTAGGTGTGGTCTGACCAAGGCTTTATAGAGTGGTACTAGTACCTCTCTGGTCCTTGATTGTATCCCTCTATTTATGCAGCTCAGGACTGCGTTGGCCTTTTTGGCTGCTGCTGCACACTGCTGGCTCATATTTAGTTGGCTGTCTACCAAGACTCCAAGATCCCTCTCGCAATCGCTGCTATTGAGTGTGGTTTCACCCAGTTTGTATGTGTATTTTTGATTCTTCTTACCTAGGTGTAGAATTTTACTTTTCTGACCAAGAAAAGTAATTTAATAAATTACAAGTAATTTAATAAATTACAAGTAATTTAATAAATTACAAGTAATTTAATAAATTAAAATTAAATTAAAATTGTAATAAATAAATTACAATTACAAGTAATTTAATAAATTAAAAGTAAAGTAATAAGTAGAAGCTGACCAAGGAGAGATTCAACCTGGAAATAAGGAGAAACTTTCTGACGGTGAGAGCGATCAACCAGTGGAACAGCTTGCCTGCGGAGGTTGTGAGAGCTCCAACACTTGAGACTTTCAAAGGGAGATTGGACTGCCATTTGTCCGAAATGGTGTAGGGACTCCTGCTTGAGCGGGGGGTTGGACTAGATAACCTACAAGGTCCCTTCCAACTCTAATAATCTGTAATCTAATCTTGGCACAAATGATCTGTCCCAAAAAGATGTACTTTCTGTGCAGAATGACTTCCATAGCTTGGGGTATGAACTTACCATGTTTCCCCGAAAATAAGACAGGGGCTTATATTTTTTTGAACCCTGAAATATGGCCTTGGCCTTATTATCGGGGGGGCTTGTTATTTTGGGGGTGCAGTAGGTGGCGAGCGTGGGACTGGATGTCCCATCGCCGCCACCTCCCCTCCCTGTTCTTGGCATCGGCCGAGCAGCTGGCTCGCCTGCCGCCGCCTCATGGATCAGGACTCTGCAAGGCTTGTTGTGCCGTTGCATGCACGAACTGCAGGACTGCCGCGAGCTTCATCAAACCGGCACAGCTGGCGTAGTGCTGCCGTTCGTGCATACAACAGCACAACAAGCCTTGCAGAGTCCTGCTCCACAAGGCAGCGCAGTGGCATGACGAGTCTCACAGAGACTCACTTCTGGCAGGTGGGACGTGTTGGGCCGTGAGACGCGCGTCCTACCTGACACTTGTAGCTCCGTCACGTTCCTCGGCATTGTGTCCAGAAGTAAAAGAAAACTTCCCGCGAGTTCAATCAAACTTCTCGAACTCACGAGAAGTTTTCTTTTACAATGGGCTGCCCTGGACACAACACCGAGGAATGCAATGTGTCAAGGTTCCAAATAGTAATCGAGCAGAAATCAGAGTCCAAGGCAAAAGGTTCACCAAAGTTCCAATTTATTGCAGGCACCATGTTGGCAACTCAAGGGAAAACCCAAATCTAACTTGTTTCCCAAGTTCCCTTTCGATAGGAAACGGCCACTCCCTGTTCCCCACCCCAATCTGGGTCACATTGCCCACTAAGCTTCTGCCAGCGTGGCAACCCCTCCTTGCAGGTGCTGGACAAGGATGACCTTGGAGAAGCCACGAAGAATGTGCTATCTGCTGCTTCTCACGCTCTCCGCTTTCCCCCTCCCCACTTCTCTGCAAATGTTCTTCTAGGTAGAATGGTGTCAAACGATGCTTTGACAGGGCGCCCTCCTCACAAGAAAAGCATGTCCTACTAATACACAAAAGAAAACAATTAGTGAAAGTACAGGGGATTAAGCAAATGACCTTAACCACCCCTCCCTCCCCCAGGGGGCTCCTTCGGCTTATCTGGGTATTTGTTATGGAAATCCCTAATGAGCCTGTCTGCTCTAACCTTCCAACTGTTGATCCATGTGGATTCAGCCAAAGGATAACCTTTCCAATAAATCAGATACTGGAGGTGGCCCCTAAATAATCGGGAATCTAGGATTTTTTTCACTTCATAATGTCTCTCCCCTTGCACCACTATAGGGGGTGGTGGAGGAAGGTCTTGTGGTCTCATATTAGAGGGTTTCACTGGTTTAAGTAAACTACTATGAAACACTGGATGAATCTTTCCCAATATTCTTGGCAGCGCCAGTTGTACTGTGACTGGATTGATTATCTTTACTATTGGGAAAGGGCCTAAAAATTTTGGACCCAATTTTTTACTGGGTATTCTCAAGCGGATGTATTTTGTTGATAGGTAGACTCTATCTCCTACTTTAAAAGGGGGCTGAGTGGCTCTATGTTTATCCGCTTGTTTTTTATATGTCTCTGCTGTTTCCATCAATGCCTTTTTTGTGTTCTCCCATCACTTCTTCAAATCTTCCATCCACTCTGTTAGGGACTTAGACATGGGTGCTTGCGTGGGCAACTCTGGCATTGGGATGAATTCTTGTCCGCTGGTAACCTGGAAAGGCGTTAGGCCAGTACTACTGTGTACTGCGTTGTTGTACGCCACTTCTGCAAAAGGCAACAGTTCCGCCCAGTTGGCCTGCTGGTAATTTACGTAACAACGGAGATATTGTTCCACCATGGAATTGGCTCTTTCAGCTGCTCCATTACATTCCAGATGAAATCCAGAACTAAGACCTTGGGTGGACCCGATGGTGTGCAGGAACTCCCTCCAGAACTTAGCGGTGAATTGCACACCTCTGTCGGAGATGATCCTCTTTGGTACTCCGTGCAAGCAGTAGATGTGTTTGAGAAAACATTTTGCTAAGTGTCTGGCTGTCGGTAACCCCGAGCAGGCAACAAAGTGGGCTTGTTTGGAGAACAAATCTATAACCGTGTGGGATTAATTTGGGAACAAAGTACTTTACTTCAGTCTGTATAATGGTTACCTCATTAACTATTAGGACTATGGCACTAACCAAGACAGGAAAAACAGGATGTGACTCATCTCATCTGAAATCTCCTGACCCCAGTGCCTACGTGACCTGAAAGCCTACGTGACATTATCCACAAGTTACCTAAAGGATGTGTACTCAGGAGTAGACTAACAATATGACCATATATGGTATATACCCACCCCTTACTAACTTTGTCATAAGAATGTAACTGGATATGAACTGAATTGTAATAAAAGAGGGTTACACAGACAATTCTGTGCTCCCGTCCCGAGATACCTGCCTGCATGTCTCATTTCTCATGGGAGACCACCACATTTGGTGACCCAGGCGTGATTCCACATGGGAATACGTCCCTGCTAACCCTCTACTTATCGCCTGGAATAGGCACGGTGCACCCAACGACGTCGCTGGCGACTGACTTCTTCTCGTAAGTATGGGGGGTGGAACGTCTGCAGCTCAAAACGCACACGTGGAAGAGCTGAGACAATTGGGCAGGAAAAAATACCTTTCCCCTCAAGAACAAAAATTTACCCCATCCTTTTCTAAAAGTGAGGCTGTTAAATTACTTGCCTATGTGTGGGCTCAATGTCCGTCCTATCCAGAGGGTGGATCTCTAAAAACGGAGACGTGGAAGAAAATTGGTGCCATCTTCCACCAACCTCCTCAGGCGCCGCCTGAAATTCTGTCCCTTTGGGAAAAGGCTTATACTATGATTCAGATTCATGCTGACCCGCCTCACCAGCTTTTATTAGATCCCCCACCTTATCAGACTCCCTCGGTCATGGTGACTACCCCATTACCTTCAGTCGTGTGTCCTTTTTCACCCACGGCTCCCGAAACCCCTGTTTTTTCTGCTTCAAACCCTGCTCCTGTTTTGCAATCTGGCCTTATTCGCGGGGCATACCAAAAGGCTTTAAAATCCGGCACTTTGGATGCTGCTGCTTTCTTATCTATTGTTCCTCCACAGGAGGCATTCAGCGTAGACAGGGCAGAATTTAAGCAAGAACAGCAAAAAGGAATAAAACTTGCAAAAGGTCTCCAAGTTTTATCTCATGAGTCTTTTCCAATAGTAAAAAATACTGGTCTGATTCAAAAAATGCAAGAAGAAAGATTAGAAAAGAATCATGAAATTGTTCAAATGCTTGCTGATTGTCCAGTTACTGTAGATGTTAAAATTGACCTTCCTGCACCAAATTTGCAAGTTTTTTCTGAATGTGCCTTTGAGGATTTTCAGAAAGCTGATAAGCCGGCACACACCTTTTCAAGCATTCAACAGAAACCTAATCAGGCATACACTGATTGCGTTAACGAAAAAGCTGCTTCTGAATGCTGGAACATCTTAGCATTAGGAAAAAAATCCTGAAATGGCTGAAATGGTTAAAATTTGGCAAGCTATACGTTCATCTAGCCATCAAAATAATTTGTTCATTGCAGCCATGAGACAAAGTAACAAAGCCCAAGGGAATTGTTGCAATTGTGGTAAGCAGAAATGTTTTAAGGAAAAGTGTAGAGCGCCTGGCAGAGGTGTTGATTCTCATAGAGTTTTCATGCTTGGAATAACTTAAATAGGATGTTTTATCTGTATAGTCTTCTCTCCTATGGATTAAATGTTGCACCAGAGAGAAAAAATTTAGCTACAAGAAAATTTTTGTATCTAGGACATAAGATGTCTTGCTCTTATGCTGCATCAGATATCCCACAATTATTATTTTAATTCAGTTACAATTGTTGGGAACTATTAATTGGCTAGTCCTTTCTTTAAATTATTCCCAATAAAAGAGACGTTGCTTGCTGCGTCTGTTGAAGCTTCGGCTCCTAGCGAGGAAGCAACTAGTTTACATTATTAACTAAAGTTAAACATTCTATGATCTAATCTCATCCCTCAGAAAGCTAGTCAAAGTTCAAAGTGCTACTGCAGCTGATGGGATTATTACATTCAATTTACCTATTAACTGCTTCCTTTTGCAACAGTAAGTTTACTTCTGTTTGCAGATTTTAAATTTTGTGATTTTTTCCATGAAATTATGTTCCTTTATTTTTTCCTCATAAATATTTTCATAGATATTTTCCAAAATGCAAGGTTTTACACAACACTGTGTGGTGTTGTAGGTGCTGTGTTTGCCAGCACCTACTGGAAGTATTGGCTGTGTTGTCCTTGCAACAAATTTATTTTGTAGGATGGCTATATTTATCCCATGATTTTTATCCTTAGGCTTTAGCTGAGCTCTATGCATGAGCACTTGCTAGAGTTTGCCAGGATATTTTTAAAATCATTTTTCCTATTTTTAAATTTAAATTTGAATTTCAGAGAGTTTTTGTTTTTTCAAATAGCCATAGAGTGGAATAGAATAACAGAGTTGGAAGTAACCTAAAAGGTCTTCTAGTCCAACCCCCTGCCTAGACAGGCAAGCCTAAATCACTTCAGGCAAATGGTTATCCATTCAGACAAATTGTTGTCTTTTTAAAAAGTTTTCAGTGTTGGAGCATTCACACCTTTTGAAGACAAACTTTTTCACTGATTGATTGTTTTAACTGTGAGGAAATTTCTTTTTAGTTTTAAGTTGCTTCTCTCCTTGATTAGTTTCCACCCATTGTTTTTGTTCTAACCTCAGATGCTTTGGAGAATAGTTTGTTTCTTTTTTTTATAGCAACTCCAGAGATATTGGAAAACTGCTACCATGTCTCCCCTAGTCCTTATTTTCATTGAACTGGATATGCCCAGTTCCTGCAACTGTTCTTCATATGTTTTAGCCTCCATTTCCCTAATTATCTTTGTTGCTCTTCTCTGCATTCTTTCTAGTCTCTCAACATTCTTTTTGCATCGTAGCAACTGAAACTGGATGCAGTGTTTCATTTGTGGCCTTACTAAGGCATTATAAACTGGTATTGATATTTCAAGTGATCTTGATTCTCTCCTTCTGTTAATGCAGCCTAGAACTGTGTTAATTTCTTGGCAGCTGCTACACACAGCTGATTCATATTTAAATGGTTGTCCACTAAAATTCCAAGTTCCATCTCACAGTTACTACTGTTGAGCAAGATACTAATCTTGCTCAAAGATAATAGTATTTTAATATGGTTTTTTATAAAATTGTTTTTACTTTTATATGTTTCTATACATGCTGTGAGCCGCCCAGAGTCCCTCGGGAGTTGGGCGGCATAGAAATTTTAATAAATAAATAAAATAAATAAATACCACATGTACTGTACCTGTGCATTTTGGTTTTTTTTCTTGCCTAAATATACAACTTTGCTTTTTTCACTATTGAATTTTATTTTGATTAAAAAGCTTCAGATTTTGTAGGGAAATTTACTTTTAATCTTCCTAAAGATCTTTGTCTTACTTTAACTGTTTCTGCACCTTTGCAATTATTTCTGATTTTCATAGTGCTGTAAATTAGTTCATGATTCTCCCTGGAAGTTTATTTAGCCTCTGGGATTAATGCTAATCTTATAGATGTTTACAAGGTTCTTCCATTCCTTTTGGACTCAAGTTTCCCCATCTCTTGATGATAATCTTCTCAGCTTATTTTTTAACCTTGCAATCTCTTCTTCATGCAAGGACTTTACTCTTTTTTCTGGCCCATATCAGAAGTCACCAACCATTTCCTGGTATTAACCAGGAGGGGAATTTTCGGGCAGACGCTGCTGTGGCTGCTGCCCTTCTTGCCCCCCCCCCCCGATCTTTCTATTTTTTCCTTGTCACTCATTACTCCGTGGAGTAGCCACTCTTATTTTCATCAAAACTGAAAGGCCTTGATGAAACAATTTTCTCTTTCTGCAGCGGAGGCTTCCGCTATTATTCAGCAATGTCCCACTTGCAGTTTGCTAGCTCACTCTGTCCCCATTGGGGTTAACCCCCGGGGTACAGAGAGTTGTCAATTATGGCAAATGGATGTCACCTTTTCCTCATCATTTGCCCATTAGAAATATATTAATGTTTCCATTGATACATACTCAGGGTTTATTATGGCTTCCCCACAGAGGGGTGAAGCCACTAAACATGTTATTAATCATTGTATTCAGACTTTCTGTATTCTAGGCAATCCCAAACAATAAAAACAGAAAGGGGAAAATCACCCTGGCTTGCCTGGGATACAAAATACCTTGAACCTTGTCTTGTTTACCCTCAATTTTCTCAATGTTTCTGGCACCCCTGATTCAACCACCGCAAGTCGGCAAAATTTTCTGCTTCTCCTATAGACTCCCCGCGACCGCAAGTCTATTATCGCCATCTTCCTGATCCTACGTGGAAAGGCCCGGCCTCCCTTGTCACTTGGGGTCGAGGCTACGCTGCCGTCAATGACAATGGCGATATCATCTGGACTCCTGCTCACTGCGTTCGCCCTTATTTTGTCACCCCATCAACACGTTAAGACCAGTGATCCAGGAGCCTGGGAAACCAATGCGTTCGTAAGAGACCTGAATAAGGCGGCTCAGCTGTTGAATAAAACTGATTGTTGGATTTGTATGCACATTCCATCAGACAGCAAGTCAGGACTGGCACTTCATGCTTCATGGAACCCCACTCCAATCATGCTGGACTTTACATATGCAGTTTCTACCAGAATTTTAGAACCTGCTCGCTTTTGTTTCCAAAGCGCAGGCTTGTTAGCCAATGCCTTGGAAATGGGCAATTACACTAATTGCCAACAAACCATTGTATGGGATTCAGCAAAACGGTGTGCACATATAAAAAACAATCTTACAACTGTAAATGGTATCAGCACGTCTAATCAGTGGACAAATGTTTCCACATATGCAGCATGTTCAGAAATGGAGACTATGATTATGTTTGCTAATTCTTCTGATTCAGGACATTATGAGCTAACATAATTTTGGCTTCTTTGTGGCCGGCGAGCCTATCGGCTGGTCCCAAGGGATTGGAAGGGTATTTGCACCCTGGGTCTCTTGTTGCCTGCTACTTACCCTGTTTCAACATTACCAACAGGTCGTTTGCGGAACAAAAGAGCTGGCATTGAAGATCAACCCTTAACCTTGGGGGGTTCCCTGACTACTCAAATATCTCGGGGAATTCTCCCTAATCTTGGGGTTGCGATGAATTATAGAGACTTACATTTACTCAATAACTGGACTGTAGTTATGTTTAATGACACTATTAAAGCAATGAAATTCATTAACAAAGAATTAGGAGAAATTCGAGAAGTGGTCTTACAGAACAGATATGCTTTAGATATTGTATTGGCTGCTAAAGGATGTGTTTGTGTTTTAGTTCATTCACATTGTTATGCTTATGTATCTGACTATAAATATAACATCACGCACACAATTGAGCATATGGAGAACATGGTCAACCCCCTGGTCGGAGACGGAAGTGGCATCATTGACATCTGGGATGCCTTATGGTCCTGGCTACCTGATGGGAGTTGGCTGAGGTCACTCATACCAACAGTTTTACTTATTGTGGTATTATTAATATTGTTGTGTTGTTGTATTCAATGTCTCCCCTCTCTCCTGCAGATGTGCAAAAACTTGCTTTTCTCCAACAGGAAGGACGTCCTAATCAGCGAAACCAAAGCCCTTCTGGAATTGGAGGTTGGACCGCTTGACAAAACAAAAAAGGGGGAGATGTGGGATTAATTTGGGAACAAAGTACTTTACTTCAGTCTGTATAATGGTTACCTCATTAACTATTAGGACTATGGCACTAACCAAGACAGGAAAAACAGGATGTGACTCATCTCATCTGAAATCTCCTGACCCCAGTGCCTACGTGACCTGAAAGCCTACGTGACATTATCCACACGTTACCTAAAGGATGTGTACTTAGGAGTAGACTAACAATATGACCATATATGGTATATACCCACCCCTTACTAACTTTGTCATAAGAATGTAACTGGATATGAACTGAATTGTAATAAAAGAGGGTTACACAGACAATTCTGTGCTCCCGTCCCGAGATACCTGCCTGCGTGTCTCATTTCTCATGGGAGACGACCACATAACCGTCCAAATAATGGTATTTCCCTTGCTCTCTGGGACTTCTACAATGAAATCCATTCCTATTTCTTCCAATGGCTTGCTGGGATTGGCCACCTGCTGCAGGAGCCCAGGTGGTTTCCCTGGTTGGTGCTTACTTGTGGTGCAGGTGGCACAGCTTTTTACATAGTCCTCCACGTCTGATTTCATCTTTGGCCACCAAAACTGCCATCTCGTAAGGTGGAGGGTCTTCAAGAATCCGAAGTGTCCACACAGCTTAGAGTCATGGCTCCATTGGAGTACTTGCAAGCGGAGGTCTGCCGGCACATACAACTTGTCTCCTTTCCAAGCCAGTCCATCTCTCGGTTAGGATGTCTTTGTTTTCATTTAACCAGGGGTCGTTGGGCAGAGCGGCTTTGAATTTGTCTGTCCATTCCTCATGGCTTCGGGTGCTCGACCATCTGGATTGAGCCCTGGTGACAGGAGCCGCGAGTTCCCCCTCTGTGATTGGGATGATCGAGTGGAATTCCTCCCTCTGGCTGTCGTATTGTGGCTTCCTGGACAGGGCATCGGCCAGCAAGTTTTTCCCCCCTGGGATATGCTTTAGTTCGAATTTGAATCACCTAAAGTATTGCGCCCACCTCACTTGTTTGGGCGACAATTTCCTGGGGGTCTTTAGCGCTTCCAGGTTCTTGTGATCAGTCCATACCTCGAAAGGTACTTTTCCTCCCTCGAGGAATTGCCTCCAAGTCAGCAGCGCCCAACGAACTGAAAAAGCTTCATTTTCCCAGATGGCCCACCTTCTCTCCATAGCGGTGAGTTTTTTCGAGATGTACGCGCACGGTAGGAGCTGTTCGTTCTCGTCTTTTTGCAGCAACACCGCCACCACAGCCACATCACTCGCATCCGCCTGAATGATGAATTGTCGTTCTCGATCGGGATGTTGGAGGATCGGTTCCTGGGCGAATAGTCGCTTTAGTTTCTCAAAGGCTTTCTGACAGGCCATCGTCCAATTTAGTGGCTGACTGGGTTTTGCCTTGGTTGGTGTCGGCCCCATCTTCAGCAATTCGGTCAATGGTAGTGCCACTTCTGCAAAGGCCGGGATGAATTGTCTATAGTTCGCGAAGCCCAGGAAGCTCTGCAGCTGTTTGCAGGTGCGCGGGGCCTGCCAATCAAGCACTGCTCTCACTTTGCCCGGATCCATCTCAATTCCATCTTTGGAGATCCGGTATCCCAAGTAGTCCAGCGCAGTCTTATGAAATTCGCATTTATGGAATTCGCATTTGGAGAGTTTGGCATATAGTTTGGCAGCTAGAAGCTTTTTTAAGACTTGCCTCACCAATTTCACATGCTCTTCCATTGTCTCACTGAAGATGAGAATATCATCTAAATAAACGAGCACCTCCTTGTACAAGTGAGGGTGGAGCACCTCGTTAATGTACTACATGAATACTGCTGGAGCCCCTTGCAGCCCGAAAGGCATCACCTTGAATTGGAAACTTCCCAGGGGGCAGTTGAAAGCGGTTTTCCATTCATCCCCCTCTCGGATTCGGATGCGATAGTATGCTTCTCTTAAGTCCAACTTAGTGAATATCTTGCCTTTTGACAAATGGTTCAGTAAGTCTTTCATGAGGGGGAGGGGGTAGGTGTTTTGGATGCACACTGCATTGATCCCTCTGAAGTCTACACATAATCTGACCTCCCCATCTTTTTTCTCTTTGAACAGCACAGGGGCGGCTACTCTTGACTTCGCTGGCTGGATGAAACCCCTCTCTAAATTTGAGTCGATGTATCTCCTCAATTCTCCCAATTCTTTGGGGGACATTGAATACATCTTTGGCTTTGAGAGCATAGCACCCAGCTCGAATTCTATTGCGCAGTCGGTTGGCCGGTGAGGAGGGAGCTCGTTGCATTCTTCCTCACTAAACACCCTCTCTAGGTCGAGGTATTCTCTCGGCACCCTTTGGGCTCCTGGAGGGGTGATCTCTCTCATGGGCGCGGCTAGTTGAGGCTCCGAATTCCCCCCCTGCACATCTTTCTCCCTCTGCTGTTTGGTTTCTGACGGGGGAGTCGGCTCGATGTGTATATGGAGTTTCCGGTACCCATCTTCCCATCGTATGGTGGGGGTCCATTTATCTAACCAGGCCAGACCCAGGATAATTGCTTCCGGCATCTTGGGGACTACTATGAATCGAATTCGCTCTTGGTGCCGCGCAAACTGCAGGCTCACTTCTTGGGTTAATAGGATGGCGGGAGCCCCGCCCACTAGTGACCCATCCAGTTGTTGGAAACGAATGGGGTTGGTTAAGGGCCCAATTTATCTACTACTATCTTGCTGATAAGGCACCTCAAACAACCAGTGTCGATTATGGCATCTACTTCCCCTTCTTTTCCCGTGTCGGGCACCCGAATTTTGGCTTTTATGAGAAAAGGCCGGACGGCTGCACTCACCATCAGATCGTCTTCCTCCTCGACCCCCTCTTCCCATGGAGGACTCGATTCCCCCATCGATGGTGGTCCATCGTCGTCCAGAGGGGGAGGGGACCCCTCCGGCTGCAGGGCCAACCACCCCGGTTCAGGCGGCTTACTTGGCTTCCTTCTGGGGGCAGGAGTTGGCCTGGCCCTCGGGAGAGGAAGGGGGGCTGGTGCCAGGCACTCAGTTGCGCGGTGCCGACTTGGCCGCATCTGTAACACTTCACTCCCCTCGTCGGTTCCACCCTGGGGGTTGGCCTCGGTCTAGGAGGGCTCCTCCAGGCAGGCAGCCTTCTAGGGGGTCGGTCCGCTGGGGTCTCTTTCTTGACTCTGACCACCTGGTCCAGAGTGATTGCGGTGGAGTACCACTGTTGGATCTGGCATGGGACCCCCCGCATTTCGCATGCCTTCTTCAGCTCTGGGTCTAGCACGTCTCGGAATGTGTGCACTAAGAGCCGCTCGGGCCAATCTCGCACTTTTCCTGCCACTGTCCTAAACTCCCACAATAGTTCCTTCACGGGGCGCCCCGCTTGCTTCAACTCTTTGATATGGGCCTCGGCATCTGCTTGCTGGGCCTCATCGCGAAACCTGATCCTCATCAGCTGGATGAAATCATCCAGATCATCTAATTCAGGGGTCTCTTCATCGTGGAGCTCCGCCACCCACTCGGACACTTCCCCGTCATTCATCGCCTCAGTAATCTTATCGATCAGCTGTCTCTCTGTCTGGAACAGCGCTCGATTTTCATCAACATACACCAGCACCCGGTGGAGGAAGTAGGCCAATTTGGTTGGGTGCCCATCAAACGTGGCTCGAAACCGGGGGGCAGCCTCCTGGGGCCGATGGGGGGTGGCTAGCCCAGCGGCGGCTGGCGGAGCAGCAGCTGGCTGTGGGAGTCCTCCCATCTGGAGCCCTCCGTACTGCATCTGCTGGCCCCAACCTCCCCCCCCGGGGAGGGTTTGGTGCGGCCGGTGCTGGCATCGGTTGGGGGGGCTGACCCGGGGTCCACTGGCATTGCACCCATCCCACTCCGGGGAAATACCCCCATCCTGGAGGGGCCTGCCATGGTGGCACGTTTCCGAAGGTGGGTGGTGGGTTTGGCTCTGGCATCCTTTCTCCCCCCGTCTGCCCCCACTGGGGTCTTCCACCTTCTGGTTGGTGGGCTGGCCTCAGAGACGGGTAGTGGGATTCCCACCTGGGAGGTGGCCCAGTAGGGAGGCTCCCCAGGCTTCCCCCCGTAGCGATGTGGAAAGAGGCTGTCACCCCGCTTTGGTGGGAGGCTCGAGGTCTCTCTGGGAAAGAGAATACAGGCTGGGCCAGGTTCCATCTCGGAGCTTCCATCCCCAAGGGGGGGTTTGTCCAACTCACACTTAGTCGTCCAAACCGATCAGGAAGGTCCGTCAGCGAGTGCGTGTGCGAGCCTAGCTGGGATCCCTCGTGTTTGGAGCACCCCGCAAGCGGGATTCTTGGCTGGCCCCATTCGGGATCCAGGCTAACTCCGGTATACAAGGGCTGCTCTAGCTGGCAGCCTCCCACAGCTCCCAGTGGGGTCCTCTCCACCTGAGAGAGAGGCTGAGGGGCTGGTAGCTTGTTCCGTGCCCCCATCCGATGCTCTCTCTCTCTGCAGCCTCCATGACCTCCACAAATGCCAGGGACGGAGAGTAGAGGCTCCTAATACACTCCTCCGCGTCTTCCTTGGCAGGATCCCCGGCTGGTTTCTCTTCTTTCTCCATCTTCCCTGAGTCTTCTGTACCGCCCGGCTTTGGGTTGGAACTGGGGCTCAGGACCCCAACCAGCGTCCCAGGAAAGGGGTAGCTGGGTAAAGTTTTTAAAAGAGATTTGGGTTAATGTCAAAGTTCCAAATAGTAATCGAGCAGAAATCAGAGTCCAAGGCAAAAGGTTCACCAAAGTTCCAATTTATTGCGGATACCATGTTGGCAACTCAAAGGAAAACCCAAATCTACAAGTCCCAGGTAGGACGCGCGTCTCGTGGTGGGGCTCAATTTGGGGGTGGCAGGTCGGGCGGGGCAGGGCGGGGTGGGGTGGGCTGCGAGACGCGCGTCCTTCCTGTCACTTGTAGGTCTGTCACGTTCCTCAACGTCGTGTCCAGAGAAGCCCATTGTAAAAGAAAACTTCCCTGCGAGTTCCTGCGAGTTCAATCAAACTTCTCGAGCTCACGAGATGTTTTCTTTTACAATGGGCTGCTCTAGACACAACACCGAGGAATGCAATGGAGCTACAAGTCCCAGGTAGGACGCGCGTCTCGTGGTGGGGCTCAATTTGGGGGTGGCAGGTCGGGCGGGGTGGGGTGGGTGGGCCGCAAGACACGCTCCTACAGGGAGACTGGGCCGCGAGATGTGCATCCCTACAGGGAGACTGGGGAAAGGACAGAAAGAAAGGGAGAGGAAGAGGAAGAGACAGAAACAGAAAACAGAGTGAGACTGGGGAAAGGACAGAAAGAAAGGGAGAGGAAGAGGAAGAGAGAGAAACAGAAAACAGGGAGGGAAAGGAAAGAAAGAAAGGGAGAGGAAGAGAGAGAAACAGAAAACAGAGGGAGGGAAAGAGAGACACATTTGCCACACACAGGGAAACCACAATCGCAAACCCTGAACCCAACCCACACACAGGGAAACCACAATGCTCATGTATGGTACAACAATAATTTTAATTTTAATACATTTATTCAAATTCAACAATATTTTCAAACTCAACAATATTTTCAAACTCAGTATTTTCAAACTCAAACACAACAATTTATTCCAACACAACAGTTTATTCCAATATGGTAGTCATGTCATCTTCTTCCACAACATCATCATCAAAAATGTCCAGATCCTGATTTACATTCTGTTCTTCTTGAGAGTTCAATTTCTGCAACACCAATGGTTCCAAGCGTTCGTGCTTGGCAATAGAGGTCTCCTCAAAGGAGTACCTCCTGTCCATGTATCCAGCTCTTATAGCATTTGCAACACATTCATCAGTAATTTGGTCCCAAGCTGTTTTCACCAAATGTACAAGTTCTGGCAGGCCAGGCTTAACAAAATTTCCCCGCTCATTTCTTGTCATCTGGTGTTCGATATCGGGGTTGATTTGAACATGCAGATTGTCTTTAAACGGCTTATTGGTGGCTATGTCTAATGTTTGCAGTTAGCCAGTCATCCCTGCAGGGATCATAATTTGGTCAATCCTCCTTTGAGACAGAAATGTTTTCATGGCTTTTGCACGGTGGGTGCTGGCTGCATCCCACACAACCATGCCTCTTTGGCCACCCCTCATAACAAGTGGGAGCATAAGCTTCACCCACTTTCTAATAGCTGCCTGGGTACACCAGGCCTTTTCTGTTTCCAGCACATACATTCCTGAAACTTTTTCGATTTTGCTCTTCTTGCCCTTGGTTATTAATAGGGGTGGGACTTTGGTCCCATCCAGCCAGATGGCCAAAATGCACGTTACACGAGTGCTTTCGTATCCTGTGGAGGATATATAAATGGACGTGGCACCCCTCTGGTCTATGGTGGTTTGAGCCCCTTGGCCCATAAAGACTGCTGTTTCGTCCATAGCGATAATGTTCAATAGCTTGTACTTGGCAAAGTCAACGCCATCAACGAATGACTTGAAAGCAACTGCCCGTTTGACAAGTTCACCATCTTCCAGCTTGAACAGCGAAGTGGATCTCCTTAGAGACAGTTCATGTCGCTGAAGTAAGCTATCCAGCCAGTGTTTAGAGGCTTTGAATTGTTCCTGGGGAATTTCTAATTGTGGAGCCATTTCAAGGGCAAATGCTTGAATATCAGCACTGTGTACAACCAAAGCCTTTGCTCTCCTGTCAGCGATCCATTCAGAGATGCTGTCTTCAAGTTCAGGGAATAATGGTTGCCGACATGATCCACACTTGAGCTTCTTACCATTTCCCTTCTGCACCTGTTGACTGAGGACCTCGTACTCTACTCTCCATTTTCTGACCATACGGACTTCCAACATCGTCTCTTTGCAGAAAGCTGCCAGATTCTTTCCCTGGGAATCTTCCACGATTCCTTTCTTGAATTCCACAGAGTAGCTCTTCCTTTTTGAACTCATCTTGTCTGGGGGTCAAAATAAAAGTCATTTTAGATCATTAAATCCATTAATCCAAAACCCTGGGAGTGTGGTGGTTGGGATTTGGCATTGTGGTTTCCCTGTGTGGGGGTTTAGGGTTTAGGATTGTGGTTTCCCTGTGTGGGGGTTTAGGGTTTGCGATTATGTATTTGTATTTGTTTATTTGTCAAGCATATATGATTATAAGCAAAGTATAAACAGTAAAACATGATTGAATATATATGTAATAGTACAAGCATGAATAATTTATTTATTTATTTATTCCTTCTTATAAGCCGCCCAACTCCCGAGGGACTCCTAAGGACCATGATAACTGTCCCTCCTTGGTCTTCGAGGGTGCGAAACTGACTCCCTCAGACCAGGTCCGCAACTTGGGGGTCCTCCTAGATCCACAGCTAAAATTAGATCATCACCTTTCTGCTGTGGCTAGGGGTGCCTTTGCACAGGTTCGCCTGGTGCACCAGCTGCGGCCATATCTGGAGAAGGAGGCTTTACTCACGGTCACTCATGCCCTTGTCACCTCGCGTTTGGACTACTGCAATGCGCTCTACATGGGGCTACCCTTGAAGAGTATCCGGAGACTTCAGTTGGTGCAAAATGCGGCTGCGCGTGCTGTGGTGGGTGTGCCGAGGTACACCCACGTGACACCGATTCTCCGCCAGCTGCATTGGTTGCCCATCGGTCTCCGGGTCCAATTCAAGGTGTTGATCACCATCTTTAAAGCCCTTCATGGCTTAGGACCAGGATATCTCCGGGACCGCATTCTGCCGCATACTTCCCTCCGACCGGTTAGGGCCCACAGAGTTGGCCTCCTCCGGGTCCCGTCGGCCAAGCAATGCCGGCTGGCGGGCCCCAGGGGGAGGGCCTTCTCTGTGGCTGGCCCCGTGCTCTGGAACCAACTCCCCCCAGAGACCCGAACCATCCCCACTCTGCTGGCCTTCCGAAAGGCCGTTAAGACATGGCTCTTCCTGCAGGTGGGGGGGACAGCTTAACCCATTCGAGCTTACCCCCCAAGTATGTATGTGTTTGAATGGATGGATGTTGTTGTTGCTTTTATATTGTTTTTTTTAAATTTTGTACTGTTTTTAAATTTTTTGGAATTTTGTTTATTCTTGTATCTCTTATGTTGTACGCCGCCCTGAGTCCTTCAGGAGTTGGGCGGCATATAAGAATAACAAAATAAATAAATAAATAAATAAATAAATAAGAGGAACAATCAATAAAAAAGCATAATAATATTAATTAAAAACAATTATAAAAGATTAAAAAAACATTGTCATCATTCATACGTGGGCAGACCACTGATGTTTCCATTGGTCTAGTTTTAGCCCGCCTGCTTGAAAAGCCATGTTTTCACGGCTTTGCAGAAGGCCAGCAGGGTGGGGATAGTTCGGATCTCTGGTGGTAGTTGGTTCCAAAGAGAGGGAGCTCCCACAGAGAAAGCGCTCCCTCGCGGTCCCACCAACCGGCATTGCTTGGTTGACTGGACCTGGAGGAGACCAACTCTGTGGGACCTAACCGGTCGTAGGGAGGTATGTGGCAGGATGCGGTCCCGCAAGTAGCCTGGTCCTGAGCCATGTAGGGGTTTAAAGGTCATAACCAACACCTTAAATTGCAACCGGAGACTAATGGGCAACCAATGCAGCTGGCGGAAAAGAGGTGTCATGTGGGTTTATCTTGCTGCACCCACCATGGCTCGCGCAGCTGAATTTTGCATCAATTGCAGTCTCCAGATACTCTTCAAGGGTAGCCCCATGTAGAGCGCGTTACAGTAATCCAGCCGGGAGGTGATGAGGGCATGAGTGACCGTGAGCAGAGCCTCCCTCTCCAAGTAAGGCCGCAATTGGTGCACCAGGCGAGCCTGTGCAAAGGTCCCCCTAGCCACAGCTGTAAGGTGTTGATCCAATTTAAGCTGTGGATCTAGGAGGACACCCAAATGGCGGACACGTTCCGAGGGAGTTAATTTCTCTCCCCCAAGAACCAAGGAGGGACGATCGACATAGTCCTTGGGGGGCAATATTCACAGCCACTCGGTCTTGTCAGGGTTGAGTTTGAGCCTGTTCCTATCCATCCAGACCCTAACATCATCCAGGCACCGGCACATCACATCCACTGCTTCCCTGAACTGAGACAGGCTGGAGATGTATAACTGGGTGTCATCAGCATATTGCTGGAACCTCACCCCGTGTCGACGTATGATCTCACCCAGCGGTTTCATGTAGATGTTAAACAGGATGGGTGAGAGGACTGAGCCCTGAGGCACCCCGCAAATCAGGGGCCTAGGTATCGACCTCTGTCCCCCTGCCAACACCGACTGTGTCCTATCTGAGAGGTACTGTAGGAGGAGAACCACCGTAATACAGTGCCACTCACTCCCACCTCGCCGAGACAACGGAAAAGCCATCTATATTTGTTCAAACGGAAAGAGTTTTGAAGATTCAAGGTGATTTACAGAGCCAGACAGATGTTTATAATGTGGAAAAGGAGACAAAGGAGCAAAGTCAGATGGGAGGCGAGCTGACAAACCTAAAACCATCAAGCTACAAAAGGCTGCAAGAACCAGATTCAAAATTTGATCGAGAGGAAGGAATGGTCAGAGTTTGGTGTTAGTGTTGGAATTTACAGGATGGAAGGAGAGACTAATATGTTTTTTTTTCTTTTCTCTCTTCCCTTTTTTTATCAATATATTTTAAAATAATTAATGATTCAGAATTTTTGTGAAGTTAATAATTTGATATATTGTAATATTAGGTTATTAATATTGAGTTTGACTTTATGATCAAGTTTAAGGTTTTTGAGGTATAAGGGGTTAGAAATTTTTAAAATATTGGAATTAACAATTCGATAGAATATTTTAAATATGTAGGTATTTTGAATAGTATTTTGAATAGGTATAAATACTTAATATTTACTCATTATCTATGTAATATTTACTCGAGTTTTATTTAATATTGAGGAAATGTTGTGATGTTGCAAAGACTCTTTGTTTTCTCTCTCTTTTTTCTCTTTTCCTTTTTTTCCCTTTCTCTTTTTTCTTATTTTTATTAGATCATATATAGATTATATAAAGGAAAGATATTTAGTGGGGTAAATTATCAGCCTGAGATACTGAATGGTGTTTGATTAATAATATGCTTGATTTTTTTATTATGTTTAAAAAGTTCTGAATAATTAGGAGTTAAAGACTCAAAGAAATGTGGAAATTAAGAATTTCTTTTAATTTAATTTAAACTTATTTTATTGAATATTATGCCCTGTACTTTCTCTGGGAAGTCCGGGGGGTGGGGGGAGGGGAGAGGGGGGGAGGGGGGGAGGGGGGGAAGGGGGGGAGGGGCGGAGAAAAGAGAAAAATGTTTGTACTTTGTACTAATAAAACTTTTTGAATAAAAAAAAAGAAAGCCGCTGAGAGGTCAAGAAGCACCAAGATGGAGGAATGACCTCCATCCCGGGCCCGCCAGAGATCATCCATCAGGGTGACCAAAGCAGTCTCCGTGCTGTAGCTGGGCCTTAAACCCGATTGAAAGGGATCCAGATAATCAGTGTCATCCAATAACCACAAGAGCTGGAGCGCCACCACTTTCTCCACAACCTTACCCCACAAAGGGTAGGTTGGAGACTGGACGAAAGTTCTTTAAATCCGCCGGGTCCAGGGAAGGCTTCTTGAGGAGGGGCCTCACCACCACAACTTTTAAGGGCTGCGGGACGGACCCCTCTCTCAAAGAAGCGTTGACCAATGCCTGGAGCCAGCCGCATGAGACCTCCCTGCTGGCCGAAACCAGCCAGGAGGGGCACAGGTCCAACAAACAAGTGGCGGAGCTCATCGCTCCTATGGCCTTGTCTACATCATCAGGAGTAACCGGTTCGAACTCGTCCCATATAACAGGACTAGGACCTGTCCCTGTCACCTCGGCCTGTACTGCCCAATCGGAGTCCAGGTCCGACCGGATCTGAGCGACTTTATCCGCCAGAAACTGAACAAATTCCTCAGCTCTACCCTGCAAGGGCTCCTCGCCTCCCCCTGTTGTGAGGAGGGAATGAGTGACCCTAAACAGGGCAGCTGGGCGTGAATCGGCGGATGCAATAAGAGCGGGAAAATGCGAACATTTCGCCGCCCTTATCGCCACTAAGTAAGTCCTAATAAAGGTTCTTAGAAGTGTTCGATCAGATTCAGTTTTACTGGACCTCCAGCGTCGCTCTAGATGTCTCTTATGGCGTTTCATCTCCCAGAGCTCCTCAGTAAACCTAGGAGCCTTCCTGGATCCACTGCCTCGGAGAGGTCGCAAAGGCGCAATTCGATCCAACGCCCCCAATGCCACCCTGTTCCAGGCAGCTACCAGGGACTCAGATGAATTGTGTACTAGGGATTCAGGTATCTCCCCAAGTTCCCCCCGGAATTCTTCTGGTTCCATTAGGCACCTGGGGCGGAACCACTTAATCGGTCCTGCCTCCCTGCGGTGAGGGAGTGGTGCCATGAAATCTAACCTCAGTAGGAAATGATCTGACCACGACAAAGGGGAGATGACTAGACCCCTCAACTTCAGATCATCTCTCCACTGCCCCGAGAGAAATACTAGGTCAAGCGTGTGACCTCCCTCATGAGTCGGACCCTGAACTACTTGGGTCAGGTCCATGGTTGTCATGGAAGCCATGAACTCCTGAGCCGCATCAAAGGATTCACCAGATGAAGGCAGGTTGAAGTCCCCCAGCACCATAAGCCTGGGGAACTCAACCGCCAGCCCAGCTACCGCCTCGAGCAGCTCAGGCAGGGCCTTAGGAACGCAGCTGGGAGGCAAGTACGTCAGCAGAAGGCCCACCTGAACCCCTAAGCCCAACTTCAGAAGGAGTGTCTCACACCCAACAATCTCCGGGGCAGGGCTCCTACGAGGACAAAGATTCTGGCGGAATATAATAGCCACTCCTCCACCCCTTTCCTGAGGTCGCGGCACATTTCCTCGAGGGGAACCCCCCCTCCTGACCCAGCCAGGTTTCAGTTATGCATGCCAGGTCGGCCCCCTCGTCCAAGATTAAATCCCGCACGAGGGGGGCTTTGTTGTTGATTGACCTGGCGTTCAACAGCAGCAGCTTGAGCCCAGGGCCCTGAAATCCCCGGTCACCAGGTACTCAGGCTGAGCTGGATGGAACCAAACCAGAGGGGCCAGAACAAGAAATCACTTTCAGCCAGCGAGTCCTCGTTCCCCGTGAGCGGCCTACCCCTCGGCTCCCGCCATACCTACCTCTCCCCATCATGACCGAGATGCTCCCATTCTCCTCACCACCAGAGATCCCCTCCCCCGCTGGTCCTCCCCCTTCCTCGCAGGCCATACATACCATCCATACTGAGCCGGGAAACTGAGTCAGGCCCCCCTCCGCTTCTGTTTCCACACTCAGCAGAGGGGGTCAAAACTCCAGTTCCCAACTCACTCATTCTAACAAAATATTCTTAACCAATCTATGCATTCATTCAATTGTTAATCCCAACCACTCTCAACCAACCATCCACACTTCAACACACAAATATACCCACCCACCACCCCCGAGGTAGAGAAGTTAAAAACAACGAAAGAATTAATGAAGGGTTATAATAAGAGCTAAAAACACATATGCCCGCCTCCTGGCCAGTCCAAAATTGTTTGTTTGCTTAGTGGCCAAAGATGTAATAATAGCCAAGAGTGTCGTCAATGCAGCCACCCGTAAAACAGATGGATCCTTGGTAAACGAAGGCCTCTTAGGGGAGATGATGTTCAGGAGATCATAGTTCTCCCTGGCAGGTCCCCACACAGTTGCAGAAATAAAGTCAAGGGTCTCAGTCTTACTCCTCCATCGCACCTCATTCCCATCCATCACTGTTATAAAAGTCACAGGTGAAGCCACTCGCGATGTTATCAGATTGTCCAAGGAGGCCACATGGAGGGGTGAGGTCGCGCCAATAAGCCAGGATCGTGCGACGGCGGCGGTGGCTCCCAAAGTAAAAGTAGAAGTTAAAGACTCTGCGGCGGTAGAGGCTTCCTGAATAAGCGCCATAGCCCCCGTCACACTCCAAAGAAAGAGGAGGTCACGCTCCAAACAGTCAGGGAAGTCCAATTGTCAATCGTTAGCCGCAGAGCCAAAACACAATCCGCCGCTTCTGAGAGGGCTGATCACAGCAGCAATGTGTGGTCAAAGCTCAGCCCCTCCCCTCAGTAACAATCAAGCCGCTGCTCGTACACACGCCAAACCACCTGCGTTACCGAGAAGTAAGTCCTCATACTGTTATCTGTTATCAGTTCCCAAAACAAATTTCAGCTTTCTGCTTCTGCTTTCGATGTTCCAGTAAGCTTATCGATGTAACAATCCCCTTCGTTGTTGTTGTTATTCGAGCTCGTTAGTATCATGTCGCCATCTTAACGAGGCCATCTCTCAGTTCCCGATCAGGCGCTGTGAAGCCCCCAAATTCGCAACAGGTAAAAAAACATTGTGAGAAGTATGAATTTATTCTTGTTAAATAAGACATGTAATAAGAGCCATAGCACAACCATTTTGAATCTATTTGTAATGACAAATCATATTGTGTAACAAAATGTATTTTATGTATGTCAGCTCTTACCCAGGATATGTTTGTACCAAAATTCTGGGAATGTACAAGAGAGGAAGTGATGATACGGAAATGTTTTGTTGTTATGTAGGAAATGATCTTATGGGAAAGCTCAGGTTCACAGAGAGAGAGGAAGTGTGGAGCTGTCAGGATGATGGATAGCTCCTGGGATTTTTCCTAGTTTAAAAACACTGTGTTAGGATGTTACATAATGGGAGGTTGGACGATATGATGTGAGGAGAATGGGAGGAGTAAGGTGGAGTCATGTTCTGTATAAAACCATGTTTCTGGATAATGGCCTTTGCCTCTATTTGTGTCAGAAGTTCTGTCTTCTGTCCAAGTATTGGACCTTTGCGCAAAGAATGACAATAAATATGTTTATATTTTTAAATCTGGACTCCTGCCTAATTAATTTTTCTCACAATTGGCGCCCAATGAGGGCCCTGGACGTTCTTTCTGGATTTGGGAAACACCTTGCACCGGGAATGCGCGCACACGCCCTATCTTTGGGTGGCCGGGAAGAGGGTTTCACTTATCCAGGGGAATTCACTCCTCAGACGGACTGCAGGATACAGAAACAATATAAACAGCCCCGAGAGACTGAAGGCACCGGTGCAACTGGCTTAGGTGAGTAATGAAATACGGGGTGTTTATGTTTAGACTCCTTAAGTGTATCACTTTCATTCCTTGAACAGCAGGTGATGTGTTTACGTTGTGAGTAAATACGAGAGGCACTGGGAGATTGATCAGTCTCTGTGTTTGTGCTATGACGTTTTTGTCCCTATGTACAAGGGCATGTCTGTGATGACCGTGGTTACGGTTGTTAGAGTGTTCAGGAGGAATTACAGGAAAGAAGTCTCAGGGAAAATGGGGTCCCGGTTAACTAGAAATGCTAGCGAAAGGAAAGGGATTCCTTCAAATCCCTCTTACCTCCTACTTTGGGAGAGCTGTTAATACAGTGGAATGGGGATTGGCTTAAACCTTATACAAAAGGGCTAAATTAAGTTGTGATGATTGAAAATTGTGCTAGAGTGTGGCCAAGAGTGTGGTAACTCTAATCTATATTGCTTTAAAGACAGTGCTTGGCAAGACAAATTGGAAGCTTGACTGCTGTATGTTCGTTCCAGTGTTTGTCATGACCTCTTCTCCCCCTCCTAGGATTTTATGGGGAGACAGAAGGGGATGAGACACTTTTATGTTTGCTTTATGTATGTTTTGTGTCCTTAACCCCCAGGGTGGTAAGCTCCTTCAGACAGAGAGCTCCTTTAGACAGAGAGCCAAATGGTCTGATGGCTGCTGGGGAATTCAGTTACATTTGTTAATGTGTTTTTTGCCTCTCTGACTTAAAGGACTATAAATCAATGGTAATTGTACCTGAAAGATAACATAGATGATGGCATTAGTCCTTGAGGTAGGGAGGGCAAGTGAGAGCAAGAAATGCTTTGCATGTGGCAAGGAAGTGTTTTTAAATGACACTGGTGTGTGTGGTACATTGGGTTTTTAGAAAATCCTAATTTGTTTGGATAGATATTGTTTAAGGTGCTGGAAATGTTCAGCCGATCTGAAGGATTGTAGTTGTTTCAGATATAGATGATTTGTTATTGTAGGTAGAGAATGGAACCAATGGGTTGTTGATTTTTTTTTGAAGATAAAGATTTTTTCTTTGGAAGGTTTGAGAGTGTTAAGAAGTATTTAGGATATTTCATTAGTCAGGGTATTAAGAAGGAAAGCCAGGAAGGATAAGAGACATGTGGAAAAAAGAGAAATGCTTGGCTTGTCCTTGGAGCTTTGGGAAGTGGGCTGTGGTTAGGGCCCAAAATCATATTTTTTGATTAAAACCATGGTCATTTCCCACTGCTTAGAGAATAAGCTACCAGATGTAAAGGACATTAGCTCCCTGAGAGATCAGTTGGCAGGGAGGAAGATTTTTTTTTCATGTTAGTTTGCACAAAAGTTTTTTTTTCAATGGGAGTGAGAGAGTCCTCAAATGGAGGTGGTCTGGTGACCTGTAAATGTTTGTGTGTTCCAGGGGATGAGAGATCGATCTCCTTTACTAGTTATAGTAAGTAGCAAAGATTTGTACTTGGGAAAGTATTTGAAAGAAAATACTGATTAGAGAGACATTCTATGGAGAATGTGGGAAAGTAAGAGAAGAGAGGTGTTAGTTGTTATTTGTGAGTTTCTTTGTTGAAACGATGTTGAAGAGAATGGAGTATTCTGAACGGAGTATTCTGCTGTGTGTGTGAGAGAGAGAAAAGGGGGAAGCGGTTTGCTTCTTCCCTTTACACATTTTTTTCCTGTAGTCTGCAGAGAGAGAGGAGGGGCAAATGGGTGGATTTGCAAATGCAGTGTTGATGTTTTTTGCAGATGTCCTGCTCTGAGCTCTGGTTTTGAGGAAGTTGTTTAGTTTAATGCACTGCCGGTTGTGGATAGATGGATATACTGACAAGGTTAAATTCTTATATGAGAAGTTGTCAGAAGTAGAACCATGGGAAGTGACATGGAAGGAAGAAGATAGAGACAGGTTAGAGGAATTGAAGAAAGCTGTGATACAAGCACCTGACTTGAGTTTGCCTGATTTGGGAAAGCCTTTTCATTTGTTTGGAGTAGTTCACATTAGGTAAGATGGTGTAGCTAAGGGTGTGTTAGCTCAAAAATGGGCTGGTAAGTTGATGGACCCTGTGGTGAGACATTAGGTGAGGACAATTATGATGAAGAAGGTTCATAGGGGGCTTACTCATTCTAGATTGTTGCAATATGAGGTGATTTTGTTATCTTAGGATACTGTAGTACTTTCCACTGAATTCTTATCAGGAGAAAGGAAGGATTGGTAGAGCATGATGTGTAGAGGCAAGAGATCTACAAATGAAAATGCGTGAGGATGTGGAAGATAGGCCTATAGAGGCTATTTGGTTTTTTTTATTTTGTTTATTGATGGTTCATCCCAAGAGGAGGATGAAAGAAGGGAAATTGGATATGCAGTGAGTAATAGGTTGCTGTCTGAATGGTCAGCATAAACATGTGATGTGTTTGCTTTGTTGCAAGCGTTGAAGTTATTGGCAAATGAAGTGGGTAATATTTATACAGATTCTAAATATGCCTATGGTATTTTGCATACATTTGGGAAGATTTGGATGGAATGGGGTTTGATACCAAGCAAGGGAAAGGAGCTAAACTAAGTAGAGCTCATTGAATCTGGAAGAGACCAGAGAGGCTGGCTAGCACATAAGGAAAGTTCCTCGAAGTTGATTTTTGGAAATAGGCTAGTGAATGAGGCTGTAAAAGAAGCTGCAAGGCAGGGAAAGGAAGCAGAGATATTGGTAAATAAAATTCCTACTCTGGAATGGGATGTTAAGCCTAAATTCAGAAGGTGTGGAAGAGTGTGGATTGCAAATAGTGAATAAACCCATTATGAGAAACATAATGAGAAGAGTGCATTGGAGAATGCAAGCGTTGATTGACTTTGTGAAAAGAAAGTATGTTTGTAGAGGAATGTATGTAATTGCTATGCAGATATTGAGAAAATGTATACATTGCATTAGATAAACAAAAAGAACATGAGGAAGCAAGTGACCGGGGGAAAGTGAATTGGCTGTTTGGCCATTCCAATGAATCCAGGTGGGATGCCAGCTGTGGGAATATTGAGAAATCTGCTGGTGATAGTGGTTCATTTAATGGTTGGGTGGAAGTATTTCCATGAAGAAGTAAATGCTCAGATGATATGAAAATAATATTGGAGCAGATAATTCCAAGATATGGGTTGGTGAAAACTATTGAAAGTGATAGAGGTACGCATTTTATAGCCCAAGTAGTGAAATAGGTAATAGACCAATTAGGTATTAATTGGCAATTTCATTTATCATTTTGTCCGATTTTGTTAGGCAAAGTTGGAAAAATGATTCAAACACTGAAAAATACCTTAAAGAAGTTAATTTTAGAATTGCCGCTACCTTGGATGAAATGTTTACCTTTAGCAATATTGCTTATTAAGACAAATACAAGAAAAGACATTAGAATTTCGTTATATGTAATGATGTTTGGTATTTCTTATACTAGAAATGTGGGAATGTCAAAGATAAAATGTGAAGCTGTTTGTTTCTGAAAAAATATACAGGGACTGTCCCAGTGTTTTTCTCTTTTAAGATTCAAAGGACTATTGGCACAGACTCCTTCTCTTGATTTTCAAATACGTGACTTTATGAGCGGTGACTGCATTCTGATTTAAGCTCTAAAGGGACATGAACTAAAGCCAATGTGAGAAGGACTGTTCCAAGTGCTGTTGACTACCGAGTCGGCTGTGCGGACTAAGGAGACAGGCTGGGTCCATTATTCGCGTGTGAAAGGACTGGTGACTGCACCCCATGGATGGACAGTGACTGCTAAGACAATAGATCCTCTTACATTGACTTTTAGGAGAAGTAATACTAATTGATGGTACTTTGAAAGGTTGAGTTGCTTATTTGGTTGGGGGTAATAAACTTTTATCTTGTGTTATTGATTCTATAGGGAAGAGACATAGTAGAGTGGTATGGTTACATGTTGTGAAAGTATGTGGATGTAAGTCCCTGGAGTGATTGTATTGAAGTTTAAGTTTGTGTTACATTACATATACATACACAGGGGGGCCAGTCCACTGGAAGCATGAATTCGACAGTAAGGGTGATTATTGTCTTCTGGGGAATATGGATGTATCTTCAAGTAGGGATGGGAACGTTTGCTGTTTTGCCAAGTTATCCAATAACGTGGCAGCAGTTGTGTTTCCATGCTGAACTTGAACAACGATTTTCCCAGATACATACATCACTGACACTGATTGAGCCAGAATTTGAGGCTGGAATCTGTAGAAGATCTACCTTTCGTGATGGAATACCACTTGGAAGATATCAAAAGTGTAACCATACAAATGATGTAGCTGTTCATAATAGAGATGTGTCCAATAGGATGGAAGCTATACATAATCATTGCTATGAAAGATATGGCAATTATACACCTTCCTATAAGAAGTTCAGAATTTTAGAGGAAGGATTGATTTTACCATATGGAGATATAAAAGCCCCATCTAAGATTATATTGTTATATGGCAATATAGCATTGTCTGGTCTGGCTTTTGGTGGAAGGGTAGATGTACAATTTTAAAACACCACTTAGGTACATATGACATGTGAGAGAAGCCTATGAAGAAGGAGGGAAATATTTTCCTTGACCTGATGACAGCGGCTTTGAATAGTATATACTTTTGTGTGAAAGGAGAGACAACAGTCTCGGATATCATGTCTACATGTTTGGTGGGTGTACCAGTTCCTGGGAAGTTTTTGTTTAAAGACTGAAAGATTGTTATAGAACATAACATCTATGATTTATCAAAAGTGATTACTTTGTTTGGTCATCCAATTACACCCAATAAATGGACTAATCAGAAGAAACTGGTAATTGACGTGAAGAACATTTTGCCAGCTTATGACTGTGTAGTATATAAACAACTATAAACAAGAAATAGTGTTTGCTTGTACTGAGAGTGAAGAGGTGGATGCATTAGGATAGGTGTTATACCTACCTAAAGGATGGTTTCTGTTTTGTGGCTTATATGCTTATGCATTGATTCCTGCTAATGCAGTGGGAGGATCTTATATTATAGAATACCTGAACACATATTAAGAAATACAGTTTTCTTATGAACTGATGAATGCTACCCTGCATCATAGTAATCGCATACCAGCAAGAAGACTATGAATGCAAAGTTAGTGAAAAGTACACTACAGGTGAGACACATGATCAGAAACCTGAACATGAAGAAACATCTAAAAAAGCAGGTGAACCTCACCTGGTAATACATGATTTGCATATCATATCTATACAATGATCTATATCTCTAGTGCAGTATAAGACAACTGAATATACTGCCAGTAGGAGTTATAGAGGTAAAAGGTACATAAAGATAGCATATGCTGCGGGAGGTAGTAATGAGGTGGTGATATTGTCTGAAATAGAAGCTCGACTTCTAGGCATATTTCCTTGGTTTGCAACACAATATAATCATAAGCAGATAGGACATTTTGCTTGTGCTTTGGCAAAAAGTATTAGTGAAACTTTGTCTGCCATAAGCAGCTCTGACTGATGAAATGGGAGAGATAAGGAAGTCTTTATTGCAGAACCGTGTTGCAATTGATTATATATTATTAAGGATGGGCCATGGTTGTGAAGAATTCCAAGGATTATGCTGCTTTGATATAGAAAATAAATCACAATTAAGAGCTTTACTACCACCTACAACATGAAACTGAGAATTCTGCATTCCATGGGTTATGGAATGTATTAACTCTTGGTTATCAAGTTTCTTGATAACCATTTGTAGGCATTATAATCATTATAGTTATAAGCCGTATATCTTTTTCTGTATTAGATGTACTGTATGCCTGTATGTGTGTGAAGTGTTGCAGGTACTGTTGTAAGATGAGAAACCCTAAGAAGTTAGAGAAGTAGGCCCTGAATAAGAAGGATGTGCGTATTATGTTACAAGAATAAAATTCGATAAAATCAGAGAGGAGGGATTGTGAGAAGTATGAATTTATTCTTGTTAAATAAGACATGTAATAAGAGCCATAGCACAACCATTTTGAATCTATTTGTAATGACAAATCATATTGTGTAACAAAATGTATTTTATGTATGTCAGCTCTTACCCAGGATATGTTTGTACCAAAATTCTGGGAATGTACAAGAGAGGAAGTGATGATACGGAAATGTTTTGTTGTTATGTAGGAAATGATCTTATGGGAAAGCTCAGGTTCACAGAGAGAGAGGAAGTGTGGAGCTGTCAGGATAATGGATAGCTCCTGGGATTTTTCCTAGTTTAAAAACACTGTGTTAGGATGTTACATAATGGGAGGTTGGACGATATGATGTGAGGAGAATGGGAGGAGTAAGGTGGAGTCATGTTCTGTATAAAACCATGTTTCTGGATAATGGCCTTTGCCTCTATTTGTGTCAGAAGTTCTGTCTTCTGTCCAAGTATTGGACCTTTGCGCAAAGAATGACAATAAATATGTTTATATTTTTAAATCTGGACTCCTGCCTAATTAATTTTTCTCACAGTTGCCCACTGGGGTCTCCACTTTGCCACCTACTTCCCCAAAGATGACATCTCTTGGCACGAAGCTCCAGAGTTCGGGAAAATGGCAAAATCGGGTTTCGGGGAGCGGAGCTCAGTTCTGCTTCCCCCGCTCGTGACTCCACCCTGGAAGTAGAATAAGAGTAAAAGAGGTATGAATATATGGGTACATTAGGACAGGAACGGTAGGCACAATTGTGCGCTTATGCACGCCCCTTACCGACCTCTTAGGAATGGGGTGAGGTCGATGGTAGATAATCTGAGGTTGACGTTTTTGGGGTTTGGGGAAGAAACTACTGAGTCAGGTAAAGTGTTCCAGGCATTGACTACTCTGTTGTTGAAGTCGAATTTTTTGCAATCAAGTTTGGAGCGGTTTACATTAAGTTTGTATCTATTGTGAGCTCGTGTATTATTGCGGTTGAAGCTGAAGTAGTCGTTCACAGGTAGGACATTGAGGCAGATAATTTTGTGAGCTACACTTAGGTCAGATCGAAGGCAGTGTAGTTCTAAATTTTCAAGTCCCAAAATTTCAAGTCTGGTTTCATAAGGTATTCTGTTGTGAACAGAGGAATGTAATACTCTTCTTGTGAAGTATCTCTGGACATTCTCAATTGTGTTAATGTCTGATATGTAGTGTGGGTTCCAGACAGATGAGCTGTATTCAAGAATCGGTCTAGCAAATGTTTTGTATGCTCTGGTTAAGAGTACAATGTTACCAGAGAAGAAGCTACGCAAGATTAGGTTAACCACTCTTAATGCCTTCTTAGCTATGTTGTTGCAGTGGGCTCTGGCACTTAGATCGTTAGAGATGAGTACTCCAAGGTCCTTTACTGAGTGAGGATCATCATCAAGGTCATGATCATCAAGTTTGTATTTTGTGTTTTGATTATTTTTGCCAATGTGTAAAACTGAGCATTTGTTGATTGAGATTGGTAGTTGCCACTTGTTTGACCATTCAGATACATAGTCAAGGTCTTTTTGAAGGGTTGTAGTATTGTCGGTGGTGTTGAATAGTTTGACATCATCTGCGAAGAGGACGCAGTTGCTTTGTATAATATCACAAATGTCATTTATGTAAAGAATGAAGAGAGTAGGTCCTAAAACGCTTCCTTGGGGAACACCGCTGTTAACAGGTACAGGGTTTGATAGAGCTGATCCTATTTTGACCACTTGTTGCCTGTTTGACAGAAATGCAGTTATCCATTTGTGTAGGGGGCCAGAGATGCCATAAGATTTTAGTTTTAGGAGTAGTTTGTCGTGTACTACGGAGTCAAAGGCTTTACAAAAGTCTATGTAGATTGCGTCTATTGCTTTGCCCTGGTCGAGTTTTGTAGTCCATATGTTTTTACAATGTAGAAGTTGTAGATTGCAGGATAACTTTTTTCTGAAACCAAATTGTTTGTGAGAGAGTAGGTTGTTTGTCTCTAAGTGGAGGATTGGTTGATGATTGATTCCATGACTCTGCAGGTGGTGCAACATAAGGAGATTGGTCTATAATTTTCAACTAGGTTGGGGTCTCCCTTTTTGAAGACAGGGATAACCGTGGCTAGTGACCATAGGTTGGGTAGGGTGCTGGTTCTGAAAGATATGTCAAAAATAATGCTTAGAGGTTCTGATAGGATGGTGGAAAGTTTTTTAAAGAAGTAAGCACAGAATCCATCTGGTCCTATGGATAGGGATGGTTTTAGGTTGCGTAGAGCCTTTCTAACATTGTCTTCTGTAAAGTCGGTTTGTATTAGATCATTGTAATTTTTTGTGGTTCGACTAGGGAATATAGGACATGAGTTGTTGCTGTTTATAAAGACTGAGCCGAAAAATGTGTTGAAGAGCTTGGCTTTGTCGGATTCATTATTACAGTCTTTATTGTTAGGGCCTTTTAGGGGTGGGATAGTTCTCGTCACTTTGAGTTTGTTGTTTACGAACTTGTAGAATGCCTGGTTGGAATTTGTGCACAGGAGGTTTTCCTCTTGGTTGATATGATAATTTGTGCATTCAGTCTTTATTTGTTTGCATAAGTTTTTGTATCGGCTTTTGTAGTTGGTTATGTGGCCCATTTTGTTTTTACGCCAGAGGTATTTTTTTTTACTTGGAGCTTCCTTATTGTTGTGGGTAGTTTGTTCTTCCTGTTTTTGGGAATGATTAGTGGTACGTATAGTTTCATGACTCTTTGGACTTGACGTAAGAAAATGTTGTAGTGGTCTTCAGCAGTGTTGCAGTCCGTGAATAGGGTTTGCCAAACAAGAGAAGAGAGATCAGTGTTTATGAGATCAAAGTTTGCTTTTTTGAAATTGTAACTGGGGATCTTGTCATATTGTTGATTTTTGTAAGGGTGTATATTGAGATTGAAGTCAATCATACTGTGATCACTGTTGGAGAACGGTTCTTTTGTTTGTAATCCATAAATTGAGTTTGAACTGTTACAGAAGATGAGATCAAGGCAGTTATTGAGTCAAATGGGTCTCTCTTTCCCTCCCTCCCTCCCTCCCTCTGTTTTCTGTTTCTCTCTCTTCCTCTTCCTCTCCCTTTCTTTCTGTCCTTTCCCCATTCTCCCTCTGTTTTCTGTTTCTCTCTCTTCCTCTCCCTTTCTTTCTGTCCTTTCCCCATTCTCCCTGTTTTCTGTTTCTCTCTTCCTCTTCCTTTCTTTCTGCCCTTTCCCCAGTCTCCCTCTGTTTTCTGTTTCTCTCTCTTCCTCTTCCTCTCCCTTTCTTTCCCTTCCCTTCTCCCCATTCTCTCATTTGTTTTGAGTCTCACAAAGACTCATTTGTGGCATCTTTTACCAGTATAGAGGAGGGTAAAAGGGGGGTTGGAGCGACACATGGCTCCCCTTGCCGTCTCTTCTGCCCCCGCCCCTCGCCGGGCATGGCAGGGCTTCCTGTCCATCGCTTACGGTAGCTACCCGCCCCCTTTAGGGATGCAATTTGGGGGTGGCAGGTGAAGTGGGGGAGAAGTGAGAGTGTCTCACCTGCCACCCCTCTTGATAAACAGATGGCGGGCTGCTGTTGCCATTTGGACGTTTTGCCACGGCAAAATGAGCGTTAGGTCAGCGGTGCGCCTCACCACCCACTCCTTGCAGTGGATCGCGAGGTGCACCGCTGGCCTGCCATTCATTTTGTGTGGCCATCAGCCCTACCGGTAGGTAAGGTAAGGGCATGTGGGGTGCGTGTGGCATACCCTCCCTTCGGGCCTCACCTACTCACCTCGTATACAGCAACCAGTGTAAATGGCGGGGACCAACTGCACATGCGTTTAAGTAGGTTGGGGGGCTTATTTTCAGGGCAGGGCTTATTTCAGCTCATGCACTGAAAAGGCTAATTGGCCTTATTATGGGGAGATGTCTTATTTTCGGGGAAACACGGTAGTAGTATAGGTTGTAGGCTTATCTTTTCAGAGCTTTTACCAGTTTATAAGGAACAAAAAGGGAAAGGCCAGCGTGTAGCGGAGTTTAATGTATGGCTAAAGGAGTGGTGTAAAAGGGAAGGCTTTGGTTTTATTAGTCATGATGTCTGCAGCTGGTCCAATGAAAAACTGTACAAAAGAGATGGTTTGCATCCATCAAAGAAAGGGACTGAGTTACTTGGTATTAAATTCACAGATTTCCTGGATAAACATTTAAACTGAACAGCGGGGACAGAGAATTAATTGATACAGAACATTTCTGTCTCCAGCAATCTAAAATTAATAGGGTTATCAGTGCATGCAACATAGATGTGTGTGCGGGTAAGATTATCACCCCTGCTGTCAAGCAAAACCAAGCATTTAATAGTGAGTGCCATACCATGTGCACTAATTAAACAGGGGGCAAGAAAGTAGGGGCAGTCAGGCACAACACAGGTTATGTAGACAGCAAACACAGGATCAATCAAAATGGACTTAAATGTCTATACACCAATGCACAGAGTATGAGGAATAAACAGGGTGAATTAGAAATTCAAGTAAATGAGGGAAGATATGATATTGTTGCCATTACAGAAACTTGGTGGGATGAAACCGACAAATGGAATATACAGCTAGAGGGATTTAAATTATTTAAAAGAAATAGACCAAATAAAAGAGGAGGTGGAGTTGCACTATATATAAGAAATAACTACATCTCTACAGAAATAGAGCACAACAATAATGATAATTATCTTGAATGCATTTGGGTCAATATTAAAGGGGGGGGGAATGACATTGCCATAGGTCTTTACTATAGGCCACCCAACCAAACAGGAAGTAGATGAACTTTTTGCTAGTCAGCTAACAAAGGTATGTAGGAAGCACATCACAATAGTAATGGGGGATTTTAACTACCCTGACATCAACTGGGAGACAAACTCTGCACCAAGTGGAAGATCCAACAGGTTCCTAACAAACCTAGCAGACAACTTTGTTTCCCAAAAAGTAGAAAAGGGAACAAGGGGATCACCCATATTGGACTTAATTCTCACTAACAGAGATGAAATGATAGAAGGTGTTGAAGCTACAGGAACCTTGGGGGCAAGTGATCATGCAATATTGGAATTCAACATTATGCAAACAAAAGCAGTAGAACAAAGTCAAACTAGAGTCTTGGACTTTAAGAGAGCTAATTTCAATGAACTTAGACAGAGCTTGGGAAGGATTCCATGGACTAGAATCCTCAAGGGGAAAACAACTCAAGAAGCTTGGGAAATTTTGAAAAGTGAGATTATAAAAGCCCAGTCTAGCACAATACCAATGAAGAAGAAAAATAATAGGTCTCAAAAGAAACCAGCATGGCTGCATAAAGAACTCTCTGACAAATTGAAAGACAAAAGGGACAAGTATAAAAAGTGGAAAGGGGAAATATCTAAGGCAGAATATCAGCAAATAGCCCGAGCCTGTAAAGAGGAAGTGAGGAAAGCTAAGGCTCACAATGAACAAAGGCTTGCAACAAAAGTAAAAAATAACAAAAAAGCTTCTTCCAACATATTAAAAACAAGAAAAAAGTCAAGGAAACAATTGGTCCATTGCTGGGAGAAAGTGGCAAGAAGGTGACAAGCAACAGGGAGAAAGCAGAGCTACTTAACTCGTTTTTTGCATCTGTCTTTACACAAAGGGAAAAAACAGTACAACCTATCAAAAACAGCATCACAAAAGCATATTAGGAACACAAGTTAAAATAGGGAAGAAAATGGTAAGCGAACACCTGTCTACCCTAGACGAGTTCAAATCACCAGGACCGGATGGATTACACCCCAATGTTCTGAAGGAACTGGAAGACGAGATCGCGGAACCACTGAACTATATCTTTCAAAGATCCTGGAGCACCGGGGAACTGCCAGAGGACTGGAAAAGAGCTGATGTAGTTCCCATCTTCAAAAAAGGAAAAAAAAATAGATCCAGGAAACTACAGACCTATCAGCCTGACCTCAATACCAGGGAAGATTCTGGAAAAGATAATCAAGCAACGAATCAGCAAACACCTAGAAGCAAACAAAGTAATAACCAAAAGCCAACATGGGTTTGTCAAAAACAGATCATGCCTAATCTTATTGCATTCTTTGACAAAGTGACAAAATTAGTGGACCAGAGGAATGCTGTCGATATAATTTACTTGGACTTCAGTAAGGCATTTGATAAAGTGGACCATAACCTACTACTAGATAAAGTAGAAAAATGTGAGTTAGACAGCAACACCGCCAGATGGATTTGAAACTGGCTGACCAACCGCACTCAACATGTAGTGCTTAATGGAACTGCATCTACATGGAGGGAAATATGCAGTGGAGTAACCCAAGGCTCTGTTTTAGGCCCAGTACTCTTCAACATCTTCATCAATGACTTGGACGAGGGGATAGATGGGGAACTCATCAAATTTGCAGATGACACCAAACTGGCAGGAATAGCCAACTCTCCAGAAGATAGGCTCAAAATACAGAAGGCTCTTGACAGAGTTGAACATTGGGCGCTATCAAACAAAATGAAATTCAATGGTGAAAAAAGTAAGGTTCTACATTTAGGCAAGAAAAACAAAATGCACAGGTACAGTATATGTGGTACCTTGCTCAACAGTAGTAACTGTGAGAGGGACCTTGGAGTCCTAGTGGACAACCATTTAAATATGAGCCAGCAGTGTGCAGCAGCAGCAGCCAAAAATGCCAACACAGTTCTAGGCTGCATTAACAGAGGGATAGAATCAAGATCACGTGAAGTGTTAATACCTCTGTCAGGCCGAAGCCATTATAGTTGGGGTCTTTGGCCTGCCACACTTTATGCCACTTACTATGCATGCTTTACTGTGGGAATCTGGGAGGGGGGATTGCATTAGGGCTGTCTGCATGTAGCCATAACAAATTCTTTCTAGAAAGTCAAGGTCATTCTTTGTCTTCGCACTCCTGCACCTGCACGGAAAGAGATGGGTGGATCTGCCAG
Source organism: Diadophis punctatus similis (assembly GCA_023053685.1). Lineage (NCBI taxonomy): Eukaryota > Metazoa > Chordata > Lepidosauria > Squamata > Dipsadidae > Diadophis > Diadophis punctatus. Next base: position 3,118,815 of record JALIGW010000059.1, on the reverse strand, counting down.
GCTGGCAGTTGGACATTGGTCAACATGATGGACTTGGGGGTGTGGGGACAAGGGTTTGAACTTTCAACTGGGTGGTGAACCCCGAAGGACTTCAGATTCGGGATTCACCCAGATGTGCCAACATGGCTCTGTTAATAAATTGGAACTTTGAAGAAGAAATTGCCTCGGACTCTGATTTAATTTTAGATGCTATTTGGAACCCTGACACTATCCCGAATCTCCCTTAAAACTCACCCAGCTACCCCGAATCCTCGGGGTGCTGCTCGGGGTCCTGAGCCCCAACGCCGACCCAGCAACAGGCGGTGTGAAGACTCAGGGAAGATGGAGGAAGAGAAGCATGCCGCGGGGAAGCAAGTAGGGGACAGATCGCGTATTCACATCGAGACCCTCTACGTTCCTTCCAAAGCCCTGGTGGAAGCCGAAGAGGCCACGGAGAGGGAACGCAACTGGGGGCTCGGCGCAAACAGCTGACCCCTGAGCGCCTCTCTCAGCAAGAGTGGACCTCTCAAGATGCAACCGGAGGGCTGAGCTCTCCCACAGAGTGGCTGTGGGAGCCGCGCCTGGGCGTGGGGCTAGCCTCAGCCCATGAGTGGAGACAGCCGAAACTTACGCCAACCGGACGCTCCAAAAGTGAGGGATCCCAGCCGCTGTCGCGCAGCCAATCGCTGATGGAACTCCCCGACCAGTTCGGACGGCTAAGCGTAAGTTGGACCAACCCCCGTTCGGGACCCAAAGCCACTAGATGCAACTTGGCCCAGCCAACATTCTCCTTCCCAAAGAGGAACCTAGTGACCCAATCGAGCGGGGACTCGGCCTCATTCCACACTGCGATGAGCAAGACCCCAGCGAGTCTCTCCACCGGGGCGAAGCCTACGTGGGCAACCCTCTGCCCCGAAGCGCAGGTGACCCACTGGCCCAGCCTAGGAAGCCTTCTGGCCTGGCAAAAGGGATCGTGGGGATTACCGACCCCAGTCCAGCCACCGAAACTCGGACTTGCACTGCCAAGACAAGCCCCAGCAGGGTGGGCTTTCTTCCCCAGCATGGGGTGGGCACAGTGCCAATGGGCTCCAGGGGCCCAACCGCAACCGAACCTCACGCCGAAGTTTGGAGCGGTGCAGCAGCCCCCTGCGATGTCCGGTCCTGCCGCGCAAGCCTGGCCGCATCTGCAGGGACACCTCCCCGCCGATGGAGCAGCACCGGGATTAGCCCAGCCACTGCAACAGGTGGGGGTGCAAATGGGAGGCCCCCAGCCACAAGCGATCGTCCTTCCAGCCACACAAGAGCAAGCCGTCGCCCAGCCAGCCCCGGTGCAGCCCCCTTGGTTCCGGGCGACGTTTGATGGGGATTCCAAAAAATTGGCCTATTTCCTACACTGAGTTTGGTTATACGTTGATCAGTTCGGAAACCAGTTCCCATGGGACTGAGAGCTGATCGATGCAATAACCGAGGGAATGAACGAGGGGGAAGCAGCAGAGTGGGTGGCAGAGCTCCATGACGAAGCGGCCCCCGAACTCGATGACGCTGACGAGTTCGTCCGGCCAATGCGGGTCCATTTTAATGACACGGCCCAACAGGTGGAGGCAGAAGAGCACATTAAGGGGCTGAAACAGGCGGGCCGCCCAGCGAAGGAGTTGGTGTGGGAATTCCGAAGGGCGGCCAGGAAGGAGCGAGATTGGCCCGAATGGCTCTTGGTGCACACGTTCTGTGACGCCCTGTACCCAGAACTGAGGAAGTCTTGCAACATCCGGGGGGTCCCAGAATAAATCCAGGACTGGTACAACATGGCCATCGTCCTGGATCACATGACCTGGGACCCCAAGAAGCCCCCGGCCGAAAAACCGGCCAGAAGGCCTTTGGGTCGCCGTTCCCAAACGAAGCAAGCAGTGACCTCGGCCCCCGAACTGACGAGGGCAGTAAAGTGCTACAGATGCGGCCAATCTGGCCATCGGGCTTCGGAGTGCTTAGCACCGGCCCCAGTGCCACAACCAAGGGCCTGGCCAACCGTGGGCCCCCAGAAGAAACCCCCAAAACCACCTGAGCAGAGTCGCCTGGCCCAGTAAGCAGAGGAGTCCCCTCCCCCATCCGAAGAGGCCGAGGCATCGCCGGGAGAGGAAACACCTCCATGTTGGGATGAAGGAGGCAGCGGTGAAGACGACCCAATGATGAGTGAAGCCGTCTGCCCTTTTCTCATTAAAGTGAAAATCACAGTGCTAGAGACGGGGAAGGAAGGAGAGGTAGAGGCAGGGGTGAAATCCTCCCGGTTCGCCCGGGCCAGTCCTTCGGCGTATAGCCGATGGAACTGGCGGCGGTCGCGGCGCGGAGCTTCTCCCGCCCGCTTTCCCGGCCCTGCTGAACGCCGCCATTCAGGTTATTTTTCCCTCTGTGCATGCGCGCGCATGCACAGAGGGAAAAATAACCCGAATGATTGTGTTCAGCCGGGCCGGGAAAGCGGTGATAAGTTCAGCCGGACCGGGAAAGCGGGCGGGAGAAGCTCCGCGCCGCGACTGCCACCAGTTCCATCGGCTATACGCCGAAGGACTGGCCCGGGCGAACCGGGAGGATTTCACCCCTGGGTAGAGGCAATTATAGACACAGGCTGCTCGCGATGCCTAATCAGCAAATCCATAGTGGAGAAGCTAGGGATCTGCACTAGGGCCTTGGCCAGCCCCGTCCGCTTTCAACAAGTGGACGGATCACTGATTGGGGGGGGCGCTACACTCCTCACCGAATTGGTGGAATTAGAAATAGGACGCCACCATGAGCTCATCCGGTTCATAGTTGCCCCAAAGATGTCAGAGGCAGCCATTCTGGGGCTTGGGTGGCTAGACAAGTGGACTCCCACCATCAAATGGGAAGACGGATACAGAAAGCTAACCATGAGCATTGGGCCGCTACCCCCAAAAGAGAAGCCAAGCAGCCCGAGAAAGCCAAGGCCCCTAGGGCCAGACCAGCCCCAACCAGCAACCCCTGCGCTCGACACCAAACCCCCAGGCTCCCAGCAGGTGCCAGCAGAATACTGAGACCTGGAAGGGGTTTTCAGTGAGGAGGACTGCAACTACCTGCCCCCTCACCGACCTACAGACTGCGTGATAGAATTTGAGCCAGGGGCCACGCTCCCAAAACCAAAGATGTACTCAATGACCCCAAAAGAATTGGAAGAGCTGAGGAGGTACATCGATGCCAACCTAGAGCGAGGCTTCATCCAAGCGGCAAAGTCGAGGGTTGTGGCCCCCGTACTCTTCAAAGAGAAGAAAGATGGAGGGGTCAGACTGTGCATTGACTTCCGTGGGATCAACGCCGTGTGTGTACAGAACACGTACCCCCTCCCTCTCATGAAAGACTTGCTGAACCACTTATCCAAAGGCAATATTTTCACCAAACTGGACTTGAGAGAAGCATACTATTGCATACGCATCAGGGTGGGGGACGAGTGGAAGACCGCCTTTAACTGCCCCTTGGGGAGCTTCCAATTCTGAGTGATGCCTTTTGGCCTGCAAGGGCCCCCCGCGGTGGGGTGCAATTCATCAACGAGGTGCTCCACCCGCATTTGTACAAAGGGGTGCTCATTTATTTGGATGACATTCTCATCTTTAGTGAGACCCTAGAGGAGCACGTGAAGCTAGTGTGACAAGTCTTGGAGAAACTCCTGGCTGCCAAGCTGTACGCTAAACTCTCCAAATGCGAATTCCACAAAACCTCCCTAGATTACCTGGGATATCGCATCTCCAGTGAGGGGACAGAGATGGACCCAGGGAAAGTGAAAGCGGTGCTAGATTGGCAGCCCCCACGCACTCGCAAGCAACTTCAAAGCTTCTTGGGCTTCACGAATTTCTATCGGCAGTTCATCCCCACTTTTGCAGAAGTGGCGCTGCCACTAACAGAGCTGCTAAAGACAGGCCCATCGCCCACAAAGCCAAGTCAGCCGATTGGGTGGACTATGGAATGCCAAAAAACGTTTGAAAAGCTAAAGCGACTTTTTGCCCAAGAACCAATCCTGCAGCACCCAGACCCAGAATGGCAGTTCATCATCCAGTCGGACGGCAGCGATGTAGCGGTGGCGGTGGTGCTGTTGCAGCAGAACGAGAAGGGCCAACTCCTGCCGTGTGCCTACGTTTTGAAACTCACTGCCACTGAGAGGAGATGGGCCATTTGGGAGAAAGAAGCTTATGCAGTACATTGGGCGCTGCTCACTTGGAGGCAATTCCTGGAAGGGGGTAAGGTGCCGTTTGAGGTTTGGACTGATTATAAGTACCTCAAAGCCTTGAAGACCCCTAGAAAACTCTCACCCAAACAAGTATGCTGGGTGCAATATTTCAGGAGATTTAAATTCGAACTGAAGCACATCCCAGCGGGGAAAAATTTACTGGCTGATGCTTTATCAAGAAAGCCGCAATACGACAGCCAAAAAGAGCAAGAAGTGCACGCCATCATTCCCCCCTCACAGGGGGACACAGTGGCACAAGTCCTCACCCGAGGCCAAGCCAGATGACCAAGTGCTCCTAGCCAGGATAAGTGGACCACGAAGCTGAAAGCAGCCCTGCCCAGCGATCCCTGGCTCAACGACAACAAGGAAATCTTGACAATGAGAGAAGGTTTGGCCTGGAAGGGCTCCAAGCTATATGTACCGGCCAGCCTAAGGCTGGAAGTCCTCCAACGAAGCCACGATTCCAGACTAGGAGGGCATTTTGGATTCCTAAAAACCCTCCACCTAGCCCGGCGGCAGTTTTGGTGGCCAAAGATGAAAACTGAGGTGGAGGACTACGTAAAGAGCTGTGCCACATGCGTGACCAGGAAAAATCAGCCAGGAAAACTGCCTGGACTGCTGCAACAAGTGGCCAATCCCAGCAAACCCTGGGAGGAGATCACCATGGACTTCATCGTAGAACTCCCAGACAGCAACGGAAATACAGTGATTTGGACAGTCATCGACTTGTTTTCCAAGCAAGCCCATTTCATCGCGTGCTCAGGTCTACCGTCGGCCAGGAAACTAGCAAAACTATTTCTCAAACACATCTATCGCCTACATGGCATCCCAAAAAGGGTCATCTCCGACCGGGGCGTGCAGTTCACCGCCAATTTCTGGAGAGAGTTCCTGAGAGCAATTGGATCCACACAAGGACTCAGCTCGGCTTTCCATCCGAGTACAAACGGCGCAGTGGAATGTACGAATGCAATGGTGGAACTATACATCCGTTGTTATGTAGATTACCAGCAAGACAATTGTTCAGAGCTGCTGCCTTTTGCAGAAGTAGTGTACAACAACGCTGTCCACAGAAGCACTGGACTAACTCCTTTTCAGATTACCAGCGGCATGGAATTTGTCCCCATGCTTGAACTACCTACAGACGCCCCCACTTCGATGTCACTGACTGAGTGGATGGAGGCGCTAAAGAAAGGGTGGGAGAACACCAAGAATGCGCTGACCGAAGCTGCAGAAGCCTATAAGAAGCAAGCAGACAAACACCGTTCGCTTCAACCCCCCTTCCGAGTGGGGGATAAAGTTTACTTATCCACTAAATATATCCGATTGAGAATGCCTAGCAAGAAGCTAGGGCCAAAATTCTTAGGTCCTTGTTGTGGCTTGCCTGCGTCCCGTGCAGCTGGTCGAGGATCCGGAGGACCTAGAGCCGACCGTGGCACGGCACTATCACCCTGTGTACCTGGCACCTGAGTCTGACAGCGATGAGGACTCAGTGGCAGAGGAGGAAGACCAGCCAGGGCCTTCTGCACCTTCTCAGCTGGTGCAGAGTGAGTCATCAGAGGAGGAAGAGCCTCTGCTGGATGCTAGGGCTCGCAGAGCAGCTAGCAGGCAGGATTGGCTCTACAGCCGGAGGTCTCCTCGCAGGTAGAGCTGAGGGCTAATGGGCCACGCCCTCGGACTATTTAATACTGGTGCACTCAGCACTTGGTGCTGGAAGCAACACCTGTGATCTGCGAGCACTTCAGAGTCCTTTGCATCAGCGTTCCTGTTTTGAGTCCTGTATTTGGAAATAGCAGCTTCTGGAATGCTTATTTCTGGGATTCCAGCCAACTCGAGTGAGTGAGAGATAAGAAAGACTTAATTGCATATTTGTTTTGGACATTTGAACTTTGGCTAATAACTCACGAAGAGACGAAGGAACTTTATCCCCCGAGACTCTCTTTATGTTTGTTTCTGGACTTTAAACTCCTGCGCTTTTACTAAGCATCTTCATTAGTAAAAAAAGACCCTTTTGTTGTTGTAGCAAACAGTTGTGTGTGTGTTTTTCTGTGGGTTGCTGTGCTGGGACAAAACAGTCCTTTCCCAATAGTTAAAATTATCAACCCAGTCACCGTTCAGCTTGAGTTGCCTAAAATGTTGGGGAAAATTCATCCCGTGTTTCATTGCAGCTTATTAAAACCGGTGATTGGGTCAAACATAAGGCCACAAACCCAACCACCACCTCCCCCTGTAGTCATACAAGGAGAGACACACTATGAGGTGAAAAAAATCCTAGACGCCAGAATATTTAGGGGTCAATTGCAATATCTAATGCATTGGAAGGGGTACCCTTTGTCAGAAGCTACTTGGGTGAAAAGTTGGAATGTAAAAGCTGACAAGCTAGTGAAACAATTTCACGACAAATACCCAGACAAACCGAAGGGTCCCCCTGGGGGGGAGGGGTGGTTAAGAATGCTGTATTAACCCCCTACATTATTTTTCTTTCTTGTTTTGTAGGACACAGTTTTTTTCCTGAGGGGAGGCCACCTGTCAGGCTGAAGCCATTATAGTTGGGGTCTTTGGCCTGCCACACTTTATGCCACTTACCGTATTTTTCTGAGTATAAGACGCACCCTTTTCCTCCCTAAAAGTGGCTGAAAATTTGGGTGTGTCTTATACTTCGAATGTAGCTTTTTTTCCAGCCCTAACTAGGTGCTAACAGATCTTCCCAGCTCTTACCTTGCAGGCTTTTTCATTGTTACTCTCTCAGAAGAATGTTTTCCAGCCCTAAGTCTTTGCAGGTTTTTTTTTCATTGGTCTACTTGCTCCAAAGAAGGTTTTTTCTAGCCCTAACCAGGTGCTAACGATCTTCCCAGCTCTTACCTGCTTGCAGGCTCTTTCATTGTTACTCTCTCAGAAGAATGTTTTTCCAGCCCTAAGTCTTTGCAGGGTTTTTTTCATTGTTCTACTTGCTCCAAAGAAGGTTTTTTCTAGCCCTAACCAGGTGCTAACGATCTTCCCAGCTCTTACTGGCTTGCATGCTCTTTCATTGTTACTCTCTCAGAAGAAGGTTTTTTTAAGTCCTAACCAGGGGATAAAATAATGTGCTGAAGCTGACCAGACTAAGGATGCTAGCCAGATGAATACCTGGTAGGCAGATTGTTTTCCCCTATTTTCCTCCCCAAAAACTAAGGTGCGTCTTATACTCCGGTGCGTCTTATACTCTGAAAAATACGGTACTATGCATGCTTTACTGTGGGAATCTGGGAGGGGGGAATTGCATGAGGGCTGTCTGCATGTAGCCATAACAAATTCTTTCTAGAAAGTCAAGGTCATTCTTTGTCTTCACACTCCTGCACCTGCACGGAAGGAGATGGGTGGATCTGCCAGGCTGGCAGTTGGACTTTGGTCAACATGATGGACTTGGGGGTGTGGTGACAAGGGTTTGAACTTTCAACTGGGTGGTGAACCCCGAAGGACTTCAGATTTGGGATTCACCCAGATGTGCCAACATGGCTCTGTTAATAAATTGGAAATTTGAGGAAGAAATTGCCTTGGACTCTGATTTAATTTTAGATGCTATTTGGAACCCTGACAACCACTTTATAATGCCTTGGTAAGGCCACACTTGGAATACTGCATTCAGTTTTGGTCGCCATGATGCAAAAAGGATGTTGAGACTCTAGAAAGAGTGCAGAGAAGAGCAACAAAGATGATTAGGGGACTGGAGGCTAAAATATATGAAGAACGGTTGCAGGAACTGGGTATGTCTAGTTTAATGAAAAGAAGGATTAGGGGAGACATGATAGCAGTGTTCCAATATTTCAGGGGTTGCCACAAAGAAGAGGGAGTCAAACTTTTCTCCAAAGCACCTGAGGGTAGAACAAGAAGCAATGGGTGGAAACTAATCAAGGAGAGAAGCAACTTAGAACTAAGGAGAAATTTCCCAACAGTTAGAACAATTAATCAGTGGGACAGCTTGCCTCCAGAATTTAATGTAATGTAATGTAATGTAATGTAATGTAATGTAATGTAATGTAATGTAATGTAATGTAATGTAATTTAATTTAATTTAATTTAATTTAATTTAATTTAATTTAATTTAATTTAATTTAATTTAATTTAATTTAATTTAAAGTTCTTATATGCCGCCCAATCCCGTAGTACTCAGGGCAGCGTACAGCAGGAATAAGAACAATACAAATAATACGTAATACATTTAAAACATTACATAAGTTTAAAAACCATTCATTCATGGGGGAATCTGATCTTCTTCACCCCGCCTGCCGGAAGAGCCATGTTTTTACGGCTTTGCGGAAGGCCAGTAGAGTGGAGATAGTCCGGATCTCTGGTGGGAGTTGGTTCCAGAGAGATGGGGCTCCCACAGAGAAGGCCCTCCCCCGTGGACCCGCCAACCGACATTGTTTGGCTGATGGGACCTGGAGGAGGCCAACTCTGTGGGACCTAACCGGTCATAGGGAGGTGTGTGGTAGGATGCGGTCCTGGAGGTAACCTGGTCCTGAGCCATGTAGGGCTTTAAAGGTCAAAACCAACACCTTAAATTGCGACCGGAGACTAATAGGCAGCCAATGCAGCTGGCGGAGAATAGGTGTTACGTGGGTGTATCTCGAAACACCCACCACAGCTCGCGCAGCTGCATTCTGTACCAATTGCAGTCTCCGGATGCTCTTTGAGGGTAGCCCCATGCAGAGCGCATTACAGTAGTCCAGCCGTGAGGTGACAAGGGCATGAGTGACTGTGAGTAAAGCCTCCCTCTCCAAGTAGGGTTGCAATTGGTGCACGAGACAAACCTGTGCAAAGGTCCCTCTAGCCACAGCTGAAAGATGTTGCTCCAATTTTAGCTGTGGGTCTAGGACAGTGGTTCCCAAAGTGGGCGGTACTGCCCCCCAGGGGGCAGTGGGAACCCTTAGGGGGGCGGTGAGAGGCAAGGGTGGCGACAGGGGGGGGTGAGAGGGGCCAGGGGGGCGGTAGGTGATTTGCCATGCTTTTGCACTTGACGTTCCCTCGCGTTCCTTGCTATTGTGTGCAGGGCAGCCCATTCTGAAAGAAAACGCGAGATGTTTTATTTCAGAATAGGCTGCCCTGCACACAAGAGCATGGAATGCGATGGAGTTACAAGTGCTAGGTAGGACACCCATCTCGCAGTCCGCCCAGCCCCCGCTCCACTCCGCCCCACACGATTGGTCACCCCAAACTGCGTCCCACTGCATCTCTCCACTGCCGCGAGAGAAACACAAGGTCAAGCGTGTGACCTCCCTCATGAGTCGGACCATGAAGTACTTGGGTCAGGTCCATGGTTGTCATGGAAGCCATGAACTCCTGGACTGCCTCCGAGGTTTCGCCAGCCGATGGCAGGTTGAAGTCCCCCAGCACCATCAACCTGGGGAACTCAATCGCGAGCCCCGCTATTGCCTCGAGCAGAACAGGCAGGGCCTTTGCAACGCAGCTAGGAGGCAAGTACGTTAGCAAAAGGTCCACCTGAACCCCTAAGTCCAACTTCAGAAGGAGCGTCTCACACCCAACAATCTCCGGGGCAGGGCTCCTACGAGGACATAGATTCTGGCGAGCTATAATAGCCACTCCTCCACCCCTTCCCTGGGGTCGTGGCTGATGCTGAACTGAGAACCCGTCCGGGCACATCTCAGAAAGGGGAACCCCCCTCCTGGCCCAGCCAGGTCTCAGTAGTGCATGCCAGGTCTGCCCCCTCTTCCAGGATTAGATCCCGTACAAGGGGGGCCTTGTTAGTAATCGACCTGGGATTCAACAGCAGCAGCTTGAGCCCAGGGTCCTGACATCCCTGGTTACCAGGTACTCGGGCTGAGCTAGATGGAACCAAACCGGAGGGGCCAGAACAAGGAATCGCTTGAAGACAGTGAGTTCTTGTTCCCCGAGAGCGGCCTACCCCTCTGTTCCCACCATACCTACCCCTCCCTATTAATTTATGAATTTTATTAAAGTTATGAATGCTCCAACACTGGAGGTTTTTAAGAAGATATTGGATAACCATTTGTCTGAAGTGGTGTAGGGTTTCCTGCCTAAGCAGGGGGTTGGACTAGAAGACCTCCAAGGTCCCTTCCAACTCTGTTATTCTATTCTATTCTATTCAAGTGAATTAAGCTGATGAAACTCTTGGTGATAGCAATGGCCGTACAAACCCATAGAATCAAGCGATAGAGTCCGGCATATCCTGACAGGACTGGAAAGCAGAAGAACAAAAATGAGTGGGGTGGGGAAATGTCCAACATGTTCTTCAGTCCTAAAGCCTCCCCTCCCCTCAATCCCCTCAGCTTTCTGTACTCACTGTCTGGCCCTTCACCGAAAAACAACAAGTACAACATGCAGTAGAAGAGTTCATTACTGGCACACATCAGTGGTGGGTTCTTACCGGTTCGGTCCAGTACGCCATTCCGGTAGGGACCCGCCGATTGTGCAATTTGCACGCAACGGCTCCGGTGCCGTCTTTGCCTGTCTGTCGTGCAGCACCATCTTTTTTCCCGAATTTTTGGGCTTTTTTTGCTTCCTGCGCATGTGCGGAAGCAAAATCTTGCGAGGGGACGCTAGCGCGTGCGAGATTTCGGCGGTTTTTTGCTTCCGCGCATGTGCGGAAGCAAAATCGCACAAGGGGACGCGCGTGCGTAGCGAGCGTGCATGCATGCGCATGAAATGTGATGATGCGCGCGCAGCGCACCGGTAGCCAGGTAAGAGGAACCCACACCTGGCACACATAATGAACAGAACAGGCTGAAAGGAGAGGAAGGAGAAACTACAGCAGATCAAACCAGGCAAGAAATGGCAGCCAACAGAAGCCAGTTTAAATCAGATGGTCTTTATGAGGGCACCAGCTGGGATTGCATGACAAATCATGATGACATTATGGAAACATCTTTCTATATAAAAAATCTATATTGAAAAATGACCTGTTGCATTCTGTATGATAAAAATATCTCAGAATGCACAAAATTCATAAAAACAGCAGTTGGATAACTTTTCAGGAAAGAGATGGCTTGGATTGCCATCTGATCAACATGGAAGAAGGAAAGCAAATTGTACCAACAGAAGAGAATACTTGTGACCCAGGGTTGAACTGTGGGGTCCATGGTGCTCTCTGAGATTGATTTTTTTCTTGAAGACATTTCATTACCCAACTAGGTAAGATCATCGGTACTAGATAGTGCTAGACATCAGTGCTAAACAGTGCTTCTAGCACTGATGTTACCTAGCTGGGTAATGAAACATTTGCAAGAAAACAAGCAAGCTCAGGGAGCACCAAGGACCCTACAGAAGCAAATTGATTAGTAAGGGATCCTATAACGCTGGAGCCATCCCAAACAAGAGTCTGGCCTCACTTCAAATGGGAAGGAGGCATCACTCAACCCATGATACAGATAGGTTTACATAGGCTGTAAGCCCTTTGATAGTCAAGGTCAACATCTTAAATTAGCCTCACTGGAAGTCTCCTAAATTGCCACTTTTCCTCCAATTTGAAGGAAATGATTCATGAAAATAAACATGCCAGAACAGTGACTGACATGGCTGGAAATGCCTCTTCCTACAGCAAGCCTTGGTCATTGGGGGAGTGGGATGGGCCCAATGGTAAAAGATGCATCACACTACAAACTCCCCCCATTCTGTACTTCTATCATGTCATGGCAATTAAATGACAGATGGAGCTTGCACTGTAGTGTCACAATGCACATTTTGTCATTTTAGCAAAAATTCAGTTTATTTTGGAGGCCAATGGGAGTGGGAAAATTTACTGAACACAACTGTATTATTCATTAAAAATGAGAAATCAACCCAATGGTGCCTTTTCTCCAAAATATTTGGAATTAACAGAGAGAACCGAAGAGAGAATTTCATAACAAAATTGGTGAGAAAAGACCTGAAGTGAGGTTTTGGTTTTGAGAAAACAGAAGGAGAGGAAAGTTGGGATGGGGTTAGCAATGCAATGATGTGATGACTTCAAAGAGACAATTTTTGTGACACTCACCCGTGAGTTGTAATATACTCTCAAGATCCGGTTTCCTGTTAAGTCAATACTCTTATGGCTTTCTCCACCTTTCACCACAGTGCTAAGGGAGGCAGGGGCAGAAAATTAAAATGGGAATTAAAGAGTATCCAGTTCTACCTCAACTCCCCTCTCCTTGTTTCTTCTCTCACGCTCCTGTATATCTCTTCCATATGAAATCCTGCCAGAAAGATTTTCTCTGCTGCACTGGAAGCATATTCTAACTTTCACATCACGTTTCTCTGGGTTGTGTATGCTTTAAAAGCAACCCAGCCTCAAAATTACAATGTTATTTCCTTTACCTTCGTAAAGGTGGGAGGGAGAGGGAATGGTTCTGTGTGAGTGGTGGGCATACACGAGCGCATGTAGCTCTATTTGTGCGAGCAACGGGCGAATGTACCCACTGGTCACGTAAATGGAGCTTCGCGCAAGTGGAGCTGTGTGCATGTGCTTGCCCGCCGTTTGCACAGCCCAGTTCCAAATGGGCCAGAGCCTAGTAGTGGGCCGTGTCCCAGGGTTGGGGATCCCTGCTTTACAAGGTGAAAGGATTTTTAAAATGTGGAGGTAATGCAAACATTTTGTGCTTGCAATGAAAAAAAATGAAACTTTGATTTTGTTTTTGCTAATTAGATAGGTTTGTTGTTATAGAAATGGGTAGTATATACTGGTGTGTAAAAGTAAAAAGTTGAGGTTGTAATATTATCTTCTACTGTGCTAAAGAGTAAAGGAAATAGGTGCCCTTTTCTTTCCTTTTCCCTCTTTACACCATTTTTTTCTTTTCTCTCCTCCTCCTCCTAGTTTTCTATTACTTTTTTTGAATTTCTCTTTGTATTTTATATTTTGATAAACTAATAAAAATGTGAAACAAGAAAAAGAACTGTGGAGGTAATACAACAATATGCTCCTCCAATCTGAAGACCAAAGTGATGATAAATCTGAAGAGAACCGTCTACATCCCTTTTCAATGCAAGACTGAACTGGATTACAGTTTGAAGGAGGAGGAGGATCTAAGTCAGGGGTGTCAAACTCGATTTCATTGAGGGTTGTGTTTGACCTTGGGGGGCCAGGGTGGGCATGGCAAGCTCGATGTCACTCGTGTCACTCGTGCCTGTGGTGGCCCAAGCGCTCTGCCAGCGAAAATGGGCTCCCAAGCTCCATTTTTGGCTATGACAGCATCCTGCAACCCTCTGTCAATGAAAACGGAGCTCGAGGGGGCTGCGCGTGGCCCTTGCGAGCTCTGTTTTTGCTGGCAGAAGCACCACGGGTCGGTCCTTCGCTGTTTCCAGGGTTTGTTTAGGGTTTTCTACTCTTACATCTGTATCATGGATCAGGTCCATCATCTCCCTATGATTCCTTATCATAGTTTCCTGAATACATTGAAGCATCAATACTATTTCTTTTTGCAATGTGTTTGTTTTTCCCTGTTGCAACATTTTACTTTAATTTGATGGGCCAAAAGTTACTCAATAATCCACCACTAATCCACCAAAATCCCAATGTCCCAGTTATCCAAAGGTACCAAAAAAGCCAATATTAAAAGAATTTCATTCAGTCCCAGAGCTGGTCCTCAAAATCCAAATCTTCTAATTTGCTCTGTTTCCAGGGTGGCCCCGTGGGCCAGATCTAAGCACCCCGCAGGCCTGATCCGGGCCTTGAGTTTGACACCCCTGATCTAAGTAGAGTAGAGCCATTCTACCCATTGCTATTTAGAGCAGTGTTTTTCAAGCTTGGCCACTTTGGCCAAGTAGAATGGAGAGCCATTCTACCCATTGCTATTTAGAGCAGTGTTTTTCAAGCTTGTCCACTTTAAGAGGTATGGACTTCAACTCCCAGAATTCCCCAGTCAGGATTACATTGGTACCTAAATTTGATAGACAAATAAATAAACCAACCACGTTCAGCTCTATTTCCCCAGCCGATACCTGTGGAGATGTAGCCAATGGGAGGCCACATCAAGGCTCATGCTCAGCTGAAACCAGAGGGCAGACTCTAGTTAGAGCATAGCCAGGTTCACCAGCAGACACATGTTGTGGCCTGCCTAGCAGCCCATGCAGTCAGGGCCTTTGGAGCCTTCAGTGCCTCGTGGCAGTGATAGGAAAGGAGTAGCCCCTCCTTTCCTGAATGCCAGAGCAACGCTGAGCTGCCGAGAGGCAGAAAGGTCTAGCTGCCGAGATGCAGAAAGGTCTACTCCAGAGGAGGTCTGCTCTGGGCTAATTGGCCACCTGGGGCTAATTGGCCACCACGCCCTTAGGTCTATTTAAGAAGAGTTGCTGCAGCTGGAAAGTTGCAGAGAACAACTTTGGAAAAACCTGTCTGATCCGAGTTTGCTTGGGAAAAATCCATCTGAATCATAGCTTGTTCATGACTCCTGAATCTGAACTTCAGTTTCCAGTTTGTATCCTGAATCTTGCATCCTGACTCCAGCTTCCAGTTTGTATCCTGAATCTTGCATCCTGACTCCAGTTTCCAGTTTGTATTCTGAATCATAGTTTGTATCCTGAACCTTGCATCTTGACTCCAGTTTCCAGTTTGTATCCTGAACCTGGCATCTTGACTCCAGTTTCCAGTTTGTATCCTGAATCATAGTTTGTATCTTGAATCTTGCATCATGACTCCAGTGTCCAGTTTGTTTCGTGACTCTTGACTCTTGCATCCTGACTTCAGTTCCAGTTTGTATCATGACTCCTGAATATTGGCTTACGCAGTTCCAGTTTGCAGTCCAGCTCAGATCTTGGTTTCTGGCATCGTGGTTTCTGAATCCAGTCCTCCAGTATGGCCAGTTTGCATTCCAGTTTCCAGTTCTTGTTCCTGGCAAACGTGGCTTCTGATTTTGAGACATCGGTGAATCCACTTTGTAACTCCAGAACAGGTCTTATGTTTGGCATCTGCTACCTTTGGGACTTGTGCCAAGGACAGGGAGACTTGTAATTATCTCTTGGACTTCTGCCTATCTTGTTCAGTGTTCATGTTTAATGAGATGTTGCTTTGCTAACTAAAACAGACCATGTTTGAGTGTTGTGTGTGTGTAATTATTTGGATGTCGGTCGTGGGGACAGAACAGTACAGCAGTCAGTCAGCATGTCCAGCAAGGCCCCAAAGCGGGTGCCTAGGAGGAAGGCCATAGGTTAGGAGAGGAACAGTGCTTGGGTTTTTTTGTTGTTCATTTGTGCCTTTTAGTATAATTTTATTAAGTAAAAAGCAACAGGAAACAAAAACACAGAAAAAGGGGAAA
The DNA here is from genome assembly GCA_023053685.1 of Diadophis punctatus similis. Lineage (NCBI taxonomy): Eukaryota > Metazoa > Chordata > Lepidosauria > Squamata > Dipsadidae > Diadophis > Diadophis punctatus. The sequence goes on along the minus strand of JALIGW010000059.1, from coordinate 3,103,374 downwards.
CATACATGTAATCATAGCAACGTAAGCTCCAACTCCAACTTATTTATCCTTTTTTTAAAAAAATAATATTAATGATGTTGCATAAGCTCCACACTGAAGTGAGGACTGAAACAAGAGTTTCAAAAGACACTGTGTGTCCAATACAGGTAGTCCTTGAGTTACGATGGTTCACTTAGCAATAGTTCAAAGTTACAACACCACCCCCACAAGTACTTACGACAGTCTCAAAGTTATGAATGTTGCAGCACCACAGCAGTCGTTCACCCTTATGACCAACCACAGAGACACTGCAACAATTCCACCACCACCCCACACACACTGGCCCTGCTATGCTAGCCCACTGGCTCCTCCCCACTCCATTACCTATTGCTAACTTACCTTTCAAAGATCCGGAGTTCCAGAACAGGCTGACCGCTCCTTCTGTCTCATCAAGTGAGCTGTCTCATCTCCAGCCTCTCTGCTGCAGGGTTTGTGCAGCCAGCACGGTTTCTGTCAACTTGCAAAGCTTTCAAGTTGCCATAAGCAGGAGGGGGGAGAGCCGATGGAGTGGCTGATTGTACTAACTGAAACTACATTCCACAAATGTTTCTTTTACTGATTGTGTCCTAGGTTACCGGAGTCAGCAGGAGGGGTGTGGGTTTCACAGCCAGCCAACGTGGTTCATTGGAGAATGTAATTTATGACATGTCCAGTGAGGAGGGGGAAAACAGGGTCATGAGGGCATGTAACCTACGTGAGCTCAGTTCTGACTGCATCGGAGTATTGCCAAAATGTTGCTCCTAATAAATGGCTATATTTCTTTTGAAGTTTGGCTCGTGGCTCATGAATTAATTAGGGCATCTTTCGGAAACTTCACAGACAGTCAGAACTCATAAATCAACAAGATTGCAGGGCCACCTGAGTCCGGCACTCGCAAGCCGCTCCCTGATATCTGGGAGGCTTGGAGAGGCAATCAGGCAACCATGGCAGAGGGCGGGCTATCCGAAGAAAGCCTGCTGCAAGCTACTGGAAAGGAGGGAACTCCAGGGCCCAGCAGCCCGATTGCAGCTGGAGTGCAGCCCCTCCCAGACATCAAAGCTGAGACGACTGCTCCGGCGATCAAAGCAAGAGAGGATGAGTACCCGTGGAAATTAACCCCTAAAGCAGCTGAGGCTGAGTTCCCCCACCCTAATACCCAGGAAAAGGGAAAGCCCCTGAGTGAGCTGGGAAGAGTGGATTGGATGTGGGACTGGGAACAAGCCAGGCTCCCAAAGCTCCTGAGGAAGCCCCTGGGGAGCTCCATAGAGCAACTGAGTGAGGAGTTTGACCGAGCCACCATTCGAGAGGAGGAGCCATCATGCCGGCCAAAAGAGAGGGGAGGGACAGCTGATCCTTTTGGAGGGAGGAGATGCACACAAGAACACAGCCCCCCCTCCTCACCCATCAGAAGGAGAAAGAGCCCTGGACTGCAGCCAGTGCCCCTCCCACATAGCAGGCAGGCCACCCAGGGCCGACAACCCCCTCCCTTTCTCCGAACTAGAGCTGAGGAAGAGGGCCAGCCGCATCGAGCGCATGCCTACAGGGGCCAATAGGAGGAGGGAGGAACAGTGCTACTCCAAAGAAATAGTCAAAGAAATCTACAACCCTGTGCCTACACCTCCCGTAAGCTCACGGACACAGAGCGATGATGTGCAGCCTGGGAAAAAGAGACATTCGCAGTGAGATGGGCACTGCTAACCTCGCAACACCTGCTGGAAGGGGGCCAGAAACCGTTCGAAGTCTGGACTGACCACAAAAACCTGAAGGCCCTCAGGACCCCGCGAAAACTATCTGCCAAACAAGTCCGTTGGGCTCAATACTTCAACCGTTTCGCCTTCATGCTAAAGCATATCCCAGGGGGGAAGAACTTTCTAGCGGACGCCGTCTCACGCATGCCACAGTACAAATGCGAGTGAAAGCAGGTAGTGGACGCCATCGTTCCCCCTACCCAAATAGTGGCCCAAGTAACCACCAGACGGCAACGCCGCAACTGGCACGACCAACCACCAAGCGATCTAACGGCGAAACTCAAAACCGAACTGCTGGCAGACCCCTGGTTCCGAGACAACCAACACATCCTGACAAAAAGAGACGACCTCGCATGGAAGGGGACGAAGCTCTATGTTCCGGAATCCCTACGCACCCTGATCCTCCAGAGGAGCCACAATGCTAAACTGGCAGGCCACTTCGGATTACTTAAAAACTTTACACTTAGCACAGAGGCAGTTCTGGTGGCCCAGCATAAAGAAAGATGTGGACAGTTACATGAAAAGCTGTACCATCTGCACCGCAATGAAGAAACGACCAGGACCCCCCCCCCCGGACTGCTACAATCAGTAGTGGAGCCAACAAGACCATGGGAGGAGATCGTGATGGACTTTATGGTGGAGTTGCTGAAAACTGGGGGGAACACGGTGATCTGGACTGTAATAGACCTGTTTTCCAAACAGGCGCACTTCATCCCCTGCAGCGGTCTACCCTCAGCCCACCAGTTGGCCAAATTGTTCCTGAAACACATCTACCACCTACACGGAGTACCAAGAAGAATTATCTCAGACAGAGGGGTCCAGTTCATGACTACCATATTTTTCGGACTATAAGACGCACCGGAGTATAAGACACACCTTAGTTTTTGGGGAGGAAAATAAGAAAAAAGCTGATTTGCAGGTGGATCGGCCTCACGGAATACCCCCAATCAGCTGTTTGCTTTTTTTTCTGCCTCTGAAACCTCCATTTCAGAGGCTTTAATTCTGAAGCTTCATTTCAGAGGCTTGAAGCTCTGTTTCAGAGGCTTTTTTTCTGAAGCTCCGTTTCAGAGGCTTTTTTTCTGAAGCTCCATTTCAGAGGCTTTTTTTCTGAAGCTCCATTTCAGAGGCTTTTTTCAGCCTCTGAAACCTCCGTTTGAGAGGCTGGGCGGGGCTACATTCGGAGTATAAGACGCACCCAGATTTTCACCCTCTTTTTTGGGGGGGGAAAGGTGCGTCTTATACTGCGAAAAATACGGTAAGTTCTGGAGGGAGTTCCTACGGTCCATTGGGTCTTCCCAGGGCCTTAGCTCAGCCTTTCATCCGAGCACCAATGGGGGGGCAGAGAGACTGAACACCATGGTAGAGCAGTACCTGAGGTGCTACGTGAACTATCAGCAGTCCAATTGGGCGGACCTCCTGTCTTTCGCTGAGGTCGTGTACAATAATGCTGTTCACAGTAGCATGGGACTAACCCAGTTCAAGGTAGTGAGCAGCATGGACTTCGTCCCAATGCCTGAGTACCCAAGGGAGCCCCCCTCCTCAGTCAGCTTGACTGATTGGATGTCAATGCTGAAAGCAACCTGGGAGAATGTCAAGAAGGTGCTAGCTAAAGCAGCACAAACCTACAAGAAACAGACAGACAAACACCAAGCTCCCCAACGGCCATTCCAATTGGGGGAGAAGGTTTACCTCTCCACAAAATATTTAAGGTTAAAACTCCCTAGCAAGAAACTGGGGCCAAAGTTTATGGGACCATTCCCCATAGTAAAGATAATCAACCCAGTCACGGTACAATTGAAATTGCCCAGACTGCTATGGAAGATACACCTGGTATTCCATAGTAGCCTCTTAAAACCTGTAGTCGGATCGACCCTGAGGCCACTACCCCATGAGCCCCTGGACCCCGTGGTCATAGGGGGCCAGACCCATTATGAGGTGCAGCGAATCCTCGACTTGAGGTGGCACCGGAGACAACTCCAATACTTAATCAAGTGGAAGGGTTACCCCTTATCAGAGGCATCTTGGGTAAAGAGTCAGAACATCCAGGCTGATCGCCTTATAGCCAAATTTCATGAGGAAAATCCAAATAAGCCTGGGGGGAGGTTGCGTCCCTAAATTCTATATCTGTACTCAAATTGTTTTTGCTTTGCGCAGGTCGCCTTCGGGAAGTGAGGGGAGCCAAATGTCAACTTCCAAAGCTTTCAAGTTGCCATAAGCAGGAGGGGGGAGAGCCAACGGGATGGCTGATTGTACTAACTGAAACTACATTCCACAAATGTTTCTTTTACTGATTGTGTCCTAGGTTACCGGAGTCAGCAGGAGGGGTGTGGGTTTCACAGCCCGCCAACGTGGTTCATTGGAGAATGTGATTTATGACATGTCCAGTGAGGAGGGGGGAAACAGGGTCATGAGGGCACGTAACCTCATTATGGGAGGGTTTCTCCTAAAGTCTACCACAATTTCTACTGTTTTGAGTGTGTTCAGTTCCAGATTGTTCCGGTCGCACCACGAGGCTAGTTGTTCAACCTCCTGTCTGTATGCGGTTTCATCGTTGTCTCGAATGAGGCCAATCACTGTTGTATCATCTGCAAACTTCAGTGGTTTAACAGATGGATCATTTGAGATGCAGTCATTGGTATATAGAGAGAAGAGTACATAGAGTAAGAGTACATAGCCTTGGGGGGGGCTGTGCTCATTGTACAGGTATCTGATGTGATTTTGCCTAGCTTCACCTGCTGCTTCCTTTCTATTAGGAAGCTTGTGATCCACTTACAAGTGTGTTACTAGCTGATTTAGTTTAGTTAGAAGAATGTCTGGTATGATGGTATTGAATGCTGAACTAAAGTCTACAAAGAGGACCCTTGCGTAGGTCTTTGGAGATTCAAGATGTTGTAGGATGTAGTACAGAGCCATATTAACAGCATCATCTGTTGATCTAATAATAACAGCAAGTTATTATTATGTCCCAGTAATTCCACCTATTCTATTATTATTATGTCCCTACACTTGCTATGATTCCCCAAATTTCTCAAATCCTTGGCTTGTCACGTTTCTGTCACACAGACATGGAAGATGTTTTAGAGACTTTTCTGGGGGGGAAGTACAATCTGTTCAACCATCAGATAAGTGGTTGGCCTGTTTGTGGTGTTTTCCCAAAGTTGTGGCTTCCCTTAGGGACAGGGTTATCACTGCAAGAGCAATGAAACCAGTGGTTGGATTCAAATTTTGTTACTACCGGTTCTGTGGGTGTGGTGGGTGTGGCGTGGCGGGGAAGGATACTGTAAAATCTCCATTCCCTCCCCACTCCAGGGGAAGGTTATTGCAAAATCCCCATTTCGTCCCGATCAGCTGGGACTCGGGAGGCAGAGAATAGATGGGGGCGGGGCCAGTCAGAGGTGGTATTTACCGGTTCTCCGAACTACTCAAAATTTTCGCTACTGGTTCTCCAGAACTGGTCAGAACCTGCTGAAACCCACCTCTGAATGAAACGGAAGTGAATTAAAGCCGTTTTTCTCAACCTTGGGTGACTTAAAATTCACCAGCTGGGGAATTCTGGGAGTGGAAGTCCAGACATTTTAAAGTCACCCAAGGTTGAAGACAGCGGTGGGTTACTCCCGGTCCAGCCCAGTTTGGCGAACCGGTAGCGGCGGCGGCAGGAGGCTCCTCCCACCCACCCAGGATGCTTCTGTGCATGCGCAGAAACGTCGGGTACGTGCGCACTAACCGGTAGCGACAGGATTTAGAACCCACTACTGGTTGAAGAAATACTGAATTAAAAACGTATATTTTAATAAGTCATGCAAAGGGGAAGAGATCAGAGCTAGAAGGCAAAAACATAAGCAGGTCCACCACATCCAGCATTTTGGGACAGGCTGCCCGGCCCGCATCCCATCACTTACCAATGAGGTTGGGAATGAAGAGGAAAATATTATCTTGCTTCATCTTGCTGCCGGCGGTGGCTCTGCGCAGATCGGAAATGCCCTGCAAAACCAGCCTAGTCCCAAGTCCAAGGCGAGGCTGAGCTCAGGTGACACCCATTGCTCCCCTCCCAGGCGCCCCTCCCGCCGCCACAAGCCTCCCTACCCACTTCGGCCCCTCCTTGCCCGCAGTAGGAGAGCAAAAAAGCTGCCCACCTTTACAGACGTTCGGGCGATTCACTGCCGCTTCCTGGTCTGGATAGTCTCTGAAGCAGGAAACACCATTTGTAAACCGGGAGAGGAGAGGCGTTTTATTATAATGAATCATTGTGCGGGGGGGTTGGGTTTACCCCTCCTTCAATAAGGCACCAGTCTCGTTCTTCAGTTTCAGGATTGGTATTTTGGGTTCCCTTTGTTTCCTTTCGGTCCCTCCCTCGGAGCATTTCCTGCAGTAAATGTGCTTGAGATTCCCCCAGCATTTCGGATTGGTTTAGTCCAACTTTCAAAAAGGCTAAGAGATGAGAGGGAATCTCCCCCCCCTTTTTTCCCTTGGTTGGTCTTAATCCGCTGCAAGACCGCTCGGAGGCTTGGAAAGCCATTTTTTGCAAATTGGAAGAGATCAAAAGATGCTTTTAAAGAAAGAATGACACTTTTCATGGGTCACACTCAGGGGTGGGTTCCTCCCGGTTCGGACCGGTTCACCCGAACCGGTAGCAACCCGCTGGTGATTTCACAATGACGTCACCGAACCGAATCGGTAGGTGCCGGTCCGTGGTCGCCTCCATCTTTTTTTGGGATTTTTTTTTGAAATTTTCCAGGGTTTTTTCTTCTGTGCATGTGCAGAAGCAGAGTTTTCAGCACTGCACATGCGCAGGAAGGAAGCGAACCGGTGGCGAGGTAACCAGGTTCAGTCCCTTCACAGGGTCGCTTTTCCCTGCGCCCGAGAAAGATCAAAAGGCACGGAGCCACCTAGAGGTAAGAAAACGAACCATTGAGGGAAGGAGCCCCCCGAAGCTGCCGGCGTTGCAGCCTCCCCCCCTCCACAGCTTGGAACTCCAAGCGGAAGAGGTCCTCGGCTGTTGCGAAGAAGGGGCAGCTCTGTGTGCTCTCCACTGGCTTTCTTCCCCTTCACTATTTTTGCTGGGATACTTCGTGCAGCACAGCGAAATGTAGAAGCCATGAACTTCGCTTTCCTCCAAGTCTCATCCGGAAAGCGCTGTGCAGAGAGAAGCACCTGTTTCCCTCTGCCGCCCACAGAGCTTAGAGGAAAGCATGGCTCATGGCTGCTACATTTCGCTGTGCTGCGCTAAATGATTTCCCATAAAGAGCAATGAAGGAGAGAAACAGCTGCTGACCTGGAGAACACGTGGACTGGAGCAGCTCTGTGTGCTCTCCACTGGCTTTCTTCCCCTTCACTGTTTTTGCTGGGATACTTCATGCAGCACAGCGAAATGTAGAACCCATGAGCTGTGCTTTCCTCCAAGTCTCATCCGGAAAGATCTGTCCACCAGCTCATGGCAGCAGGCTCAGCTGCAGCCCAGATGAGCTGAGGAACTGTGCGGAGCCTCCCGTGTGTTGCACCCCCCTCCCAATCTTCGCCCGCGCCCCTGCGCCACCAGCATCCGCCTCGGGTCCCGCGGACGTGCTGCTTTCTTCCTTCTCCCGCTGCTGCTGCTCTGGTGCGAGAGAGAGAGAGAAAGACAGAGAGAAAGAGGAAGAGAGTGTGTGTGTGTATGAGAGAGAGAGAGAGAGAAAGAGGAAGAGAAAGAGGAAGAAAGAGGAAGTGTGTGTGTGTGAGAGAGAGAGAGAGAAGAGAAAGGAAGAGAAAGAGGAAGAAAGAGGAAGTGTGTGTGTGTGTGTGTGTGTGTGTGTGTGTGAGAGAGAGAGAGAGAGAGAGAGAGAGAGAGAGAGGGGAAGAAAGAGGAAGAGGAAGAAAGAGGAAACGTGTGTGTGTGTGTGAGAGAGAGAGAGAGAAAGGAAGAGGAAGAAAGGAAAAGTATGTGTGTGTGAGACAGAAAGAGAGAGAGGAAGAGAAAGAGGAAGAAAGAGGAAGAGCGTGTGTGTTTGAGAGAGAGAGAGAGAGAAAGAGAGACGAAGAACAGAATAGAATAGAAAATAGAATAGAAAATAATAGAAAAGAAAAGAAGAATAGAATAGAATAGAATAGAATAGAATAGAATAGAATAGAATAGAATAGAATAGAATAGAATAGAATAGAATAGAATAGAATAGAATAGAATAGAATAGAATAGAATAGAATAGAATAGAATAGAATAACAGAGTTGGAAGGGACCTTGGAGGTCTTCTAGTTCAACCTCCTGCTTAGGCAGGAAACCCTACACCACTTCAGACAAATGGTTATCCAACATCTTCTTAAAAACTTCCAGTGTTGGAGCATTCACAACTTCTGGAGGCAAGCTGTTCCACTGATTAATTGTTCTAACTGTCAGGAAATTTCTCCTTAGTTCTAAATTGCTTCTCTCCTAGATTAGCTTCCACCCATTGCTTCTTGTTCTACCCTCAGGTGCTTTGGAGAATAGTTTGACTCCTTCTTTTTTGTGGCAACCCCTGAGATATTGGAATACTGCTATCATGTCTCCCCTAGTCCTTCTTTTCATTAAACTAGACATACCCACTCCCTGCAACCAGAAGAAGAAGAATGCAACCATTCTTCATATGTTTTAGCCTCCAGTCCCCTAATCATCTTTGTTGCTCTTCTTTGCACTCTTTCTAGAGTCTCAACATCCTTTTTGCATCGTGGTGACCACAACTGAATGCAGTATTCCAAGTGTGGCCTTACCAAGGCATTATAAAGTGGTATTAACACTTCATGTGATCTTGATTCTATCCCTCTGTTTATGCAGCCTAGAAAGGGCGTTGTTACTTACCTGAACGCCCATTCTCGTAGGGTGGAGCTAGCCTCCAGGATTGGGAAGACACATTCCATCAGCCAATCAGGACTGAGTCTGACATCATATAAAAGCTGTCCTCCTGTCATACTCCCCCTCTGGAGATGAAGGACTAGGTCAGACCCATAGTGTACTCCCCAGTGAACTCTACCATAATAATTATATACACGTATCAGGGAGGGACTTGGAGGCTAGCTCCACCCTACGAGAATGGGCGTTCAGGTAAGTAACAACGCCCTTTCTCCATAGTGGGTGGAGCTAGCCTCCAAGATTGGGACATGCCCAAGCAGTAACGTCCCTAGGGAGGGTTGCATAACACACTGTCTCTGTCCTCTGGAGTCAGCGCAGTTTGCAGAACGCGCCGGCCAAAGTCAGCATCAGCCGCAGCGAAAGCATCCACCTTGTAGTGACGAATAAACGGCAACGGAGAGGACCAGGTTGCTGCCCGACACACCTCTTCAATAGAAGCACGGGTAGACCATGCAGCAGTTGTAGCGGCACTTCGAGTGGAGTGCGCAGTCAGGTGAGGCGGTCTAGGCAGATCAAGACGAGCATAAGCCGCCGCGATGACCTCGCGGAGCCATCTCCCAATCAGCACCGACGAAGCCTTCCTCCCCATGGAGGACTGCCGGAAACAAACAAAGAGAGACTCGGAGTGACGAAACTCCGCCGTGCGCTGGATGTAGATCTCTAGTGCGCGGCGAACATCGACGGTCTGCCATCGTCGCTGATCCGAAGTCGAGGAACCGCCACCGAAGGAGGGCAGTACTAGTTCTTGCGCCCGGTGGAAGTACGTATTCACTTTGGGGATGAACGTCGGATCCAGGCGTAACACGACCCTGTCTGGGTAGAATACACAGAGGTCCGCACGGACTGACAGGGCCGCCAACTCTGAAATCTGACGGGCAGAAGTAATAGTGACCAAAAAGGCCACTTTGTATGTCAACATCTGCAGAGACGCCGTGTGTAACGGCTCGTAGGGATCGTGTGTCAGTGACAGAAGCACCGTCTGCAGGTCCCATGTAGGATATCGATGGACAACAGGAGGGCAGAGTTGAGAGGCTGCCCGCAGGAAACGTTGAACCAATGTGTGAGCCAACAGGGTCGGTGAGGCACGGCAGGCCAGCACGGTGGACAGTGCCGCCACTTGACGATGCAGGGTGCTGGGTGCCAGTGCCTTGTCCAGACCGGCTTGCAGAAACTGAAGAACGTTGATGATCGAAAGGTCCACAGGACACAACGAAGCCGAAGAACACCAGGTGCAGAAGGCCCACCACGTGGCATCATAGATTCGAGTGGTGGAAGCCCGGTGGGAGGATAGGAGGGTGCGGACGATGCTGTCGGGAACCCCACGATGGATTAGGGTGTGCCGCTCAAGTGCCAGGTGGTCAGTTGGTACCAGTGCGGGTCCAGGTGCCGCACTGACCCCTGGGAGAGCGACGACTCTGTCGGTGGGATCCGCCAGTGGGGACTGACTGACAGCGATTTGAGGTCCTCAAACCAGGCCCTCCTGGGCCAGTGGGGCGCCAGGAGGATCACCTCTGCCTCCTCGGCAAGGATCTTGCAGATCACGCGAGGGACGAGAGCCAGGGGGGAATGCGTAGAGCAGGCCCCTCGGCCAGGGGCAACGAAGGGCGTCTGTCCCCTCTGCTCCGTAGGACTGGTAGCGGCAGAAGTAGCGGGGGAGCTTCGCATTCTGCGGGGTGGCGAATAAGTCGACGAGTGGACAGACAAACCACTCCACCAGCTCCTGGAAGAGGTCCCGGTGAAGGCTCCACTCCGCCGAGTCCACTTTGTTGCTGCTGAGCCAATCTGCCGTCCGGTTGGAAACCCCCGAGATGTGCTCCGCTCGCAGGCACAGGAGGTGCCGCTCCGCCCAGAGGCCCAGCTCCGTGGCCTCTGCCAGTAGCCGATGGGACATCGTTCCCCCTTGACGGTTGACGTGGGCCTTGGTGGTTATATTGTCCGTGAGCAACAGAACGTGCCGGCCGGACAACAGCTGTTGGAAATGCTGGAGGCCCAGGAACGCTGCTTTCAGCTCCAGGAGGTTGATGTTGGAGGAAGCCTCCATCGTGGACCAGGTGCCTTGCGCTACGTGCGACAGGGTGTGGGCACCCCACCCCCGTAGGCTGGCGTCGGTCGTCAGGGTGACTCTCTGCTGCTCGATGAAACAGGTGCCCCTGGAAATCGCCTCGGATCGCCACCACTGCAGGAAACGACGGACTTCGGTCGTGAGTTGGACCTTGACCGAGGAGTTGCTCCGGCCTGCCCGCTGAAAAGGCAAGAGAAACCATTGGAGGTCTCTGGAGTGCAATTGTGCCCAAGGTGTTATGTGGATGGCCGAAATCATTTTCCCCAACAGGGATGATAAGAGACTCAATGGGACCCTGGATTGGCCCATGACCTGTTGGGCGAGGGCGGTCAAGCTGTCCTGCCTCTCTTGGGAGAGGTACATCTTGCACTCCAGAGAGTCAACAATGGCGCCCAGATGTGTAATTCTGGTAGCTGGACTGAGGTGGCTTTTTTCGAAGTTTACAGAAAAGCCATGGTATTGTAGGGTCTCTATAGTCAAGCTGAGATCCGACTCCGCCCGCGAGGACGTGGACGCCTGAATGAGAATATCGTCCAGGTAACATTGGAGCCGGACCGGGACGGACCGGAGATGTGCCGCCAGAGCTGCTAAAATCTTAGTAAAAACCCGAGGGACCGAGGAAAGGCCGAACGGGAGTGCGGCATACTGGTAATGGTCGTCTAGGTAGCAAAAGCGGAGGAATTTTTGATGGGCTGGCCGAATTGGGACATGGAGGTAGGCCTCCGTTAGGTCGATGGAGGATATAAAGTCCCCCTTGCGAATACCGTCCAGTATTGACTGCAACGTGTGCATTTTAAACTTCTTATAGACTAAGAATTTGTTAAGACGCTTTAGGTCGAGGACGGCTCTCCACCCACCCGAGGATTTCTCAACGAGGAACAAAATGGAATAGAATCCCTGCCCCCGCTGGTCCTCCGGCACCCGCTGTATGGCCTGAATTTCCAGCAGGTGCTGGATAGCGGCCCGCATCAGCGACCGCTTCCGGGGATTGGAGGATCGGGGGCACCTCATGAAAAATCCCGGGGGGGGGGGGTGGAGATAAATTCTAAAGCAAGGCCAGACCCATGCGTCTGTTGTTATGTCCTCCCACCGCCTGGCAAAAAGGCACAGGCGGCCCCCAATGGGAGGACCTGGGTCATCTATTTGTAGCAGCGGAAGGGGCGACCGCCTGCCCCCCAAAAAGGGCGCTTGTTGGTCTGGTTGCCTCTCTGCCTATCCTGCCCTTGGTTTTGCCTCCCACCGGTGCGGGACCAATTCTGGTTGTAACGAGGCATCCGAAAGAAACGCCAGGGGGCCGCGGGCGTGGAGGAAACAGGGGCTGCAGCCACTGCTGGCTTGTTAGGGCCCTTCCTCGTGCAATTGGGCAGCACTTTTTACTTGTCCTTGGACTCCACCAAATAAGGGTCCAAGGCCACTCCAAAGAGGGACTGACCCTGCACCGGAGCGATGGCCAGCTGCCACTTGTGTTGTGCGTCGGCCGGCCAATTCTGTAGCCAGTGCATATGGCGCGCCATGACAGAGGAGCCCATGGCTCTGGCAGCGAAACGGGCCGCCTGAAGGGTGGCGTCTGAAGTAAATTGTGAGGCGGCCAGGAGCTTGTTGATGTCCTGTCTGGCACGGACATCCGACGCAGGCAGGTGATATTGTAACGCCTTCAGCCAATGGATGGAGGTCCGGCAGAAGAATGAGGCAGTTGTAGAAGCCTTCACGGCCCAGGCGGCCACCTGGTGCGTGCGTAAGATAGCCTGCTCCATACGTCGGTCCTCGGGCCGCAGTAGCTCATCGCTATCTCCGGGTAGGTGTGTAGAGGAATACAGCGCCTTGATAGGCGGGTCCACCGGAGGCGTGGGGAGATGTTGTGCGAGACCCTGCACCACATTAAAAAAAATTTGTCCAAGGTGGATGGTTGTGGTCCCAAGGAGGGAGCCTGCCACTGTTTAAGGACCGACTCCACAAACAGCTTGAGCGTCGGAATCACCTCGGTTTGCGCAGTGGTTTCCTCGAAAAGTGGGTCACCAGCCTCTTCCCCCGCCGGCACGGGAGTGGGTGGGATCTTGGCGGCCGCCTTGGCCTTGTGAAGGAGAGACTTGAACAAGCCCGGGTTGAAGAGCCCCGTGGATGGTGGGGGCTCTGGGGCCAAGTCCTCATCGGTGGACATGTCAAGGTCACGTTCCTTGTCACCCAACCCCGGGGCCGATCTGGGGGAGTCCGGCTGGATCTCCTCACCCTGGTCCAATGACAAGTCGGCTGTCAGGGAGGGTGGATCTAGATGGCACGTGGGAGGGACGGCGGCTGCTACAGAGGTTGTCGGTATGGACGCTGCCACATGTTGGAGTCCAGCCGCGATGCCCTCCTTGATGGCGGCCTGGATCATAGCCTGGCTGTGAAACTGGGCCACGGCAGAAGTGGGGGGTGCGGCCCTGTGGGTGGCACCCTCCGAGCGTAGAGATGATCAAACACTGGGGAGACACAAGTCCAAGCCTAGGACTGAGTCGAAAGAGGGGGAGTATGACAGGAGGACAGCTTTTATATGATGTCAGACTCAGTCCTGATTGGCTGATGGAATGTGTCTTCCCAATCTTGGAGGCTAGCTCCACCCACTATGGAGAACTGTGTTGGCTTTTTTGGCAGCTGCTGCACACTGCTGGCTCATATTTAAATGGTTGTCCACTAGGACTTCAAGATCCCTCTCACAGTTACTACTGTTGAACAAGGTACCACATATACTGTACCTGTGCATTTTGTTTTTCTTGCCTAAATGTAGAACCTTGCTTTTTTCACCATTGAATTTCATTTTGTTAGATAGTGCCCAATGTTCAAGTCTGTCAAGATCCTTCTGTATCTTGAGCCTATCTTCTGGAGTGTTGGCTATTCCTGCCAGTTTGGTGTCATCTGCAAATTTGATGAGTTCCCCATCTATCCCCTCGTCCAAGTCATTGATGAAGATGTTGAAGAGTACTGGGCCTAAAACAGAGCCTTTGGGTACTCCACTGCATACTTCCCTCCATGTAGATGCAGTTCCATTGAGCACTACACTACACAGAGAGAGACAAAGAAAGAAAGAAAGAGAAAGAAAGAAAGAGGAAGGGAGTTAGAGACAAGAAAGAAAGAAAGAGAGAGAGAGAGAGAGAGAGAGAGAGAAAGAAAGAAAGAAAGAAAGAAAGAAAGAAAGAAAGAAAGAAAGAAAGAAAGAAAGAAAGAAAGAAAGAAAGAAAGAAAGAAAGAAAGAGGAAGATATAGATGAGAAAGAGAGAAAGAAAAAGGAAGGGAGAGAGAGAGAAAGAGTGAAAAACTCTGTGCTATTATTTTTAATTGTTCCATTATTTATCATGTGTTAATATTTTATACTATTTTACACGTAGAGTGATTTTACTGCCTTTCTTTTGTCCAGGGCTACCACATATTTTTCAGGGATTTACATGCATTCAATGTCTATAGTCCAGAGCATAAATATGTGTGTGTTTATTTTGTACATCAGGTTGCATAAGTCCAGCTTAATATGCTATTCCATAATCAGCCACATCAGCCATAATACTAATTACTGTTTTGAACAAAATGCAGGTTGTATTACACCAATGGCTATTTTATATCTGAAATTATGACTGAAATATTTCTGCACCTATATTGCTTCTCACTGTCAGGAAGTTTCTCCTTAGTTTTAGGTTGCTTCTCTCTTTGTTCAGTTTCCATCCATTGCTTCTTGTTTTGCCTTCTGGTGCTTTGGAAAATACATTGCCCCCCCTTCTTTCTGGCAGCCCCTTAAAAGCCTGTTGCCTATCACACTCTTGGGCAAAGCTAGTGAGCCATTTCCTCCTTTCAGTGGTCCATGAAAGTACATCTATAGTATGTAGATAATAAAGGTGAAAAAAGGTGACCAACAGTGGTTCACGATAAACTACTTCTGAAACTGAAATCCTACGGCATCTCTGGACCCCTTCATGACTGGATAACTGCGTTCCTGTCAAACAGACAACAAGTGGTCAAAATCAGGAGTGCCCTACCAAACCCCTACCTGTTAACAGCGGTGTTCCCCAAGGCAGCATACTAGGACCAACACTCTTTATACAGTACTTTATATAAATGACCTTTGCGATCACATTACAAGCGACTGCGTTCTCTTCACCGATGATGTAAAACTCTTCAACACCACCAACAACACTGCTATCCTACAAAAAGACCTAGACTTTGTGTCAGAATGGTCAAACATCTGGCAACTCCAAATCTCAACCAACAAATGATCTGTCCTACACATTGGCAAAAAAAATCAGAACACCAAATACAAGCTGAACAGACAAGACCTTGCAGATGACCCTCACCCTGTCAAAGACCTTGGAATACTCATCTCAAATGACCTAAGTGCCAAAGCCCACTGCAACAACATCGCCAAAAAGGCTTCAAGAACTGT
Source organism: Diadophis punctatus similis (assembly GCA_023053685.1). NCBI lineage: Eukaryota > Metazoa > Chordata > Lepidosauria > Squamata > Dipsadidae > Diadophis > Diadophis punctatus. The sequence goes on along the minus strand of JALIGW010000059.1, from coordinate 3,088,285 downwards.
TAACCTAATCTTACGTAGCTTCTTCTCCGGTAATATCACACTACTAACCAGAGCATACAAAACATTCGCCAGACCAATCCTTGAATACAGCTCATCTGTCTGGAACCCACACCGCATATCGGACATAAATACATTAGAAAGTGTCCAGAGATACTTTACAAGAAGAGTCCTCCACTCCTCTACTCGCAACAGAATACCTTATGCAACCAGACTTGAAATCCTGGGCTTAGAAAGCTTAGAACTACGTCGCCTTCGGCACAACCTAAGCATAGCTCATAAAATTATCTGCTACAACATCCTTCCTGTCAATGACTACTTCAGCTTCAACCACAACAATACACGAGCACACAACAGATACAAACTCAAAGTGAACCGCTCCAAACTTGACTGTAGAAAATACGACTTTAGCAACAGAGTGGTAAATGCCTGGAACTCACTACCTGACATTGTGGTTTCGTCACCAAACCCCCAAAACTTTACCCTTAGACTGTCCACTGTTGACCTCACCCAATTCCTAAGAGGTCAGTAAGGGGCGTGCATAAGTGCACCAGCGTGCCTACCGTCCCTGTCCTAATGTTCCCTCTTATCAGTACCCATCTTATGTATATAAACAATGTTATATCTATGTATATTACCAACACGTACTTGACAAAAATAAATAAATAAAATAAAAATAAAATAAATAAACTGTAGATTCGTTGAGGCTGGGTGTGACAAGGAATGGCTGGGAGGGGAGGGGCCAGGTGAGGCACCCCTTGACGTGAGTGACATTGAGTTGGCCATGCCCACCCGGTCACATGGCTGTCAAGTCACTCCCACCCAGTCACATGACTGCCAAGCCACTCCCACCTGGTCACATGACTGCCAAGCCACTCCTACCCGGTCACATGACTGCCAAGCCACTCCTACCCGGTCACAGGACTGCCAAGCCACTCCCACCCAGTCACATGACTGTCAAGCCACTCCCACCCGGTCACATGACTGCCAAGCCACACCACCCAGTCACATGACCGCCAAGCCACTCCCACCCAGTCACATGACTGTCAAGCCACTCCCACCCAGTCACATGACTGTCAAGCCACTCCCACAAAATTAAGCCATGCCCACAAAATAAAGCCACGCCCACAAAGTGGTAGTAAAAAATTTTGGAACCCACCCCTGGTCACACTAGATTTTTATAGACCACCAGAGGCAGTGGTGGGTTCCTACAGGTGCGGTCCACTCTATAGCACCGGTAGCGGCCCACTGGTGACGTCACAGTACCGGTGCGGTTGGTTGCTGGTGCCTGGGCGCCGCCATTTTTAAAAAATATTTTTTTACATTTTTAAAAAAATGTTCTTCTGCGCATGCCCAGAAGCCGAGCTTCCGGCACTGTGCATGCGCTGCCTTCCTACCCCACAGTGAGTCCAAGCAGGGGAGGATGGCTGAGGGAGCGTGTGAGACGCTGAAAGAATGGGCGGCAGGAGATATCTCCATTCCCCTCCCTTCAGCAGTCTGAGAAGCCACGAACGCGCGATGATGATCCTAGGCAATTTTGCACGTTCGAGGCTTCTCGAGCTGCTGAGGGGAGGGGGAATGGGCGGCAGGACCTATCTCAGTTCCCCTCCCTTCAGCAGTCCGAGAAGCCACGCCCACCCAGTCACATGGCCAGCAAGCCACACCCACAAAATAAGCCACACCCACAGAGTGGTAGTAAAAAAATTAGGAACCCGCCCCTGACCAGAGGGATTCGTAACTGGCTGACCAAGCACACTCAACGTGTAGTCCTCAATGGAACTGCATCTACCGGTACATGGAGGGAAGTATGCAGTGGGGTACCCCAATGCTCTGTTTTTGGCCCAGTACTCTTCAACATGTTCATCAATGATTTGGACAAGGAATCTCCCCTGGAGGGGGAAGGAAGAAGTGAGGACCTTGCAGGCTCCCTGGAGGGTAAGGCAAATCCCCGGGGAACGCTGTACAAACCTCACGACCGGCAACTGTACAGGGCACTTCGAGCGCCATTAGAGGGAATGACCATGAGCAGAAAGAAGAAAGTAAAGAATTGGGATCCATCTAGCGAAGAAGACTAAAGATTAAAGTTTCTAAAGCAGGAGAGGAAACAAAGTAATGTGCTGGACCTGGTGAGTGAATGGCCTATTTAAATGCAGAAAAGTTGAAAAGAGATTAGCTGGGGATTTTCCAGAAAGGAAGTTGGCGGCTAATTAGCAACTTGGAAAGACCAGAGAGTGATTGCAATACAACAAAGACTAAGCCCAAAGAGATTACTGAGATCTATGTAATTGGATTTGGATAAAATTAAAGAAATTGGATATTTGGAAAAAATACTTTTGAAGAAGAGTACGTTTTAAGAGTGATTTTGTGATTTTGTGATACTACCTCCAAGATGGACTATTGGCAAGGGACGGGTTACATCTCACAAAGACTGGGAAGAATGTCCTTGGAAAAAGATTGGCCCAACTTGTCAGGAGGGCTTTAAACTAAAATTGCGAGGGGAGGGTGACCAATCTACAGGATCCCCGGGGCCCAACTCCAAGCATGGACCCCAAGCAAACAAAACAAACAATGAACCAAAAAGGGATGGGGAAGAAAACAAACTCAAACGCCAAACAAGAGACAAAGAAAAAACACCCATAATCAGGCACAAAGAACTCAAATGCCTCTACACAAATGCACAAAGCCTAGGGAATAAACAGGGTGAACTTGAAATGTTAATGCACGAAGGTACACACGACATAGTCGGAATAACAGAAACTTGGTGGGACGAATCACACGATTGGAACACACAGATAAAAGGATACAAACTCTTCAAAAAAACCAGATCACACAAAAAAGGAGGTGGTGTTGCACTGTATATAAAGGACCACTATGTAGCTACAGAGCTACAAGTAACCAAGGAAGAAAACCCATTAGAATGCATATGGGTCAACATAAAAGAAAAAAAGAACGACACAACAATAGGAATTTACTGCAGACCACCCAACCAAACAGAAACAATGGACACCCTTTTTACCAACCAGCTAAAGAACATATGCAAGAAAAACAACATTGTAATAATGGGAGACTTCAACTACCCGGATATCAACTGGAAAACCAACTCAGCACCAAGTGAGAAATCTAACAGATTCCTAACCAGCCTAGCTGACAACTTCATTGTCCAAAAAGTGGAGGAGGGAACTAGAGGGGCAGCCATACTGGATTTAATACTCACAAACAGAGAAGAAACAATAGAAGGAGTCGAAGCTGTGGGAACCCTGGGCGAGAGTGACCACGTAATACTAAAATTTACCATAACGCAAACACAAATAACTGAACATAACGACACCTATATCCCAGACTTTAAAAAAGCCGACTTCAACAAACTCAGAGAAAACTTGGGGAAGATCCCTTGGATGAAAGCACTAAAGGGTAAAACAACTCAAGAAGCCTGGGAGATCCTGAAAAACACGATCATAAAAGCCCAGAACACCACAATACCAATGAGGAAGAAAAACAAGAAATCCAAAAGGAAACCAGCATGGCTAAACAAAGACCTCACCGATAAAGTGAATGAAAAAAAGATAAATACAAAAAATGGAAAGAGGGGCACATAACCAATGCAGAGTACCAACAGACAGCCAGAATCTGTAAAGAAACAATCAGGACAGCAAAGGCCCAGAACGAACAAAGACTCGCAACAGAAGTCAAAGACAACAAAAAAGCTTCTTCCAACACATAAACAACAAGAAAAAAATCAAAGAAACGGTCCACTAAAGAGAGAAGATGGCAAAGAAGTAACAGACAACACAGACAAAGCAGAGCTACTGAACACGTTCTTCGCATCAGTTTTCACACAAAAGGAAACTGCAGCTCAACTACCCAGCAACACAAATATAAAAAACAGATTCGAAGCAAGATTCAACCTAAGCAAAAATACAGTAAGAGATCACCTATCTGAACTTAACGAATACAAAGCACCAGGACCAGACGGATTACACCCCAGAGTCCTAAAGGAACTAGCAGAAGTCATTTCAGAACCACTACACCACATCTTCCACAAATCCTGGAACACAGGGGAACTCCCTGAGGACTGGAAAAGAGCTGACGTGGTCCCCATCTACAAAAAAGGTAAAAAAACAGACCCAGGAAACTACAGACCAATCAGCCTAACATCAATACCTGGGAAAATACTGGAAAAAATAATTAAAAACCAGATCTCCCATCATCTAAAAACAAACCAAGTAATAACCAACAGCCAACATGGATTTGTTAAGAACAAGTCATGCCAAACCAACCTCATTTCATTCTTCAACACTGTGACCAAATTAGTAGACCAGCGAAATGCAGTAGACATAATATACCTGGACTTTAGCAAAGCATTTGACAAAGTAGACCACAACCTACTCCTTCATAAGCTAGAAAAAAGCGGGATAGACAGCTACACAACCAGATGGATTAACAATTGGCTGACCAACCGTACCCAGCGAGTAGTCCTCAATGGCTCGAAGTCCACATGGAGAGAAGTAAGCAGTGGGGTACCACAAGGTTCCGTCCTAGGCCCAGTACTCTTCAATATCTTTATAAATGACCTAGATGAGGGAATAGCAGGAGAACTAACCAAATTTGCAGATGACACCAAGCTGGCGGGAGTAGCAAACACCCCAGAGGAAAGACTCAAAATCCAGAGGGACCTCGACAGACTCGAACACTGGGCCCAAACCACTAAAATGAAATTTAACACAGAGAAAAGTAAAATTCTGCACCTAGGTAAGAAGAATCAAAAATACACATACAAACTGGGCGAAACCACACTCAATAGCAGCGATTGCGAGAGGGATCTCGGAGTCTTGGTAGACAGCCAACTAAATATGAGCCAGCAGTGTGCAGCAGCAGCCAAAAAGGCCAACGCAGTCCTGAGCTGCATAAATAGAGGGATACAATCAAGGACCACAGAGGTACTAGTACCACTCTATAAAGCCTTGGTCAGACCACACCTAGAGTACTGCATCCAGTTTTGGTCACCACACTACAAAAAGACATTGAAACCCTAGAGAAAGTGCAGAAGATAGCAACCAGGATGATAAAGGGTCTGGAAAATAAAACATACAAAGAGCGGTTGCAAGAACTGAGCTTGGCCAGTCTGGCGAAGAGAAGGACCAGGGATGACATGATAGCAGTGTTCCAATACTTGAGGGGATGCCACAGAGAGGAGGGTGTCAGGCTGTTCTCTATGGCACCGGAAAGCCAAACAAGGAATAATGGATGGAAGCTGACCAAGGAGAGATTCAACCGGGAAGTGAGGAGAAACTTTCTGACGGTGAGAGCGATCAACCAGTGGAACAGCTTGCCAGTGGAGGTTGTAAGAGCCCCAACACTTGCGACCTTCAAGGAGAGACTGGACTGCCATCTGTCTCAAATGGTGTAGGAACTCCTGCTTGAGCAGGGGGTTGGACTAGATGACCTACAAGGTCCCTTCCAACTCTAATAATAAATCTAAAATACTGAGGAGCTGACAGTGCCATATGCTGGCCAAAAGAAATTACTACAACATGAAATGGGAAAGTTATTAAAACAGGAAATGGAAAGGTTTTTTTCTTTTGAAGATTAGACTGTGACCTTGATCTTTTAAAAAGGCTGTGAACTACTAAAGAGAAAAAAGAAGTGTTTAACCATCTGGCTATGTGGGATGTTTTAATGTTTTGGTGAGAGAAAATACTGTGAATTGGAATAGACTGTAACACAATGAGAGGAAATAGACTTAAGCTACAATTTAAATACCTAACTGGACAAAATGGAGTTATCTTTTTATGAAGAGCTGAAGGTGATGTTATCATTCATTCATGAGGATATAAAAACTTGCCTTTCGGAATTGAGAAAGGATAAGAAAATTGAAGTGAAGCTGGAAGATAAAGAACAAAGAGAATTTACTGTGAAGGACAGTGTTGATATTGAAGGAAAAAATAATGGAAATAAAAAAGATATTGAAAATTACACTGGGTTTTACAGTGATAATGAAAGAATAAAAGAGAAGCGTTGGTTACAGAAGAATCAACTAAAAAATAAAAAGGACAATAGGGACAAGAGCTTGGGAGAAAAAAAGTTAAGAGTTAACCAAATAGTATATTTAAAAAGAAAAAGAAAGAAAAAGAAAAAAAGTTACCTTTATGAAAATAAGAGAAAGAAAAAGGGGAAGATAAAAAAGAGAAAAGGGAAGAATATAAAAGATGGAACACTGGAGAGATTAAAAGAGAATGGATGAAAAGTAGGCGGTTAAGAAAATAAGGGTATAAAGATATATTGTATAGTATTGATGATATTTAGATAGTAATTTCAGATAAATGTTCAATTTAAGGTATCTATATTAGATTTTAGTATTAAGGATTATATTAGTAAATGGAAAAGATGGATTGTTATAAAATGATGATATTACAAAAGTGAAAATTAATTGGATAATGGAACTAGTAAAGATGGATGAAAATAAACTTGGATATATTAAATAAGATGAGATGTTTAAACAATTGAGATAAGTTTAAAATGGGATTTTATATAGAAAAACTTAATGATGAATAGTAGGTTGTTGAACATTGGTGTGAGAAGTATGAATTTATCCTTGTTAAATAAGACATGTAATAAGAGCCATAGCACAACCATTTTGAATCTATTTGTTATGACAAATCATATTGTGTAACAAAATGTTTTTTATGTATGTCAGCTCATTTTCACTGTCCTCATACACAGGATGTTTGTACCAAAATTATGCTGAGAAAGCTGGGAATGTACAAGAGAGGAAGTGATGATACGGAAATGTTTTGCTGTTTTGTTCTTATGTAGGATATGAGCATATGGGAAAGTACAGCTTCACACACAGAGAGAAAGTGTGCAGCTATCAGGATGATGGATAGGTTCTAGGATTTTTCCTAATTTGAAAACACTGTGTTAGGATGTTACATAATGGGAGGTTGGACGATATGATATGAGGAGAATGGGAGGAGTAAGGTGGAGTCATGTTCTGTATAAAAACCATGTTTCTGGATAATGGCCTTTGCCTCTATTTGTTTCAGAAGTTCTGTCTTCTGTCCAAGTATTGGACCTTTGCGCAAAGAATGTAATAAATCTGTTTTCATTGTTCATCTGGACTCCTGCCTAATTAATTTTTCTCACAATTGGCGCCCAACGGGGGCCCTGGACATTCTTTCTGGATTTGGAAAACACCTTGCACCGGGAATGCGCGCACACGCCCTATCTTTGGGTGGCCGGGAAGAGGGTTTCACTTATCCAGGGGAATTCGCTCCTCAGACGGACTGCAGGATCCAGTAACAATATAAACAGCCCCGAGAGAATGAAGGCACCGGTGCAGCAATTACCTGGCTTAGGTGAGTAATGAGACACGGGGTGTTTCTGTTTAGACTCCTTAAGTGTATTTTGATTCCTTGAACAGCAGGTGATGTGTTTACATTGTGAGTAAATACGAGAAGCACTGGGAGATTGATCAGTCTCTGTGTTTGTGCTATGATGTTTTTGTCCCTATGTACAAGGGCACATCTGTGATGAACGTGGTTACGGTCGTTAGGGTATTTAGGAGGAATCAAAGAAAAAAGTCTCGGGGGAAATGGGGCCCCTGTTAATTAGAAATGCTAGCGAAAGGAAAGAGATTTCTTCAATCCCTCCTACCTCCCCTCTGGGAGAGCTGTTAATACAGTGGAATGGGGATTGGCTTAAACCTTATACAAAAGGGCTAAATTAAGTTGTGATGATTGAAAATTGTGCTAGAGTGTGGCCAAGATTGTCATTGGAATGGGTGTGGTAACTCTAATCTATATTGCTTTAAAGAGAGTGCTTGGCAAGACAAAGTGTAAGCTCAACTGCTGTATGTTGTTCCAGTGTTCATTATGACCTCTTCTTCCCCTCTTTGGTAAATTATGGGGAGACAGAAAGGGGATGAGAACCTTTTATGTATGTTTTGTGTCCTTAACCCCCAGGGTGGTAAGCTCCTTCAGACAGAGAGCTCCTTTAGACAGAGAGCCAAATGGTCTGATGGCTGCTGGGGAATTCAGTTACATTTGTTAATGTGTTTTTTGCCTCTCTGACTTAAAGGACTATAAATCAATGGTAATTGTACCTGAAAGATAACATAGATGATGGCATTAGTCCTTGAGGTAGGGAGGGCAAGTGAGAGCAAGAAATGCTTTGCATGTGGCAAGGAAGTGTTTTTAAATGACACTGGTAGTGTGTGATACATTGGGTTTTTAGAAAATCCTAATTTGTTTGGATAGATATTGTTTAAGGTGCTGGAAATGTTCAGCCGATCTGAAGGATTGTAGTTGTTTCAGATATAGATGATTTGTTATTGTAAGTAGAGAATGGGTTGTTGATTTTTTTTGAAGATAAATATTTTTTCTTTGGAAGGTTTGAGAGTGTTAAGAAGTATTTAGGATATTTGATTAGTCAGGGTAGTAAGAAGAAAAGCCAGGAAGGAAAGGGAAAAAGAAAAATGCTTGGCTTGTCCTTGGAGCTTTGGGAAATGGGCTGTGGTTAGGGCCCAAAATCATATTTTTGATTAAACCCATGGTCGTTTCCCACTGCTTAGAGAATAAGCTACCAGATGCAAAGGACATTAGCTCCCTGAGAGATCAGTTGGCAGGGAGGAATATTTTTTTGCATGATAGTTTGCACAAAAGTTTTTTTTTACAATGGGAGTGAGAGAGTCCTCAAACGGAGGTGGTCTGGTGACCTGTAAATGTTTGTGTGTTCCAGGGGATGAGAGAGAGATCTCCTTTACTAGTTATAGTAAGTAGCAAAGATTTGTACTTGGGAAAGTATTTGAAAGAAAATACTGATTAGAGAGACATTCTATGGAGAATGTGGGAAAGTAAGAGAAGAGAGGTGTTTGGGAGTTAGAAATGTCTCTTTGTTGAAACGATGTTGAAGAGAATAGAGTATTCTGAACGGAATATTCTGCTGTGTGTGTGAGAGAGAGAAAAGGGGGGAGCGGTTTGCTTCTTCCCTTTACACATGTTTTTTCAGTAGTCTGCAGAGAGAGAGGGGGGGGGGCAAATGGGTGGATTTGCAAATGCAGTGTTGTTGTTTTTTGCAGATGTCCTGCTCTGAGCTCTGGTTTTGAGGAAGTTGTTTAGTTTAATGCACTGCCGGTTGTGGATAGATGGATATACTGACAAGGTTAAATTCTTATATGAGAAGTTGTCAGAAGTAGAACCATGGGAAATGACATGGAAGGAAGAAGATAGAGACAGGTTAGAGGAGTTGAGGAAAGTTATGATACAAGCGCCTGACTTGAGTTTGCCTGATTTGAGAAAGCTTTTTCATTTGTTTGGATTAGTTCACATTAGGTAAGATGGTGTGGCTAAGGGTGTGTTAGCTAAAAAATGGGCTGGTAAGTTGATGGACCCTGTGGTGAGAGGGTGGTTTCATTGATAGAAATTTGAATCCAGTTGAATTCTTATCAGGAGAAAGGAAGGATTGGTAGAGCATGATGTGTAGAAGCAAGAGATCTACAAATGAAAATGCGTGAGGATGTGGAAGATAGGCCTATAGAGGCTATTTGTTTTGTTTTTTTTGTTTATTGATGGTTCATCCCGAGAGGGGGATGAAAGAAGGGATAATGGATATGCAGTGAGTAATAGGTTGCCGTCTGAATGGTCAGCATAAACATGTGATGTGTTTGCTTTGTTGCAAGCGTTGAAGTTATTGGCAAATGAAGTGGGTAATATTTATACAGATTCTAAATATGCCTATGGTATTTTGCATACATTTGGGAAGATTTGGATGGAATGGGGTTTGATACCAAGCAAGGGAAAGGAGCTAAACTAAGTAGAGCTCATTGAATCTGGAAGAGACCAGAGAGGCTGGCTAGCACATAAGGAAAGTTCCTCGAAGTTGATTTTTGGAAATAGGCTAGCGAATGAGGCTGTAAAAGAAGCTGCAAGGCAGGGAAAGGAAGCAGAGATATTGGTAAATAAAATTCTTATTCTGGAATGGGATGTTAAGCCTAAAGCACTCTACATGGGGCTACCCTTGAAGAACGTTTGGAGACTGCAGCTAGTGCAGAATGCGGCGGCGCGTGTGGTGATGGGTGTCCCTAGATACACCCATGTGACACCCATCCTTCGCGAACTGCACTGGCTGCCTATAGGTCTCCGAGCGCAATTCAAGGTGTTGGTGATTACCTTTAAAGCCCTACATGGCTTAGGACCAGTTTACCTCCGAGACCGCCTTCTCCAACATACCTCCCTAAGACCGATTAGAGCCCACAGAGTTGGTCTGCTGGTGGTCCCGTCAGCCAAACAATGTCGGCTGGTGGGCCCACGAACGAGGGCCTTCTCTGTGGCAGCACCGGCTCTCTGGAATACACTACCCCCCGAGATCCGCATTATTCCCACCCTGCCAGCCTTCAGAAAAGCAGTTAAAACATGGCTTTGTCGACAGGCCTGGGGCCAATGATTTTAATACAACACCGATCATTCTTGGCCCCAAGAATAATTTATTGTATGGGTTTTTAAATTGTGGTTTTTAATGTTTTTTTCAATGTTTTAATATCTATTGTTTTTAATGCTTTTTATATTTGTTGTTGCATGTGAATTTTTACTGTTGTGAGCCACCCAGAGTCTCTGTGGAGTGGGCGGCATACAAATGCAACTAATAAATAAATAAATAAATAAATAAATTCAGAAGGTGTGGAAGAGTGTGGATTGCAAATAGTGAATAAACCCATTATGAGAAACATAATGAGAAGAGTGCATTGGAGATTGCACTCTTGATTGACTTTGTGAAAAGAAAGTATGTTTGTAGAGGAATGTATGTAATTGTTATGCAGATATTGAGAAAATGTATACATTGCATTAAATAAACAAAAAGAACATGAGGAAGCAAGTGGCCGGGGGAAAGTGAATTGGCTGTTTGGCCATTCCAATGAATCCAGGAGGGATACCAGTTGTGGGAATATTGAGAAATCTGCTGGTGATAGTGGTTCATTTAAATGGTTGGGTGGAAGTGTTTCCATGTGCAAGGGTAAATGATCAGATGATATGAAAATAATATTGGAGCAGATAGTTCCAAGATATGGGTTGGTGAAAACTATTGAAAGTGATAGAGGTACACATTTTATAGCCCAGGTAGTGAAATAGGTAATAGACCAATTAGGTATTAATTGGCAATTTCATTTATCATTTTGTCCGATTTTGTCAGGCAAAGTTGGGAAAATTATTCAAACACTGAAAAATACCTTAAAGAAGTTAATTTTAGAATTGCCGCTACCTTGGATGAAATGTTTACCTTTAGCAATATTGCTTATTAAGACAAATACAAGAAAAGACATTAGAATTTCGTTATATGAAATGATGTTTGGTATTTCTTATACTAGAAATGTGGGAATGTCAAAGATAAAATGTGAAGCTGTTTGTTTTTGAAAAAATATACAGGGACTGTCCCAGTGTTTTTCTCTTTTAAGGTTCATTGGCACAGACTCCTTCTCATGATTTTCAAATACGTGACTTTAAGAGCGGTGACTGCATCCTGATTTAAGTTCTAAAGGAACATGAACTAAAGCCAGTGTGAGAAGGACCATTCCAAGTGCTGTTGACTACCGAGTCGGCTGTGCGGACTAAGTGAAAGGACTGGTGACTTCACCCCATGGATGGACAGTGACTGCTAAGACAACAGATCCTCTTACATTGACTTTTAGGAGAAGTAATACTAATTGATGGTACCTTGGGAGGTTGAGTTGCTTATTTGGTTGGGGGTAATAAACTTTTATATTGTTACTGATTCTATAGGGAAGAGACATAGTAGAGTGGTATGGTTACATGTTGTGATAGTATGTGGATGTACGTCCCTGGAGTGATTGTATTGAAGTTTGAGTTTGTATTACATTACATATACATACACAGGGGGGCCAGTCCACTGGAAGCATGAATTCGACAGTGAAGGTGATTGTTTTGTGGGAAGTAGGGATGTATTTTCAAGTAGGGATGGGAACGTTTGCTGTTTTGTCGAGTTATCCAATAACGTGGCAGCAGTTGTGTTTCCATACTGAACTTGAGCAACGGTTTTCCCAGACACATACATCACTGACACTGATTGAGCCAGAATTTGAGGCTGGAATCTGTAGAAGATCTACCTTTCGTGATGGAATACCACTTGGAAGATATCAAAAGTGTAACCGTACATATGAGATAGCTGTTCATTATAGAGATGTGTCCAATAGGATGGAAGCTATACATAATCATTGCTATGAAAAATATGGCAATTATACACCTTCCTATAAGAAGATCAGAATTTTAGAGGAAGGATTGATTTTACCATATGGAGAAATAAAAGCCCCATCTAAGAGTATGTTGTTATATGGCAATATAGCATTGTCAGGTCTGCCCTTTGGTGGAAGGGTAGATGTACAATTTGAAAGCACCACTTAGGTACATATGACATGTGAGAGAAGCCTATGAAGAAGGAGGGAAATATTTTCCTTGACCTGATGACTGTGGCTTTGAATAGTATATCCTTTTGTGTGAAAGGAGAGACAACAGTCTCGGAGATCATGTACATATGTTCTGTGGGTGTACCAGTTCCTGGGAAGTTTTTGTTTAAAGACGGAAAGATTGTTATAGAACATAACATCTATGATCTATCAAAAGTGATTACTTTGTTTGGTCATCCAATTATGCCCAATGAATGGACTAATCAGAAGAAACTGGTAATTGAGATGAAAAACATTTTTCCAGCTTATGACTGTGTAGTATATAAAGGCATATTTCCTTGGTTTGCAACACAATATAATCATAAGCAGATAGGACATCTTGCTTGTGCTTTGGCAAAAAGTATTAATGAAACTTCGTCTGCCATAGCAGCTCTGGCTGATGAAATGGGAGAGATAAGGAAGTATTTATTGCAGAACTGTGTTGCTATTGATTATATATTATTAAGGATGGGCCATGGTTGTGAAGAATTCCAAGGATTATGCTGCTTTGATATAGAAGATAAATCACGATTTATTGAATCTAAACTACAAGCCTTACATAATATTACTACCACCTACAACATGAAACTGAGAATTCTGCATTCCATGGGTTATGGAGTGTATTAACTCTTGGTTATCAAGTTTTGCATGGTTGAAGAACCATTTGTAGGCACTATAATCATTATAGTTATAAGCAGTATAACTTGTATCTGTATTAGATGTACTGTATGCTTGTATGTGTGTGAAGTGTTGCAAGTATTGTTGTAAGATGAGAAACCCTAAGAAGTTAGGGAAGTGGGCCCTGAATAAGAAGGATGTGCGTATTATGTTACAAGAATAAAATTCGATATTTTACAGATTAAGCATGGGGAAATTCATGGAGAAACAGGCGTTCTGGGAAGATTGCAACCTTGTGGTCTTTGTCAAAGGGATTTATGGTTTGGGTAGAGGGAATAAAAAGTTGAAGAAATGTATTCCTCGGTGTGCTTACTTGTTAGCCTCCCGCTCTTGCAAGAACGTATTTTATTTATTTATTTATTTAAAGAATTTTTTATTTTTTCACCATCTTTACATAAACATCCATACATATACCATAATATCAAAACATACATACTTATACATTTCTGTCCAAAATGCTATCCCTTATCCATATTTATATTTATATTTATATTTATATTTATATTTATATTTATATTTATATTTATATTTATATTTATATTTACATTTACATTTACATTTACATTTACATTTACATTTACATTTACATTTACATTTCTATTTCTATTTCTATTTCTATTTCTATTTCTATTATTTATATATATATATATATATATATATATATATATATATATATATATATATATATATATATATACATATATACATATATACATATATACATATATACATATATACATATATACATATATACATATATACATATATACATATATACATATATATATATATATATATATATATATATATATATATATATATATATATATATATATATATATATATATATATATATATATATATATATATATATATATATATATATATATAATTCTAGGTATATCTACTGTTATTCTAATGCTGCCTCCTTACTCCTATTTTTGTCACCTGGTTCTATCACCTTTAATTTTCAATTTTCTTCCGAATTAGTCGCTATAGCTTATCTTCCAGACATTCTCATTATCTCTTGTACCTCTTAATTTTAGGCCATGCTCCTCCCTTACCTCAATTTATAACTTTGCTCATCATTTTTTTAATTTTTTTTCTCATTTCTAAATGCCCTACATTTCTGATCTTTTTTCCCATGTCATATCTCCCTTACAACTTTATTATTCATTTTTTTATTTTAACTCATTTTCCATATTTAAACAAATTCTAATCTCAACACTACATTTCCATCCATTGGTTAATACCATTACTTTCTTTTTGCAAAGTTTTTTTATTTTCTCCATCACATCATATACAATTCAATACACATGTACCTGAAGATATTTGTTCTGTCCCCACGGGTATGCCCCCAAAATAAGATGCACAAGAAGGAATTGGAAACAATATTGTTTTACTGCAAATAAATTCTTAGCCAGAGTTGAGTCTTTTGAAAAGAATATCAGTCATTCACAAAGTCTTTCCAGTATTTGGCTAGAGTCTCAGAGAGCAATTAAGGCGCGTTATCTCACCTCATGGAGGTTTTGGCGGAAATCCAAACTCTCATTAATCACAGGAAACATGTTAACTGTTGATAATCCGAGCTGCAGATACAAGAGCAAAATGCTGAAACCACAGAACGGGGTTGTTCTCTGCAACGAAGCCCCTCGTGACAGACCCTTAAATACCCTCAGGGCGTGGTCAAGCCCTGCATTACTACTCACGAGGAAGCCTCCTCCTGATTAGCCACTCATGTCTCTTTGAGAACCTGCGTGCTCTGGCATCCAGAAGAGCCTCCTCCTCTTCTCCTGAGTCACTAATCTCAGGAGATGCATCAGGTTCTAATTGTTCGCCAGCCTCTGACCTCACGTCCTCTTCACTCTCCGTCTCTGGTGCCAGGAACACCGGTCTTCTGTACTGCACCCTCACTACCTCCGAATCCTCAGGATCAGCTGCTAATTGCCCTGGACTCGACCTGGCCACAACAATATTACAGTAAGAAATACATATTCGTTCAATATAATCAATCATTCAGAAATCAATATCTTATTTCAACACTTGCCTCTTCAGTCATCAGTCTGTTCTACTTTATTCCGTTACACTCCCCTCTCTCTATCTCCAACTTCTCCTCCTACTTTCTAACTCCTTCTCTCCTCCTCTACCCTCTCTACACCTTCTCTTCCTCCCCTTCTACTTCCTCTTTCACTTTCTTTACCTTTCCTTGAGTGCTTTTATATTAACTCATCTTATATTGGGCAGATTGATGCTAATCCCAATTTTATTTAACCATTATAATTATATTATTATTATTTTTATATAGTACTCTCTTCTAGGTACATGCTGCTATTTTCCCTCCTAGTTTTACATTCTGGTTATAAGACAAATATCCCACATTCATTTACATATTTTTCTTACTCATATGTCCCTCCTTTCTACTTATAATAAGATAATACATACAAAATAATTCATCCTTACATTTCCAATCATATCATATTTGTATATATATGTACATAATAGTATTTCAGTTCATCATTACATTTCCTCATATATCTATCCCTAAAAATAATGCTATTTTATATATAAAGTCTATTCTAGTAATTTTTTGTATATATTTCTATGAAGCTCATTTTAATTAATATTTAAGGTATAAGTTATCCTTTTACTGAGATGATAATAAAAGTATACTATCAAATTTTATCTTCACTAGTAAATTATGTATTTACATCTTGTGTAGTGACTATATTTGTTTGTAACTTTGGGATTATTATAAATGTCTACTTTTTCTGAATTTATAAATTTAATCCATTGCGGTTTGGAAAATCAGTTTAGTTTAATCTTCCATTTTCTTGTTTACTTGTGACTTAGTCCCTGTTTCCTAGTATTCCTTGTCTCTCTTTGTACTTTCCCTCTAGCTCCTTCTATCTCTTTTTGTTCTCTTTCTTGTCTCTTTCTCTCTTCAATCTCTACTTCATTCATTCCTATTTGTACTTCTTCTTGACTTCTACTCTGCACTTCGTCTCTGCTTTCCTGCTCTCCCTCCCCTGAAAGGTAATGTTCATAAAATTCTCGGGCCTTTTCTATTGAATCAATTCGAAATTTTTTATCTCTCCAGGATATGAGAATCCCTTCTGGCACTAGCCATCTGAACATAACACTCTCTCTAGTTAGTTGTGATGTTAAGAATTGATAAGATTTTATCTGATCCCTTACTCTCTGTGGAATCTGCTTTAGAGTTTGTATTTCCTTTCCATTATAAGATATTGTCTCATCCCGCATTTTCCTACAAACCTCATCCCTTACAACTTTCTTAGTAAATCTAATATGAACTTCTTTGGGTAAATGCTGCCTACGGGCATAGTTAGTGTACTGTATACCCTATAAACCTCGTCTATGTCTCTAAATATCTCTTGTTTGTCTCTTTGGGTCACCTCAGCTAAGATTTCAGACATTTTTTCCCTAAGATCCTCATCTTTTTCTTCTGTTATGTTTTGAAATCTCAAATAAAAAGCTGCCTTAGCCATCTCAAGATAAGTAATTACATCAGTGAATTCTCTATTTTGAGTGATATTTTTCTGCTCTAAAGTTTCAACTTTCTTATCCAGATGTTGTATCTTTGTTTCAGCCATTGTTATTCTTTGCTGATTTTGAGTAATTGACTGTTGGATAGTGCCAATTCTATCATCCATTTTCTTTAAATCACTTTTCATTTCTCCAAAGTCCTGTCTCATCTCTTCTTGGTTTTTCTTTGATTCCTCATGATTTTTTGCAATGGTTTCTTGAGTTTTGTCCATAGATTCTTGCAGTACCTGAAACATTGCTTGTATATTCTGAAAGCTCTGAGTTGAGCTGGATTTTTCAGCTCCCAGAATGCTATCTATTGATCGTTGAGGGTTTGGTGTCCCCGTTGTAGTTGTAATCTGAGGTAGTGTTTTTTTCATTGTCCTAGTGAAAGTTGACATATTAACAAGTTTTCCCCCTGTGAAAATATTTTTCCAAAGTAGTCTATAGAATTATTTTCCACCTTAGAGTTCAGAGCCAATATCAGATCTTAAAGTATCCCCTTGTGTTACAGTGTTGCAAATAGGATACAATGTTTTTTTTTAATACTCCAGAGAGAAAGATAGTAAAAAGGGTTCTTTCCCTTTCTCCCGGAATTAGTCACGAGCCTTTTCGTCTTTGTTCATCCAGCTGCCAAGTCACTTATACTAATTCCGTCTTTCCAACCCTCGGTCTGTTACACTTTGTTAACAATGTCTATTTATCCTGAGATCCTAGAACTCACAATTCAATTTCAAACAGAGTCATCAACAGCTGACCAATAATGCAAAGAAAATAAGGACTTTTAAATCTTTCATAAGGTCCCGTCGTTCATTTCCTATAATTCCTCGCTCCAAAAGTCTGTCTCAAAATGATTTCCATTTCGGGATTGTAGTATCCAAAGCAATCACGATGTTTCCATGAATTATATTCCTCAAATCAGGTTTAGGTTTATTTATCAAAATTCACAATCCCTTTCTGAGAAGCCACCATCCAGATCTCACCATCCACTCAGCTTCTCTCAGGACCACAGTAAATAGTTCACTTTCATCGGACTATTCAAAATGTCCGACTAGTAATCACTTTCACTCCCTTCATGCAACAGTTTCCATCGGTCTTATATGCTCAGACAGTCTATCAGTTTCACAGTCCAAAAGTAAAAGATTTACTCCTTCATAAGATAGATTCAACTTTTCCCTTAAATGTTAATATCACCTTTAATTTCAAGATCTTTCCATATATACCGTATTTTTCGGAGTATAAGACGCACCTTTTTAGCCCCCAAAAGAGGGTGAAAACTTGGGTGCATCTTATACACCGAATGCAGCCCCACCCACCCAGCCACCCCCACCCTTTGGCCTCTGTCTTCCAACAATTTACCTGTTTGCAGCAAAGAGGGAAGAGCCTGTAAAGCCAAGCAAGTCAGTAGCAGGTTCCCGATCTACAGCTGATTAGGTTTGCCACGTGGGAAAATGAAAGTGAAACTAACTGCAAAGAGGCAAATAGCTGGGAGAGACACGCAGATTTTTATTTTTTGCTGAACTGGATGGAAGGGGGTAAGTGAATAACTATAAATGTCTGTAGAATGTTCAAATTATTAGACTTATTTTTTAAAGACTGCTTTATTATTGTTCTAGAGCCAGGGGTCTCCAACCTTGGCAACTTTAAGACTTGTGGACTTCAACTCCCAGAATTCAACAGCCAGCTTTTTTAGCTTTGCTGGCTGTGGAATTCTGGGAGTTGAAGTCCACAAGTCTTAAAGTTGCCAAGGTTGGAGATCCCTGTAAATCTAGACAACTTAACAAAATAAAGAAGCTTTTTAAAATAAATGCTTGCTCTGAAGAGGCCCACTGCTATTGTATCTTCTTTTAAATAATAGAGAATAATGTATACTTCCAGAAATTTTAATTAATTTTAACAACTCTGTACAAGTATAGTATGAAATGTAACAGTGTCCTGTTTAGTATTAGAGTTTAGTTACCTTGGAGTAAATCTATTTAAATAATTGGGAAGAGTTAGTGTGACTACATTTAAGAAAACTTTCTGGCATAATGTACATTTCTCCAATTCTTTGCTATTTCTATGGGTCAGGCACACATGCACAGAAATACACAGCAAACAGTTTATATCATCTGTGCTGTTTGCTGTTTGCTGTTTGGGAAATTGCTTGGAGGCAGAGGCCTTTTTTCCTTGTTTTCCTCCCCCAAAACTAAGGTGCGTCTTATACTTCGGTGTGTCTTATACTCTGAAAAATACGGTACTTATCTTGCAGCGTCACTCTCAAGAACTTCTATCTTTGCTCCTTCTTCAAATAGGCGCCGCGTTCCTTTGGGCATAATCTGCCTCTCACCATGGAGACTCGATTTTTGCTTCTCCTCTTTCATAGGATTTAGGTTTCCTTCTTTTTGGACTTTCACTTGGTATTGAGTGGAATATTGTCACCCTCTTCGTCTTCCTGCTGTGCGGCTGTCACCACTTAGTCTGCCGAAAGTTGCAGACCTCTTTCCCGGCAGAAATAAGGGGGGTTTCCTGAACTTTCGGGAGGATTGCATTTCACCCCCGAAGTCCTTGGAAGTTCCCCTTTCTTATCGACGCTTCCTCCAAAAGTGTCGACGCCTGTGGCGGCTTTCTATCGGGAACGATCGGAGTCAAAGAACAGTTCTTTTCCTCCTTTGTGTGATGACGTCACCGCCGGAAGCCCTAATAACATTACTAACTTCCCAATATACAATAATAAAGAAAAAAAACCTAATTATCTAAAGTCTCTACAACAAAAAATCCAATTTATAAAGTATATGATCTTGTATAAGGACCTTTAAAAAGAATAATTATACAGCTGTTATAATATTCTAACAATTTCAGTAATTATCTAAATCCTTTTCAACATTAAATCAATTTTATACATTATACAAATATTTTATAAAAATAAATCTTATAGAGAAAAGTAGTAATTATTCAAATTTTATAACCTTCCAACAATTGATCTACTATAGTTTAATTTATTTCCCTTCTTTTCTTTATTCTTTTTCCCTTTCATCATCAACATTTAATTCAAACCGGGAGGAGCGTGGCCAAACGTCGCGGCGACACAGATATCCACGTTGCCTGAGGACCTGGTTCAATCAGAACCAGGTCGGAACCACCCTGGAGGGGTGGTGAAGAAGAGAGACACCGTCAGTGACCTGGGAGGGGCGGCAAACCCCCAGGGAGCCAACATAGAGCTCTTGACCGGCGCTGCTGGAGAACGGCTTGCAGAAGCCATCCAAGCCGCGGCGGCCATGAACGGTCGGATTGTTTGGTTTAAAGACGGGACGTCATCTGGGGAAGAAGATTAAAGTTAGAGTGCTGGAGAGAAGAGCAGAATTTGAAGCTGGTGAGTGATATTGCTGAAGGAAAGCCTTGGGATTTTTTTTTTTAATCTAATAGGGGAACAAAAGGATTGAAAAAGAGACTAGGCGGCTATCTAGTAAATACAAGACTATAGAGAAACTAATTTAAAGAAAGTGGTAACTAAAGCCCAGTTCTGAGAACTTTGAACTGTGGAATGAAAGACCCGGTGGAGTTTTAAGCGGTTGGAAGATAAGAACAGAAGAAAATATTTTGTTTAAACTTGAATTGATTTAAAACATACAAAGTTATTGCCAAATAAGAAAAATAGACTTGTGGGATGAAGGAAGGGTGCCATCTGCTGGTTGGAGGAATGATTTCAACTCTG
The DNA here is from genome assembly GCA_023053685.1 of Diadophis punctatus similis. NCBI lineage: Eukaryota > Metazoa > Chordata > Lepidosauria > Squamata > Dipsadidae > Diadophis > Diadophis punctatus. Next base: position 3,067,922 of record JALIGW010000059.1, on the reverse strand, counting down.
GAAGATCTTTGTGGATGTTTTGACAGCTGCTGACCTTGAATTGGAAACTATTTTGAATAGTTGGAGAAAATATACAACAAAGATTATTTTGCTACCATTCTAAAAGACACTGTCTCCATCTATTTGGACTGGAATGTACTCGAAAGGAATTTGAAATGAACTTATTATGCTAAATGTTACTTAAAAGAAGATTATTACAATAAGCTGTGAAACAGATACTTGTTGACAGCTGGATTGAAAGATTTGTGAATTGTGTTTTTGGACAACATGGAGACATGTGAATATGAAGAGTTTGTAGCTTCTTTAAAAGAACTTTGTGAGGATATAAAGAATGAACGTAGAACAAGAAAGCAGCAGAGAAGAGAAAAAATGTGAAAAGGAAGAACAGGTGGAAGAAGATGCTGAGACTAACAATGATAAAAGGAAAGAGGACATTAAAAAGGATTTAATTAATGGTTATACTGATGTTTATGATGATTACAATGGGGTTAACAGTGATAAAAAGAGAATAGGGTGAGGATATAGGTATTGGATACGACAAATTAAAAAGAAGGAAGAAACAGGGGGAAGGGATTAAGAAGAGCTGAAGGAGGATTCATACAACTAATATACATAAAGAGAAAGAAAGGAGAATGGGAAAGAAAATGGCGGTACAAAAGTAAGAGAAAGGGGAAAAAAAGAGAAATTAAGAAACGGAGAATGGAAATTTAAAGAAAATGGATAATTGTTTTTTGGAGAAGAGATATTTTTTTTCTTATTATTATATAATATTTGTTTATTAGTAGTGGAAATTGATGGAGAAATAGAAAATCTTTATATATAATTTGGTATGCTGAATATATTTGAGCACGATAAGTTATCACTGACAGCGAATAAGATATATTTTAATACTTAAACACTAAGGCAATTACTTATATGAATATGAATATGAACTCATATGAATAGATGATATTAATGGAAAATTACAAGTTCATTACAGATTAGATAAGTCTGGTTTGTTATATTAAATTTAAAATTGATGTAAATGAGCTTTTGTACCATTAGAGGGGAAGACAAATTACAACAAAAAAGAATGAAATGAATTAATATGTGGAAATTTATGGAATTGGAATAATTTCTATTTCCTTTCTTTCTGTATACTATTGAAATATTATATAAAGAATTGAATTTGAACCAATATTTTATTATCTATATAAATAAAAATGTAACTGTTCATTTGGGAATGATCTAAGATCTCCGAAAGTACTTCACTGATTGCTTTGAAATTTTGACATAACGTTGCATTCGAATACAAGACCATTTTTATATACCTATATTATATAGATGTCACACCTGTGAAAGGTAAAAACATGATTTTGTTGAAAACCAGCGCCCTCTGCTGGACAAACATTTCTGAGCTAAGCTGAGGGAAATCTATATAAATAGATCTATATAAATAGGAGAGGGCAAGGATGATAGGCATGGGAGTAGGGGGAAGAAAGGTCCCTCTCAATGGTTCCCTGTCCGAAGCAAATGGCGCCCCCTGGTGGATTTGGGGAAAGTGTCAGGATCGTAGAAAGGGCGGGAAAGAGGAGCGCATGGGAGGGGGAAGGGAGAGGGCAGGGATGATGGGCATGGGAGTAGGGGGAAGAAAGGCCCCTCTGAATGGTACCCTGTCTGAGGCAGATGGCGCCCCCTGGTGGATTTGGGGAAAGTGTCAGGATCGTAGAAAGGGCGGGAAAGAGGAGCGCATGGGAGGGGGAAGGGAGAGGGCAGGGATGATGGGCATGGGAGTAGGGGGAAGAAAGGCCCCTCTCAATGGTTCCCTGTCTGAAGCAGATGGCGCCCCCTGGTGGATTTGGGGAAAGTGTCAGGATCATAGAAAGGGCGGGAAAGAGGAGCGCATGGGAGGGGGAAGGGAGAGGGCAGGGATGATGGGCATGGGAGTAGGGGGAAGAAAGGCCCCTCTCAATGGTTCCCTGTCTGAAGCAAATGGCACCCCCTGGTTGATTTGGGGAAAGTGTCAGGATCGTAGAAAGGGCGGGACGGAGGAGCGCATGGGAGGGGGATGGGAGAGGGCAGGGATGATGGGCATGGGAGTAGGGGGAAGAAGGGCCCCTCTCAATGGTTCCCTGTCCAAAGCACATGGCGCCCCCTGGTTGATTTGGGGAAAGTGTCAGGATCGTAGAAAGGGCGGGAAAGAGGAGCGCATGGGAGGGGGAAGGGAGAGGGCAGGGATGATGGGCATGGGAGTAGGGGGAAGAAAGGTCCCTCTCAATGGTTCCCTGTCCAATGCACATGGCGCCCCCTGGTGGATTTGGGGAAACTATCAGGATCATAGAAAGGGCGGGAAAGAGGAGCGCATGGGAGGGGGAAGGGAGAGGGCAGGGATGATGGGCATGGGAGTAGGGGGAAGAAAGACCCCTCCCAATGGCTCCCTGTCAGACAAACACGTTGACATCAACCCACAAGCATTGTGAAATTAAACATATTACAAACATGCGCCGGAAAGACACGTCCCGTTGATTTTAATGGTCTCATGTGCCACCAGTGGTCATCCAGCTCCTCCAACTGACTGTAATCCCAGGATACAATCATAGTGAGTCAGCAACCAGGAAGGCAGTTGGAGAAAATAAGTAGGCACTGCAGGCAACTCTGTGCACAGACCAAGGTAAGAAAAATTGGACTTAAGTATTGCCTTGGTGGTTGAGATATTTTGTGAGACTCTTGAAAGTGTGTGTGAGAGACATACAAGTAAGTATGAAATGAGTGCAGAGTCTGGGTTCTGTTCTTCTGCGAGGAAAACAGCCAAAGGACGAAGTATAAGAAAACAAGAGAGAGAGAGTCTCGAATAGGACAGAATGGGAAATAGGAGTTCTAGACCTATGGAAAATAAAGGGGGTGTGGAGTCAAACACCCAGGAAAGCATACCTCCTGATAGTCTATTGGGAAGGATGCTAAAGTACTGGAAAAGTAATTCCTGTACAAAGTATAAGAATAAAAGGAAAATGATTCAATATTGTTGTTTCAGGGGTCATGATTCAATATTGCACTGAGGAATGGCCCAGGGAATTGTTGATTCTTTGGTTAGTTGTGAACTCAGGGGAGGGACCCCATGGATCTGAAATGATCCAGGTTCAGGTTTAAAGGTTTAATATGGGTAAGTCCCAGAGCAAAGGGATGGGATAGGTAAAATGCCCAAGGGAGGGGGAGAAGGAAATCTCCCAAGAAAGTCCTCTAGGTTTAATGTTAAAATATTGGTCTACACAGATGATTTTGAAATATTAATTTGTGGGGAAAGCATGGGAGGACATTAGGCATAAATTGTAGAAATTGGATGGGTGGGAGATCAAAACTATGGAGGATCTCCTCAGAGAAGCTCAAAAAGTATATTCCAAATTAGAAGATGGGAGAGACAAGAGAAAAGTTAAAATAATGGCTCAATTAGGATGGGATCAATGTGCCACCTGCAAAGAAAGAGGACACTGGAAAAACAATTCCCTAAGAGGAAGGAGGGGGAAGAACTAGCTAAATTGATGAATTTTGAGGACTAGTAGTGTCAGGGGTCACACTTGTTTTCTGGTCCAGCTTTTCAAGAACCCCTGGTAAACCATAAAGTTGGACCTCTGGAGGAGGGAATGGTATTCTTGGTGGGTTCCGGAACCATCAGAGCTACCCTGAACTATGTCTCTCCAGGAATGCAAATTGGAGAAGGGAAGATTAAGGCTTAGGGAACTGGAAGTAAAAGCACTGATATTTAAACCCTCTATGGTCCAGGCTGTAGCAAAAGGATCTGGAATATGGTGCGACTTTGTATTGGTAGAAGGGAGTTGTAATTTGGCCAAGAGGGACTTAATTAGTAAATTGGGGGTTGTTATTATGGGGAATGAAAAGGAAATAATTGTAAATATTATGGCCTTGAGTGATGAAGTTTAAAGAAAAAGACCCTCTTACACATGAGCCCAAGAGGGCAATAGAGGAGGGGTACACATGGATCCTTTAAAGGTGACTTTAAAGAACCCGCCGCCACCCTTTCACGCCCCCTGACTTCCTTTCCAACTGGAGCATTATACAACCCTGGCGCTTTGGCAGACAATGCAGCCCAGCCTTGGTGAAATTCGTCTCCTGCTCGGAGGAGGACCCCGCTGGGTTTGCGGTTCTCCCCCCACTCCCCCCCAGGAAAAACAACTGATGCACGTCCCCCAAGCATCCCGCCTGCCCTGAAAAGGAGCCAGGATTCAGCGCTGGGCTACGCTGAGAGGCTGGCTTGATTCTGAATAAATTTATTTATTTATTTATTTATTTATTTATTAAGAGTTCTTATAGGCCGCCCAATCCCTTGGGACTCAGGGCGGCTTACAGCAGAGATTAGAACTACAGATTAAAAAAGGCATTTAAAAACATCATATTACGATATAAAAAGCCATTCATCCTTGGGGGAATCATCTCTTCACCCCGCCTGCCGGAAGAGCCACGTTTTTACTGCCTTGCGGAAGGCCAGTAGGGTGGGGATAGTCCGGATCTCTGGCGGGAGTTGGTTCCAGAGAGATGGGGCTCCCACAGAGAAGGCCCTCCCCCGTGGGCCCGCCAGCCGGCATTGTTTGGCAGACGGGACCTGGAGGAGGCCCTCTCTGTGGGACCTCACTGGTCGTAGGGAGGAATGTGGCAGGATGCGGTCCCGAAGATAACCTGGCCCTGAGCCATGTAGGGCTTTAAAGGTCAAAACCAACACCTTGAATTGCGACCGGAGACCAATGGGTAGCCAATGCAGCTGGCGGAGGATGGGTGTTACGTGGGTGTATCTCGGTACACCCACCACAGCTCGCGCAGCTGCATTCTGTACCAATTGTAGTCTCCGGATGCTCTTTGAGGGTAGCCCCATGTAGAGCCCGTTACAGTAGTCAAGCCGTGAGGTGACAAGGGCATGAGTGACTGTGAGCAAAGCCTCCCTCTCCAAGTAGGGTCGCAATTGGTGCACAAGACGCACCTGTGCAAAGGTCCCCCTAGCCACAGCTGAAAGATGTTGCTCCAATTTAAGCTGTGGATCTAGGAGGACACCCAAATTGCGGACCCGTTCTGAGGGAGTCAATTTTTCTCCCCCAAGAACCAAGGAGGGACAGTCAACATAATCCTTGGGAGGCAATATCCAAAGCCACTCAGTCTTGTCTGGGTTGAGCCTGAGTCTATTCACTCCCATCCAGACCCTTACATCGTCCAGGCAGCGGCACATTACATTAACTGCTTCACTGAACTGACACGGAGTGGAGATGTACAACTGGGTATCATCAGCATACTGCTGATACCTCACCCCGTGTCGTCGGATGATCTCACCCAACGGTTTCATGTAAATGTTGAACAGGATGGGAGAGAGGACCGAGCCCTGTGGCACCCCGCAAAGCAGGGGCCTAGGGGCTGACCTCTGCCCTCCTGTCAACACCGACTGCGTCCTGTCGGAGAGAAAGGAGGAGAACCACCGAAGAACGGTGCTCCCCACTCCCATCTCCCCGAGACGATGCAGAAGGATACCATGGTCGATAGTATCGAAAGCCGCTGAGAGGTCAAGTAACACCAAGATGGAGGAATGACCTCCATCTCGGGCTCGCCAGAGATCATCCATCAGAGCGACCAAAGCAGTCTCCGTACTGTAGCCGTGCCTGAAACCCGATTGAAAGGGATCCAGATAATCCGTTTCCTCCAATAACCGCAGGAGTTGGAGCGACACCACTTTCTCGACAACTTTACCCACGAAGGGTAAGTTGGAGACTGGACGGAAGTTCTTTAAATCCGCTGGGTCCAGGGAAGGCTTCTTGAGGAGGGGCCTCACCACCGCAGCTTTTAAGGGCTGCGGGATGGACCCCTCTCTCAAAGATGCGATCACAACCGCCTGGAGCCAGCCGCGTGTCACCTCCCTGCTAGCCGAAACCAGCCAGGAGGGACACGGGTCCAATAAACAAGTGGAGGCGCTCATCGCTCCTATGGCCTTGTCCACATCCTCAGGAGTGATAGGCTCAAACTCCTCCCAAATAACAGGACTAAGACTCGCCTCTGTCATCTCGGCCTGCTCTGTCCAAATGGAGTCCAGGTCTGTCCGAATCTGAGTGATTTTATCCGCCAGGAACTGCGAAAATTCCTCAGCTCTACCCTGCAAGGGTTCTTCGCTCCCCCCCTTTGCAAGCAGGGAGCCCGTTACCCTAAACAGGGCGGCTGGGCGGGAGTCGGCGGACGCAATACGGGCGGAAAAATACGCGCATTTTGCCGCCCGTATTGCCACTAAGTAAGACTTAATGCAAGTTCTTAAAAGTGTCCGATCAGATTCAGCTTTACTAGCCCTCCATCGTCGCTCTAGGCGTCTCTTTAGGCGCTTCATCTCCCGGAGTTCCTCAGTGAACCAAGGATCCCTCCTGGATCCGCTGCCACGGAGAGGCCGCAAAGGCGCAATCCGATCTAAGGCCCCTGACGCTGCCCGGTTCCAGGCAGTCACTAGGTCCTCAGATGAATTGTGTACCAGGGATTCAGGTATTTCCCCAAGTTCCCTCTGAAATCCTTCGGATTCCATTAGGCGCCTGGGGCGGAACCACTTAATCGATCCCGCCTCCTTGCGGTGGAGGAGTGGTGCCATAAAATCCAACCTCAGGAGGAAATGATCTGACCATGACAAGGGTATTGTGACTAAACCCCTCAGCCTCAGATCATCTCTCCACTGCCCTGAGAGAAACACAAGGTCAAGTGTGTGACCACCCTCATGAGTCGGACCCTGAACTACTTGGGTCAGGTCCATGGTTGTCATGGAAGCCATGAACTCCTGGACTGCCTCCGAGGTTTCGCCGGGCGATGGCAGGTTGAAGTCCCCCAGCACCATCAACCTGGGGAACTCAATCGCCAGCCCGGCTATCGCCTCGAGCAGAACAGGCAGGGCCTTAGCAACGCAGCTAGGAGGCAAGTACGTTAGCAAAAGGCCCACCTGTAACCCTAAGTCCAACTTCAGAAGGAGCGTCTCACACCCAACAATCTCCGGGGCAGGGATCCTCCGAGGGCACAGACTTTGGCGAGCTATAATAGCCACTCCTCCACCCCTTCCCTGGGGTCGCGGCTGATGCTGCACTGAGAACCCGTCTGGGCACATCTCGGAGAGGGGGACCCCCCCCTCCTGGCCCAGCCAGGTCTCAGTAATACATGCCAGGTCCGCCCCCTCCTCCAAGATTAAATCCCGGATAAGGGGGGCCTTGTTGTTAATTGACCTGGCATTCAACAGCAGCAGCTTGAGCCCAGGGCCCTGACATCCCTGGTTACCAGGTACTTGGGCTGAGCAAGATGGAACCTGATCTGAGGGGCCAGAACGAGGAATCGCTTGTAAACAGCGAATTCTCGTTCCCCGTGAGCGGCCTACCCCTCTGCTCCCGGCATACCTGCCTCTCCCTGTAATGACCGTGATGCACCCACTCTCTATCACACCAGAGATCCCCTCCCCCACCCCACTGGTACTCCCAACTCCCGGCAGGCCAAACACTCCATTCATACTGGGCCTGGCATGGGGCCCGACCCCCCCTCCGCTTCTGTTTTCACACTCAGCGGAGGAGGGAAGAACCCCCGTCCCAGGCTCCCTCTTTCCCACAAACATCATCTAAAATCTTCAGTTGCACTCCCTCCACTCAACCCTAGCAACTCACACATACAATCCATCCATCTACTCCCCCCCCCCCCGAGGTAGGATAATCTATAAAACAGGCAAGGGTAAAACTAATTAAAAAAACAGTTTCCACGTATGGGAGGTACATAAATCCCGGTCTCCTAGCTTGTCTGATAATGTTCTAACAGATGTTAATCTAGTTCTTTCGTTCTTCCTCCTAAACTTTACACCAAAGCTGATAGTAATTCTTGGTGAAGCTTTTAAGTTTCTCTGTGAATGTTCCCCGATTCTCGTCACAGTATTGGTGCTGATAAAGTTTTTCATGAATATGGTCCCCGCCGAGGTTCCACAGATGTCGCAAAGTCCTCCAGCTTCCCTCCGCCAGATCCCAATAATCCTGGACGTCCTCATAAGGCTGGGAAGGATCTTACAGCAGGTCTCAGCCAGAGGCAGCCTCGAGGTCAAAATGGCGGTAGTGGGGCTGCGCAGGGAGCACCGCTCCGAATGGGAGAATGGCGGCCGAGGTCCAGATGATAGGCTCCCCTCCCAAGGTGGTAGCCCGCCAGTGCAGTTGATAAAGCACATACAGAACATAAAAAGTCTCCCGAAACAGGTCAAATTCGAGTAGTCCACAGGGATCTCGCAATCGCGGTGGGAACAGCCACACCGCCAAATAGAGAAAGAAAAAGCCGCCACGATCACAAAGGCGGCAGTCGTTTCAGCCCAAGGAGTCCCTAGGGTCTCAGACCAGATTACCCCCGGTCTGTCCAGACGTTTTTTAAATTGGTACAGGCAGTCGTGGGGGTGCACGTCCTCGCAACGGCCAATGCAATCCCGTGATCTGGGGCCCGACTGTACCTCGCTTCCGCCCAGATCACCGTCTCTCAAAATGCCAGACAAAACAAAGGGCGTTTCACAAGGTGGATAATAGCCCCCCGTCTCCAGCCGGCAGACGATCCCAACGCTCGGCTTTCCAATCCGCCGCCCTCCAAGTTCTTCTTCTTCCGCCCATACGGTACCTCTCGCCTTATTTCTGCTCTCCGACGCTGCACTCACTACCATAATGGCGGCCGTCCTTTTTGCAGCCTGGAGCTCACACGATCCCCCCGTCCTCACGCCGGACAGGTTTTTTCGTCACGGGGTTCCTGAGGGATGTTAAGATCTTCATTCACCTTCTCCTACCCCCAAAGTTGGAAAAGTTGGGGTCGGGGCTCCAGAATTCCAAGTTAAGGATTCGGGCGAGTGGAGCTCTGCTCTCCCAGCGCCCTCTCCGTCGGAGGCTCCTCCTCCTCCATAAAAGCCACCGAGCCGGCCAAGATCGGCAGGGCAGATTTGGGGAGCTGAACGTGCTGTTGCCACCCAGGAGGAGAAGAACGTGAGAAATGGGCTCTCTCACAGCGCCTCCTCTCTCTCTTCTTCTCCTGAGTGGCAGCCGTGTGTCCGGCTCACCGAATCTGGCCTGTCAATCTCTGGACACACAGCTGCCACTCGGGAGAAGAAGAGAGAGAAGAGGTGCTGTGAGAGAGCCCATTACTCACGTTATTTTTCCGGGCAGCAGCAGCTCGTTCAGAAGTTTTTCTTTACATTGGAGTTTCCTTGCAAAGACCGTCCAAGAGAGAGTAGTGGCGGAGAGAAGCCAGATGCTGGTAAGATGCGCATCTCGCAGCCCGCCCCTCCCCATCCCCTGCCTCACCTGCCACCCCCAATTTGTGCCTGAACATCTTACCAGCGTCTGGTAGCTTCACTGCTTCTCTTTCTCGGCAGGTCTTTGCAGGGAAACTCCTTGAAATGTAAAAGAAATTGTTAATTGCTCGCACTCGTGAGAAGTTTTTCTTTTACATTTCAAGGAGTTTCCCTGCAAAGACCTGCCGAGAAAGAAAAGCAGCGGGCTGCCAGACTCTGGTAAGATGTTCAGGCACAATTTGGGGGTGGCAGATGGGGCAGGGGGTGCGTGCACGTAGTTGGGGAAGGGGGCTTATTTTCAGGGGGACTTATTTCAACGCATGTCCTGAAAAGCCCTGTCGGGCTTATTATCAGGACATGTCTTATTTTCAGGGAAACACGGTAAATGTTAGAAGTTGAAAGATTTTTATCATGTATACCTAAATAATATTATCATTGTTATTAGTATTGTGTTTGAAGTAAATTGACCCAGACAATACACTGTTCACCAAGCACTCATGTATGTTAAAGAAAAAACTATAAATAAAATTATTTTTTTAAAAAAAGAATCCCAAAAGTTGCTCAGCCAGGCCCTTTGCTGCCATGTAGCTCAGACGGGCTTGGGTCAGTGCATGCTCTGCATGGAAACAAGCTAGCTGAAAAAAAGTGGGGAGACAGATCAGCTTGGAGCCCTATGCTTTCCTATGGAAGATTATTCCTGTATACAGGTATAGTCGTATACTTGACTTACAATAATTCCTTTAGATACAAGGTTAAAACAGCACTGAAAAAAGTGACTTATGACCATTTTTCACACTTATGCCCGTTGTAGCATCCTCATGGTCACGTGATTTACATTTGGATGCTTGACAACGGACTCACATTTATGACAGTTGCAGTGTCCTGGGGGGTCACGTGATCTCCTTTTGCAACATTCTGATAAGCAAAGTCAAAAGGAAAACCAGATTCACTTAACAACCGTGTTACTAGTTTAACAGCTGCAGTGATTCACTTAACAAACGTGGCAAGGAAAGTCGTAAAGTGGGACAAAACTCACTTAACAAATTTCTTACTTAACAACAAAATTTTTGGGCTCAGTTGTGGTCGTAAGTCAAGGACTACCTGTATATACCGGTAGTCCTTGACTTACAACATTCGTTTCGTGACTGAAGTTACAACAGCACAAAAAAAAGTGACTTGTTTTTTACACTTACAACCATTGTAGCATCCCCATGGTCACATGATCAAAATTTGGATGCTTGGCAACTGGTTCATATTTGTGACAGTTGCAGCGTCCCAGGGTCATGTGATTACCTTCTGACAAGCCAAGTCAATGGGGAAGCCAGATTCACTTAACAACCATGTTATTAACTTAAATGCAGCGATTCACTTAACAACTGTGGCAAGAAAGGTCATAAAATGGGGTGAAACTCACTTAACATCCATCTCGCTTACCAACAGAAATTTGGGCTCAATTGTGGTCATAAGTCGAGGACTACCTGAAATTGGATTATTGTTGATCCTTTCACCTTTTCACTTTCACTTATACTGCTTTTCACATATGGACGTTTATACAGGTAGTTCTCGACCTACGACTGTAATGGAGCCTGCCCGTCAAGGTCATAAATCACGATAGTCATAAAACAAATTGGTCATGTGACTGATCCAATTGTAAGACCTTTTCTGCAGCAGTTTTTAAGCAAAACACGATGGTTGTTAAGCGAACCAGTGATTTGCTATGACCATTATAAAACTGGTCACGTGACCCTGGGCCTCTGCAAAGGACTGTAAATGTGGATGCGCTGCCAAGTGACCAAAGTTTGGTCATGTGACTGCAGGGGTGGGGTGACTGTCAGAACTTCAGATCCATGTCGCCAATAGCCCCATGGGAGGTTCATCGTGACTTTGAATGGTTGCTAAGCAACTGGTCGTAAGTCGAAGACTCGCCTGTACCCTAGTCTCTTATGCTGCACAGAATTATTTTCTCATTTCAGTATTAATGTTTTTATGAACAGGTTTCAGGGATAGAAGGATTGGACAGCTTTGGCTTATGAATAAATGACTTTTATTCCTTTTGCACAGCTCCTAGGCTGGACTGCTACTATTGGAAGGGTAGTACAGGTAGTCCTCGACTTACAACAGTTTGTTTAGTGACCGTTCAAAGTTTACAACAGCATTGAAAAATGTGACTTATGACCGTTTTTCAGTTACGACCTTTGCAGCATCCCCATGATCATGTGATCAAAATTCAGATGCCTGGCAACTGGTTCATATTATGACTGTTGCTATTCCCAGGATCATGTGATCATTTTTTGTGATCTTCTGACAAGCAAAGTCAATGGGGAAGTCAGATTCATTTAACAACTGGGTTACTCACTTATCAACTGCAGTGATTCACTTAACAGATGTGACGAGAAAGGTTGCAAAATGGGATAAAACTCACTTAACAAATGTCTCAACAACAGAAATTTTGGGCTCAATTGCGGTTGTAAGTCGAAGACTACCTGTAAACATACTGCGCATGCGTGGCCGTGCGAAGCGCATCCCTGAGCAAACCGGCAGTAACACAATCCGGAACCCACTCCTGGGCTGAATCCAATGAGAAGAGGGGTAACAGTCAAGTCAACTGAAAGCTTCCTGTGCAGACTGAAGCTTTCATTACCCAAAACCATTTATCAGAAAGTCTTAGCGAACTTTGAGAAGTGGTTGCAAGTCCCTCCTTTAGCACCGTTGTAACTTGGAACAGCCCCTGAATGAACGGTCTTAACTCGAGGACTATCTGTATCACAAAAACAATATCACTGAATGATCTTTGTCATTTCAATGAATTACCCTTAGTAATTTCATCCATTTTCATCTTAAAAGGAATTGTCAGGTTCCGGAATGGCGCAGTATAAGGAAAACGCCAGACAACTGTTCTTCGTGGTTGTAATGCCTTTACTTTCCATGCTCCGGCACGCTCCAACAATCACCCAGTGCAAACGAAGTGAATTTATTGTCAGCTCTAGCTCAGTGCTCCCTACCACCGTTTTAAAGGCTCCCACGCTCCACCCCGCGACTCCACCCTTCAATAATGAGCCGAGGTGGCGCAGTGGTTAGAGTGCAGCACTGCAGGCTACTTCAGCTGACTGCTAGCTGCAGTTCAGCTGTTCAAATCTCACCGGCTCAAGGTTGACTCAGCCTTCCATCCTTCTGAGATCGGTAAAATGAGGACCCAGATTGTTGGGGGCAATATGCTGAACTCTGTAAACCGCTTAGAGAGGGCTGTAAAGCACTATGAAGCGGTATATAAGTCTAAGTGCTATTGCTATTGCTATTGCTAATTCCACCCTCCCAGCCATGCAATTAACTCACAGACCCAGTAATTAGCTCACAGCGAGATCTGCTTTAGTCCTGACTCCAGCCCAGTCTTGTCAGACGCCTGGGCTCGTCTGCGCAGGCCCCGAACATCAGCTACTTCCAGCCCGCCTCTCAGCTGAGTGGCAGCTACAGGAGCAGCTCGACCTTTCAGCATCTGTCTCGCCCATCACTGCCGGAATGGCAGCTCTGGCGTGCCAGGGCTGACATGCGGCCCCCCTACCACGAAGCCGGCGTCTGGAAAACAAAAGCCACAGTAAGGTAGGTCAGTAAACCCGCATAACCCCGGCCCCTGGCTTGGCCAGGTTCTTTCAATAGAATCTAGTGACCAACCGGGCTGCATTCACGTCCTGGCAAGGTACCCAGGACGCCTCTGACAACGGGTACCCCTTCCATAGTAGGAGGTCTTGTAGGCGGCCCCGATGCCAATGAGCATCCAGGACCTCTTCCACCTCATAATGTTGCTCCCCTCCATGTCAACAGGGGAAGGCGGAAGGGCCGGGGTGCTCCGCAATGGAGACGTCCTGACAGGACATAGGAGGCTACAGTGGAAGACTGGGTGTGTCTTTCCTAATATCAGCAGGAGCTGTAAACAGACAGTGACTGGGTTTATGACCTTTATTATCGGAAACGGTCCAATGTATTTGGGTGCGAGCTTTTTGCAAGGCACTGTTAGGTTAAGGTATTTAGTGGACAGGGTAGCCACGAAGGACTCGGCGGGCAGGACCGTCCGGGGCGGCAGCGGGTCCTGGGCTTGGGCATACTCCGGCTTGCGGGACAGCGCATCCGCCTGCTGATTCCGGCCGCTCGGGATGTACGTAATGCGAAAATTGAAGCAGGAGAAAAAGAATGACCAGCGTATCTGGCGCTGGTTGAGCTTCCTGGCCGTCTGTAAGAACTCCAGGTTCTTGTGGTCCGTGCGCACCTCCACTTGATGTCGAGCCCCCTCGAGGTGGTGCCGCCAGGTCTCGAAAGCCGTCTTGATGGCCAGCAACTCCTTCTCCCAGATGGTATAGTTGCACTCCGACTGGGTTAATTTCCGTGAGTAATAGGCGCAGGGGAATAGATGACCGCCATCTTCCCGGGTCTGTAACAAGACGGCACCCACGCCAATGTCGGACGTGTCTGCCTCCACGACGAAGGGGTGGTAAGGGTCTGGGTGCTTGAGGATCGGCTCCTGCATGAAGGCATCCATGAGGGTCTTGAATGCCTGTTGTTCGGAATCGCCCCACCGGAAAGGGACTTGTTTCTGCAGCAGTCGAGTGAGAGGCGCGGTCAGAGTGGCGAACCCCAGAATGAAGGTCCTGTAATAGTTCGCGAACCCCAGGAGTCGCTGAACGTCCTTCACCCGGCGCGGGGGTTGCCAGGTTTTCAGGGCCTCGACCTTGCCACGGTCCATGGCGATGCCTTCCGGCGAAATCTGATGGCCCAGGAAATCCACGGTTGTCTGGAAAAACTGACACTTCTCCAATTTAGCGTACAGCTGGTGGTCTCGCAGCCACTGCAGGACTTGGTGGATGTGTTGGACGTGGCTGCTCCGGGACGTGGAATAAATCATAATATCGTCCAGGTAAACGACAACGAACTGGTCCAGCAAATCCCTAAAGATATCGTTCATGAAATGCTGGAACACAGCCGGAGCGTTGGTCAAGCCGAACAGCATGACCGTATACTCAAAATGACCGTAGCGGGTCCCGAACGCAGTCTTCCATTCGTCCCCCTCACGAACATGCACCAAGTTATAGGCACCGCATAAGTCAAGTTTGGTAAAGATGGTCGCCGAGCGGAGGCGTTCCATCAACTCCTGGGATGAGGGGCAACGGGTACCGGTTGCGCACTGTGATGGCGTTCAGCTTTCTATAATCGCAGCACAGGCGCAAGTCCCCAGTTTTCTTCTTGACGAAGAGGACGGGGGCAGACAAGGGCGACGAGGAGGGTCGGATGAAACCCCTGGCCAGGTTTTTATCGATAAAGTCTCACAGTGCGGCCAGTTCGGGTTCCGACATTGAGTAGAGACGTCCCACAGGGAGTGGAGCGTTGGGGATCAGGTCCACGGGGCAATCGTAGGGCCGGTGCGGGGGCAACTGGTCCGCCTCCTTTTCACTAAACACGTCGGCAAAGTCCGAAAAGTCAGCCAGGAGTGAAATGTCTGGAGGGTCAGGTACCGCGCCAACCTGGTGCGTATGGTCCACACACTGTAGACTAGGGAAAGCAATAAAGTTCTGGGACCATACAATCCGAGGGTCGTGGGTGCGCAGCCACGCCAGTCCGAGAACCAGGGGGAAATGGAGTCCCGACGTCACATAGAACTGGATGGCATCCTCGTGCCGTCCAATGCACAGGCGCACCGGCTGCGTGATGGCCTTGATCGGACCGGACAGCAACACCCGGCCATCGATCATTTCCACCCTCATCGGCGGGTCCACGGGGCACAAGGGGATGGCGAGATGCCGGGCGAACGCCTCGTCGATGAAATTGGTGGTTGCCCCGGAGTCCACCAAGGCGTGTGCGGAGATCCCTCGGGCCCGGTGGTCAATGAAGACCTTGGTGTCCAATAACAGATGCAGCGGAGGACCGGGATCCACGTCAGCCGAGCCGGAGTCCTTGGGTGTGCTTGCCCGACCCAGCGTTTCCGCTAGGCCGGGTGCTGGCCGTTTCCCGACGGCGACGGCTGGGACAGTGGAGCAGGACCAGAAGCGGTGGGCCCCCGACCCTTCCTAGGGCACGAGCGAGCGAAATGGCCCGGGTCGCCGCAATACAGACACAACCCCCCTGCCCTGCGTCTGTCCTTTTCCGCGCCGGTCAAGCGGGGCCGAACAGCGCCAAGGGCCATAGGCTCGTCACGGGGAGCCGGGGCCGACTGAAGTCCACGGGAAACAGGAGGTGCCTGAGCAGCACGTCGTGGAGCCGGAACAGCGGAGACTTCAGGTGGCGCGAGAGGCGCCGGAGCAGCACGGCACGCGTTCCTCCCTTGCAACCAGGCATCAATTTTGAGGCAGAGCCACACCAGTTCTTGGGTGGTTGCAGGAATGTCCACGCGTGCCAGCTCATCCTGGATGCTGTCTGCCAAGCCCTCCTGGAAGGCATCCAACAACGCAGCCTCGTTCCAGGCCGAGTCTTGGCTGAGGAGACGGAATTCGCTGATGTACTCCCTGAGTGCTCTCCGGCCTTGCCTCAGCTGCCTTAATTGCCTGCACGCTGTCTGGGCCTTAATTGGGTCAGCGAACATCTCCTCCAAATGGGTACAGAAACGCCCGAAGTCCTGGAGGAGGGGACTGTTCTGGACCAGTAGAGGGGTGGCCCAACGTGCTGCATTTCCAGACAGCAAGCTAATTACAAACCCCACCTTGTCCCGGTCGTGGGGGAAATCCTCTGGCCTCAGAGACATAAACAGCTGGCACTGGCCCAGGAACGCCGGGAACATAGCCTCGTCTCCATGGAACTTATCCGGCATGGCTATCGGGCAGCGTGACCTTTGGGCGGGAGCCAAAACAGGAGCAGCTGCTGCCAACTGATTTTGCTGCATCGTCAACTGAGCGTTCATGATTGCCAGCTGCTGCCGAAGTTGAGCATTCTCATCCCGAAGCTGCTCCATGGTGCTATCTCGGCTTGTGTGTGGTCAGTTTGGGCTGAGAACAAACTGTTGTGACCCAGCACCGCAACCCACAGAAACACACACACGCAACCGTTTGTTATTAAAGCAAAAAGGGTCCTTTTACTAATGAGGGTTCTTAGTAAAAGCGCAGGGGTTTTAAAAGTCCATAAACAAACAATAGGAGAGTCTCGGGGAATAAAATTCCTTTGGTTCTTTGGGGGTTAATAACCAAACATTCAAATGTTCAAAACAAATACCCATTAAATCTCTTCTTATCTCACAAGTTGGCTGGCTTCCCGGAATAAGCCTTCCAGAAGCTGCTTTCTCCAAATACAAGATTTCCAAGCCGGACTCCGATGCAAACAGAACTCTGAATGTGGTCGCAGATCACAGATGTTGTTCTCAGCACTGATCGCTGACTGCGCCGGACTAATATAGGCACTGAAGGGCGTGGCCCAATTAGCCCTCAGTGCTACCTCTGAGGAGACCTACGCTTGCTAAGCCAGTCCTGTCTGCTGGCTGCTCTACGAGCCCTAGCATCCAGCAGAGGCTCTTCGTCCCCTGATGATTCACTCTGCTGCGCAGGTGCAGAAGGTCCTGGCTGATCGTCCTGCTCTGGCACCGAGTCTTCATCACTGGCCGACTCCGGTGCCAGGCACATGGGCTGGTACTGCTGCACCATGAGCGGCTCCACGTCCTCCGGGTCCTCCATCATCTGCGCTGGACGCGGGCAAGGCACAACACTTTGCCCGTTTTTTTCTTCATTGTGGCACAGGTTACGCAACTGAGTCCTTCGGGAGTTGGGCGGCATAGAAATACAATAAATTAAATTAAATTAAACTGTGCACATAATTCTTGACGTCTCTCTTGAGCCAGGGCCACCAGAACTGACCATTTGTCAGATGTAAGGTCTTGAGAAATCCGAAATGTCCGGCTACGCGGACATCATGACAACGTCGCAGCACCTCGAGCCGGAGGTCGTTGGGTACGTATACCTTGGAACTTTTCCACACCAGACTGTCCCTATGACTGAGTGTATGTTTATTGGTTTGAAGCTACTCATCGGTCAGAAGCGCCTGCTGAATGTCCCGGGTTATGTCTATCACCTGTGCTTTCAGCCAAGCGGTGCCTGCTGTCTGTTGTGCTGGACTTCCCGCTGGTGGTGATGCTGGAATTATAGCCTGCACTACCTCATCCCGGTCACTGGCATATTGTGGTTTACGGGACAGGGCATCTGCCAAAAAGTTTCTCCCTCCGGGTATATATTTCAACCGGAAATTAAAGCGCCGGAAATATAATGCCCACCTGACCTGCTTGGGCGAGAGCCTACATGGGGTTTGGAGGGCCTCTAGATTCTTGTGGTCCGTCCAGACCTCAAAGGGCAAACCCCCACCTTCCAGCAGGTGTCTCCATGTCAGCAAGGCCCACTGAACCGCAAACGCCTCTTTCTCCCATATGCCCACTTGCATTCAGTGTCATTCAATTTGCAGGATGTGTACGCACATGGTTGCAAACTTCCCCCCTTGTTATTCTGCAAAAGAACTGCTGCCACCGCCACGTCGCTGGCATCTGCCTGCACAACGAACGGCTTGGTGGGGTCTGGATGTTTGAGTACTGGCTCTCTTGAGAACAACGCTTTCAGGTGTTTGAAAGCTTGCTGACAGGCTAGGGTCCACTGCACAGGGTGACCCGGACGTGGCTTCCTGGCTAACTGTTTGGTCCACAGCAGATCCGTTAATGGGAGAGCCACGTGGGCAAAGGATGGGATGAACTAGCAGTAAAAATTTGCAAACCCCAAGAAGCTTTGCAGTTGTTTATGTGTCCTTGGGGCCTGCCAGTCCAAAACGGCCTTTACCTTCACGAGGTCCATTTCTACACCCTTCGGAGAAATGTGGAACCCCAAATAGTCCAACTGCGATTTGTGGAATTCACATTTGGACAATTTGACATAGAGTTTAGCGGCTAATAGTTTACTTAAGACCTGACGCACCAAGGTAACATGTTCCTCTAAGTTTTTGTGTAGATTAAAATGTCATTCAGGTACACGAGTACACCATTATACAGATGTTCCTGCAGCACTTCGTGTCAGGCCTGGAAGCCATCTTTTACCTTTTTGTATTCAGGCCTGCCACATTTACGACTGTGGGAAAATGGGAGGGGGGGATTATATGGAGTAGGTGATATGTAGTAGTCTAAATAGCATTCTTTCCAGAAAGTCAAGGCCGCTGTGCCCGGCAGCTGGGATGAAGTGACTGGGAGGCATCTTCAGTTTTGGATGGTGCCTGATTGGATTGTGTGATGGACGTGTGGGTGCTGGGCAGGGACTTGAACTTTCGTTTGGGTGGAGAAAACCTGGAAGCTTTCAGATTCGGGTTTTCCCAGATGTTGCCAACATGGCATCTCTAATAAATTAGAACTTTGAGGAACTTCTGGCCTCAGAGTTTTATTTTGTTGGGGGTGTTTCTTGGAATGCTGACACTTCATTAATAAGCTGCATAAAAACAGCAGGTGCTCCTTGTAAGCCGAACGGCATTACCCTGAATTGATAACTCCCTAGAGGACAGTTGAATGCCGTCTTCCACTCATCGCCAGGCCTAATCCGAACTCTATGATATGCCTCCCGAAGATCCAACTTCATAAAGATTCTACCCTCCGCCAAGTGGGCCAACATGTCCTTCATCAACGGTAGGGGGTACATATGTTACACACACACTGCGTTGATCCCCCGAAAGTCAATGCAGAGGCATAACCCCCCCCCCATCCTCCTTCTCCCTGAACAGGACCGGAGCCGCTATTCTTGACCTAGCTGGTTGTATAAAGCCTTGTTTTAGGTTTTTTTCTACATAATCCCTCATCTCCGCTAGCTCCTGGGGGGTCATCGAGTACATTTTCGGTTTTGGTAAGGTTGCCCCTGGAATGATTTCAATAGCGCAGTTGGTGGCATGGTGGGGAGGCAAGTTGTCACATTCTCATTCGCTGAACACCTCTTTTAGGTCATCATACACCATAGGGAACCCTGCCGCCTTCTCGGGGCCCTCTTCTGCCACTCGGTTAACCCCAACCCCCTCTGTGTGTTACTCATATGGGGGCGGGTCAGGGCCTACCCCAATTCTCAGATGCCTGCAACCCCCTCCCCACCAGATTGTTGGACCCCACTTATCGAGCCAGGCTAGGCCCAGCATGACCTCCTCCGTGATTTTTGGAACCACAACAAACCGTATAAGCTCTCGGTGGGGTCCTATCTCTAAGATGATCTGCTCAGTAATATGTGTCGCCGGTTGACCTCCTAACAATGACCCGTCCATCTGTTCAAAATGGATGGGGTGTATTAACTGGTGTAATCCCACCCCTAATTTGGCCGCCGTTGTGGCGCTCATGAGGCAACGAGTGCATCCCGAATCCACGAGGGCTTTGCACTTGCGACGCCTTCCCACTGTTAGAACAACCGGAATTAGAAAGGGTTTGATAGCCTTACTTACCATGGGGTCAGACTCCCCCCCCCCAGTCTTCGCTACCGCTGGATGTCTCCCCTTCATTCGGGATGGATTCGTTTTCCCCAGGGATAGGACAACTCATTTGTTGCGCTCCCCACGTCTTCTCCAGGGGTTTCCTGGTGCTCTTCCTCACTGTGCCCCACCTGCATCCCTGTGTTCTGGTGGACGCCATAGGGCTCGCTTCAGAACATTCCATTGCTCGATGACCCGGCTTCCTGCATCGAAAACATCATCGGAGCCCGTGCTGGTCCGTTTTTTGCGGGTGATGTTGCAGAGGTTGTGGAGGGGGGTGGGGCTGGTGGCTGTGTCATCATGCTAGACCTTCCGGGCCGCTCTGGTAATCTCTGGCCCCGTATAGGCCAGTCCTCTCTGGGTCGGTCATCTCTCCTTAGCTCTACATCGATCTCGGTGGCTGCCTGGACCCATGCCGCCAAACGGGGTGGCAAACCACGGGTCACACATGCCTGCTGTAAGGCATGGTCGAGGGCAGATTTAAACTGGTGTACCATCAACTGTTCCGGCCAACCCCTCACTTTTCCTGACAACCGCTGAAATTCCTTTATATACTCGACCACTGGCCTACCACGTTGCCGGGCAGCTAGCAATTCCCCCTCCACCTGCTGCATCTGTGTTCTGTCCTCAAATCGTTCTTGCATGGCTGAAAGGAACAGGCCTATATCCCCTAATTCCCCCGCATGGTCACTATACAAGTCAGCAACCCAATCGGCCACCTCGCCCTCCATTACCGCAGCCACTGCCATGACCATGGCCCATTGGGAGGTGTATAAATGACCATACTTATCAAGGTGATCAATCACCTGTCCCAAGAAGAGGGCCACCCTATCTGGACTTCCATCAAAGGATGCCCGTACAGCCGGCGGGTCCCAACGTCCTAACGGGCCCTGCCCAGGAGCCACCACCGGCCATGGAGAGAGCGGTGTCTGGTTCTCCTGCCTCAAAGCCCTGGCCTGCCCTCCTCGTTCATCATAATTGAATCTTGGTGCGGTGTGTGTGGGCAGTCTTTGGTCCCTTGGCCTGTTTCCTCCTAGGTCTTCATAACCTGAGGCCGGTCCAGTCGGCGTTAAGTGAGGTGGGCACCTCTAGCCAGGCGAGGCTCTACACCTCTCCTCCAGCCAACTCCAGACCCCGGTCCTTGAAACCCAGCTGGCCCGAACATCTCCCTCAACACATCCAAGGTTTGGCTACCCAGCGCAGTTGAGTAACTCCATTCATCCTCCGATATGCGCCTTTCCCGCCACTGGGTAAAGTGGGTAAATATTTGATGTCTACATGTTTACTCCTGCTTCTGATGCGTTCTCCTGTTGCCATCTTTATACATGCAACATTGTCTTCAAATACTGGTACAGCCTCCTTTACATTCACATTTACATCCTTTAACAACTGTACATACCAGGTTATTTTAGAACATTTTTTCTTTGTGTAAATCCCTGCGCAACTAAACGTGCCTTATACTCCAGTTCATTGTTGTGTAGCACCTTCTTTTTATATACCTATTTACACCCCACTGCCTTTTGTCCTTCTGGTAATCTCATGGGTGTAAAAAACCTGATGCACATTCATAGACTCCATTTCACTGTCCATAGCTTCCTTCCATTTGTCTTGTTCTGCCTTAGGCAATGACATCTCTTGGTAATTACGGGGTTGATACCGAACAGTATATACTCTAACCGCACTTGCAGTGAACCGATCAGGAGGTATACCTTTTGTTAGATAAGAATTACTCTCATCAGAGGCGAAATAGATCTTTTCCTGAAACTCTGACATTATAAAAAGAAAACCGCAGTTTAAATGCTAAGGTATAAAATATTTATTTCAGTACAAAAATAATAAATCACATCTTGGCTATAAAACAGGTCTTGCTCCTTACAGAAGCTGAAGAGAAAGGGAGGAACAAAAGAAAGGAATGTACACATGCGTACTAGGAACATATTAATCACGTGCTCAGGAATAAACCATTATATTTGATAGGGATGCATCTCCCCTGCATATACATGTAACAGGCAACATAAAATCACTGCCTGACACCCCTTCTTTGTCTGTTGGATGGATATGCTTATATCACTCTACACACATTAGATATGTTAAAGCTTCATGTCTTGCTGCGGGCAACGGCTTGTTCAGGATGTCAGCTATCTGATATTCTGTTGGCACATATTCTAACTTAATGAAACCTTATCTTACTAAATCTCTAACATTTTTATAACGAATGTCAATGTGTCTGGACCTAGAACCTGTGAAACGTGTTTCTGAAATGTAAACAACTGATTGATTATCTTCCATCATGGTGATTGGCTTCTTCGGTTTGGTCCAGATATCTGTAACTAAAGAATAGAACCAAGTTAACTGATTACTAGCGTCAGAAATGCACGCATATTCCGCCTCGGTGGAAGAACAGGAAACAAAACTCTGTTTTCTCACGTTCCAATGAACGGGACATCCATTCAGGTACATTATGAAACCTGATGTGCTTTTTCTTGATTCCTTATTGCTTGCCCAGTCAGCATCTGCATAACAATACAAGTCAGCAAAATCAGAATGTGTAGGTTCTAGCTTTAATTTCATGTGTTGAGTGTATTTTAGGTATCTCAGTAACTTCTTAATACATGACCAGTGGAATTCTGTGGCTTTGCCTACATGTCGTGACAACAAATTGACACTAAGTGCTATGTCTGGTCTAGTCCAACCACTAATGTATAGTAGTGAACCAATTACTGAGCGGTAAAGTGTTTGATCCTTGAACTCAGGACTTTGTTCATCTTTCAAATTACAAAAATCTGTTTGCATAGGAGTGTGTGTCGGTGTAGCATCTTGCATGTTGCAATAGTGTAGGGGTTGTTCTATCTTGGCTTGTTGTGAGAGGCTAAACCCCTTCTGTGTCTTTTCAATCTGGACACCTAAATAATCATTGATGTGACCTAGTGACTTCAATGTGAAGAATCTCTTCAGACCTGAAACAAAAATTTCACTCATGTGTTTGTTAGGACCAATGTAAACAATATCATCTACATAAACAAGAACAATTTCATATGCATTCCCAAACCTTTTTGTAAACACGCATTCATCAGTTTCGGACTTAATAAAGCCCATTGAATTTAGTTTGTCTTTGAGACAGTTATACCACATCAAACCTGATTGTTTCAGACCATAAAGACTTTTGTTGAGAATCCACGTGTCCCCTTCTCGGCCACGGAGGTCATCACGGAATCCGGGGGCGCACTTCACGTAGATTTCTTCATCTAGGTCTGCATGTAGATAGGCAGTTTCAACATCAAATTGGAAAACTTCAAGTCCAAGAATGGAAGCTGTAGTTAAGGCTATTTTCACACTTTCAGTCCGCACTGTAGGTGAGTAAGTGTTTGTGTAATCATCAGGATAACTTTGTGCGAAACCTTGTGCTACTAGTCTTGCTTTGTATAATGGTTCACCATCTGGTTTTTGTTTGATTTTGTACACCCATCGTGTGCCAATGACTTTCTTGTTTTGAGGAGGTGCTGCAGGTGTAAATACTTTAAGAGTCTGGAGACTGTCCATCTCAACTTGCATGGCGGTGTGCCATTTATCTTGTTCATCTTGTGAAAGATATTTGATTTGAGCATAAGTCTCTGGTGGAAGTGTAACATTACAGACCAATGGTGGTGGTCTGTTTGTGCAATGCAGTGTGTATTTCTTTGGAGGAATACCTTTTGTAGTTCTCTTGGAACGTCTTGGAGCGGTTGTCCAATCTTCTTCTTCTTCCTCATCTCCATTGTTGTCGCTATCATGAGCGTCTGCGGCAGGTGAAGATGGAATGTTGGATGAATCATCTCTGGGAAAATAAACTCCAGGATCATTAGAATGTATTTTGGACCAATCTGAATCTTCTTCAAAGTTAGCAGAATTAGAAATTGTAATCATATTGTTAGAGTCAATGAATTTTCCCCATTTCGAATTGTCATCAATGCCCATATATCTCAGTCTCTTAACAATTTGTCCGCCTTTTCTTCTAAGCGCTAATGGAATGTTCACCATTGCATATGAACCAAAGATGTGTAGATTAGAAAGGTCTGGCTGGTAGCCATGTAGCATGTAGAAAGGTGTTTGGTCAATCACACTACTCCAAGTACGATTAACAAGGTAGTTTGCATACTTAACTGCTTCGCCCCAAAATGAATGTTTCAGATTAGCATCTTCTAGGAGGCAGTGCATCATGGTTTGGAGAATAATGCCGTTTCTGCGCATCCAATCCTGGAAACGTTGTGACATGAACTCGGAACCACGATCACTCTGGATTCTGCGGATCTTCACCCCATGTTGATTGAAAGCCTGTATTGCAAAATCTTTAAAGATCTGAAACGTTTCAGATTTTTCTCTCATAGGAAAAACATAACCATATCTAGAATGATTATCAACAATAGTTAAGAAATACTTTTTACCGCCAATAGTTGAGATTTTTATAATGTCAGAGTTTCAGGAAAAGATCTATTTCGCCTCTGATGAGAGTAATTCTTATCTAACATGGTTGCAGAGGTTTGGTCCTAGATCTTAATAGAGAGGGGATGGGACAGTATTTAGGCTATGATGAAGAACAGTCGAACCTCAGTAACCCATGTGAATGGAGACAGAAAGGAAACAGATATAATCAGAACTGCCCTCCTCATTGGAGAGATGAGATGGGGGGGAAAGCATTTGAATGTAAGGACTATGAAAACAACTGCAACTATTCCAGTAACCTTGTTTCCCATCCAAGGAAACACACTGATGAGAATCCATATAAATGTGTAGTGTGTGGAAAGAGTTTCACAAGGAATGATAAACTTACCGCCCATGTAAGAATTCATACAGGGGAAAAACCATATAAATGCATGGAATGTGGAAAGAGCTTCATGAGAAACCATCCTCTGCTACCATGTTAGATAAGAATTACTCTCATCAGAGGCGAAATAGATCTTTTCCTGAAACTCTGACATTATAAAAAGAAAACCGCAGTTTAAATGCTAAGGTATAAAATATTTATTTCAGTACAAAAATAATAAATCACATCTTGGCTATAAAACAGGTCTTGCTCCTTACAGAAGCTGAAGAGAAAGGGAGGAACAAAAGAAAGGAATGTACACATGCGTACTAGGAACATATTAATCACGTGCTCAGGAATAAACCATTATATTTGATAGGGATGCATCTCCCCTGCATATACATGTAACAGGCAACATAAAATCACTGCCTGACACCTTTATTACTTCTTTCAGATCTCCTTGGTATCATCTGTTCCTGCATTTCTGTGCCTTCTCTTTTTATCTCAGGCCTATCCTCTTCTAAGTCTACTTCTGACCTGCTTTCTTGTCTCTCCTTCATTGGACTTTGCTTAGCTTCTCCTTCCGGAGAACTCATGCTATGCGTTGGCATGAACACCTCAGAATTAGCATGCAACCTATTCCAATTATTTTGTTCTGCAAAACTAGCAGATCATAAAATCACCACCTTTCTGGTTCCATCTGTGAACCTATACCTTTTTGAACCTGGCTCATAAACAACAAACCTAAGCTTCCTGGCCTTTTTCTGTCCTTTTCTCCTGGTGCCTTTGGGACTATGTACCCAGGCATAACTACCAAATGTTCTTAGGTGAGCCAATGAAGGTTTTCTTCCATATAATAGGAAATATGGAGTTTCATTTATAGCAACACTCCATATCCTGTTTATTATATAATTTGCTGTGTTCATGACTTCCCCCCAGTAGACTCTACTCATTCCTGCATTTGCTAGCAGTGAGTCTTTCATGGTTTGCAATACACCATTCCATCTTTTAGTCACTCCATTTTCAGCTGGCAAGTACAGATTCGTACGTCTATGCCTTATGCCTAAACTCCTTAACCATCTTTGGAAATTATCAGACATGAACTCTGTTCCCGTGTCTGTTTGCAACTGGCATACTTTACAACCATACCTTCACTCTACAAGTCTTATCCATTGCCTGAATTGTTGCAATACCTCTGTCTTGCTTTTTAGCAGATAACAAAACCCATATCTCGTGTAGTCATCCACTATGACTAGGGTATATCTAGCTCCTCCTAAAGAGGGTGCCATGGGGCCAATCAAGTCAGCGTGCACTAACTGCAAGACTGTTTGTTTGCCTTGAGCTTTTCTTACTCACAGGATACACCCTGGACTTTGACTCTTTACAAACAGTGCAATCTAAGTACATCTTGCATTTCTTTAGCTTAAGTCCCTCAGCTAGGTCTAGCATCTTCTGCAGTACTCTAAAACTTGCATGCCCCAATCTCCTGTGCAATAAATGTACACAATTGTCATGTGTGGGAGTGTTCATAAGTGTTCGTGCACAACCATTCTCCTGCCTTCCTAGGATTTATTTATTTATTTATTTATTTTGGTTTCCTTATATGCCGCCCAACTCCCGAAGGACTCAGGGCGGCGTACAACAGAGAAAAATACAAGAATAACCAAATTTTAAATATTAATTAAAAACAAATATAAAAAATTTAAAAACACAGTATAAAAACATCCGACAACCATTCAGCAACCATACATACTTGGGGGTGAGCTCGGGTGGATTAGGCTCTACCCCCAGCCTGCAGGAAAAGCCATGTCTTAACGGCTTTTCGGAAGGCTAGCAGAGTGGGGATAGTTCGGGTCTCTGGGGGAAGTTGGTTCCAGAGCACGGGGCCGGCCACAGAGAAGGCTCTCCCCCTAGGGCCCGCCAGCCGGCATTGCTTGGCTGACGGGACCTGGAGGAGGCCAACTCTGTGGGCCCTAACTGGTCGAAGGGAAGTGTGAGGCAGAATGCGGTCCCGGAGTTAGCCTGGTCCTAAGCCATGAAGGGCTTTAAAGACGGTAATCAACACCTTGAATTGGACCCGGAGACCGATGGGCAACCAATGCAGCTGGCGGAGTATAGGTGTCACGTGGGTGTACCTTGGCACACCCACCACAGCACGCGCAGCCGCATTTTGCACCAGCTGAAGTCTCCGGATACTCTTCAAGGGTAGCCCCATGTAGAGCGCATTGCAGTAGTCCAAGCGGGAGGTGACAAGGGCATGAGTGACCGTGAGTAGAGCCTCCTTCTCCAAGTATGGCCGCAACTGGTGCACCAGGCGAACCTGTGCAAAGGCCCCCCTAGCCACAGCAGAAAGATGATGATCCAATTTTAGCTGTGGATCTAGGAGGACCCCCAAGTTGCGGGCCTGATCCGAGGGAGTCAGTTTCGCTCCCTCGAAAGCCAAGGAGGGACAGTTGTCATAGTCCTTAGGAGGCAGTATCCAAAGCCACTCAGTCTTGTCGGGATTAAGTCTGAGTCTGTTCCTCCCCATCCAGATCTTAACGTCGTCCAGGCACCGGCACATTACATCAACTGCCTCACTGAAGTCAGACGGTGGTGATGTACAGCTGGGTGTCATCAGCATACTGGTGGAAACACACCCCATTTCTGCGAATGATCTCCCCCAGCGGTTTCATGTAAATGTTAAACAGGATGGGCGAGAGAACCGACCCCTGAGGCACCCCACATGATAGGGGCCTAGGGGACGATCTCTGCCCTCCTGCCAACACCGACTGCATCCTATCGGCGAGATAAGAAGAGAACCACCGCAAAACGGTGCCTCCCACTCCCAACTCGCCGAGACGATGCAGAAGGATACCATGGTCGATGGTATCGAAAGCCGCTGAGAGGTCAAGTAGCACCAGGATGGAGGAGTTCCCCCCATCCCGGGCCCGCCAGAGATCATCCATCAGAGCAACCAAGGCAGTTTCTGTACTGTAGCCGCACCTGAAACCCGACTGATAAGGATCTAGATGATCTGTTTCATCCAGGAGCTGCAGAAGCTGAGTAACCACCACCTTCTCCACAACTTTCCCTAAAAAAGGTAAGTTGGAGACCGGACGATAGTTCTTCAAGTCAGCTGGATCCAGGGAAGGCTTCTTCAGGAGGGGTCTCACCACCGCAGCTTTTAATGACTGTGGTACGGATCCCTCCCTCAAAGAAGCGGTGACCACCGCCTGGATCCAGCCGCGTGCCACCTCCCTGCTGGCCGAGACCAACCAGGAGGGGCACGGGTCCAATAAACAGGTGGAGGTACCCATCGCTCCCACAGCCCTGTCCACATCCTCGGGAGAAACAGGCCCAAACTCTTCCCATAATGGTGGACTAAGACTTGCCCCTGTTAACTCTATGGACTCTGCCCTGCCAGAGTCCAGGTTCGACCGAATCTGAGCGACTTTATCCGACAGAAACTCAGTGAATTCCTCAGCTCTGCCTTGTAAGTGTTCCTCGCTCCCCCCTTTTGCAAGGAGGGAGCGAGTCACCCTAAACAAGGCAGCTGGGCGAGAATCTGCGGACGCAATAAGAGCGGAAAAATAAGATCGTTTTGCCGCCCTTATCTCCACTAAATAAGATCTGATGTAAATTCTTAATAGTGTTCGGTCAGACTCGGTTTTGCTGGCCCTCCAGCGGCGCTCCAGACGTCTCTTCTGGCGTTTCCAGTGGTGGGTTCCTACCGGTGCGGTCCACTCTATAGCACCGGTAGCGGCCCGCTGGTGATGTCACAGTACCGGTGTGGTCGGTTGCTGGTGCCTGGGCACCGGCATTTAAAAAAATTTTTTTAATTTTTTTTTAAAATTTTCTTCTGTGCATGCCCAGAAGCTGAGCTTCTGGCACTGCGCATGCGCTGCCTTCCTACCCCACAGTGAGTGCAAGCAGGGGAGGATGGCTGACAGAGCGCGTGAGACGCTGAAAGAATGGGCGGCAGGAGCTATCTCCATTCCCCTCCCTTCAGCAGTCTGAGAAGTCACGAACGCGCGGTGATGATCCTAGGCATTTTTGCACATTTGAGGCTTCTCGAGCTGCTGAGGGGAGGGGGAATGGGCGGCAGGACCTATCTCAGTTCCCCTCCCTTCAGCAGTCCAAGAAGCCACGAATGCGTGGTGATGATCCCAGGCATTTTTGCATGTTCGAGGCTTCTCGAGCTGCTGAGGGGAGGGGGAACAGGCGGCAGGAGCCTAGGATCATCGAATGGGGAGAAGCATTCAGGCCGGACAGAGTCTCCTAGAAGAACCGCTGCCGCGGTCTTGCTGCTCCCGCTGTGGGGGGCTGCTTTGCAGGTGGGCAATGTCCCCCCGCTTCTCCGGCCGCTGCCAAGCTCCCGAGGTCCACGCCCACCCAGTCACATGGCTGGCAAGCCACACCCACAAAATAACCCACGCCCACAGAGTGGTAGTAAAAAAATTAGGAACCCGCCCCTGGGCGTTTCATCTCCCGGAGCTCCTCGGTAAACCAGGGAGCTTTCCGGGATCCACTGCCACGGAGAGGTCGCTTAGGTGCAATTCGGTCTAAGGCCCCTGATGCTGTGGTGTTCCAAACAGCCACCAGGGAATCAGCCGAATTGTGTACCAGGGTTTCAGGTATTTCCCCAAGTTCCCTCTGGAATCCTTCCGGCTCCATTAGGCGCCTGGGGCGGAACCACCTAGTTGGTCCCGCCTCCCTGCGGGGGAGGAATGGGGCTGCGAAATCCAACCTCAGTAGGAAATGATCTGACCATGACAGTGGGGTGATGACTATGTCCCTTATCTTCAGATCATCTCTCCACTGCCCCGAAAGAAACACTAGGTCGAGCGTGTGACCACCCTCATGAGTCGGACCCTGGATTACTTGGGTCAGGTCCATGGTTGTCATGGAATCCATGAACTCCTGAGCTACCCCAGAGGTATGTACAGACCATCCTGCTTAACCCCTCGTGCACGAATTCTTCCACCTTTCCTTATGGAGTATTGTCCTCCAGCAAACAATATTTCATACCCTTGGCTATCTAAACTGGAAATACTCAACAGATTATGATCTAATTCAGGTACATACAATACATTGTCTAATGTTTCCCCTATCTCAGGTACATAGACTTTACCTTCCCTTTTAACAGCAGATCGTTGTCCATTGGCCAAACTAACAAATGTTTGCTTAGCTGGTCTCAAGCCAGAAAATGTTTGTGGGTCATTTGCAATATGCTGACTTGCCCCACTGTCCAACAACCAAGTGTTTCTAGTGTTTTTAGATGCTGTTGCTGCCAGGGAAAAAGATGTGTTGAATAGCCCTACGCCCTTGTCTCACTGCTCCTCTGTTTCTCCTCTCAGGGCAGTGTCTCTGGAGATGCTCTGTAGAACCACACATGAAGCAACGTTTCACTTTGTAAACAGTCTCAGCTGCTCTGCTTGCATCTTGAGATGTTGCAGATGTTGGCCTGTGCTGAGCATTATCTCCTTCCTTTCCTAGTCGCCTTTCAAGCCATTTCTGTTCTTCCTCCAACAATCGGCCAGTCAAATAAGCCATGGTTAAGTTGCATAGACTCTTGCATATACTCTAGGCTAGTCACGAGAACGCCCCATGAAGTGTCTAACAAACTCAGTCGGATCTCCAGGATGGGTTTTCCCTTTGATGCTTGCTTGCTATCGGCTGCCATAGTAATGGGGAGGGGGGGGGCATGGCATTGGGGTTGGGGAAGTGACCTGCTATGAAGACGGCCCATGTGACTAAAAAGGGAGGTTTGCTCTTACGAGTTACTGCACAGCTGAATGGAGTTGTTTATATCCAGTCAAGGCCAACCGTCCTGGAACTCCAGATGGACGAAAACACCTGAAGATGTGCCTCACATGACACTATGTGGGACGGGGATTGGGCATTCAGCCTGGGTCCCTGGGGGGAGGGATTTGGGGAAACTTTCAATATGTAACTTTCACACCTTTTGGCTCAGATTTTGCTTTTCTTTTCTATTTTTTTAATGTGCCTTGCACACTTTGACCACACCCCATAGACACCCCTGGCTGCTACGCCAAGATCTTTGAACCACTGCCACAGAAAAGCAAAAGCTGGCTTTACTCCGTGCTTTGTTTACCTTTTGGAAATCTTGCAGCTTGGATCCCAGTTCAAGGATTAATTGGAGAGCTGTGATTTTCTGCTGTCCAGGAGGGGAAGGTAGCTGCTAAATCCTACTTTATCCTGAAGTGACAGGCAGAACACAACCATGCACCCACAAGGTCAGCAAGCCGTGCCTGAAATTCAGATTCCCAAGACTGATTAGACACAAATCGGACCTGTTGTTCCGCAATATTATGATGTAAGATACAGCAGTTTCAAACATCTTGTATTTTTCTCAAGGGCCCAACGGAACGGAAAGTCACGACTTTGGCCATGCCCAGATGCTTGGCTGTAAAGGGAGGAGTGAGAATCTGCCTTTGGGAAATGTGTGAAGTCAGCTATCTTGTGTAGAAAGTTAGCACCCACCCCTCTCCTAGAAAATGAAATATCCTAGGAAATATTAAAAGGCAGAATATCATATAGAATATCCCTAGAGAAATTGAGAAACATGCTGTTAGAAAGGAAACAGACTCACTCTTAGCCCCCTCCCCCCTTTGTTAATAGCCTGGAGCAGTCTTCTACATAACAAAGATTTATCTTCTTCAGTCATAGCCATATTAGGAATTGCCCAAGGCCCTTTCATTCAGCCAAGCCTGGGACAGACAAAAGCCTATAGAGTTGCCACTGCATGGCCTCCTGGGAGCCTGACCACCAATCGGAGTGCATTGCATACACAGGAACAGGAAACTAAGAGGTGGGGCCCAAGATAGGGCATAAAGCAAGGAAATTTCAGGATCCCCTCCCTTTTTTCTCTTCCATGTGCCATGTGCTCCTGCCCACCATTAAAACCTTCTTTCCAAGCAACTTCCATGAATCCAGTGTCTTTTTCCCCACTTGGAACTGAACCCAGAAGGATATTCCTTACAACACTTGGATGTAGACACAAGCCCTCTTGCCCAAACACAAACCATAACCCCTTTCCTCCTCAGGTGCCCCAGTGTGGGAGGTGGAATGCAACCAAGCTGTGTCTCCTGTTGCTCGCCAAACTGCCGGGATGCTGTTACCATGGAAATGCTTCCAGAATCCAGTTGCTAGGTAACAGAATTCCTTAAAAAGCAAGAGGACCGAACTTTTGCAAACTGCCACACAGGACAGATCTGCAGAGACGCAGCAGTTCCAGGATGCTGGCTGTGAGTCAGAAAACGTACTTTAGAAAGGAAACGAACAAGCTCATGCTTTCAAGCTAGGACAGAAACCTTTTAGGGAGGAGAGCTGTACAAGGGCGGGCAGTTGAAATGTGCTGCTGTTAGATTTCTGAGTACCAATAGTAGAGAATATTTGTAGTTCAGGGTTGAACTGTGGGTTCCTTGGAGCTGAGTTTGGGTCTTTTCTTGCAGACATTTCATCACCCAGCTAGGTAACATCATCACTGCTAGAAGGGTTTGAGAGCAAACCTCACTCCCTTCTAGCATTCATGATGTCATCTAGTTGGGTGATTGTTGGGTCTGCAAGAAAACAGCCAAGCTCAGAGAGCACCAAGCAACCCAGATATCTGAGTTTTAGCATCTTGTCATGAAGAAACTTGCTTTAACCCTGGAGTTCTTCACCCCTCCCCAAGAAAAAAGACAAGACACTCTTCTTTTAATATTCAACATTTTTATTAAAAGATTTCTCACCCTGCCCAAAGCCTCTCCCATTGGTAGCCTTCTAGAGAGCAACCAACTCCACCTTTGTGTTCTCCTTCCACGTTTGCTCTCCCATGTAAGATTCAAGCTTCCCCACCCCTCCCCGTTCTTTTTATTTAAAAAGTTTTTTTATTTTCTAATACATTCCATAGGACACATATGTCTAAGTTTCCCCGCAACATTTTTCTTTATATATAAAAAAGACATACATACACACACTCACATTAGTTTTTAATCACCCACACAGAGGGAGACAGGAAAAGAAAAGGGGGTGGGCGGGGCAGCACAAACAAACAAAAACAGGAAGAGGAAAACTGTACATGGGGAAAGTTATGGCACCAAAAACAGAAAAAAAATATTTTTTAGAAACCTAAGGATTATAATAATACATCAAGCCCCTCCAGCCGTATCCCTCCCTGTAACCCAATTTCTCAGTGGCAGGCAGGCAGGAGAAAGAAATCACTAAATGAACATCTTGAAGTCATCAAAGATCCCTTCCTCTTCCTCCTTTTCCTTCCCACCCTCCCCTCTTAAACAAAGGGGGCCTGATTCAAGTAGAAAATGGACTTGCCAAATCTGGGAGAGGGAAAAATCCACCAGACAAGTTGACAGTGGAGGCAAACTTTGGGCCAAAGAATTGTGTTGGGGGAAGGAGCACTGTGGAGATTTGGAGGGGGGGAAGGGGAGATTTGAGAATTGTTATGTTTGGTTAGAGGGGGAGAGGGGAGATGTGCTTCGTCTGCCTTGCACTGGGGGGGGGGGTGAGGGAAATTTCAGGTTCTTCTGCAAGAACAGCAAAACCTCATGAGTGAATGTTTTTAAGAGGAGGAAGAGACGGACTGTTTGGCTCTTCCAAGAATCTTCTATTCTGCTGTCAGATTTGGGCTCTTCTCATTTTGCACATGGGATACCTTGCAATACCCTCCAACTGGTCTGAATGGTTTTTAGAAGCCCATGTTTGAATGAGACAAACACCCTCCCTGTTTATTAGGACAAGTGTCCCTTTCTAGGGTGCCAGTGTTATTTCTCTTCCACTCCTATTTCAAAAGGTTGAGAAACTTGTCCGAAAAAAAAGTGGTTTTCTGCAAAGTGGGCAGTTTTTCTCCTCCTGCACCTAGCTAATCTGAGCCTTATTTACATAAACAGCAGACGGGAGCTGGTTAAATCCTCACTTCTGCTCACTTTAATAACTGGTCGGAGTCAACCTAGTTTAGATGCCTCCCCAACAGGGAAAATAATTGTAAAGCATACAAAACTAGTGTCTCAGTTCTATCTCAGAGGCCATCTGACATCTAGTTTTCCAATGAGCATTTTAATTTCCTCACAATTCTCCCACTTGCAATTTAAAAGTGGAGAGTTCGCCACCAGCTTTCCCATCACATCTGCTGTCACCGGATAGGACCCTGGCATTCTTCTCTGATGGATTAACTGCTACAAGAAAAGAACTTTCTCCTGGGGCAAACACCAGTATCGCCCACTGTACACTGTTTAAAATTTGAACACTTCAGTGTTGTGAATGAACATGACCCCCACGCTTCATCTTACAAGAACTGCAAAAATCTTCTTCCTACAACAGTCTTGCCAATCCTGATGCGCTCTAGAGAGGTTGAGCTAGAATTCTCTTCAGCTGTCCTGGCTGGGGGTGATGGAAGTTGCAGTCCAACTTATCTGGGGAACATCAGGTTGGTGAAGACTGTTACGATTTCTAGATTTTAGTGGGGAAGGGGACAGGAAGAGAGAATGAATCCCAAGTGACCCTCATTGCCATATTAACTTGCTCTCATGAAAGAAACTGGGGTTTAGTTCTCTAATTCCTGTCAAATGCACACCCTTTCACGATATTGATTTCAGACTTTCTTTTGGATGGAGCACCAAGGACGTTCAGGCAAATCCACAAAATAAGATACACGATTTTGAAAACCTTTCGATCGGCTGATGGGACCACTTCAGTCTCAACCGGATTGTTCTCATGTTAATTAATCTGCCTGCCTTTCAGTGGAAAGGGAGGCCCTGTTTTTTAAGTAGAGATAGCTGGCCTTCAACATCATTTGTTAGGTCAAGTGGTCCCTGATCACAAACCCTAGATAGACAGCCTTGAGGTTTGATCATATTGGGTTATTCTGTAATTTACAGAACGGATGTATGGCTTGAGAAGGAGAATGTGTAGGAACACAGGAAGAAATGAGATGACAATGGCACTGTGTACAATCTGAGCCAACCAAGTAAAGTACTCAACTCAGCTGGCTCCCTGAACTCTGCAACCAAATCTCTTACGTGCAAATATGAACCCAGGTCTGCAGAGCTGCAGATTGGAAGAGGCTAACATGAGCAACGGAAGGTGCCAAGGCTGTGATAGGTGACAAATATGGAAAAGACAAAAAGGCTTGAAAATTATAAGGTGGGCAAACTGCATCTAAAGCAACTCGGAGGTTAGTTGCATAAGCACTAAGCTAAATCTCTTCCAGAGATCTAGATTGTGATCAGGAAACTACATGTGCTACAGTATATGTACGTGTTTGGGGAGAGCTCCAGTCCGAAGCCCCTTGTTACAAGAATTGTTGGATGCTTCTTCCATAAGAGAGAGGAGAGCGAGGGAAGAAAGACAATGTTTATAAGCTTAAGGGTTGACTGTTAACAGATGATCCCCGGACTAGGGTGGGCTTAGGGCCACATCTCAAAACAGACATTGGGGTTGTGGATGGAGGGCACTGATTAATATCTACATTCGGATCATGATTGGGATAAAAAGAGTTGAAACCCATTTATTCTCCCCATCATGTGGGACCAGCATGATGCCAAGACAGTCTCTAGAGCTGGAGTAGGCCCCTGATTGAGAAAGAGAAGGCAATGCAGATTTTAGAGCCCAGAGTAGCCTGTGCTATACATTTCCCTCTCCTGTCCTTGGGCTAGAGTAAGTTAAGGAAGGTACACAGAAAGCAGATTAAATTCTGTAATCTCCTCCTGTCTGTGAATTTGGGCAGGAACAAAAGCCAGTGTCTACGCCCAGGATGCAAAGTTCTTCACTGTCACTCTGAAAATTTCTAAGCATGCAGATTAGCCCCACCATCAATGCAAATCCAGGATTCTCTCCAGTTCAAAGGCCTGTTTATTCCTCTCACTAGCCAAGCTGACTTCAAGGAACCCCTGGCCTTGGAGAGGAAGAAGCAGGGTTTCTGGCTGCAGCAGCTCCAATTATACCCACAAACAAGCCACAGTGCACAATTAAAAAATTCTGGATTTGTTGTATTGTGGGAGTTTTTCTTTTCTCCCCCTCCCTCTCTTCTCAACAGAAGAGATTATTCAGTCACACCCTGAAGAGATCACTGCTGGGACACTATTCTTGGTCTGTCTTCATCTACAGATTGTGGCGACGCTGGGGGAGCAACCGTCAGGGACACAAGAATAGACTGCCAACATCATGTTCGCAGCTTCAATGTCTCTATCCATTTGGCGGGGTATAGGAAACCACGATCTGAGGAGGCACCAGCTATGCTCCAGAGGACAAGAATTCAACCTTCCATCTCACAGTCCAACCTTCTCCTGGTGATTGACAACTCAAAGGCTACTGATGATGACTGAGAGCCTTCCACTGTGGTCAAGTTTCACAGCTTCTCCCATTTTTGTTTTTTTAACTTATTGACCCCCGGATTACATGCCCCGCCTCCCTCCCTTTTTCACCAGCCAATCCCCCATTTGCCTCCAGCCAAGTCTCCCTGTTCTCTACCAATCGCTTCACGAGTAGGAAAAATGTGACCCGTTGAGGATGTGAGAAGTGACGCTGGCTGAACGGCTGATGCCCTGGTCCGACTGGCCGCCAGAAGCTGTGCGCCGCAGTGGTTGGGGGCTGTTTCTCAGCATGACCACATTGGAGCGGCCGCCAGGAGCCGAGGAGGAGGAGGAAGAGGGAGATGAGGAAGGGGGATGAAGCCAGGCTGAAGGGGGTGGGGCAAGCATGGGAGGCTGCCTCCATGCGTGCGGAGCACCAGCTGTATTCTGAACCCCATGGCTCCAATGGGAGCCGCTGCGGGGAACCGGGCGGGAGGGCCAGGGCTGAGGAGGGGCCGTGTAGCCTTGGTTGAAGGCTTCAGCTGGAATGCCTGTGAGCGCCATATTGCTGAATCCCAGACGCATACTTTCAGAGTCGAAGGCTTCGATCTCCCGGGCCTGGCGCTCCAAGAGGCTGCGGATGCGATCGGAGCGTTCATTCTGCAAGGCCAACATCTCCTCTTCGATCTGGAGAAGGGGAAAAATGCACCGTGACTTCAAGTGCAAGAATCCACAAATACACTTGCTTGGATATCAGAGCAGTGGTGAGAAGCAGCCGTTTTGTCTCACTTGGTAGCCAATAAGGATACACTGCAGATAAGTCTTCAATTTACAACGATTTGTTTAGTGACCATTACAGCAGATATGAAAAAAGTGATCTATGAGTGGTTTTCACACTTAACGACTGTTGCAGCATCCCCATGCTCATGTGATCAAAATTTGGGCACTTGGCAACTGGCTTGTATTTATGACAGTTGCACCGTCCTGGGGTCATATAATCACCATTTGCAACCTTCCCAACCGGCTTCTGACAAAGTCATTGGGAGAAGCAGGGTTCGCTTAATGACTGCGTTATTCACTTAACAACTGCAACGATTCACTTAACAACTGGGGAAAAAGGTCGTAAAATGGGGCAAAACTCACTTAAACCTGCTTTGCCTAGCAACAAAAATTTTGGGCTCCGTTGTTGTAAGTCGAGAACTACTGTATTTTTCAGAGTATGACACACCCTTTTCCCCCAAAAAAGAGGGTGAAAATCTGGGTGCATCTTATACTCCGAATGTAGCCCCGCCCAGCCTTTCAAACAGAGGTTTCAGAGGCTGAAAAAAGCCTCTGAAACGGAGCTTCAGAAAAAAAGCCTCTGAAACGGAGCTTCAAGCCTCTGAAACGGAGCTTCTGAAAAAAGGCCTCTAAAACAAAGCTTCAGAAAAAAAGCCTCTGAAATGGAGGTTTCAGAGGCAGAAAAAAAAGCAATGAACCTGTTGCTAAAATTCACCTCTGGGAACAGCTGATTGTGGGTATTCCGGGAGGCCGATCCACCTGTCAATCAGCTTTTTTCTTATTTTCCTCCCCAAAAACTAAGATGTGTCTTATACTCCGGTGCGTCTTATAGTCCGAAAAATACGGTACCTGTGCCAAGATTATTAAGAATTGGATTCAATAACAACCCTCTTTAAGATATATATGAAGTTGGATGAATTGCTTAAATGAGGAACTGAGACCTAGCACTTAACACATCAAGATTCCTTGTCCCCAAAAGAGGCACATGGGATAGGGCATATTTCATCATCTGTACTCAGATCCTCACTGTTTCAATCAGATGCCTGCAACTTCATAGGTGAACCTAAAGAACCATGAAAGATAAAGGAGATAGGACTTTTAGCTCAGATTAATTAAAAAAAACCCTAAATATAAAAAACCCACTTTAGAACAAAGCAACCCCATTTGTAATAGATTTTGCAAGTTTTTTAGGAATGCAAATTCCGCAGGGATTAAGGAATTAAAAGTGAAATAATTGCTTTTGTCATGCTAGTGTCTCAGGTGCATCACAGTCTGATCCCATGAGGGTACTTTTACAAAGACAGGTTATTGTTGTTAGTTACGAAGTTGTGTCCGACCCATCGCGACCCCATGGACAACGTTCCTCCAGGCCTTCCTGTCCTCTACTATTCCCCGGAGTCCATTTAAGCTCACGCAGACTGCTTCAGTGACTCCATCCAGCCACCTCGTTCTCTGTCGTCCCCTTCTTCTTTTGCCCTCAATCTTTCCCAGCATTAGGCTCTTCTCCAGTGAGTCCTTCCTTCTCATTAGGTGGCCAAAGTATTTGAGTTTCATCTTCAGGATCTGGCCTTCTAAAAAGCAGTCAGGGTTGATCTCCTCTAGGACCAGAGGTGGGTTCCTGCCGGAGCTGTCCGGTGCGGAGCTCCGGTAGGGAGTGGCCGATTGCGCAATTTGCGCGCGACCGCTCCGGAGCCCTCTCCGCTGGTCCGTCGTGTGCGTCGCCATCTTTTTCGGTGAATTTTTGGCCAATTTTGCTTCTGCGCATGCCCGGAAGCAAAATCTCGCCGAAATCTCACGAGGGGACGCGCGCGAGAGATTTCAGCGAGATTTTGCTTCTGCGCATGCGCGGAAGCAAAATCTCGCTGAAATCTCGCGCGCACGTGCGTCCCCTCACAAGATTTCGGTGAGATTTTGCTTCCGCGCATGCGCAGAAGCAAAATTGCGCGAGGGGGCATGCGAGCCCGCGCCTGAAACATGGAGATGCGCGCACAGCACACCGGCACCGGTAAGTAAGCAACCTGCCCCTGTCTAGGACTGACCGGTTTGATCGCTTTGCAGTCCAAGGGACTCGCAGGAGTCTTCTCCAGCACCATAGTTCAAAGGCCTCAATTCTTGGCGCTCAGCCTTTCTTATGGTCCAACTTTCACAGCCATACATTGCAACTGGGAAAACCATAGCCTTGACTATACACACTTTTGTTGGCAGGGTGATGTCTCTGCTTTTTAGTATGCTGTCTAGATTTGCCATAGCTTTCCTTCCCAGGAGCAAGCGTCTTTTAATTTCTTGGCTGTAGTCCCTATCTGCGGTGATCTTGGAGCCCAGGAAAATAAAATCTGTCACTACCTCCATTTCTTCCCCATCTATTTGCCAGGAATTGAGAGGGCTGGATGCCATGATCTTAGTTTTCTTAATGTTGAGTTTCAAGCCAACTTTTGCACTCTCCTTCTTCACCCGCATCAAGAGGCTCTTTAGTTCCTCTTCACTTTCTGCCATTAGAGTGGTATCAAAGACAGGAGGAGCATGTAATTGGAGCACCCTGAATATTGCTTATTCCCAGCTATTTTTTGTTAAGATATTCATGAACTGGGAGAGCCAATGGTAACAAGGTCAGCCAATGAATAGGCATAGCAACTAAGTCAGCCAATGGGAGCTTGACCACTTCTGAGTCTGTGCAGAGAATCGAAACCGGAACTTAAGCTTAAGGCTGGGTGTGGCTCCAGTCTCCACTCTGCTCTCTTGTCCACTGTGTTCTCTTCCACTCTGAACTCTGCTGAAATGAAACTAACTCTCCTGCTTGTGTTTACCTGTAACTGATTGAAGAATTCTACTAATGGTATTGTAAATTCATCTGTTACTTGTATATAAAGTAGTTTATGAATCCAGCTGAATCAGTCATTTGTGTGTGCTTCTGGAAATTGATTTTTCTGCAGCAAACTTTAATAGGTTATGGGCCCAGAGCACACTGAAAACTGCATTGTAATTAAGCTGAAGAGACTGCCTATGTTTAAAGGAGAAACAAGGCAGAGATTGCAGGATGGCTGCTGTTGAAATTAAGGAAAGCTCTGTGCCTTGTTTGAGACAGAAGAACTATATAATATGGGCTGCAAAGATGGAATGTTTCCTGAAGGCTAAGGAGCTGTGGTATATCGTTATAAATCCACCACAAGTTTTTGCAGCTGGAGATCAGAAAAATCATGATCAAGCAATGGCTTATATCATCTTAATTTTAGAAGATGAACAGTTTATCAATGTAGCTGATTTAAAGACTGCAAAGGAGGTCTGGCTGAAATTAAGAGCTGTGCATGTGAGTGTGTCTGCATGCAATATTATGCAATTATCAAGGAAATTATACAGAGCCTGTTTGCAACCAGGTGAATCTGTGGAAAGACATTTATTGCAAATGCAAACTCTGTTTTTGGAGTTAGAACAGCGTGGAATGAATATTCCTGAGTCCCAAAAAGTATTGTTGGT
The DNA here is from genome assembly GCA_023053685.1 of Diadophis punctatus similis. Classification (NCBI taxonomy): domain Eukaryota; kingdom Metazoa; phylum Chordata; class Lepidosauria; order Squamata; family Dipsadidae; genus Diadophis; species Diadophis punctatus. The sequence continues at coordinate 3,027,874 of JALIGW010000059.1, read as the reverse complement.
GTTAAACTGCCTTGATGAAACCTGGGACATTGTGTCCTCAGTATTTGAATGCAAACAAGAGCAAGAATTGCGTTTGGAAGCCCTGAAAGCTTGTTTGATTGCAGAAGACAACAAACACCATTTTAGAGACAGCCAAAAGGAGAAATTCCTGAGGTGGGGGCCCAAGGAGCAGAAAGAGGAGAATGGAAAATTCCACACACTGGCTGTTAGCAGCAAAAGGGATCAGATTACAGCCCAGCAACAGGGGCGGTGCTTTGTTTGTGGTGAAGCTTCTCATTTAAAGAAGGACTGTTTGCAAAGAAAAAGCTGTTTGGAAGAAAAGAAAATTTATTTACGAGGAGGACAATCCACTGATGGTCAAATTGCTGTTGCACAAGTTGGTTATTGCAATAGCAGAGACAAATGGTTAATAGACAGTGGGGCAAGTCAAACCATTGTTAATATTTCTAAATTGTTTTACAGGTTGCAGCCAGTTGCTCAAGATGCAGTAGCCTTGGCAAATGGCCAGAAGGCTAAAGTCATTGGAAGAGGCAGTGTGCAAATTCCATATCTGGAAACGAGGTTTAATGATGTATTATGTGTACCTGAAATGGAGCATAATTTGCTGAGTGTCTCTAGTTTAGACAAGCAAGGATTTGAGACCACATTTGTAAATGGGAAGTGTCTCATAAAGAGAAATGGGAATGTATGTGCACAGGGCATAAAAGAGGATAATCTTTATGTGTTGCAGGGACAAAAGGTTCAATGTGCGCAGACATTTAGAAATGTTGCAGAGCATGATTCATGTGTTCATCTCTTGCACAGAAGGCTTGGCCATGCTAGCTTCAGAGCTGTGCAAACGATGCAACAGTTTGCAGAAGGATTAAATTTAAAGGGATGTAAGGCATATTTGGACTGTGCAGTATGCAAAGCATCGAAGTCCAAGGCATTCCCAGTAAGCAAAAGTAGCACAAGGCAGACAACAAGAGCTCTAGAGCTGGTACATGCAGATTTGGTTGGGCCAATGCAAGCCAGTTTGGGAGGAGCAAAGTATGCACTGGTCATTGTAGATGACTACAGCAGGTTTGGGTTCTGCTATTTACTAAAGAGTAAAACAGAGGTGCTACAGAAGTTTAAGCAATGGGTAAGCTTCGTAGAAAGAAGGTATAAACAACAGGTATGTCAGCTGCAAACTGACAGAGGTTCAGAATTCATGTCAACAAGTTTTCAACAATGGTTGGGACAGTTGGGAATAAAACACAGACGCACAAATCCACACACAGCAGCGGAGAACGGTGTTGCTGAAAGGCGGAATGGAGTCTTACAAACGATGAAAGACTCACTGCTGGAGGATTCTGGTCTGAGCAGGTCATATTGGGGTGAAGCCATATTGACTGCTAATTATTTAATTAATAGGCTGCGGAGTTCATCCATTAATGATACTCCATATGCAGTGCTATATGGGAGAAAGCCATCTCTGGCACATTTAAGAGTTTTTGGAAGTACTGCGTGGGTGCATATTCCAAAGGCAGTTAGAAGAAAGGGACAACAAAAGGCTAGAAAGCTCAGGTTTATGGGCTATGAGCCAGGCTCAAAAAGCTATCGTTTTAGCGATGGGAGCAAAAGAATAGTGATTTCCAGATCTGCTAGTTTTGCAGAGCAAAATTGGAACAGAATTGATGTAAATTTTGGGAATGATCCACTTAGTGACGGTGATCCACTTAGTGACGGTAACTCACTTAGTGATGGTGTCAGCGTTCAGGGAGGCGAAACTGAAAAAGCTGAACATGATATGAAGCAAGAAAGGATTGACACACAGGAACAGTCAATGCCACGCAGGTCAGAGCGATGGAACAAAGGGATTCCACCTGACAGGTATTCTGCTAGTAAAGTTAAAGTTTGTAATGTATGGTATGAGCCAAGGAACTATAAGGAAGTATTGGCATTACCTAAAGTTGAACAAGTAAAATGGAAAGAAGCCATCGACAAGGAAATGAAATCCATGGGAGAACATGAAGTGTTCACATCTGTGACTTTGCCACAGGGTAGCAAAGCTGTAGGATGCAAGTGGGTATACAAGAAGAAAGTACTACCCAATAATGAGGTACAATATAAAGCAAGGTTAGTGGCACAAGGTTTTTCACAGTTGAAAAATGTGCACTATGATGAGGTACTTGCGCCAACTGTAAAAAGTAAAAGGTGGTTGTGGGCTTGTAAGGGTTTCTTATTGGCTCTTATTTATCTCCCTGTATTATTGCTGTTTTTAAATTCTTCCCCTGTGGTAGTGTGTATGTTGGTATGAATGGAGGTTGGATGTTTTTAAGGATTGAAATTGGAATGAAATTGACTGATGGAGTTGACTGAATTATTTTTATTGACTTTTTAAATGCTACTATTGACTATTAACTATTGCAAATTTTTACCCTGGAAGCGGTGTGGTTGATGTGGACTTTGCCGTTATGATTGAATTGAACAATTGTTTAGATTGTAGAAGAATGGCTTGTTAGAATGAGTGAGTCGGGAACCGAGAGCCAGAACATACCGGTCGTGATAGGGAGAGGTAGGTATGGCGGGAGCAGAGGGGCGGGCCGCTCTCGGGGAATAAGACCTCGCTGTCTACAAGCGATCCCTTGTTCCGGCCCATCCGATGTGGTTCCATCTTGCTCAACCCGAGAACCTGGCAACCAGGGTTTTCAGGGCCCTGGGCTCAGGATGCTGCTGCTAAACGCCAGGTCAATTGTCAACAAAGCCCCTGTGATACGTGACTTAATCACCGAGGAGGGGGCGGACCTGGTATGCATAACTGAGACCTGGCTGGGCCAGGAGGGGGAAGTAGCCCTCTCCAAGATATGCCCAGACGGGTTCTCAGTGCAGCACCATTCACGACCCCATGGAAGGGGGGGAGTAGTGGCTATTATAACACGCCGAAATCTGCATCCTCGTAAGATCCCTGCCCCGGAGATTGTCGGGTGTGAGACGCTCCTTCTAAAGTTGGACTTAGAGGTTCAGGTGGGCCTTTTGTTAGCGTACCTGCCTCCCAGCTACGTTGCTAAGGCCCTGCCCGAGCTGCTTGAGGCGATAGCTAGCCTGGCGGTGGAGTTCCCCAGGCTCATGGTGCTGGGGGACTTTAACCTGCCTTCGGCGGGCGAAACCTCTGGTGCAGCTCAGGAGTTCATGGATTCCATGACAACCATGGACCTGACCCAAGTAATCCAGGGTCCGACTCATGAGGGGGGGGGTCACACGCTTGACCGAGTGTTTCTTTCGGGGCAGTGGAGAGATGATCTGAAGGTAGGGGATATAGTCACCACCCCGTTGTCATGGTCAGACCATTTCCTAGTGAAGTTGGATTTCACGGCCCCATTCCTCCCCCGCAGGGAGGCGGGACCGACTAGGTGGTTCCGCCCCAGGTGCCTAATGGAGCCAGAAGGATTCCAGTGGGAACTTGGGGAAATACCTGAAACCCTGGTACACAATTTGTCTGAGTCCCTGGTGGCTGCTTGGAACACCGCAGCAGCAGGGGCATTAGATCAGATTGCGCCTTTGCGACCTCTCCGTGGCAGTGGATCCCGGAAAGCTCCCTGGTTTACCGAGGAGCTCTGGGAGATGAAATGCCACAAGAGACGTCTGGAGCGATGCTGGAGAGCCAGTAAAACCGAATCTGATCGAACACTTCTAAGAACTTTCATCAAGTCTTATTTAGTGGCGATAGGGGCGGCAAAACGATCTCATTTTTCCGCTCTTATTGCATCTGCAGATTCTCGCCCAGCCGCCTTGTTTAGGGTGACTCGCGCCCTCCTTGCTAAAGAGGGGAGCGAGGAACACTTGCAAGGTAGAGCTGAGGAATTCGCGCAGTTTCTGACGGATAAAGTCGCTCAGATTCGGTCGAACCTGGTCTCTGGCTGGACAGAGTCCATTGAGCTGACAGGGGCAAGTCTTAATCCAGCATTGTGGGAGGAGTTTGAGCCTGTTTCTCCTGATGACGTGGACAAGGCCGTGGGTGCGATGAGCTCTTCCACCTGTTTATTGGACCCGTGCCCCTCCTGGTTGGTTTCGGCCAGCAGAGAGGTGGCACGCGGCTGGATCCAGGCGGTGGTCAACGCTTCTTTTAGGGAGGGATCCGTATCGCAGCCGTTAAAAGTTGCGGTGGTGAGACTCCTCCTGAAGAAGCCTTCCCTGGATCCAGTGGACTTGAAGAACTTTCGTCCGGTCTCCAACTTACCTTTTATAGGTAAAGTTGTGGAGAAGGAGAAGGTGGTGGCTTCTCAGCTTCTACGGCTATTGGAGGAAACTGATCATCTAGACTCCTATCAGTCGGGTTTCAGGCACGGCTACAGTACAGAAACTGCCTTGGTCGCCCTGATGGATGATCTCTGGCGAGCCCGGGATGGGGGAAATTCCTCCATCCTGGCGCTACTTGACCTCTCAGCGGCTTTCGATACCATCGACCATGGTATCCTTCTGCATCATCTCGGCAAGTTGGGAGTGGGAGGCACCGTTTTACGGTGGTTCTCCTCTTATCTCGCCGACAGGATGCAGTCGGTGTTGGCAGGAGGGCAGAGGTCGTCTCCTAGGCCCTTGACCTGTGAGGTGCCGCAGGGTTCGGTCCTCTCGCCCATCCTGTTTAACATTTACATGAAACCGCTGGGAGAGATCATCCGCAGACACGGGGTGAATTTTCAACACCACGCTGACGACACCCAGCTGTACATCACCACCCCGTCTCAATTCAGGGAGGCAGTTGATGTAATGTGCCGGTGCCTGGATGACGTTAGGACCTGGATGGGGAGAAACAGACTCAAACTCAACCCCGATAAGACTGAGTGGCTCTGGATATTGCCTCCGAAGGACTATACCAACTGTCCCTCTTTGGTTCTTGAGGGAGAAAAATTAACTCCCTCGGAACGGGTTCGCAATTTGGGAGTCCGCCTAGATCCACAGCTAAAATTAGATCAGCACCTTGCAGCTGTGGCTAGGGGGGCTTTTGCACAGGTTCGCCTGGTGCACCAATTGCGACCATACTTGAAGAAGGAGGCTCTACTCACGGTCTTGTCACCTCCCGATTGGACTACTGCAATGTGCTCTACATGGGGCTACTCTTGAAGAGTATTCGGAGACTTCAACTGGTGCAAAATGCGGCTGCGCGTGCTGTGGTGGGTGTTTCAAGATACACCCACGTAACACCTATACTCCGCCAGCTGTATTGGCTGCCCATTGGTCTCCAGGTACAATTCAAGGTGTTGATCATCATCTTTAAAGCTCTACATGGCTTAGGAACAGGCTATCTCCGGGACCGCATCCTACCTCATACTTCCCTTCGACCGGTCAGGTCCCACAAAGTGGGTCTCCTCCAGGTCCCGTCAGCCAAACAGTGCCGACTGGCGGGGCCTAGGGGGAGGGCCTTCTCTGTAGGGGCCCCTGCTCTCTGGAACCAACTTCCCCCAGAGATCCGAATCATCCCCACCCTGCTGGCCTTCCGAAAAGCCATTAAGACATGGCTCTTCCTGCAGGCGGGGTGATTTTGAGATGACCTTGCATCTGACGTCTCCCCCATGTATGTATGATGTTATATGGTTTTTTTAATTGTTTTTAATTGTTTTTAATGATTTGTTTGATGTTCCCTAAAATGTTGTACGCCGCCCTGAGTCCTGAGGGAGTAGGGCGGCATAGAAGAACCTCAAATAAATAAATAAATAAATAAATAAATAAATAAATAAATAAATAAATAAATAAATATTAAAAAAAAGCATCAGGCTCGCACTAGCGTTGGCAGCAGCACATGGCCATAAAATTTGGCATTTTGACATAACCACTGCATTCCTCAATGCTGAGTTAGAGGAAGAAATGTACATGGTTCAAGCACCAGGGTATGAAAGTAAAAAGCCTAACACAGTGTATAATTTGAACAAGGCCATTTATGGGCTGAAGCAGTCAGCCAGGAATTGGAATATATGTCTAGATAAGGCATTGAAGGGTCTTGGGTTCAAGAGCTGCAAGACTGATGGTTGCATGTACACTGGAAAGTTACAAGGTGGGGATTGTCAACTATTAGCATGTGTAGATGATCTTTGTTTCATTGCATAGGATGTATCACAGTAAAAGGGATACTCAGGTATTTGGAGGGAACTCTGAATGTGGGTCTTCAAATACAAGTATCTGAAGAATATTAAATTATTTGTCTCTTCCAGTCATGAGGGAGGAGTGTTAAGATATTCATGAACTGGGAGAGCCAATGGTAACAAGGTCAGCCAATGAATAGGCATAGCAACTAAGTCAGCCAATGGGAGCTTGACCACTTCTGAGTCTGTGCAGAGAATCGAAACCGGAACTTAAGCTTAAGGCTGGGTGTGGCTCCAGTCTCCACTCTGCTCTCTTGTCCACTCTGTTCTCTTCCACTCTGAACTCTGCTGAAAAAAAACTAACTCTCCTGCTTGTGTTTACCTGTAACTGATTGAAGAAGAATTCTACTAATGGTATTGTAAATTCATCTGTTACTTGTATATAAAGAAGTTTATGAATCCAGCTGACTCAGTCATCTGTGTGTGCTTCTGGAAATTGATTTTTCTGCAACAAACTTTAATATTTTTCTATGTTAAAAAAAGGAATCCAGTGCTTTATGAAAGCACAGTTCAGTATTGTTTTGCTGCCACAGCTGAAATCAACTTGCCTAGTAGGGAACAGGAGGTGTATGTCTCCTGTTATTCAGAACCACACAAAAACTGAACCATGAATGCCTCCGATTCATTTAGGAGGAAGAGAAGTTCTAAATCCAGAATAGAAAAATTGAAAATGGTTGGGAGCAGAAGGAGAGGAGTAACTTCATCTAAATAGCTGTAGAAGTACAAAGCTACAACTGAACTGAAGAACAGAAAATAAAAGAAGAAAACCCTAAAATTTTCTTACTCAAAGCAGTGATACAGGTAGTGCTCGACTTGCAACTATTTGTTTGGAGATTATTTTGAAGTTACACGGTCTTGAAAAAAGTCACTTCTGACCAGTCCTTGCAAATGACTACAGGTAGCCCTGGACTTACAACAGTTCATTTAGTGACTGTTCAAAGTTACAATGGCACTAAAAAAGTGACTTATCCAGTGGTGGGATTCAAATAATTTAACAACCGGTACTCTGCCCTAATGACCGGCTGGGTAGGCATGGCTGGGTGTTGATGTGACTGGGTGGGTGTGGCCAACTCGACCTCACTCACATTGAGGGGTGCCTCTCCTCGCTCCGCCCGGCCCCGCCTTGCCCCTCCCCTCTCAGCCCCTCCTTGTCACGCCTGGCCTCGCCTCCCAGCCACTCACCTCAAAGGCCTCAATGTATTACCGTGTTTCCCCAAAAATAAGACATGTCCTGAAAATAAGCCCCACAGGACATTGGGTCTGAACTGGGAGGAACCCACCCCTGAGGGAAACACCCAATGTCCTGAAAACACCAAGGACCACTTTATTTATTTATTTATTTATTTAAATAGATTTGTATGCCGCCCAACTCCCAGGGGACTCTTAATGTCCCTAAATAACCTCCATCTGTGCTAAGAACATCTTGATACCTTATCTAATGTTTGCCAGCCTTTCTGGGTGATTCCTGTATCTCTTGTATGCCAGCTCAGCTGGGTGGAGTGTAAGCAAAGTATAAATATGAGAATCTCTGTGTATTCAGGGCTTCCTCTCTTTTAGAGGGGCCCGTCTTTGTTCAGCTGAATAAATGCGTAATCTAAAAGGCAATCTCTGGTCCTCCGTGTCTTTTTGCCAGCCATACCTCAAATCCGGCACAACACCTGCACGACGGAGCCCTTCCCGGGGAGCAAAGTCTTGGCCGACCTGATCCCAAAGATCTCGAGGGGCTCCAGAGTTTCCACGCACCTCTGACGGCCCAAGTGCCCTGCCCTTCAGATCCCAACGGGGCCAGCGCCTGGCGGTGGCGCTCCTAGCAGGTCTCCCTCCCCTGCCGTCGGCCTTACCTTCCAGCCCACGGGGCTTGCTCTGCTCACCGCGGCTGCCCGCAAAGGTAAGGCCGACGGTAGGGGAGGCCACATCGAGGGGGAAACAGCAAGGCTCAGCCTTTTGGGCCTGGCTCTTGGCTTCTGCGGGCCTCCAGGTGTCTGCCGTCCATTTGCCCTCCCCTCCGCCTCGGGTCCCGCATCAAGCCTGTGATGAGGGGATGCGTCGCTTCCAGGCCAGTCCGCCTGGCGGGTGGGCAAGTGACCCTTGGGGGAGAGTGCCACACTGGGGCGGAGGCCACTGCTCCGCTGCGGTGAGGTGTGTGTGTGCAGCCCCGGGACATCCGCCCACCCGCCGGCAGCGCTGCTGCCAGGTGCTGGTCCCGTTGGAATCTGAAGGGCAGGGCGCTCGGGCCGGTGGAGGCGCATGGAAACTCTGGAGCCCCTCGAGGCCTTCGGGACGGATCAGGTCATCCAAGGCTTTGCTCCCCAGGAAGGGCTCCGTCGTGGAGGGCTGTGTGCCCGGACCAGGTACTTTCTCTCGGGCCTCCTCCCCAGAGGCCCCATGGAAGCCAAGAGCCGGGCCCAAAAGGCGGCCAAGCCTCACCGTGTCCCCCCCGAGGCAGCCCTTCGGCCGAGCGCGGCAGGCCCATAGCATATCTCCCTCCGCTGCCATCGGCCTTAGCTTCTCAGGCCAGGTGAGGAGTGGCTGGGAGGGGAGGGGCAAGGGGCCGGGCGTGGTGAGGCACGCTATTCAGCTGCTTCGCCTAACTGCACAAGTTAGCTACCACTTCAGCTGAACCGGTACGAACCGGCTGAATCCCACCACTGCAAGTTATGACTATTTTTCACACTTATGACCGTTGCAGCATCCCCATGGTCACGTGATCTACATTGGGATTTTTGACAACTGACTCACATTTATGACTGTTGTAGTGTCCCATGTTCATGTGATCCCCTTTTTGCCACCTTCTGACAAGCAAAGTCAATGAGGAAACCGGATTCATTTAATAACCATGTTACTCATTTAACAACTGCAGTGATTCACTTAACAAATGTGGCGAGAAAAGTCATAAAATGGGGCAAAACCCGATTAACAAATTTCTCACTTAGCAACATAAATTTGGGGCTCAATTGTGGTCCTAAGTTGAGGACTACCTATACTGCAGCATCCCCACGGTCACGTGATCAGAATTTGGGCGCTTAACAACCAGAATGTATTTACGATGTTTGCAGTATCCCAAAATCACATGATCACCATTTGCAACCTTCCCAGCTGGCTTCCAACAAGCAAAGTCAATGGGCGGGGGAGCCGGATTCTCTTAACAACTGTGTGATATACTTAACAACTGCAATGATTTGTTTCACAACCCTGGCAAAAAAAAGTTATAAAAATCACACGTGATGTAATAACTGCCTTGCTTAGCAATGGAAATTCTGGTCTTGATTGGGCTCAATTGTGATCGTAAGTTGAGGACTACCTGTATACTATTGTTATTCCCTTTCTACTTTCCATGGAAAACAAAGAGGAGGAAGGACTAATGTTATTGAGTGACTTCACAGGCAAGAAGAGGCACTTTATGGCTCAAAGCAAAATAGATCTGCTGAGTCAGATTAAAAATCCAGGATAATCCAGTAGCCTTTCTCAAGTGACCAATCAGATCCCTCCAGGAAGCCAATTAACAAAGCATTACTGATACAGTATGATGCCATCAGAATGTTGTTAAACCTTCTCCTTCGTGAATTCCCACTGAAGAAACCATCCTCACACCCAACAGGAGCAAACTTCATAAAACACTTTTCCCCCCTATATTAGTCTTCAACACCCTGATAGTTGGCCACTGCCAGAAACCTGGAGCTACCATCCTATGCAGAAGGGCTGGAGCTACGATCCTATGCAGTCTTTCTCCTGAATAAACAATGTTTTCTACTTCGTTTATTAAATTTAGAAGCTGCCCAACTCCAAATGACCGTGAATAGCCAACACCTTAAAAAGCAAAGAACAATAAAGAGAGATTGTGGACCTCCAGAAAAAAAGTGGTTTTCGTTCTTGATTGATTTTTGCACATACTTTAGAGATAACTGATCCAGCCCACACTTCCCAACTTTTCAAAAGGAATTACCTGTACATTACGATCAATATGAACACCATTCAACCACTGTGATTTTTCTGTTCCAGAATGTAGTTCAAGGAGAACATCATTCACAAAGCCCAGAACAGCTCACCCCAAACTACAGCCTGGAAAGTGAAATTATTTACATTACAAGTAATTAAGAGTGCTGATTCACACAGGGCCTCTGAAGTGATTATGGATTAGCAATGGATAACTTCTTGCCCGAGACACAGTCTGATGTCAGAGCTCAAGGAAGAAGGTTCTGTTTTCGGCTGCCAGGTGGGGACAGCAACATCAAAAGGCCGAAAAAAGAAACCAGGAATGTCAGTGTGAGGTCAAAAAGGGGTATCAGAAAGTCCTTTGTGGTTCAGGCCTTGCCCAAAACCCCCTGAAGCCCCACCCATTTTTGATATATGGTCTCCAATGGATTCTTCTAGGGCAGGGGTGGCCAAACCGTGGCGCATGCGCCAAACGTGACGCATTGGATGATTGCAAGTGGCGCATTGCAATCATCCAACGGACAGAAAAGGTGACGCTGTTTTACAACCGTGAAGAAAAATGTACAGAGAAATTTGGTCACTGGATAACAATTATGCAGGAAGAAGGGGATCGGACAATAAGAAGGTTTTAGCAAGCGAAAGTGATTCCGACCTTCTTATTGTTCGATCCCCTTCTTCCTGCATAATTCTGGAGAGCGCGCGCAGTTCGAAGTCAAACTCCGGCAGTGACGAAACAAGCAAAGTCGGCTCTTCTATGACTCGTGGACTTCAACTCCCAGAATTCCTGAGCTAGCAGAGCAGAGGAAGTAGTCAGTCACAAGCGCCGGCCCCGCTGCTCGTGTGCCGTTACTTCAGAGCAAAGGAAGCGGGGGGGGGGTAGAGGAGAAGAAGGAGGAGGAGGAGGAGGCAGCAATCCGAGGCTTCACCCCAAAGCTAAGCAATTGCCTGTTGCCCACACGCCCTGAGGTGCGGGATTCCACAGCTCCATTGGAGAAAGGGAGGACAGGGCTCCAAGGAGGGGGGCTGCTGCTGCTGCTGCTTCTTGGAATGCAGAAGCTGCGTGGAAGCTCCGTCCGGGGCGAGCCTTCTCATCGCCCCGTGCTTGCTTTTGTTCCCGCCGGCTGCTGCTGCTGGTGAGGTGCTTTGCCAGCCCTGGTTGTTGTGATTGTTACTCTTGCGGGGGGTTCTTATTTCCAGGGGGGAGGGGGGAAGCGCCCTCTTTCCCTCCCTTCTGAAAGAGGCGCTGGGATGCCAGAAGTGGCGGCATCAGGACTTGGCGTCTTGGAAGAGGGTTGGGTGAGGGAGAAAGGAGCCACGTTGGGGATTGGTTTGCAGGGAGAAAGAAAGAAGGAAGGAAGAAGAAAGAAAGAAAGAAAGAAGTTAGGAAGGAAGGAAGAAGTTAGGAAGGAAGGAAGAAGAAAGAAGAAAGAAAGAAAAAGAAAGAAAGAAAGAAGAAAAGATGTTAGGAAGGAAGAAGGAAGGAAGAAAGGAAAGAAAGAAGAAAGGAAAGAAAGAAAGGGGAGGGGAGGGAGAAAGAAAAAGAAAGAAGGAAAGAAGAAAGAAAGAAAAAGATAGATGTTAGGAAGGAAGGAAGGAAAAAGGAAGAAAGAGAAAGAAAGATGTTAAGGAAGGAAGGAAGATGTTAGGGAAAGAAGGAGGGAAGGAAGGAAGGAAGAAGACAGACAGACAGAAAGAAAGAAAGAAGTTAGGAAGGAAGGAAGGAAGAAAGAAGGAGGGAAGGAAGGAAGAAAGAAGACAGACAGACAGAAAGAAAGAAGTTAGGAAGGAAGGAAAGGAAGGGAGAGAGAGAGAGAAAGAAAGAAAGAAAAAATGTTAGGAAAGAAGAAGGAAGGAAGAAGGAAGAAAGAAAAGAAGGGAGGGGAGGGAGAGAGAAAGAAAGAAAGAAAGAAAAAGAAAGAAAAAGAAAGATGTTAGGAAGGAAGGAAGGAAGGAAAAAAAGAAAGAAGGAAGAAAGGAAGAAAAGAAAGAAAGAAAGTTGTTTGGCTGCCCTGAGTCCTACAGGAGTGGGGCGGCATACAAAAACGACCAAATAAATAAATAAATAATAAATGGCGGATCGGAACTCGTCTGTGAAAAAATTTGGCGGATGGTATGCTTAAGGTTGGCCACCACTGTTCTAGGGACTGCAGCACTCAATGGAAAAAGCTTGTTCATCTTTAGTTTAGTACTAAGAGAATAAATAGCTCAGATTTGCATGGAGAACAATTCACATTTGGGGCCTCTGAGTGGGATTGAAGATGGGGCTTTACTGGCAATTTTTTATTATGCAACTAGAAAAAATGAAATTTGGCGAAAAATTTATAGGGTTGATCAGAGCTATATATAGTACCCAAACAGCAAAAATAATAGTAAATAACGATATCACAGAGAAAATAGATATTAAAAAAGAAGTACGTCAAGGATGCCCGTTAGCCCCATTAATTTTCATATTAGCATTAGAAAGCCTACTGAGGAAAGTAAGAAGCATGCAAGAGATAAAAGGTCTAAAAATCAGGAAGGAGGAATTCAAACTTCAAGCCTTCGCTGACGATATGACATTTATAATTGAAGAACCTCTAGACACCGGCCCGACTCTAATCAAAGAAATTGAAAAATTTGGAAAGGCGGCAGGCCTAAAAATTAATAAGGAAAAAACAAAAATAATAACTAAAAACATGACACCAAAACAAAATACCAAATTGGAAAATTTATTAGGCATGAAAATAGTTAAAAGAGTTAAATATCTTGGGATATGGCTCACTGCAAGATGTAGTTCATTAAAGGAGGATAATTATATAAAACTAATACAGAAAATTAGTAAGGACCTTGACGGATGGTCAAAACTTCAATTATCATTTATGGGTAAAATCGCGACAATCAAAATGAACATCTTACCCAAGATCTTATTCCTATTCCAGGTAATTCCAATAAAGTTGAACAAAACAGTTTTTTCAAATTTAAATAAAATGATACACAAATTCATATGGGCCAAAAGAAAAGCGAGGATCAAACTGAAACTTCTTCAAGACCATAGGAGGAGAGGAGGATTTGGTCTCCCTAACTGGGAGCTATACCACCAATCTGCTACACTCAATTGGATGAGGGAATGGATTACACTCAAAAACAGAAGGATATTAACTCTAGAGGGTTTCGATTTGCAGATAGGTTGGCACGCCTTCTTATGGGGGGACACCTATAAAACACATACATATTTCCGCCGACATTATATAAGAAAGAATCTATTAGACACATGGTTAACAATAAGGAAGGACCATTATAGAAGTGTTCCAAAATGGATATCACCAACTGAAGCAATTATATACCCGAACCTTTTAGACGTAAATAAGATTATAACATATCAACAACTCCTAGATGAACACAATGAGATGTTCTCAAAACAAGAACTTAAAGAAAAAGGAATAGACCTTGATTGGTGGCACTATTTACAGGTCAAATCAAAATACAATAAAGATAAAATAAAATACGGATTTCAAAAAAAATGTGACTTAGATAGAATATTAATGGGCAAGGACCAAAAAATGATTTCCAAATTATATAATTTCCTACTCCAATATAACTTATTCGAAGAGGTGGTAAAAGGCTCAATGATTGCGTGGGCACAAAACTTTGGTTATTCAATTAATTTAAACGAATGGGAAAAAATTTGGTCTATAAATTATAAACTAACACTGGCGATACCATACAAAGAAAACATATACAAAATGTTTTACCGGTGGCACCTTCCCCCAGCACGATTGGCAAAAATGTTCCCGAAACTTTCCCCAAAGTGCTGGAAGTGTAAAGAAGGTATAGGAACATACTACCATCTATGGTGGACCTGCCCCAAAGCGAAAAACTTTTGGATTAAGATCAAAAACTGCCTTGAACAAATAATCTCAAAAACGATCCCCCTAAAGCCGGAGCTTTTCCTATTAGGTATCTTCAGGGAAAAAATGACGAATGAAGACAGATATATAATTCTACACATTACAACAGCCGCAAGAATTATATATGCGCAGACTTGGAAAACCGAAAAAATCCCAACTACGTTAAATCTCATTAATAAAGTATTTGAATGCGCAGAACTTAGTAGGATGTCACTGGAAATGCAAGACAAAGATGACTCTGAATTCTATAAAACTTGGGACAGGTGGTATAACTGGCTTAACCAAAATAAATATCAAAAATTGCTATAATTATGTGTCATGATCCTAGACACACTATGAGTCATGATCTTAGACAGTATAAATAATAACAAATGTCTACTTTTTCGCAAAGACCGGAACAAAATATCGGAATGTATACAATTTTACAAGATTATAAAATATTAATCAAGCTGAACAAAAGAACCATTGTTGAAAAAGGGAAAATTGTTTTATTGTAATGATAATAGATTGAACACAATATAACAAGAGAAAAGAATAAGGAAAATATTGGAAGATATAAGAAAGATAATGATGTAAATAATAACTATAAAGATTAAACATGTTTTTGTATCACTAGGCTGTAAAAGGATAGCGTCGACGAGATGGTTGACATGTATGTTCAATGTTCAATGTTTTCTATACTCAAAGATATTTCTTACTTATTCTTACATATGTTTATACATGTTTTTATGTTTGTTTGGATGTTTGTTTGTCTTTTTTACATAATTAATAAAGATTAAAAAAAAAAAAAAGAAGATGGGGCCATGGATCTGGGTGGGTGCTGTAATATCTTTGGACCCCCAAGCTCAATAGATTGTCCAGGGAGAGCGGGAAATACTTACTCTTTGCTCTAGGAGGGCCCTGCGGATAGACACCCGCTGCTCCAGCTCCTTGATCTCACGTTCATGCTGGGCCTCAGTGTGGATCTTGATTTTGCTCTGATAAGCGTTCAGCAGCTCGAGCTCCTGCTGCAGCTGCATCCTTAGGACTTGGTATTCTGCCTCTTGAGTTTCATCCAAACGCAGCTAGGAAGAGAGGAGGAAGAAGACGTAAGTCCTACATCACAAAACCCACTCCTTAGGATAGCATGGCTCTTAAAGGGACAGACGAGCTTTGCCTCAAGGTCTTCATAATCCAAGTTTCCCTATGCTTCTGGAATGGGCATTGGCCTCAGACTAAAGGCAGAAATCTGTAAGATTACTCCATTTAGTCTGTCTGTTTTGCAAAGCTGTTGCTGGAGGATTCGCTACCTCAAGAGGATTATATAGCGAACATTCCTGTTTGTGGTAGGGCTCCCTAGTTGACAATAGCTAGGAACTCAACTAGCTGAGCATCTCCCATCTCAACGAAGGACAACGGGTACCTCTTGGATTTCTGTCTGTTTAGAAAGCACCTCATACCTGCCCCAATAAAGGGCAGGGGGAGGTGGAAGAGTCCATTTTAAGACCAAGCAACTGCTGTCATGTTCACGTTGCTTATGGAGTCAGGAGATCAAAGCTGATATTCCTTATGCAGTTATGGCTAAGGGAACTCTATCAGCCCCAGAACTTTAAAACTTGTCACCCACCTCAGAAGGGGTTTCTTTGGGAGTGAAGAAGATGCTACAGAGAAAAGCATGCTTCAGAGCCCTGTGAACAAGGGCCCCATTGAACAATGGACATTGTGGTTTGGCAGCCAGCCTTTCTCCAAGGAAGCCTTGGGGACTACAGTTTTGAGAGCAAGCAATTATGGCTCTCTAAAATGTGTTACTCTCAGCATCTTCTCTTCCATTGTTATTTTGGGAAAAAGCAAGACAATTAAACTAGTATAAGATCAAAGCCATGTTTTAAGGATAAATCAATCTCTCGGGCTTTATTCAAGGTAGATAAATTCTACTTCAAGTAGTCAGCCCATATTCAATGGGATTGGTCATTTTATGTCAAACTTTTGTTGGCCAAAGCTGGGGGAAGAGGGATAAGGATGGAAAGAAAAACTAAAAAAAATCGGTTGGGGCCTGGGATTCAAAGCATAGTTGGAAAACGCTCTTCTCCGGAAGGGCCGATTCCTCCCTCTCTCCCACCCAAGGGGAGGGCAGTGCAGGGTACCTACGGCCTGGGTGGAGAGCATTTCATTGATGCTGTGGTCGTACTGCTCGGCTAAGATGGCCAGCTTGCGGGTCTGTTCATCCTTCAGACGCTTGAGAATCCCCTTGTGCTCGCTCTTTGGGGTAGTCTCCAAGAGATGGTTGCGAAGGGCCTTGTATTGCCGCGTCTGGATCTTACAGGTGTCCTGAAACTGCTTTTTAATTTGCAGTTCTTTGGACTAGGGGAGCAAGAGGAGGAAGAGGAGAAAAAGGGGGGAAACAAGAAAACAAAAACAGAACAATGCCAGTGACCAGAGGAGAGAGAAGGAGAATGGCAAATAAAGAACAAATGTGAAAGGAAGAGAAGGAGAGAGAAGGAGAGAGAAGGAGAGAAGGAGAGAGAGAGAGAGAGAGAGAGAGAGAGAGAGAGAGAGAGAGAGAGAGAGAGAGAGAGAGAGAGAGAGAGAGAGAGAGAGGAGCATGTATTAGACAAACAATTCCCACCAGTGGGGAGTTTGGTGGGAATAAACTAAATCTAGTTTTACTCAGTAATTTTACCATTCTAATGTTCAAACTTAAATCAAAGTAACATCAGTATGAAATAGCTTCAGCCCAACCAAATAGCTTTAATGGAGTGAAAAGATGCCTCCTGGATCGTAGCTTGATGAAAAAAACAACATAAGAGAATAACAGAGTTGGTAGGGACCTTGGAGGTCTTCTAGTCCAACTCCCGCACCCCCACCCCCACTCAGGCAGGAAACCCTATACCAGGGGTCTGCAACCTTAAACACTCAAAGAGCCATTTGGACCCGTTTCCCAGAGAAAAAACACCGGGAGCCACAAAACTTGGGTGGGCGTGGCCAACTCGATGTCACTCACTCATTCCCACCCAGTCACATGACCCCCCTAGTCACGCCTACCCAGTCGGTCATTAGGGCAGACAACTGGTTGTTAAAAAAACACCGGGAGCCACAGAACCCTTTGACCTCCCTCTCCCTCTCTCTTCTCCTCTCTCTCTGTGCATCTCTGTCTCTCTTCCCCCCTCTCCCCCCTCTCTGTATCTCTCTCTGTGTGTGTATCTCTCTCTCCCCCATCTCCTCCCCGTATCTCTCTCTCTCTCCCCCCTGTCTCCCCCCCTCTCTGTGTCTCTCTGTGTGTGTGTATCTCTCTCTCCCCCATCTCCTCCCCGTATCTCTCTCTCTCTCCCCCCTGTCTCCCCCCCTCTCTGTGTCTCTCTCCCTCTGTATATCTCTCTCCTCCTCTCTGATTCTGATATGAGGCATCGAGCAGGCCATGAGGCACTCTTGCAGTGCCTTGCGCAGCATAGTGAACTTTAGCGTGCTTCACATTGGGGGAGGTGGTGTCCCCTCCTCCTCCTGGAGCCCATTACGACATGGAGCCACAATGCGACCCTGTCCCACTCGCCCCTAGCAACAGGATGCGGCTTACAGCTCTGAGCCCAAAGCGGCGGGAGGCAAGGGCTGCCTTGAGCCAAATGTGGCCCGAAGGCAAATATAGGGCCACTTCGCTCTTACACTAAGGCTCTGGCCATCACCTTGCCGTGTCCCCTCCCCCCCCAAGCAGCTCTTCGGCCGAGCGCAGCAGGCGCGAGCTCCAGCCCCAAGCGACAAGAGGCAAAGGCTGCCTTGAGCAAAAATGTTGCACAAAGGCATTTACAGGGCCACTTCGCTCCTGCACTAAGGCTCCAGCGACCCTCCTCCTCCTCCTCTCGCAACCCCCTTGCTGGCTGTGGTGAGGCTGGGAGGGTGCGTATGAGCGGGAAGACCCTCCTCAAGCGAGAGGCTGGGCTCAGCGAAAGTGCAGAAAAGGCGCTCACAGGGTGGACAGGCACTCGCTTGAGGAGGGTCTCCCCGTTTGTGCGTACCCTCCCGGCCCCACCACAGCCGGCCAGGGGATCGCGAGGAGAAGGAGGGTCGCTCTTGCCGGGTTTCTGAGAGAGAAGACACACAGAGACAGAGAGAGATACAGAGATATACACACACATACGGCTTTAATTGAAAAGCATCCTCCAGGCGGCGAAAGTTCCCCGTGCACATTTTAAAGCCGCAGGGCCTGTCCCCCTTTCTGTCGTCCCCTCCTCCCAGATCCCACTCCCACCCCGCCAACCCTCGCAATAGCGAGGACGGCGTCAGTTGCGGCTGGGTCAGGCCAGTGTCTCGGGGCAGAGAGCAGGTTGCGCATCTCCCCAAGCGACCGAGGCACGCCCAGCACCAACAAGGGCTGGAAGAAGCTCCAGCAAGAATGAGGCGACGGAGAATCAGCCCCAGTCACTTCTCCATCCCCCGCCGTTGCCCTTACCTTCTCAGGCTAGGCAAGGAGTGACTGGGAGGGGAGGGCGAGAGGCAGGGCCAGTCAGTGATGGGATCACCTGACAGGGAGCCACAGCAGAGGGCCCAAAGAGCCGCATGCGGCTCTGGAGCCGCAGGTTGCAGACCCCTGGGCTAGGCCTTTTAGCGATTTATTGTTCTGTCAGCCAGGCCAAAAAAACAGTCACACCAAACAATTTAGTACAGAATTCGAACCGCCTACTAGTTTAAAATAATTTGTGAAGAATGCTAACACCAGCCCCCATGATCCATCCATCCAGGCTTTGAGCAAAAATTGATGTATCAGGCAGGAATCCACCTGACTATCACAAAATGTGATGCAAGGGGTGGGGTTAGTCCAGGGTGGATAAAAATCGATGATTTTTTAAAAATAAAATTAAAAAAAATCAGATTTTTAAAATTTAAATTTAATAAAATGCTTTTGGAGTAAAAATCTATCTAAAGATAGTTTTCTATTTAAGATACATTAATAATTTAGTTTATTCAGCATGAAATGGAGCTTAGTTAAGTAGCATGAGGCTGCATATTCTGGAATATTGGGACTGTCGGTGAGTCAACAGCAGGTCAGGAGGAGCTGCTGCGGGACAGAGATGACAGTTGCTCTTTAAAAATTATGATTTAAATCGAGTTCATTTAAATCAATCCTTTTTACTAGTGATTTAAATCGTGATTTAAATCGAGTTGATTTAAATCAAATCCACCCTGGGTTAGTCCAAATTACAAGTTTTGTTTTTCATTTACAAGCCATGTTTCCAATTATGGTGTGAGTTTTGGATATGCAGAAGTGAAATTTTGAGCTGCCAAGGAAATGCTATTCTCTTTTTATTTAAACGGAATCTAATTCACCCCAAAGCTCATATTGATGACCAAAAAGTTTATTTCCTTGCATTTCTGATGATATCCCTCCTATCAAAACCCACTCAATTATCTGTAATTTATGCTACGCTTCAAGAGTAATCTTTTCATGGCTACAATCTTTCATCACTTTTTAGACAACATCTAAAATGACCCCAAACCACAAATGGTGTGAAAAAATCTGTCTAGATCACACATTTGTCACCTGTGTATGTTATTTTAATTCATTTCATGAACACCTCATACACTTGAGAGGTCATAGAGAGAGAAATGAGGTACTAGGAATTAAGGTAACAGTGGAATGTGGAAAAACAGACCTCCACTTACACCCTCCAAATAATTTTACTTTTGGAAATCTAAAAGTACATCACTTGAGGATGTTTTGTGGCACAGAGTGCATGAAAATAGACATATAGCCCCATTTTTAAGCTTAAGTGCCCTATTTTCTTAAAAATCAAATCACATCAAACTCAAAACTCACAATACAGAGGTGGTAAATTGTGGTGCAGAATTTTTATTTCTTTTTCCTTCAAAATTTCACATGCATCCACAACAGGGAACGGAGAAATAAATAAACCACAGAAGAATGTCCCCCCACATGAAATGGGAGAAATAAATTAAAAAATATTTAACATAGTTTTTTAAAAATGTGAAGATAGAGGGGAAAAAACATAGTTTAAACACACAAAAAATGGGAATACAAAATACATTATTAAAATGGACAAAATAGAATCTAGATTAATGAAAACAAGCTTGGCCCCAAAAAAAAGGTTAAAAGGAACGCTAAAAAATATACAAATCCATGGATGTTGCAAAACTGGAATAAATGAAAAAAAATCACAGGTGAACCAAAAAAGGGAGAAATACAAGGTATGTGCTTTATGCAAACATGGGACCAAAAGCCAAAATCAATGAACATGGAATGATATCTAATTTAGGATAATCTGAAATGTATTGATGGGTGGGGTTGCAAATTGGGAGGAGGGAACTCGACTAACTACATGGATGGATATAAGAAACTGAAAAAAATACATAGAAATGCACAGAAGTAACCATTTTAAAAATATGCTACCAAAATAAATAGAAATGAAGACTGTTTCAAACTGATTTAACTCTATAAAACATGGTATTGCCTGCAGTTGATGAAGAACTCAGAAAGACAAAAATCTTAGCCACTACAAAGCCGATTTTCTTAATTAACTGCTACTGAAACAAACAGGATTTATTCTCAAAGTCGGTGAATTCAGGATCACTCTGTTGTCAGTCACATAAACATCCTGAGTGGATTAAAAATATGGATTCTGTGATGATATGTTTAAATAGAATTAACTGGACTTTTGGTTTTGCTCCCTACCAAATAAATAAAACCTTTGAAAGCCAGTTAACCAACAAAATAATTAATGCAAACTGAACTGGGATTTTATACAGCAGATTCCCCTTTATTCTTTGAAAAAGTCATCCCAATGCAGAGGATTTCAGTATGTCACAATTAAAATGGATCAAGATACTGGAGTTAAAAAGTGGGGTAGGCTGTGATAAGAGTTTAGTGCTTACCTGCTCAAAGTTAAAAAAGGAAAAAAAGTTGGAGCCATACAGGGAAACAGCAAAAGCATTTGGGTTTTCCAGAACTCTCTAACCTGGCTATTTAATTGGATGAAAAAAATAGGCCTCTCTTCCCAGTGTGACAGGGTCACTTGAGGAGCAAGCTATAGGTGACTGGGGACAAGCATGTCATACTAGCCCAGGGGTTTGCAACCTTAAACACTCAAAGAGCCATTTGGACCAGTTTCCCACAGAAAAGAAAACATCGGGAGCCACAAAACCTGGGTGGGCGTGGCCAACTCGATGTCACTCACTCCCACCCAGTCACATGACCCCCTAGCCACGCCTACCCAGCCGGTCATTAGGGCAGACAACTGGTTGTTAAAAAACACTGGGAGCCACAAAACACTTTGACACCCCCCTCTCCCCCTCCCTCCCCCTCCCCCTCCCCCTCTCCCCTTTGTCTCTCTCCCCGCCTCTCTCTCCCCCTCTCTGATTCTGATATGAGGCATCGAGCAGGCCATGAGGCACTCTTGCAGTGCCTTGCGCAGCATAGTGAACTTTAGCGTGCTTCACATTGGGGGAGATGGTGTCCCCTCCTCCTCCTGGAGCCCATTACGACATGGAGCCACAATGCGACCCTGTCCCACTCGCCCCTAGCAACAGGATGCAGCTTACAGCTCCGAGCCCAAAGCGGCGGGAGGCGAGGGCTGCCTTGAGCCAAATGTGGCCCAAAGGCAAATATAGGGCCACTTCGCTCCTGCACTAAGGCTCCTGCCATCACCTTGCCATGTCCCCTCCCCCCCCAAGCAGCTCTTCGGCCGAGCGCGGCGGGCGCGAGCTCCAGCCCCAAGCGACAAGAGGCAAAGGCTGCCTTGAGCACAAATGTTGCACGAAGGCATTTACAGGGCCACTTCGCTCCTGCACTAAGGCTCCGGCGACCCTCCTCCTCCTCCTCCTACCACTCCTTCTCCTCTCGCGACCCCCTTGCCGGCTGTGGTGAGGCTGGGAGGGTGCGTACGAGCGGGAAGACCCTCCTCAAGTGAGCGGCTGGGCTCGGCGAAAGTGCAGAAAAGGCGCTCACAGGGTGGGCAGGCACTCGCTTGAGGAGGGTCTCCCCGTTTGTGCGCACCCTCCCGGCCCCACCACAGTCAGCCAGGGGATCGCGAGAGGAGAAGGAGGGGGAGGAGGGTCGCTCTCGCCGGGTTTCCGAGAGAGAAGAGACACAGAGAAAGAGAGAGATATAGAGATACACACATACGGCTTTAATTGAAAAGCATCCTCCGGGCAGCGAAAGTTCCCCGTGCACGTTTTAAAGCCGCAGCGCCCAGCTGCGGGCCTGTCCCCCTTTCTGTCGTCCCCTCCTCCCAGATCCCACTCCCACCCCGCCAGCCCTCGCAATAGCGAGGACGGCGTTAGTTTTGGCTGGGTTGGGCCAGTGTCTCGAGAGCAGGTTGCGCATCTCCCCAAGTGACCGAGGCACGCCCAGCACCAACAAGGGCTGGAAGAAGCTCCAGCAAGAATGAGGCGCCGGAGAATCAGCCCCAGTCGCTTCTCCATCCCCCGCCGTTGCCCTTACCTTCTCAGGCTAGGCAAGGAGTGACTGAGAGGGGAGGGCAAGGGGCAGGGCCAGTCAGTGATGGGATCACCCGACAGGGAGCCACAGCAGAGGGCCCAAAGAGCCGCATGTGGCTCCAGAGCCGCAGGTTGCAGACCCCTGTACTGGCCAGTGAGACGTGTGTTAACACCTTCACCCTAAAGCTTAAGGAAATGGTTCCTGGAAATGATAGGGTAGCAGAGTTTAAAAGAAGTATAAAAAGTGAAGGAAAGGGGGGGTCTGTGATGTTATGAGGCAGTTCCCCCAAATGGGCCACCCCATTCCTTGGCAGGTAAGGCACAGCTGGTCCCTGGGAAAGATAAGAAAAATGGAGCATCACAGTTCTGAGATCCATCCTTGCACTTTAGAGATGGTCTAGGGCAGGGGTGTCAAACTCGTGTCGTCACGTCGTCGTCATGTGACATATCGAGACTTCCCCCCCCCTTCGTTAAACCGGGCGTGGCCAGCGCGTGATGCATCTGGCCCATGAGCCGGGAGTTTGACAGTCCTGGTCTAGGGTTTCCAGTTTTGTAAAAAAACATGAAAAGGCTGCTCTCCTACCTATAAGGCCTCAAACCACACCAGGGGAAGCATTAAAAGGCAAAACAACTTTGGTTTTTATTTAACTTAAAGAGGTTGCCTATGCCCTGGCTGCAGGAGACATTCATACAAAAACATAAAATTTCATATTTGGTAATTTTTCTTCTCTTTGACCAAAATGCAACTGCCTACACTAAAGCAAACCACCACAATGCCAAGCCATTCATTTCAAATGCCAGCATTTGGTTTATCATTGAAAAAAAGAAGGAAAAAAAGCTACTGGATGGCCCATTATTGTTTCAAGTGGAAAAAATCTACAGCAATAAGCTGTCGTTTTATGACTTTCTCCCATTTTCAGTCGAATTGTATTGTTTAAAAATTCTATTAGCGCCCCTTTCCTCCCTCCACAAAAAATTATATAAAACTTACCAACCTACCCACAAATAAATACAAATATGTACATTCAAGTTCAAACTTTTAAAATGGGGGATTGTTACAAATATGGTGAAAAATGATAAATATATGTATGTGTGTGTAAACATGCACACACACACATACCAATGGTGGAAGTATATATGAACGGCGAAAGAATCACTTAAACTAGGCAAACACTCAGGAGCTGAAGGACTTGGTTTTTAAAAACATGTTTAATTTCTCAAGTTTTCATAAGGGGGTTCTTTCTCTGTGGCAGATGAAGAACTAGTGTATTTTAGCAGGAATTGGAACTTAAAGCTTTTCAGAAGTTAAAAATGGCTTGAAATGAAGACACTTATGTATCTCCTCACTGTGCAACAGTTGCTGAAGATGGAAAAAGCAGCTATTACTGGACTTTTAAATAGGGGTTACGGGAAAGAATTTTAAGAATGGAACATTATTTATTTATTTATTTATTTATTTATTGGCAAACCTGGAGCTCAACGCCTTATCCCAGATGATGGAAATAGGAAATATTTGGTCCTCCCAAATAGCTGACACAAAAGGGCCTCAGGTGATTCTTTCCTCGTTGACACAATGAACACAAGACAAAACCTCCTGTCCATACCCAATATGTAAACAATCAGAGCTTGCACAAACATTTGGTTCTCCGCTCTGCCCATATTAAAGCTTCTTTTACCAAACACATCCTGCCCAGAGCCTACTGGTAAGAAGACAGCAAAACATCAACAAACCTTGGAGGGAGAAAAAAATTACTTTGAGAGTAAATACTGAAAAAGTGCTTCTGTCTGATTCACCAGAATTCCAGAAGCTGGCCCACTGCACAGAACATTGCCATGTAAGAGACAGGCAGTTCAACTGGAATGGCTTGTTTCACAATGTTAGGCAAGGTGTAGAAACCCAAGATACTGAGGGGCTGTTATCTCCAGGGCTTCCTAACAGGTGGGGACACATGCACATGACCACTGCTTCTATTCAACTGTCTCAATGGCCCGCTGGAATGGCCTCTGGGCCTTGCCCCATGTGCCACCAAGCAGGGGATACGGCTGGGCCTTTCCTCCCTCAGAACATACAAGCCCTTGAGACAGTGGAACACAGAAGGGGGCAGCTGAACACAGATCACCTTGGTGAGGATCCTGTTGAGGGTATGGATCGGTTTGGCAAGGAGAGCGAGGATCCGGTGGTGCCAGGGGAGGGGTGGCTGCCGCTGGCGGGATAATACTGGGATACGACTCCGGAAGCTGCCTTTGTTTGTTTTGGGGAAGAGGTGGAAGAGCCCCTGTTCGCTAACCAGCCCCAGGCGTTGCAGGATGCGGAAAACCGGGCGTGGGAGATGCAGGAGAGCCAAGAGCAAAAACCGACGGGCGTGGCGGGGAAGTCCCTTTAGGCTATGCCTTGCCAGGGCCCCCAGGAGATAAAGGGGCAGGAAAACCCAGGGAGAAGCTAAGAGGTAGGAGGCCAAAAGAATGACCGGAACATACAGGCGCCCCCTGTTGGCACTCAACCCCACCACCCCTACTGCCCCCCCCAAGTTGATAAGAAGAAGAAAGGAGGACCTGGAGAGAAGAAAAACAGAGTGCAACAGGGTGTATGTAACCGCCAGGCCCACCAGGAATCCTTCAAGGGCCAGGAGGATATCTTGAAAACTCCCCCCCTGAGCCCAGAGAGCAGCGAGCAAAAGCAGGAGAGTGGGGGCACAAGGATACGCAGAGACCAACAAGGCCAAAGCCACACAGAGAACATGAGGCAAAACGGCTGCCACTGGAGGGCCCCCCGGATGGGATTTGCCAGCCCCCCGTTGACTGTAGGGATCGTCGCCAGCTGGGCAGCCATCACCTAAACCTCTCAAGGACCCCTCCTCTAGGATAGTGGGGAGAGACTGAGTGTACAAATCCTCTTTGCATAGAAATGGTTCTAGCTCATCATCGGCTTCTTGGCCATCAGGCTTCGGAACGCCTGGTCGCTCCCAGATTGGCAGCAGAGCCTCAGAAGCATCTCCGCAGCGATCCAGCTCTCCAAGAAACTTCTGGCTTAGACCTACATCGGTAACTCCCTTGCCATACAGTTCTTGCTGTTTTAGGCTTGCTATAGAATAGTCTAAAATCCAGCCTTTGCTGCTTGAACCTAAGACATCGTGACCCTCCCCGTCAAGCCCCAGACACTCCTGTCTTTCTTCCAAATTTGCTGCTTCTTGCCCATCTGGAATTATATCTGCCATGCAAGGCCAATCTGGCTTCACCTCTCCACAATCTCTCATTTTTGACATCAAAGACTCTACGCCCTGGTCCCTCAAGCCTAGAACGCCCTTTTGTGACCATTCTTGGACATGAGACTCAATATGCACTGTGTCCAGCTTTGGAGTTTCCTCCTCTTGATTGCATTCCTGGACCATCTGCTCATGAATGTCTAGCTCAGACTTTAAAATGTTCTTTCTATGTGTATACAACTCCAAAAGGTCTGGGTATTTTATTCCCAAATTTATTATCCCAGCTTCAACCTGAGTTGACTGCAAAACCTCTCCAACATGTGTGCCATCACCTGGATCATCACAAACACAATCTGACTCCAGGATATCCAACTGACATCCTTTTGGATCTAGATTCTCAGTGTAGACATATTCCAAATCTGCCAGATGCTCCTGATCCCCCGCCACACTGTCACAAGGACCATGCCCACCCAAAAGATCCTGTCCAGAGTCTAGACTTCCAGCCTCATATCTGTCCATTTCTGTCACCCCTGGGTGCCCCTGCCCTGACTCCAGAATTCTCACAACCTGCCCTTCCGGGCACAACTGGCAGCAAGGTGGCGTGTAGGTAGCACCTACTTTGAGGCTTTTCGGCTGCTGCCGGACCTCCATGGCATGCTTCTGGCGCAGTTCCTGTTCACGCCGTTTATTGTATTCCAGCTGGTTTGACAGCTCAGTTTGGTGTTGCAGACGGGTAAGCTCTGTGCGGGTACGCTGGACAGTGTGAAGGTGACGAAATTCCAACTCCTGGGTGGACTCATGCTGACGCAGCAACATGGCGCACTCCAGATCCTTCTGTGTCTGTTTCTTGTTCAGTTCCTAGAGGTCGGGGGTGGGGAAGAGAGCAGAGTCAGAATGTCATGTTCCATAAAGAGTTATCTATGGTTCCAATATATATGAAATACTCAGCACTTTTCTTTCTTTTGTCCAATGAGTACCCTCTTCTGATGGCCCGACAACAGCAACTCTTTTTCATTGCCCTTTGACTTAGTATCCTATTTGTGTAAGTGAACAATATGAGAGTTGATACTATCAACCATGATATCCTTCTGGACCATCTAGGGATTGGGAGTGGTTCTCCTCCTTTCTCTGTAGTTGGGTTTAGTTGGTGTTGGCAGGGAGATCAGGCCTGAGACTTTTGACACACAGGGTGGATTAGATCTCAATGCGCCTCACGCAATATGCCCCACATGTACTCCTATGTAGTATCTAAACGGGACTGCATCGATTTGGGGTCAGATATCATGATAATGATCTCCAACTATATCTCTCGACTCTGGGCTGATCAGGTGATTATCACAAGGTCTTGTTCCAGTCCTTGAGGCTGTGTGGATCTGGATGGGTAGTAACACCCAACCCTGAGAAGACCGAGTGGGTTTGAGTATGTGGACTACCCAGATCTGGAGATATTCCATCTTTACTCCATATACTCTCTCTCTCTCTCTCTCTCTCTCCCTCCCTCCCTCTCTCTCAACCTGGTTTAATGGTTTAATATTATACCCTGTTGAATGTTGCTATGGAATTGGGTGGCCTAACTTCATTTAATTAGTGGACATTTAATTAATAAATAAGTCACAAAGAGCTTGCAAAGGCAGGCATTCAAGTAACCGTTCATTATGCCAACTCTTTCCAAAGAGATACGGGTGGAAAAAGGGGCACACAATTTAGCCTCCCCAACACACCCACCCCTCAGAGTACATCTCCTGCAGTTTTGCTTTTCAAGCACAGACAGACACCCCCTTCCTGCTCCCATCAGGCATCCATTACTGGTCCCCACCTCCCGCAGTAAGTCTTGGTCCAAGTTATGGCGTGCCAGCAGCATCTTGCGTTTGTACTGGCGGCATTGCAGCTCAAAGTACTGCCGCTGGCGCCGCAAAAGGTTGGCCTCTTCCTCGGCCTGATAATGTTGCATGTTCTCTTTTTGTCTCAGCAACCATTCCTGCTTTTCCCGCTTGGGTGTGCTCTGATTCTCCTGCAGCTCCTGCAAAAGGAATAACATGAAAAAGTGAACACTCCTTTGACGACACATAGGGTTAAGCTTTGGCTGTTGAAGGGCAGCATGTTCACAAACTGCAATGACCAAGTTCATCTGACACGCTAACATGCAATTCAGTATACCGTTGAATTATGGTTTATGTGACATGCAAATTTAGATGTGGGGAAGTACAGTCATCGCCCCTCCAACATTTGGGTACAAGACTGGAAAAGACTGTGGGTAGATTCCTCCAAATGGGGTCAGCCCAGGGGTTTTGGAATACAGGTCTCATTATCTCTAGCTCACATACCAAGACATATATTGAGGAAAGCTATCTTGGCAAACAGTTCATGGCTGGAGATTAACAGGCGCAGAATTCCAAAAGAATGCGTATAAATTATACCTGTGGGCAAATTTTCATTTCCTTTTTAATATACCTTTTTGTTTTTATCCCGGAGCAACAACACACATGGGGGATATAAAACCCTGACTTTCAACAATGTCTCTCCATGTTTGCCACAGTATGTGTTTGCTCAGTGAATAAAAATCCTTAGCGTGTCACTCTCAGGGAAACAACCCTTATGATATTTCTATCTTTCTCTTCAAAGATACAGGCTGCATATCATTATAGGAACTGTCAGCATGACAGCATAAATCTCACTTGGTTATTTCTGGTCTTTTAGGACATGTTATTTTCCACATATTCCTAAAAACCAGTTAAATATTTTATCTTCCCCTAAAGAAGGAATTTGCAGCATTATACATGAAATAAAACAAATCAAAATAAGAAGAGAACAAATTGTGGCAAGAATTGCTAGAGGTTGGGTGACATGTAAATTTAACTCATCGTCTTCATCGTCATCACAACCATTGCCATCATCTCTGAAAGGCTTCATAGTCACAGGCAGAGGTAAGGCGGCAAAAGGAACTTTGGAAAGTCAGCTGCCAAACTAATGTGGGATAATGAACTTTCGGCTTCCTGCTGCTACGTTTCATCACCCTTCAAATCAGGATACCTCTTTCAGCTGCTCCTTCCGTAACTTATATTGGCGCTTCTGTGATTCAAGTAAGTTGCCCAACTCCTTCTTCTGTTGACCCAAGATATGTTGCTGAAATTTCTTCTCTTCGGCCAGGGCAGCTTTTGCCTGTAGAAGTGGGAGGAGCGGTCAGGGTCACCAATGATGGGAGTGGAACAGAAAGATGGTTTAGCCATGCCTACATGCTGGCAATTTTATACAGTCAGAACATAATCCAAGGGGGTGGGGTGGGGAACTAGACATTACTGCACATGTGACTAATAACTTTAAACCATCCTTTAGAGCAGAGGCCCCCAAACACCGGCCCGTTGGAAAGCAGGCCACTGAAATGGGGGGCGAGTCTGCAAAGCTTCATTTGTGCTCATGCAGGATTTAGATTGCACGTGTGAAACCATCCCCCCCGAAACTGCCAAAGCCACTGCCACTGGTTCGTGGAACCAAAAAGGTTGGCGACCCCAGCTTTAGAAAGAAATGGGATTCCTAGTATAGGAAAGTGTACAATTTGACCTCTGGGAAGAAATGGCAAACCACAATGGAATGAAGAGCCAGTGAGTAGATTGTCTCTTTGTAATTCCTCTCTGGACAAGGAGAGGACTTGAGATTGCCCACAAGTGCACCAGACAGTTTGCTCCTCAGGAGGAGACCGCAACACTGCAATCTCTGGTAGATTTAGAGCTCTGTGAGATGCGTTATCTTGCTCAACCCACAGTTGGGGCTTTTAAGGACAGTGGGTTTGCATATTTCTTTTTCTAATCACTTTTGGAAATTGCTTGTTGACTGCCGTTCAGCTATTAGGAACCTTCGGATTGACAAGTTTTACAACACTGGATGAGTTTCCTTCAATCCTTAATGAAAAAAGTTTTAAATACAAGTTTAAAACTTTGGAGTTTTTATAAAATGTTGTACGCCGCCCTGAGTCCTGAGGGAGTAGGGTGGCATAGAAAAACTGCCAAATAAATAAATAAATAAATAAATAAATAAATAAATAAATAAATAAATAAATAAATAAATAAATAAATAAATAAATACTTTAAAAAATCTTTTAGAATAAACAGCAAAAGGTTGTTGACTTTGGAAAGTTGAAAGTCAATGAGGGGCCAAGATAGATTTAAAATAAAATTTGGGAATTAACTTAAAGAATCCTTTCCATGGGAAAATTATTTTGTTTTGAATTCTCAAAAAAAAATCATGATGGGGTAAGACTTTGAAGGTTCAACATTAGAGGGAACCAAAAGGAGCTAAAGATAACAATTAAAGAGGAACTTAAATTTGAGTTACTAATATAGGATGAAGCAAAATATTTTAACATGGGATACATTGAAAGACTGCCTTGAACAATGTCAATTTTACAAGTGTCTGCCTCTAATTAGACTGTTTCAAGGATGTTAGGAAAGAGGAACAGGTTTTACTTGTCAAGATTGAGACGGTCATTTAAAAATGACAGCTACAAGAATGATACGGAAAAAGATATTCTGGATATACTGGATATACAAAAGAAACTGGCTGATGTCTTAATTATTAAAAAGGATAATATACTAAGAGTAATTTTCCTATACTCAATTTAGTATAGCTGTGGCCTAGAGGTGGAGCTCTTGCCTCACAATCAGGAGGTTGTGAGTTTGATCCTAGGTAGAGGCAGATGTAGGGTCTCCTGCTTGGCCAGGGGGTTGGACTAGATGACCTGCAAGGTCCCTTCCAACGCTGTTAATCTGTTAAATTACAGAAGAAAGCTTTGAAGAATTTTGTAGAGGGGACAAAGAAAATATGAAAAGAAGTAAAGTTCTAGGACAGGGGTCGGAAATCGCGGCTCGCGAGCCACAAGTGGCTCTTTGGCCCCTTGAATG
Source organism: Diadophis punctatus similis (assembly GCA_023053685.1). Taxonomy (NCBI): domain Eukaryota; kingdom Metazoa; phylum Chordata; class Lepidosauria; order Squamata; family Dipsadidae; genus Diadophis; species Diadophis punctatus. The sequence continues at coordinate 2,997,437 of JALIGW010000059.1, read as the reverse complement.
TGGCTCTTCTCAACAACCCCCAACTCACTAACTCTTACCCCTAAATCTTTTCGCTACACCTGCAAGCTGCCGAGGCTCTCTTCCTCTCTGTGCACGCATCCCACATTCCCAGCCCCGTTGCTCTTCCCACGGTTCTCCCCAGAGCCCCCTGCTGCCTTTCTGCCCCTCCTCACGCACCCACGGAGGTGTCATTCCTAAACAGCAGGAGCGAACCTGGGTTTTAAGTCCACCGCTTTTCCTCCAATCTGGGTTCTGTTGCTAACATTCCCTCCCCCCCCGCTCGTAACGCCCACAGGAGCAAAAAGCACAGGCACGCCACTTTGCATGCTGGGAAACGTAGTCCGAGCTTAATTCGGGACTGGGAGGCTTGCTCCGTTCTCAGCGTTCGCTCTGCTTGGTGACAAAGGCACCACTCGCAAAGAAAAGATGAGATAAAGCAAGGGGCTGTGGCATGGGGAACATGCATGAAGTTTGCATGGAAGTGATTCCCATTTCCTGAGTCCAAACCTCCTCTTTGGACTCAGGAAATGGGAATCACTTCCATGCAAACTTCATGCATGCTCCCCATGCCACAGCCCCTTGCTTTATCTCATCTTTTCTTTAATTCAAAAAGTTTTATAAGTACAAAGTACACATTTTTTTTCATTTTTCTCCCCCCCTTCCCCCCTAACCTAACATTTCTTCTAAACATAAAATCATAAAATCAAACACATTAATAACAATATTTCTATACCTTGAGGTATCGACTTCAAAATATATATTATATATATAATAATAATAATAATAATAATAATAATAATAATCGAAGTATATAGTAATAATAATAAAAAAGAGTAAGAACCAACCCCTTATGCCTCAAAAACCTTAAACTTAATCCCAAAATCCTCAAAATATTAATAACATAATATTACACTATATCAAATTTATAACTCCAAAATATATGAGATATATATATATAAAATAATCTAAAAAGAAAATACCATCAAAAGACAATATTATAATAATAGTAAAAGAAGAGGAAAAAAAATGTTTACAATCTTGTTCATCTTTCCAACCATCCTATAAGTTTCAACACCATCTGTCCTTTGGCAATTTCAAATCTATCGATTCAGCTCTCATCTGATCCCAATCCTCCGTCTCCTTTTCCACGTCGCAAACATCTATCTGGCTCTGCCAATCACTTTGAATCTTTGGAATTATTTCCTCTTGACCACGTATGTCTGGATTTTTCTTCTCCTCCTCCATTATTTCCATGCTTCTTTCTACTGGAATTTTAGAAATATCAGCCTTTAAAACATTGATGTAGAATTCTGTAGCTTTCTTTATTGTGTTAAGTCCATATCTTTTTCCCAAAAATTTCACAATTACTCCTGTTGGTGCATTCCATTTGTATTGTAAATTTCGTGTTTTTAGTTCCTCGACCAAGAAGGAATATTCTCTTCTAGCTTTAAGCATCTTGGAAGGAATTTCTTTCCATATCCTTATTTCTTGACCATTTACCTGAAGATTATTCTTAAAAGTCGCCTGTGTAATTCTGTTCCGCAGAGCTCTAGTAGTGAAATATATTACAATGTCCCTTGGCAAGTGGTTGTTTTGCATACCAAGAATTAGCTCTATATATCTTATCAATTTGCGTAGCCAATTCATCTTTAGACAATCCAGACACCTGCTCCAGTGCCTGTCATTCTTCCTTTCAAATTTTCAAATTTTTCCTCCTTCAAGCCCCTCACTCTTATGGCAAATTTCATCTCTCTAAATTGGGACATCATCACCTCTGTTTCCAAATTTAGTATATCATTTTGAACTTTGGTTATATATTCCTCTGAAGTTGTCAAGTCTTGCTTATTTTTTTCCAAATCCTTCTCCAAAATCTCCATATTTACTGCTAATCCTTTACAAACTTTCACCACATCCGCTCTCAGTTGTAAATTCATCTTCTCCATAGCAGCCTGCATTTTTTATCTATTTCAGCAATTTTTGAATTAAATTCCAAAATCAGCTCATTTTTCATTACTTTCAAAGTATTAAGAAAACTCTCAGGTGTTAAAGACTTTGATGATGTTAAATCAGGCATAGATTGCTTCTTTAAAATATGATCAAAGGAGTACTCAGTTCTTTTATTCACTACAGTCTTTTCAAGTTTAGAAGCCATTTCAATGTTTTCAAAAAAGAAAGACAAAGAAGAGAGGAAAAAAAGCCCAGATCTTTACTTAAAAAAATTCTTTCCAAGTCCAAAGCCAGTTAAATTTTATCTTTTATAAAGCTATAAATTAATTCAGAAGAAAAAAGGAGAAAAAATCATTCTTCAGATCAAAGGTTTCCAGAGGAAAGGGCTGGTAACAAAGCGAAAATAACTTTCTCTTCCACACCCAACATCTCCAATCGCCATATTGTTGCTTCTTCCTTGTTAGGCTACTGTGTTGCTTCCAAAGTAAAATCCAGCAGTGGAGTTAAAGATCAAACTAATGCCCTTCTGGACTCCTGCCTTTCTCTGGCTGCTCTCTATAAATTTAAAATAATTGTACTTTCCTTTGCGGCAGCAGCGGTGGTCGCGGCATCTTGCTCCGCTTTAAGCGGAGGCTTCCAACTTCCCGGAGCAGCAGACAGGCTACCTGGGGAGCCCTCACCCTACGCGCCCTAAGTTAGCTTTTAGGGCACTAGGGGGGCTCTACCCCACCTATCTCGCTCTCATCTCTCCCCTTCGCCCGGGGAGAGATTTTCAAGCCGCCAGACAGCTGTTCTGGCGGCTTTCACAGGAGGTTAGAAGGACGCCCTGCGAGGAGCGCCAGCGACGCCGTCGGAGCCAAAACCGGAAGTCGCTTTATCTCATCTTTTCTTTGCGAGTGGTGCCTTTGTCACCAAGCAGAGCGAACGCTGAGCACGGAGCAAGCCTCCCAAGTCCCGAACTAAGCTCGGACTACGTTTCCCAGCATGCAAAGTGACGTGCCTGTGCTTTTTGCTCCTGTGGGCGTTACGGGGGGGGGGGGAGGGAATGTTAGCAACAGAACCCAGATTGGAGGAAAAGCGGTGGACTTAAAACCCGGGTTTGGTCCTGCTGTTTAGGAATGACACCTCCGTGGGTGCGTGAGGAGGGGCAGAAAGGCAGCAGGGGGCTCTGGGGAGAACCGTGGGAAGAGCAACGGGGAAGAGTTTTAGTTTCGGGGCTAGCTGCATTGCGTTGAAAAGGGAATCTCTAATGTCTATGGAGATTTTCAGTCATCCAGGTTATGGTTGTCCCAAAAGTGCTTTTCCAAAAGGCAACAGGACTTTCTTGGATTTTCTTTGAAAACGTTTTAAAAACGTTTCACTTTCATCCAAGAAGCTTCTTCAGTTGAAAAGAGGAGGGAGGGAGGGAAGGAGTGAAGGAAGGAAGGAAGGAAGGAAGGAAGGAAGGAACTTTGGGAATTGCTGGGGGTTTTGATCCTTTGGATCTGTCTGCAGCCAGATATCTTCCAATTCATTTGGAAGATTTTCTGCTTGTTCAAAAGTGGCACTTGCTAGAGATCAGGAGGTCTACTGCCAGGAAATAGTGGAGGATTTTGCTTCATTCTGATGTTTCTCTGATTAGCTCTCACTCTGATAGCTTTATGCTACATCTGAGCCCAATCCATCAACGTTTGTCAGAAACAAGGCAAGGCTTGATTTTAAATCTATACTGGGAGGGGGCTCACAGGGTGAGGGCAACCTGTCTAGAACTGGGCTGCTAAGGGACATGGGTGTTTTGTAACAGTGAGGAGCATAATGAAATGCCCACAATTTGGCTTGCAAATTGAATTTTGCAGAGGCACCTCTGCTGACATCCAGTGACTGAGATCAAATATCCTGCAAGGCCAAATCACAGCTGGCCTGATTAAAATGAGATCGCACTGATGCTGTTACCTAGTTGGATAATTAAACGTCTGCAAGAAAACAAACTTTAGAGAGCACCAAGGACCGCTCAGAGAAGAGAGAAAGATGCATCTGAATCACTCTATTTATTTTAAACACCATTTAAAACAATGATTTAAAACTTATTTTTTGGATATTTGTTTCATTAACTGCAGTGGACTTTCCAAATTGAAACACCGGTTTCAGTATATTACAATATTACTGAATAAGCAAAACACACATCAAAACTGCTTTGTGACACACTTCATATATGAACTGCATGCCCAAGAAAGATCAATGTTTGTAATGTTATCTGTCAGAGGGGGAGAGAGAGACAGAGATACAGAGAGATACAGAGAGAGGGGGAGAGAGGGAGATAGAAATAGAGATAGAGATACAGAGAGGAGAGAGAGGGGGGGAGAGACACAGAGAGGGAGAGAGGGAGAAGGGGAGAGAGATACAGAGAGGGAGGATATAGAGAGGGAAAGGGGGAGAGTGCCATAGAGAGATGCAGAGAGAGGGGGGGGAGAGAGGAGGAGAGAGATACAGAGACAGAGGGAGAGAGAGAGAGAGAGAAAGGTTTTGTGGTTCCCAGTTCTCTGCCCTAATGACCAGCTGGGTAGGCGTGGCTAGGGGGTCATGTGACGGGGTGGGAGTGAGTGATGTCGAGTTGGCCACGCCCACCCAGGTTTTGTGGCTCCCGGTGTTTTTTTTCTGTGGGAAACGGGTCCAACTGGCTCTTTGAGTGTTTAAGTTTGCCGACCCCTGTTCTAGGACATTATTTGAATGGGATCAAGATTGTTAAAAGCAAAGGGAAGGAATATCAAGTTGGTTTATTTGTTCAAGGTTAAAATAGATATGCGGTTATCTCCAGAAACCTCACAGCGAACTTTTGCTGACCAGGACTGAGATGACAAGAGATGGGAGCAGGAAGAAGAGCTCATGTGCTGTATTTTAAAAGAAGGTAATAAGTTACTAAAATTGCTGATACTTGTGATGAAGCAGTAGTCATTTCTTTGTATAGTTCTTTTTTTATTATATTCTTAATTTTGTATCTTTTCTATTTTTATTTTCTCCCATTTTCTGCACTTTCTATTTTTTTATTCTTTTATTTTTTAGTTGTATTAGTTTTTAATCTCTGTAATTGCAATCATTAATAAAAATATTATACAATAATTGTACAATTTGTACAAGGCATAACATTTCTTGACAACCAGGAGAATTGGTTGTAAACACCCTTGTCTAAATTATTCAATTCTTTGGGGGAGGATGTTTTAATTTTAAAGAATAGATCAGATCCAGGAACATATGGACCTGTTATGATGGAACCTATTTCTGTTTAGGATAATTGATCTCCTTGCTTTCAATGGCAAGTTAATACTGATCTACCAAAGTGACCAGAAGGAATGGGAACAATCAGAACAGTAGGAGTTAATCAGAGAGGCTCTTCCCAAGCAAACCTGCAACACTTTATTTAATCTCACAAGAGTTGTGTATAAATGTGTATGAGAAGGAATAATCAAAAGGAAATAGGGGAAATAATTCCTTCAATTTGGAGATAGTCTTTCATCAAGTATTAAAAACGTGCCACCTACAACAGTTGCCAGTACTTTGGTGACACCCCTGAAGGTGGTGATCAGCTCAATAAAAATGGGTGGTAAAAATACCGAAGTCTCATGAAATTACCATCCATTTGCAAGATTCTAATCTTCTCTCATGAGACTTTGCAGTATTTCCATCAAGAATGCTGAAATGTCTCAAAATTTTGGGATTAGTATTAGCAATTTTGACAATTTTGACAATTTTTCCTTCCTTCCTTCCTCCCTCCCTCCCTTTGAAATAAGCTGTTTTAGTGCCTGCTATACTAAAAGGGGCTTAATTTTTGTGTTACCGGACAACCACTGCAACTTGTGCTGGAGGCCAGTTTCCCACCTTCCCGCTCTGATAGGAATTCATTTGTAGTTTCTATCCCTTTGGCCAAGTGATCTTCCATCTCCCTATCCAAGTCTCCCGTCCTCACCTCTTTCTCAAAAATAGCCTGATGCTTCTTGGCCAGTTTTTCAGCCTCAGCAGAGAAGTTGTTGCGGTGGGCCTCAAGCTCTTTGTCGAGGCGCAGCTGGTGCTCATCCAGTTCAGCCCGCAGTTTGTTCTCCAAAGCCAGCAACTGTTTCTGATGTTGACGCCGCATTCGTTTGTAGCCGCTCATCTGATCCCGCAGTGCTGAGTCTTGCTCATGCTCCTGGATTTGGCGAGTCACCTGAAAGGAAGGAACGGAAGAGAGGAGGAAGAGAGAAACAGGAAAATCTAATTTAATCCAAAATTGTGATATGTAGACAATACCATTCATGGGTTTATTACGGAACTAATCCTGCCAATGGGGTAAGAGGAACAATACACTGGTGGGGTTTTGACTGATCTCCCTACTGTCAATCAAACCATCCCCCTTCAGCGAGTAACATCTCACCAGGATCTTTGCCCTGACTTGATCAGATGGGAAGAAAGGGCCTCAAGGGAAGTGACATCAGCCCAGGGTACTCAGGGCTTCTTAGCGAATAAGCCCCAGGTCAGTGACTCTGGGATTCCACCTATTCATGTGACTGACTTATCTCAAGATAATTTCTGGAATCAGGAGGAGACACAGCTCTTTGACTCATTTTGTGTGCTCCCACATTCAGAAAGGGCACAAATTATTAAGCATCTGGCTGCAGTTAAAGCCAAGCTCTGGAGTCTCTCACTATCTGACAAGGATAGTGGATTTCAGGGAGCCCATATTGATTTACCAGTGGAGGCTCCCCTGGCCCTTTGTCCAGGTTGTCTAACTCGTCAACTTGAAGATCTTGGGCTCCCTCAGACCTCGTCTGCTGATGCCACTGAATGCCTGCCAGCCAAGCATCTAACTAATGCTACAAGTATGAACTGGAGTGCGTTTAGAGTCCTACAGCCCCATGAACAAGGTTTGCTTCCCCCCCTTCCCTATCTTTATCTCCCATGAGGGCGACACTGCCTTTCAACAATGGGTGTATTTTTGGGGATCGGAAGGGCTCCCTTGAAAAAATTAATCAGATAGAATGACTATCAAATCTGGCAACCCCACTCTGTACTCTTAAATGTCTTTCGTGGAACATAGCAGGTTGGGGGAGAAGGTGCGGTACTACAGAATTTACCAACTATATTCAAGGATTTGATGTGGTTCTGCTTCAGGAGACTTGGACATGTGATAAGATATCTCTTACAGGGTTTACGGCCTTTTCCCTGGCCGCCATCAAACAATCAGCGACGGGAAGACCCAAGGGTGGCTTGCAGCGGAGGGTTCTGGTTATTTTCGCTATCGGTGCGCATCACGAGCATGCGCAGAAGTGAACTTGGGTTCCATCGGGCGATTTCACTTCCGTGCATGCTTAGGACGACATTACAAGCCGAAACACAGCTGAGGAGCTTCTCAGCTGTGCTTTGGAGGAGGAATAAAGGTCCGTATTGAAACAAGGGCAGGTGGGAGGGCTTTTTCCCGACAGCTCAGGACACGGAGAAGCGCCAGAAAATGATGTCATCGCCGGGCTCCTACCGGAGCTGCGCTCCACACAGCACCGGTAGGAACCCACCACTGGTGGCTTGGCTTGTTTGGTCTCTACCTCTTTAAAGGTGGAGATAGTGGAGCTGTCCCCCTGTGGCTCCTTAGCTATGGCGCTCTTAATTAAAAGAGGATGCTGCAAATTGCTAGTGTTTAATGTCTATCTTCCTCCGATGGCGAGGCAAGTTGACATTAAGGCTCAATGGGATGAACTGGAGAACTACTGTATATTACATGTACTGAAATTAAATTTCCAGGACTATACACCCTTTTAGGGGGCAACTTTAATGCCCGACTGGGAGTCCAAGTTCCTCCATCGATTGAGGCACTTTACTCTCAAGAAATCCTTCAGGCAATAGGTCATCAGATTTCAGCTAGACACTCTAAGGATGAAGTAACAAATTTTGCTGGTATTCAGCTGGCACTTTTAGCATCCCAACATGACAAGGTAATCCTTAATGGAAGTACCCCAGGCGATCTAGTTGGTGAGTTTACTTTTAGTTCCTCACGTGGGAGTAGCATTATTGATTTTGTGCTGGTTTCTAAGGTATTAAGAAAGGCAGTCCATGCTTTCTATGTGGACTGCCGCACGGAGAGCGATCATTACCCCCTGGTTACAATTATTGGGCTTTCCTCAAACATACACTTATCTAAAGGCCCCCAGATATTGGATCTCCATACGGCATTTTATACAAAGAGGATCAAATGGTCTTCTAATACCGAAAGAAAGTTCCACTCTTTTTTATCATCTCCGGAATGTCTCAGCCTCTATAATCAGGTTCTAACAAGTAGTGGCTCAGAGACAATCCTGGCCTTTGAATCACTAATTAATAGTGTTCAAAGGGAGCTTGGAGCTGATTGCAGGCCAAGGGGTCCATATCACTTAAGTAGCAATTCCTGGTTTGATAAAGAATGTCTGATGCTTAGGAACCAGATTAACCGGGCTTACTTGCTTTACCGTAACCGAGGGGACAAACGCCCACCAGAGGACTATTATCGCCTGAAGCGGGAGTATAAAGGGCTAATTGTTAAGAAAAAGAGGGCTAAAATGAGAGAGAAGTAGGACTTACTTCTTCTCTCTATCCAGCAGAAGAACACCCGACTATTTTGGCAAATTGTTGCCAGCTCTCTCCCTAGTCACCAAGAACTCCCTCTCTGTTGTATCTCTAACAGATTGGGAAAATCATTATTTGTCAATTTTTCAGACTTCTATAATTTCGACCGAGCTTGGACCACAACTGCCTCTTGCAATTCCTATATGGCAACCTGTGACTCATGCTGAAATCGCTCAGCTTATCTCAGAACTTAAGTCTGGCAAAGCCCCTGGCCCCGATGCTATACCCCCTATTTTGCTAAAATCTAATCCCGAGTGGTGGATTCCTCTTCTGACAACACTTTTCACCCATATTAATTTCTCTGGTAGGATTCCTATTTCTTGGAGTCTAGCAATTATTATTCCAGTTTTTAAACGAGGAAACAGGAACAACCCTGCCGATTATCACCCTATAAGCCTGCTTTCCATTATTGGGAAACTGTATGCTAAATACCTTCAATGAAGACTCCTCATTTGGACTGAGGAGTCTAACATTATTGGTGCAGAGCAGATTGGGTTTAAAGCGGGCTGTGCCACTTTGGACCACTGCTTTGTCTTAGCACACCTGGTTGACAAATACGCTATTACACCAGGTGGCAAACTCTTCACTGCTTTTATCGATTTAAAGGCAACGTTTGACTCAGTCCCTAGAGAGCTGCTGTGGTCAAAACTGCACAAAAATAGACAGACGTCTTTTGTTCTTAATTAGATCTTTGTATAATCAGACCTCTAGCCAGGTTAGGTGCGGCTTGCAGGGAGAACTTTCAAATCCTATCCCGATTGCGAGCGGAGTTAGGCAGGGCTGTGTCCTGGCCCCTCTTTTGTTTAATTTATTCTTATCCGACCTGGCCTCTTACATTGCATGCATTGAGTCCCACGCCCCAAAGTTGTCAAATACGAAGATTCCGCTTCTTCTTTATGCTGACGATGCGGTCCTTCTATCACAATCAAGGCTCGGTCTAAAAAGATTACTTTCTGCATTTGGGGTCTACTGTGTTGAGAACCATTTGTCTATTAATTATGACAAATCCAAGGTATTGGTGTTCTCCAGAGCCCGGAAACTATTCAATTGGGCTATCAATGGTAATGTTGTTAGGCAGGTTTTCCATTTTAAGTATCTAGGTATTCAATTCCAGAACACTGGTGCTTGGACTAAACATCGAACCCAGGTGCTGAATTCGGCCTCCTGTAGCCACCAGCAGATTATAAGATTCTTTTTTACCCAAGGGGGCCAGTTTATTCCTTCTGCTCTGCGTATATATAAAGCCAAAACCTTGGCCCAAACTCTTTATGGAATTCCCATATGGATTCGAGGCTTCAAGGATTGTATTGAAAGAACCCAGGCTGTTTTTCTTAGGAAACTTCTGGGTCTTCCTCGTGTTGGATTTGCTTCAATGTACCTGGAACTGGGCATTCGTTCAGTCAAATGCATGGCGTGGATTAACACCTTTAAATGGTGGTTTCGGGTGCTCTTTTCGGCAGTCCCTGGTAGCTACCTTTCCCTGGTGTTTGCTGACTCTCATATTTCTCGTTGGGAGAGGGAGCTGATGAAGAAATTCCACTTGCTAGGTTTTACGGGGGATGCTCTGGGAGATTATGGTCTCAAGGACGCCCAGTTTAGGGTAGTCCAACAGCTTGTGGACATAGATTTACAATATTTAAGATCCAGAGCCAATAAAACCTGCTCCCCTTTGATCTTCAGCCATTCTAATAATTATGGATTGAGGATGGCTTCATATTTCTATACTCTAACCATCCCCAAGTATAGAAGAGTCTTTTCCCTAGCCCGTTTTAAAGTTTTGCCCTCAGCACTACTCGACGGGCGATTCAAGAGGCTCCTGATTAGTGAGCGACTATGCCCCTGTGATAGGGCTGAGGTTGAAACTGTGGAGCATGTCTTATCATACTGCCCTATGTATAACACAGCCAGAATTAAATTATTGTCTCTTCTTGGAACTGATCCATCTGGTTCTAAGGCTAGTAATTTGGCCTTATATTGTCTAGGGGATGACTCCTCCTATATTACTTCTCAGGTTTCAAAATTTTTCTTAAGAGCTGTAACTATTAGAGGAGAACGTTGTAATTCTCTTTAGCCAAGGCTTCTGGTGTTAATTGTTTGTGATTGTATTGTTTTCTTTTTGTTTTTTTGTTGCACCTGTATTTTGGTCTGTGACTGTAAAATAAAATTATTATTATTACACTGAAGTGTTGTACACATTCAAATCTGAAGCAGGCAAGGATCTTCTGATCCGGTATGAGCATCTTCTCACTCCCTCTTGGCTGATCCTTCAAGAATCTTACCTTTTCCTGGATTTGCATTGTGCCTGAAGGGGCTCAGGAAAAATTACCTTCCAGTCAAGGAGAGGTTAGGGTGATGGGAGACAGGGCAGCAGTGGGCAGTTTCCCACTACCACTTGCATTGTGCCAGCCCAAGAAAAGGCACAGCTTGTTGAAGGAGCCTCCAAAAAGTAGGAAAAGAGCGCTCACACTGGATCCTATGTATGTACCCTTGTGCACTTCGGATCAAACTATAGCACACCTTTAGTGCACAGAACTTCCCTTGATGGTAAAGAAACTTAACAGGTTTTCATTCAAGATGACTCAGCTTAGATCAACAAATGAAGGAGTAAAACATGACATATATTCAGAAGAGGAACACTCTTCTTACATGCGTAACACGATTCTTATTTTGGCATAATGATTATTGAAATTGGGAATTCTGGTTTTGCACTTTTGATATAGAAACCATGTGAAAACTGAATTCAGCTCTGAAAGGATTCAACACAGATAAAAAACAGGAAAAACATTGAATCTCCCAAACGTGCCCTCGTTAAGTCCCATCGTTGTCCACATGGTATGGTTCTACTCATTTTACATCCTTGCCCTTCCTTCTGCAATCCTTACCGCTATCATCATCCAAATATTAAATATCATATCTAGCTTCTGAAAGTTTGCCACCCCCGCACCAGTTGTGTTCTAAATTAAATAACTGAAACAATCAAATTATTAATTATTCAGAATTTCTTTAATTGCATGGGATTTAATGAAGCAGCTGTCTTAAGAAACAGAAGCATTCACATTTTAAATAAATATTGCTAACCTCTCTTAGAAAATTGTTGAAAAAAATGTTTTCAATACAAAAGGTGCAGATTTCTGGCACTTATCCACCGTTCTGGTCTTACCAAAGGAAACTTTATACTACTGTATTTTTCGGAGTATAAGACGCACTCCCCCCCAAAAGAGGCTGAAAATTTGGGTGCGTCTTATAGTCCGAATGTAGCTTTTTCGAAGCTTTTTTTCAGCCCTAATGAGGCGCTAGCGAGTGAAGCATCTTCCCCGCTTTCCCTGCTTTTCTCATTGCTGCTCCCTCCAACAATCAGCTGTGCTTTAGAAGTTGTTTTTCAGCCCTAACGAGGCGCTAGCGAGTGAAGCGATCTTCCCCGCTTTGCCTGCTTTTCTCATTGCTTCTCTCTCCCACGATCAGCTGTGCTTTAGAAGCTGTTTTTTATCCCCAACCAGGGGATAAAAAGTGTGTGCGCGCGCTCAAAACCAGAGAACTAATGCACTGAAGCTGACCAGACTAAGGACGCTAGCCAGATGAATACCTGGTAGGCAGAATTTTTCCCACCTATTTTCCTCCACAAAAACTAAGGTGTGTCTTATACTCTGAGAAATACGGTATTTTGCTTGATCAGCTCCTAAATGTTAAAAATAATAACACCTTCCAAAGCCATCTTGTTCACCATATATATATATATATATAAAACAGGCAAAACAACTGCATTTCAGGTAGTTCAAATTTCTTCCTCTCCTAATTTTGTCTGCTTCTTGCTTAACAACTGCACTGCAGCAAATTCCTACAGAGGGCTCCAGATGCCACAAACATTGAAACTTCACTGACTAATTAAGAGAAAGGAAGAAGAAGGTTTAGTAGGCAATTTATGAAGCCACCAGCAAAGGAAGGAGGCTGGCAAAACCAAAAGGACTGAATCCAACTGAGATCAAGTTTGGCGTAGGGATGAAGGTGCTGGACCAGAAACCAGGAAACTGTTGAGTTCTAGTCCTCCTTTAGGCATGAAAAGCAGCTAGTGACTTTGGCTGCGCTCTTAATCAGTCAATCCATCTCACAAGGTGGTTGTTGAGGGAAAAATAGAAGGCGAGACCATTCTATGCACTGCTTTGAGTTGTACAAAATATGAAGGCAGGATTATCAATGTAATAATGCAATAAAATATAAGCAAGTTTCTCCCCTCACCAGAGAAGCCGTACGAATGGTGGCAAAGTGATCTCGGTTACGGCAGTAGGCACGACGTCGGGCAGCTGACGATGAGCTCTGGGGCTCCATTTCCGGCTGGTAGGGATCATCATACAGATTGTCATGGCCCTGAAAAGCATTAAAATGCACATAAGAAGCTATGCCTTAGCTTCTAACATTGCCTCTGCAAGTTTTCCTTTAAAAGGCACAAACAGAATGTAGAGTCGGCAGATCAAACAGCACTTCTATGAGTAATTTAGGATTAGCCAGTTTTAGGAAGTGGAAGTGTGAAAATATAGTGGAGCAGGACCACAAGCTGTTATAGAGTGTACTATAGAAGGAATTCCAAGATTTCAGAAATTAAAAGTAATATAGTCCCTAAGGCAATCTCCCAAACTTGACACCATCCAGATGTGTTGTGGCAGTAATTCCTAGAATTCTAAGCAACTGGAGGATGTATCAGATGAACATCTGTGCCATGTTGAGGAAACCTATGTTGAGGCTTCAACTTCAGTTATGTTTCCAGTCTTAAGCACAAAGCAAGATCACATGGACAGACCAGATTAAACATGAACAGTTTAGGCATTTGTCTGTAGTCATCTCAGTCATCCAGGTCATGTTTGTCCCAAAGGTGTTTTTTCAGGAAAGTCCAGTTGCCTACTGAAAAAGTACCTTTGGGACAAGACTAGGCATTTGTAATCTAGTTGGGTTTCCTCCAACTGCTGTTTCCAAAGTATGTAGAACCTTAGCTGCAATCCCAAGAAATGTAGACAGCTAGGGAAGACTAGTTTAGAAAAGAACTGATTTTTCCCCCAAAAGCAAGGGGGGGGATGGGAAAGTGTACCCACCCACGTCTAAGTTACTCAACATAAGGAAGCAAGTAGGATGTAATGATCCACTGGAATCCAATTCCGTGATCATCAGCATGCTTCTCTCTCTTCTTTCCCATCCCCCCCCCTTCCATTTTCTCTACCAAGAAAATGGATTCCCATATCCTTATGGCCGATTTGCAGGAAGCCTTACATTTTCTATCACTTACATTTTCTATCACATGCTAGAAAATATTCCACAAAGATTCCCAACCTTCGCTTTATTCTGAAATTGACATTTGACTGCTCTTGCAGAAGCACACTGAGTTCTATACCGGCAGACGGTGGATGACGGAGCTATTGGAGGTGACTGTGTGCTCGCCTTCCTGCATCATGGCAATCTCAGCCCCGTCATCATCATCTGAAGCATCGGCCAGGCTGTTCACGCTGCTGCTCTGACTGCTGGCACTAATGGACATACTGGGTACTGAGTGGCTGCTCTCCATGCTATTGATGGTTCCTGTCCGGTGAAGAAACTGCTCTACTTCCTGAAACAGCAAAGAAGGATTAAAGGAGAAAGAGAGAAAGAGAGAGAAAGAGAGAGACAGACTGACTGACTATGTGTGTGTATAGGACGGGTGTCGGCAACCTGCAGCTCTTTGGGCCCTCTGCTGCGGCTCCCTGTCCCATCACTGGCTGGCCCTGCCGAACCTCGCACGCCTACCCCAGGGGTCAGGCTTGGCCGCTCGCTTGAGGATCTCCCCGCTTGTGCGCATGCTCCCAGCCCCGCCACAGCCGGCCAGGGGGTCACGAGAGGAGAAGGAGGGGGAGGAGGAGGAGGAGGGAAACCTCCGCCACAGCTCATGCTTGTTCCTCAGCCAGCCCGAATTTCCGAAAAGTTGCCAAGAAAGAAAGAAAAGGATTAGCGAAGAGCCCCAAGGAGAGCTCGCTGGGCTTTCCAACAGAGTGAGAAGACAGAGAGAGAGAGAGAGAGAGAGAGAGACAGACAGACAGACAGACAGACAGAGATAGAGAGGGGGAGAGACATAGAGAGATACAGAGAGGGGGGAGATAGAGGGGGGGAGATAGTGGGAGACAGAGATACAGACGGGGGAGAGGGGAAGATACACAGAAAGAGGGAAGAGAGAGGGGAGAGAGACATAGAGATACAGAGAGGGGGAGAGAGAGACATAGACACACACACACACACACACACAGATACAGAGAGAGGGGGTGAGGGGGGAAGAGAGGGAGATAGATAGAGGGGGGAGAGGGGGGAAGAGAGGAAGAGATACACAGAGGGGGGAGATAGAGAGGGGGGAGATGGGGGGAGAGAGACAGAGATAGAGAGAGGGGGAGAGAGGGGAAGATACAGAGAGGGGGAGAGAGAGAAGGAGGGAGAGGGGGAGAGAGGGAGGGAGGGAGAGGGAGAGAGAGAGAGAGAGGTTTTGTGGTTCCCTGTGTGGTGTTTTTTAACAACTGGTTCTCTGCCCTAATGACCTGCTGGGTAGGCGTGACTAGGGGTCATGTGACTGGGTGGGAGTGAGTGATGAGTTGGCCACGCCCACCCAGGTTTTGTGGCTCCCGGTGGTTTTTTTTTCTGTGGGAAACTGGTCCAAATGGCTCTTTGAGTGTTTAAGGTTGCAGACCCCTGGTATAGGAAATGGTCTTGGAGTAAGGAAGCTTCCTGCACTGTTCCTCTCATGATGGTGAGAGAATTATGTGAGCTGAAGTCCAAGAAAGCCAGGGAGAACTGCATCAGAGAAAGTGGGAAAACAACAACAAACCTCTTCCTCTTCTGGTGCCTCTGCATTTGGACCATTCTGAGCCTCTTGGAAGAGGATTTTCTTCATCTTGCGGTACTGCAGATTGTCAAGCTCCCTCACTGCATCCTTGGTCCTCTGAATCAGGTCCATGATAACCGTCTGGGGTCGCTCCCTCAAGAGAAAGCGATGCTGTGGAGTCACAGGAAGAACTAGCATGAAACCAAGGAAGTAAGTCTTCAAAAGGTCTCCAAAGTTATCCACCGATCTCTTAGAATTTGTGATCTGAGCAATCCTTTTCCACTATTAAGTACACTCACAGTGTTGGATAACAACCACTGAGATTTCTTAGGACCTAATAACTATATTATTTTAACAACAATGCATAATTACTCTCAATTTAACTTGAGTAAACCTAGATTTAACATGTAATGGTTACTCAAGTCCATTTAGGAACAGAAAGTGAGAGAAACTCAAATACTTTGGAAGACAGAATAACTCATTGCTTAACAACAACTTAATAAGGAAAAAAAATCAACCAAAATCAATGCTAGGTGTACACTTTCAACACACAGTTCTACAATTCTGTGAATCCAATGTGAAGATTTGGTATTTATCATGGGTCTGTGGGGAATAAATGATGAAGAGTGTTATTTATTAGGGTGTTTCCCTAGAAACATCTGTACCAACATTTTTCATGTATTACCAGTTCCTGATGCTAGCTTTTCCCTTAACACATTCTTCTAATTTAAATATCTAGTGTTCTTATCTTTACTTTAACTTCTTTTTGTCCCAGATGGGATAAAATAAATACAACTTCCACAGCTACAGGCATAGTGCGCTGGGGATGGGGGGAAAAAGGACTCTTTCAGGAGTGAAAACAGGTGGGAGATACCTTAAGCAGCACATCAGAGGTTGGACGGTCCTGGGGGATCTTCTGCAGGCATGAATCCACAAAATTTCGGAAATATTCAGACCTGAAGAAAACAGGGAAGAAACTCGGATTCATTTGAATCTATAAACCTCTCTTTTTTGCAAGCTTAAAGCCATTTCTGGAGTTTTCCTTACCAGTGACTAGATTGCAGCAGCGGTGAATCATTCTGGGCGATGTGGTATAAGGCACTCATAGCATTCATGTTAAAGAGGGGTGGTTTGCGCTCCGCTAAAGATACAAGGACAGTAATGTTAGCAGCGGTATTCGTGGTTTTGCAGAAAGCCCACTTCCACATCATTCCCCCAATTAAGTCCAACCTTATAAGGCAAGTAGCTCATTCCATACCAAGTTCAATGCAAGTGATGCCAAGTGACCAGACATCCACCTTGCCATCATACTGCCCCTCATCCATGGCTAGAATCACCTCGGGAGCCATCCTAGAAAGAGAGCGCAAGATAAAGCAATCATGCATTGTGACTTAGCAATGGCTCACATTGTTACATAGAGCCTGGAAGATTGTTGCATCGAAGATCTGACCCTAGACATAGACCACAAAATACTGCCAAATTGTCAATGTTGCTATTAATCAAAGGGGGGAAATTATTAAACACATGAATGTGTATTATTAATATATATTTAATATATTTCAGTGTCAAACTCGATTTCATTGAGGGCCGCATCACGGTTGTGTTTGACCTCAGGGGGCCGGGGGTGGTGGCGGCGTGGCCAGGGTGTGTGGCCAGGTCGATGTCACTCGAGGCTCAGTTTTCGGCCGTAACGGCCTCCTGCAGCCCTCTGCCAGTGAAAACGGAGCCCGGGGAGGATGCGTGCGGCCCTCCACTGTTTCCAGGGCAGCTCCGCAGGCCAGATCTAAGCACCCAATGGGCTGACTCCGGCCCATGGGCCTTGAGTTTGACAACCCTGATATATTTCATTTTCTTAGACCCATTACTTCTTGAAATGAGGCTCCAAAGCATGCCCCTCAAAGTTCACATATGGTCCCCCCCCAAAACTGGAACACTCCTGAATTACACCCTCCAATCTTTGACCTATAAAAGGAGAAGACTTCATAATTTTTTTTAGAATCAACTGTTGTTAAAACTACACTGGGACTCTTTGCAAAACCCAGGGAACCCACATTTCTAATTATCAAATTTCTTCTTGTTCAAAGAACCAGGGAGTCTCAAATGCATATCTACTCCCTCTCACTGTCTCTCCAGCCACACCTTCACTCTTCCTAAGTGGCTAGGGTATGGGGATATGGTCAATAAAGGCATTCCTGCTCTGTTTCAGATTACACAAAATGTCATTCTGCCAGCTTACCAGTATGGGGTGCCAACAAAGGAGTTGGCAGGAGCAATGATAGAAGCTGAGCCAAAGTCCCCCAGCTTCACTTGTCCTGGTTCAGTCAGAAGGATATTCCCAGCTTTCACGTCCCTGAAAAGACAGGCACAGTAATTAAAAACTGAACAGAGAAACGGAGAACACAGTGGACGAATATGGGCAGCCAAGATGAAAAAGAGTGTGAGTGGCAGGAGAAAACAGGAAGACAAAGATTAGAGCAACATTTATATGGACCAGGACCAGGACAAGGAAGACCAGGAGAAAGAGAGAGGGCTGCATTAACAAACTTCTATATTGGTAATGGCCTGACTCTCAATAGTTTGATAGCAACAAGTGAAAGATTTCTACTCTACTTAAAATTAGGCTGCTGAAATGAGGATTTTTTTTAGTAGAAAAGTGTATAGCAGGGGTGTCAAACTCGCGACGACATGTTGTCGTCACGTGACGTATTGCAACTTCCCCCCCTTCACTAAAACGTGGGTGGGCGTGGCCAGCATGTGACACATCTGGCCCACGGGCCATGAGTTTGACACCCCTGGTGTATAGCATAGTTCTTGAGTTGAAAACATATAGGTAGTCCTTTTTTAGCGGTCATTAAGCAAAGTGGTTACTAAGTGAAACCGTGACTGCATTTAATATCAGACTTCAGCTTTTGTTTGCTTTACCAACTTGTGAAAGTTGTAAATGTGAGGATTGGTAGTAAAGTTCTTTTTTCATCAATGTTGTAACTTTAAACAGTTGCTAAAACAGGCAGTCACACAAACGTGGACTACCTATATTAACTGCAAAATCTGATAAAAAGCAATATGTTTTAACTATATGTCTTTTCCTTAAGTTGCTTGGGATATTAAGGATTTATTATATACAAAGCAGATTTAAGAAATTTGAAGACTGTCCAGTTCTGATAATTGAGCTAGACTGCATAAAGTGCAACATTTGACTGAAGCACGAATTTAACTAAAGTAACTTTGCCATTCTACCTGCAAATCATATAAAGAGAATAAAAAGTAAAATGTAGCAAGAAACAGGGTTGTGTCAGAGAGATGCATGGAGCTGATTGAAAAACAGAGTAACAGATTCTGGTACAGATTTCACAATGCAGCAACAACTAGATCATACTGTCCTACACTAAATGGGTGTTATAAGCAGCAACATCTCTAAGAGAGTGCAGTAACACAATATCGAGCTCACCTGTGGATCATATTGTGTGAATGCAGGTAGGCAAGTCCCTGCAGAGCACCATGCGTTATGGCTGCAATCTCTACTTCCTGCAGTGGTTTCTTGTGCACTAGGAAAGAAGGGATGGAGGAAAGAACATTATTTAAAAGTCTCAGAAAAGGTCTGTGGGAAGACTGGTCTCTTCAATTGGTCTTGGACTCACCTTCCAGCAAATCTGAGGCTGAGCCTAGGCAGTATTCCATCACCAGCTAGTGAATTAAGAGGAAATGTTAGCGTAGGGCAAATAAATCCTTTGAACTTCAAACATCCCATCCCAATCAGGGCTGTGGGAGCGCAGTATGCCAATTCCATTTTGTATCTGGCATTTCCAATTCACTTAAGAATAGAAGAACACTAAATCAGACCAAAAGTCCACCATTCTTGCACCAATGCCATCCACCTCCAAAAAAAACCCTGAATATAAATAGAATACCACCCCCCAAAAAATTTCTTCATAATTTTCAAGAAAGGAGCCACCTCTCTATTGCATTAAAATTCCCTCCCTTAAATTGCATTAAGGTTTCAGGCAGAGAAGCGAGAAACCCAGTCATCGTTCAGGCCCTTTTCAAGACTGAGCTGCTTGAGGCGGTAGCTGGGCTGGCGGTGGAGTTCCCCAGGCTTATGGTGCTGGGGAACTTCAACCTGCCATCGCTCGGCGAAGCCTCGGATGCAGCTCAGGAGTTCATGGCTTCCATGACAACCATGAACCTGACCCAAGTAGTTCAGGGTCCGACTCACAGGGGGGGTCACACGTCGACCTTGTATTTCTCTCGGGGCAGTGGAGAGATGATCTGAAGTTAAGGGGCATAGCTGTTTTTCCCTTGTCATGGTCAGATCACTTTCTGCTGAGGTTAGACTTCATGGCACCACTCCTACACCGCAGGGAGGCGGAGCCGATTAAGTGGTTCCACCCCAGGCGCCTAATGGACCCGGCAGGGTTCCAGAGGGAGCTTGGGGAAAAAGCTGAATCCCTTGTACACAGTCCGGCCGAGTCCCTAGTAGCTGCCTGGAACAAGGCGGCATTTGGGGCATTCGACCGGATTGCGCCTTTGTGGCCTCTCTGTGGCAGTGGATCCCGGAAGGCTCCTTGGTTTACTGAGGAACTTCGGGAGATGAAACGCCACAAGAGACGTCTAGAGCGACGCTGGAGATCCAGTAAAGCTGAATCCGACTGGACACTTCTAAGATCCTTCATTAGGACTTACTTAGTGGCGATACGGGCAGCAAAATGTTCGCATTTTTCCACACTTATTGCATCTGCCGATTCGTGCCCTGCCGCCCTGTTTAGAGTGACTCGCTCCCTCCTTAATGTGGGGAGAGTGGAGGAGCCCTTACAGGGTAGAGCTGAGGAATTTGTAGAGTTTCTGGCGGATAAAGTCGCTCAGATTCAGACAGACCTGGACTCCGATTGGGCAATGCAGGCCGAGATGACAGGGGCAGGTCTTAGTCCTGTTTTGTGGGACGAATTTGAACCAGTTACTCCTGAGGATGTGGACAAGGCTGTGGGGGCTATGAGCTCCTCCACATGTTTGTTGGACCCGTGTCCCTCCTGGCTGGTCTCGGCCAGCAGGGAGGCGTCACGAGGCTGGCTCCAGGCGTTGGTCAATGCTTCTTTGAGAGAGGGGTTCGTTCCGCAGCCTTTAAAAGTTGCGGTAGTGAGGCCCCTCCTCAAGAAGCCTTCCCTGGACCCGGCAGATTTAAAGAACTTCTGTCCAGTCTCCAACCTTCCCTTTGTGGGTAAGGTTGTGGAGAAAGTGGTGGCACTCCAGCTCCTACGGTTGTTGGAGGAAACGGATTATCTAGACTCTTTTCAATCGGGTTTCAGGCCTGGCTACAGCACGGAAACTGCCTTGGTCACCCTGATGGATGATCTCTGGCGAGCCCGAGATGGAGGTTATTCCTCCATCTTGGTGCTACTTGACCTCTCAGCGGCTTTCGATACCATTGACCATGGTATCCTTCTGCGTCGTCTAGGGGAGTTGGGAGTGGGAGGCACCGTATTGCGGTGGTTCTCCTCCTATCTCTCTGATAGGACGCAGTCGGTGTTAGCAGGAGGACAGAGGTCGACCCCTAGGCCCCTCGTTTGTGGGGTGCCTCAGGGCTCGGTCCTCTCTCCCCTTTTATTTAACATCTACATGAAACCACTGGGTGAGATCATCCGTAGACACGGGGTGAGGTTCCAGCAATATGCTGATGATACCCAGTTGTACATCTCCATCCCGTCTCACTTCAGGGAAGCGGTTGATGTGATGTGCCGATGCCTGGACGATGTGAGGGTCTGGATGGGAGTTAACAGGCTCAAGCTCAACCCTGACAAGACCGAGTGGCTATGGATATTGCCTCCTAAGGACCATGTCGACTGTCCCTCCCTGGTTCTTGGGGGAGAGAAATTAACTCCCTCAGAACAGGTTCGCAATTTGGGTGTTCTCCTAGATCCACAGCTAAAATTGGATCAACATCTTTCTGCTGTGGCTAGGGGGACCTTTGCACAGGTTCGCTTGGTGCACCAATTGCGACCCTACTTGGAGCGGGAGGCTCTGCTCACGGTCACTCATGCCCTTATCACCTCACGGCTTGACTATTGTAATGCGCTCTACATGGGGCTACCCTTGAAGAGTGTCCGGAGACTGCAACTGGTTCAAAATGCAGCTGCGTGAGCTGTGGTGGGTGCACCAAGATACACCCACGTAACACCAATTTTCCGCCAGCTGCATTGGCTACCTATTGGTCTCCGGTTACAATTCAAGGTGTTGGTTATTACCTTTAAAGCCCTATATGGCACTGGGCCAGGATATTTACGGGACCATCTACTACCACATACCTCCCAGCGACTGGTGAGATCCCACAGAGTTGGTCTCCTTCGGGTCCCGTCAGCCAGACAATGTTGGTTGGCGGGACCGCGAGGGAGAGCCTTCTCTGTGGTGGCCCCGACTCTGTGGAACCAACTACCTCCGGAGATCCGGACCATCCCCACTTTGCTGGCCTTCTGCAAAGCCGTTAAGACCTGGCTCTTCCAGCAGGCCTGGGGATAGGGACCATGGAGAATGATTTTAAACGGCCACCCCGTGATATGCTTGATATTTTTTAACTTTTATATGCATTTTAATATTGTCTGTTTCTTATGGTTTTGTTCATTCACATGTTTCTCTTTGCTGTAAGCCGCCCAGAGTCCCTCGGGAGTTGGGCGGCATACAAATTGAACAAAATAAATAAATAAACTTCCCCTCATCCAAAGCCCAGTTCATCTGCATTTTCACTGCATATCTTAAATTCTTTAAAAGGCTTTCTGTAATATATCACCCCAATGGCTTAGAATGATGTGTTTCACTCTCATCTTACCCATGCTGTATGTTCCCGTAAGTAGCAGCCCTTGTATTCAATTGTGTTTGGGTGTCGTAGCTTTTGCAAAAATTTCACCTCCTTGATAATGTCCTGCCATTTCTGGAAAATACAAAAGAGAGCCTGAGCTCCAATATACTTCTACATTTCGAGTAAAGGAGAGAATATTACAAGAAGCCTAGAAAATTTGAAAAGCAGGAGAACTGGTTTACCTAGGCCAGGGAGAGGCTAGAAGTTAATGGTCAACACAACTGTGTTAATAGTTTAAAGAGGACCAACCTCATTAGACTGCTTCCCACTGTAGGACATCTTCTTAATAGCCACCACTTCATTGTTGCGTATGTCTCGGGCCTGGGGAAGATAACGAGAGTAAACCAAAGAAGGATGATGAAAATAACTATCAGCATCCACAGTCAAGTTCAGAAAGGAACTTGGTTCCTATCAGAGGTGGGTTCCTGCCGGTACGCTCTTACCTGTTGGTCGCCACAGAACCAAAGAAGCCGGTGGCGTTCGCGGCGCGGGGCTTCCCCCGCCCGCTTTTCCCCGCCCGCCTAGACGCCGCCATTTGCGTTCTTTTGCCCTCTGCGCATGCGCAAAGTGTTCTGCTTGCGCAGAGGGCAAAAGAACGCAAATGGCGGCGTCCAGGTGGGCGGGGGAAAGCGGGTGGGGGAAGCCCTGCGCCGCGAACACCACCGGCTTCTTCGGCTCTGTGGCGACCAACAGGTAAGAGCGTACCGGTAGGAACCCACCTCTGGTTCCTATGCCTGGAAAAAATACAGTTCAAAAGGAGTAAATTTCACATCGCATGGTGAATCACGCATTCTTAGAGCAGAGACACCCATGAGGCCAGAATACGTGGGACTGGCGAGTACCCGATAATCCATTTAAAGGTACATCATCTCTACTAAATCAGACCAGTTCATCTTCCCATTTCTGACCATGGCCAATCAGATTCTCCCTGAGAAACCTAGCAGCAAGATGTGGAGAAAGTTCCTCCCAGTATTTCTCTTCAACAACTAATATTCAGTGGCAGGGGCCTCCTGATGGGATGGGACCCAGAAGCAAAACTGATTCTACTATAAGCCATACTACAACACTCCTTTGGCACTCACAAAGTAGACAGCTCCAAAACTGCCATGACCAATCTCCCGCAGGTCAACAAAGAGCTTCTCAGGGTCATCCTTGAAGAACAGCTCAGCCACTTCAGGGTCCTTCAAACTGCCAGCCCGGGCATTAGACGGCATGGCGGCCGTGGATGAGGTTGGACTTCACTGTTGCTGTTCTCCTAAAGTGGGAAACAAATATTAGCAAACTGGACCAGCTGGGTATAAATGAGGTAATTTATTCTTATTTATAAGAATGTAATTCAGTGATATCTGATGCCGCCATCTTGCTGAAGCAAAGCAAATCCCGAGATCCTTGCTAGAAGAAAGGGTATAAATATACGAAAATTATACTCCCATTTGAAGAAGTGGGTTCAAGGCCGCATGCAATCCTGACAAAAGCTCAGCCTTTTCAAAAGGAATCTGTAAGCACCTATTCCTATTCACAGAAACAAGATAATCAATGAGAGATGTTTACAGCGGGAAGGCCATCAATGCCAAATGGAGACAGATCTTGCCGTGATACAGAAGGTAGAATAGACTTATCTTGTTCAAACTGGGCTTCTGCTATTTATGTGACAGCATTCAACTAGTAATTGTTAGGATACTGAAGTACCAATATCAGCTTTACCTCTCTACATTCCCCACTTTTCTAGCTCTAGCTCAAAATATGTTTGTGCTTTATTCTTTCTATGAAAATCCAGGAGTTTTTGATAAAACTATACCTACTTTCCATAGACGCAAAAATCATATTTGCTCCTAATTTTTGGCCACTAAAATAATCTCCATTGATTGCTACTTTAATGACAGGAGTACATTTTCTCTCTCTCGTAAAGTGTCTCATGTTTCAGTCTTGTACTTGTATGTCCCACCTTTATATTGCAATGGGCACAGATTTCCATTCAAGTAATAATATTCTCACCTACTCAGTTTACCTGATTTGTTATTTGCATTAATTTCTGTGCTATCTTTATTGAAAGGAGAGATGAACAAAATGATGAGATTCTCTATTTTTAAAAAAGTACAAGCCTTTGGAGGGCTTTCTAAATATTTTCAGTTTTATTTTTAACTGAAAGTTATGTTAACTGAGTCCAGCTCAATACTACCATGTCTTTTTGTCCACTATAACTACTCTGCTGCTCTTAAGCAACTCCTCCTTGTGTAAAATGAAGAAGTTGGCTATAAGGGATTAAAAGGAATTAGAGGAACATAGACCAAGGAATTTCTAGATCCTTGAACAAAATTTTACTGGGTTTGGTATTCGTTAGCTGGGAAGCAGACAATTTAGTCCTTTACAAAGAATGCAGTGAGTATGGAAGTTGGTTATTTATGTATAACCCTCATACAGGTACATCAATCTCTTCATTATTGCACAATGTCACCCAAGTCTTAACTTTTATGAATATCACATGCATGCACGTGAAATATTACCTATTAAGCAGATACCAAGAATGTAATGAGTCAGAGAAAAAAGTGTGTAACTCACGAATGAAGGCAAATATACATGTCCCAGGATAATGTTGCAGGATCCATTCTGGGTCGGTCACCGGGACCAGAGGTTTAGTTTTCTGAGCTTTCGGACTCATGCTGGAGACCATCCTCAGGGAACTTCTCTCTAATGGAATGTCTAACATTCTAACAGAATGTTCCCTGAGGATGGGCTCCAGCACGAGTCCGAAAGCTCAGAAGACTAAACCTCTGGTCACGATGATCGACCCAGATTGGATACTGCAAGTGTGTAACTGTTTCTGGAACATGTGGGAACAGCTGTATCAGATGACATCCCCCCATACAAAAAAAATGCTCATTCTCTGTAAATGTTCGTTTGAAAAGGGTAATTTTTCTGTACTCTTTCCCCATCTTCCAGTCTGCTATATCTACAGCAAATTTCTCCAACATAGTTCCCTCCAGGTGCACTGGACTACAATTTCCATCCAACATCGCCAATAACTTGTTGGGAAATCTAGAAATTTATAGATTAATCCCTTTGGTAGGCACATTCTGGCTAAAAGCTATTTACACAACATTTCTAAAGTGAGCTCTTTAAAGGTTAAAGATATATATTTAAAAACTGATACTTCGAGCCTCTGAAACAATAGCAATAGCACTTAGACTTATATACCTCTTCATAGTGCTTTACAGCCCTCTCTAAGCGGTTTACAGAGTCAGCATATTGCCCCCAACAATCTGGGTCCTCATTTTACCGACCTCGGAAGGATGGAAGGCTGAGTCAACCTTGAGCCTGGTGAGATTCGATCTGCCAAACTGCTGGCAGCCGGTGATCAGCAGAAGTAGCCTGCAGTACTGCACTCTAACTACTGTGCCACCGCAGCTCCAAGATGGAATAAATGTTAAATATAAAATATTTAGTCCAATCACAAAGTAACCATGTGGGTAGAAAATGAGCCTCACTCCAAAAAGCAAGAGGAAATGTGTGTCCTACCAAACAGACTATTCCTTTTGTTCTCAGTCCAATGGTGAAGAACTTAAGATTCCCAAAATGTCCAACAGAAGAAGCCTGGCAGAGATTCATGAGCAAGAAAACTTGCTTGCCAGCAGCTGATATTAATAACAAGGATTGCAGTTACAGCATTGAATGTCACAGAATCGGTATCTTTCATGTCTGGCTCATTCAAAATATCTTCGTGAGTATCTTTGACTGCATTCCCCCCCCCCCATTAAGGAAGGTCCAATCACAATTCAGAATCCAATATCTTAATCCATGAATAAATTCTGGAAAATATCAGCTCCTCTCTAGTTAATTACACTTCAGAAATCCAGCATTTTCCTTATTTGCTCCTCAGAAAAATCCATAGAAGTTAATCTGCAGCACAAGTTATCAGGATCCAAAGTTTCCCAGAAACCAGCTTGTTGCACCCTTCACCGTACAGGGCAGCATCAGAACAGGAATACCCAATAAACTTTACAGGTAACAAAGGTCTCTTTTCATTACCAGAATAAACTGTCTACAGCAGGGGTGTCAAACTCAAGGCCTGGGGGCCGGATGCGGCCCGCAGGGTGCTTAGATCTGGCCCGCGGGGCCACCTTGGAAACAGCAAAGGACTGGCCCGTGTTGCTTCTGCCAGCAAAAACGGAGCTCGGGAAGGCAGAGTACTCGGGCCATCACAGGTGCCCCCGACATGTGTGACGTCGAGCTGGCCGCGCCCACCCTGGCCACGCCCACCCCGGTCCCCCGAGGTCAAACACAACACTGATGCGGCCCTCAATGAAATCGAGTTTGACACCCCTGGTGTACAGGCTGCCTATCCCCACACTGCTGCTATGACTATCAAATGCATGAAGCACCAGGGTTTCAATGCAGATAAAATGCTTGTCAGATCTGGCCTGTAGAAATAGATTTACTGTGCTGGAAAGCACAGCCACCTAGATAGGAGGTTTCTCACACCAAGCCTTCCCCTTGACTGGGTTGCAACTGAGGTGAGCTGAAAAATAAGATCCACAGCCTTGCTGCAACTTTAAACTTTGAAACAACTACACAGAGTCCCTCCAGCTCACTCTCTGGGATGGGAAGTGGTTGCTGGACTGACTCCAGAGCAGGGATCACCAACCTTTTGGACCTCAGGGACCACTAAATTCATAATTTGAAATCCCGTGGACCACTAATATGATCTGCCTAAGGACCGGTTGGGTGGGCGTGGCTCAGTAGTGGGTTCTAAAACCCTTTACTACCAGTTCGCACGTATGCGCAGAAGCGTCCCGGGCGGGTGGGCGGAGCCTCTCGCCACCAGCGCTACCGGTTCTTAGAACCGGGCCGAACCGGGAGCAACCCATTGTTGGCGTGGCTAGGTGGTCATGTGACTGGGTAGGCGTGGCCAACTCAATGTCACTCACGTCGAGGGGCGCCTTGCCAGCCACTCCTTGCCTCCCCGCCAGGGCTCCTTAGGGCCCCAACAGGAAGCAGTTGTTGGAGCTAAGCAGCCACCACGAGAGTTGGCAAAACAGATCAGTTCAAATTGGATCTGACCGAGAAGGAGGCTCAGTAGAAGCACCTCACTGAGGACTACAAGCATAGGCTTTCCAAGCAGAGGGAAGACCTACGGGAGTGCAAGGCCAGGTACAGGCACCTGGAGGCTCACCGTGCTGAGATGGTCAGCTAGTTCCAGGCCATGATGCAGTCCCACTGGAACAAGGTCCTCTGGCTCTTCGCCACCAGCAGCACTTCCCTCCAGCTTTCGCCCAAAGCCCCACACCAGGAGGCTGAAGCAGACCCCAAGTCAGAATTTCTGCCCTCCTCCAACCCACACAAGAAGACCCCAAAGGGGGAGACTCTCTGCAGCAACACAAACATTCATTGCACGTATCTGTCCCAGGGGCTGTAGTTTGAGGACCCCTGATTTAGTGCAATATAAAAAATGCAAATAATTTTTCTGCGGACCACCAAAATTTTCTTGCAGACCACCAGTGGTCCACGGACCACCAGTTGGTGACCGCTGCTCCAGAGGGCTGAAATGAAAAATAAGGAAATCAACAGTTTGCAGGCGGGTTATGCTGGTCAGAGGAAATCCTTGCATTGTTCAGTTGCTTCCCTGGGAACAATTCTAAAGAAAAAAAGGCAAAGCGTAAGGCTAGCCTTGGCAGTGATACTACTGGCAAGAAAGCATCTGGAAGGATTCCTGTTGCGGTGGTTGCTGCCTGGCTGCACCAAAGTGGCCGAAATTTAAGGCAGGCCCTGGAGTTTAAGTTTCAAATTAGGGATACAAGGGTAGGGAGGCCTGTAATAGGGAATCATCTGGAGTTTATTATTATTATTTATTTATTATTTGGTTCTTCTATGCCGCCCTACTCCCGAGGGACTCAGGGCGGCGTACAACATTGTGCAAGAACACTGAACAATAAACGATTAAAACAATTTTAAAAGATTAAAAAAGTTAAAAGAAATATTCACCAACATACATACAGGGGGAGAGCTCAGATGGAACTAGTCTCAGCCCCCTGCCTGCAGGAAGAGCCATGTCTTGACGGCTTTTCGGAAGGCCAGCAGGGTGGGGATAGTTCGGATCTCTGGGGAAAGTTGGTTCCAGAGCACGGGGCCCCCCACAGAGAAGGCCCTCCCCCTAGGGCCCGCCAACCGGCATTGTTTGGCTGACGGGACCTGGAGGAGACCCACTCTGTGGGCCCTAACCAGTCGAAGGGAAGTGTGAGGCAGAATGCAGTCCCGAAGGTAACCTGCTCCTAAGCCATGTAGGGCTTTAAAGATGATGATCGGACTTCCGGTTTGGCTCCGATGGCGTCGCTGGCGCTCCTTGCTGGGCGCCTTTCCGTTTTCCCGTAAAAGCCGCCAGAACAGCTGTCTGGTGGCTTGAAAATCTCTTCCCCGGGCAAAGGGGAGAGATGAGAGTGGGACAGGTGGGGTAGAGCCCCCTAGTGCCCTAGGAGCCAACTTAGGGCGCGAAGGGTGAGGGCTCCCCAGGCAGCCTGTCTGTTGCTCCGGGAAGCCGGAAACCTCCGCTTTAAAAGCGGAGCAAGATGCCGCGACCACCGCTGCTTCTACAATGGGAGGTATAATTATTTCAACCTTAAAGAAAGCAGCCAGAGAAAGGCAGGAGTCCTGAAGGGCAAGTATCGAATTTTGACTTTAATTCTACCGCTGGCTTTCACTTCGGAAAGTAACAAAGTAGCTCAACAAGCAATTAGCAACAATATGGCGATCGGAGATTTGGGTGTGGAAGTGAAAGTGACTTTCGTTTTGTTACCAGCTTTTTTTTCCTATGGAAACTTCTGATCCTGAGAATTGGCTTTTTCTTTTTTGTTCTCTGATTCTGAATTAAAATAACAACTTATATTTTTATAAAAAATAAGACTAACTGGTTTTGCAAAGAACCTTGTTAATTAGAGATTTGGCTTTCTCTTTGTACTCCTTTGGAAATATTGAAATGGCTTCTAAACCTGGAAAGACTGTCTTGAATAAAAGAACTGAGAATTCTTCTGGTCATACTTTAAAAATGCAACTTACGTCTGATTTAACACCCTCACAGCCTTTAACACCTGAAAATTTACTGAACACTTTAAAAGTTACGAAAAAAGAATTGGTTATGGAGTTTAACTTAAAAATCAATGAAATAGATAAAAAATGCAGGCTGCTTTAAAGAAGATGGAGCAACAAATGAGGGAGGACGTACTTGAGGTGTGTAAAGCACTAGCAGTAAATACGGAAGTTTTGGCGAATGATTTGGAAAAAAATAATCAAGTTTTGATAACCTCGAAGGAATATATAGACAAAATTAAAAATGATATGGCAAATTTTGAAACAGAGGTGTTAACGGCCCAATTCAGAAGCATGGAATTTGCAATAAGGGTGAGGGGGCTGAAAGAAGGAAAGTATGATGATTTCAAAGGAAGGATGGTGGAGGCCCTGGAGCAGGTGTCTGGAATGTCTAAAGAGGAACTGGTTATGCAAATTGATAAGATATATAGAGTTAATTCTTGGTTTGCAAAGCAAAAACATCTGCCAAGGGACATTGTAATATATTTTACTACAAGGGCTTTACGAAATAAAATTATACAGGCGACATTCAAGAATAATCTTCAGGTAAACGGCCAGGAAATAATGATATGGAAAGAAATTCCTCCTAAAATGCTTAAAGCCAGAAAAGATTATACCTTCTTGGTTGATGAATTTAAAAGAAGAAACTTACAATATAAATGGGATGTACCAACAGGAGTAGTGGTGAAATTTTTGGGAAGGAGATACCGGCTTAACACGATAAAGAAAGCTATTGAATTTTATGTCAACGTTTTAAAGGCTGATGCATCCAAAATTCCAGAGGAAAGAAGCATGAAAGAAGCAGAGGAGGAGACGGAAAAGCCATTTATTTTTGCTCAAACCGAAACAGCTTCAGAGATCCAAAGTGATTGGCAGAGCCAGATAGATGTTTACAACGTGGAAAAGGAGACGGAGGATCGGGG
This sequence comes from Diadophis punctatus similis, assembly GCA_023053685.1. Classification (NCBI taxonomy): domain Eukaryota; kingdom Metazoa; phylum Chordata; class Lepidosauria; order Squamata; family Dipsadidae; genus Diadophis; species Diadophis punctatus. Next base: position 2,967,217 of record JALIGW010000059.1, on the reverse strand, counting down.
TCAGATGGGAGGCGAATCGACAAATCCAAAATTGTCAAGCTACAGAAGGATGCAGTGCTGAAATTTACAGGATGGATGGAGAGACTAACAGGATTGTACTTTTTTCTCTTTTTATTATTATTACTATTATTATTATTTTTTTATTACTATTATTATTATTAATATTTTTTGATTGTAGTTCTCTTTTCTATTTTTTTAAATATATTTTATTATTATTAATATATATATATTATATTCTGAAGCCAATAATTTGATATATTGTAATATTACGTTATTAATATTGTTGATACATATTAACAGAGTTGGAAGGGACCTTACAGGTCATCTAGTCCAACCCCCTGCCCAAGCAGGAGACCCTACATCTGCCTCTACCTTGTGTTTGACTTTAGGATCAAGTTTAAGGTTTTTGAGGTATAAGGGGTTAGTTTTTATTCTCTTTATTATTATTAACATATATATTATATATTTTGAAGCTAATACTTTGATATATTGTAATATTATGTTATTAATATTGTGTTTGATTTTATGATTAAGTTTAAGGTCTTTGAGGTATAAGGGGTTAGTTTTTAAAATACGGGAATTAACAATTTGATAGAATATTTTAAATATTTAGGTATTTTGATTAGGTATAAATATTTAATGTTTAGTTATTGTTTATGTAATATTTACTTAAGTTTTACTTTGTTTTGAAGAAATGCTGTGCGTTGTAACTGATTGAAAGGGGGAGGAAAGGTCTACTTTTGCTTCTCTTTTATTTTTATTTTTTTCTATTATTATTAGTTTTATATAGATTATATAAAAGATAGAGGTTTAGAGATGTAAATTATAGTATGAGATGTTGTATGATGTTTGATTAATATGTTTTCTCTTTCTTTTTACTTGTTGATTTTTCTTTTTAATTTCTTAATTTTATTTTTTATTATTTTTATCCTTCTTTTGATTACGTTTTGAACAGTTTTGAATAATTCGGACTTAAAGATTTCAAAAAAATGTGGAAATTAAGAATTTGTTTTAACTTAATTTAAATTTATTTTATTGAATATTATGCCCTGTACTTTCTCTGGGAAGTCCGGGGGGGAGGAGAGGGGGGGAAGGGAAGGGGTGGGTTGGGGCTAAGGGGGAAGGGGGGGAGAAAAAAGAAAAAAATTTTGTACTTTGTACTTTAAAACTTTTTGAATTTTTTAAAAAAAAGATGATCAACACCTTGAATTGTACCCGGAGACCGATGGGCAGCCAATGCAGCTGGCGGAGTATAGGTGTAACGTGGGTGTATCTTGACACACCCACCACAGCACGCGCAGCGGCATTTTGCACCAACTGAAGTCTCCAAATACTCTTCAAGGGTAGCCCCATGTAGAGCGCATTGAAGTAGTCCAATCGAGAGGTGACAAGGGCATGAGTGACCGTGAGCAGAGCCTCCTTCTCCAAGTATGGCCGCAATTGGTGCACCAGGCGAACCTGTGCAAAAGCCCCCCTAGCCACAGCTGTAAGATGTTGATCTAATCCACCTGGACCCCTAAGTGCAACTTCAGAAGGAGTGCCTCACACCCGACAATCTCCGGGGCAGGGATCCTACGAGGATGCAGATTCCGGCGCGTTATAATAGCCACTCCTCCCCCCCGTTCCCTGGGGTCGTGAATGATGCTGCACTGAGAACCCGTCTGGGCATATCTCGGAGAGAGCTACTCCTCCCTCCTGGCCCAGCCAGGTCTGTTATGCATACCAGGTCCACCCCCTCTTCTGTGATTAAATCACGTATCAGGGGGGCTTTGTTGACGATTGACCTGGCATTAAGCATCATCATCCTGAGTCCAGGGCCCTGAAGACCCTGGTTGCCAGGCACTCGGGTTGAGCAAGATGGAACCACATCGGAGGGGCCGGAACAAGGGATCGCTTGTAGACAGCGAGGTCTTATTCCCCGAGAGCGGCCCACCCCTCTGCTCCCGCCATACCTGCCTTTCCCCATTATGACCGAGATGTTCCAGCTCTCGTCCCCTCCAGAGATCCCCTCCCACGCTGGTCCCCCTCCCTCCCTGCAGGCCATACATACCATTCTCACTAGGCCGGGGGGGCAGAGCCCCGCCCCCCTCCGCTTCTGTTTCCACACTCAGCAGAGGGGGACGGCAACCCAGCCCCCGGCTTCTCCATTTCTACAGAATCTTTCACTCTACACATACACCCATATCAATCAGTTCACCTTAGAACAGCAACTTCACAAATAGTATGTGTCCTACCAAAGGAGCGCACGAACTGATTAATCTCTTAAACATGAACTTGCTTTCTGGCAAGCGACAAAAGCAGAGAACATTTCACCCATTCTGTCAGGGAAATACTTTAAGAGCTGACCAGCTGCTACAATGATATAAGGCAGGGAATGAGTCAGCAAGGTTTTTGGGCTGATACAACTTTAAGAGGCTGTATATATAAGAGAGGCCCTGTGAGGGCGTCCTCTCTCTCCATGTGCTTCCGTGCTGTAGTTGATGATTGATTGCCTGACTTTGCCTAGTACACGTATGTATATATTCCTTGTAGATAAACCACTATTTGAAAGACAAACCTCTGTTTACTGTATTTTGCTCCTTGGTTGTCTCAAAATAGTCACACTGTGTGCACTCTGACAGGTTATGGGCCCAGTCCAGAGAGAAGGCTAGAGTGACTAGAGAAACCAGAGAGAAGAGAAACCCAGTGAGAGCTTGCTCCAGAGTCAGAGGGGTTGTGCATTGTGGTTTGTTAGTGGTTGGTGATTGTAAAGAAAGCAGGCAACATGGCCTCCATCAGCGTAATGGGAGGTGGTTTCTTGGTGTCTCGGCTAAATGAGACAAACTACCTCTCCTGGAGTGTAAAGATGGAGATGTACCTGCGAAGAGAGGAGTTGTGGACAATAGTTATTAATCCACCAGCAGTCCTGGATGATGGGGACCGGAGAAGAAATGAAAAGGCATTAGCCAGCATAATTCTGGCTTTAGAGGACAGTCAGCTGATACACGTGCAGGGTCTCCAGTCTGCGAAAGAGTGCTGGGAGGCGTTGCACAGTGTGTATGTTAGAGACTGCGAGCAGTAAAGTGTTGCTGACAAGGAGACTATATAAAGCACAACTGAAGCCGGGGGAGAGCATGTCCACACATCTGCAGGCTATGAGAAAGACATTCCTAGAATTAGAGGAAAGATGAATGACGTTTACTGAGGCACACAAGGTATATGTGGTGCTCAGTTCGTTAGACACTTCATGGGACGTTCTTGTGACTAGCCTAGAGTCTATGCAAGAGAGGGACTTAACCATGACGTATTTGACTGGCCGATTGTTGGGAGGCAGAACAGAAACGGCTGGAGAGGCGACCAGGAAAGGGAGGAGATAATGCTCAGAACAAGCCAACATCTGCAACATCCCAGGATGCCGGCAGAGCAGCTGAGACTGTTTACACAGTGAAGCGTTGCTTCACGTGTGGTTCTAGAGCATCTCCAGAGACGCTGCCCTGAGAGGAGAAACAGAGGAGCAGTGAGACAAGGGCATAGGGCTATTGAACACATCTTTTTCCCTGGCAGCAACAGCATCTGAAAACACTAGAAACACTTGGTTGTTGGATAGTGGGGTGAGTCAGCATATTGCAAATGACCCACAAACATTTTCTGGCTTGAGACCAGCTAAGCAAACATTTGTTAGTTTGGCTAATGGACAACGGTCTGCTGTTAAAGGGGAAGGTAAAGTCTATGTACCTGAGATAGGGGAAACACTAGACAATGTCTTATATGTACCGGAATTAGATCATAATCTGTTGAATATTTCCAGGTTAGATAGCCAAGGGTATGAAATATTGTTTGCTGGAGGACAATACTCCATAAGGAAAGGTGGAAGAATTCGTGCATGAGGGGTTAAGCAAGATGGTCTGTAAATCCTAGGAAGGCAGGAGAATGGTTGTGCATGAACACTTATGAACACTCCCACACATGACAATTGTGTACATTTATTGCACAGGAGATTGGGGCATGCAAGTTTTAGAGTACTGCAGAAGATGCCAGACCTAGCTGAGGGACTTAGGATAAAGAAATGCAATGTGTATTTAGATTGCGCTGTTTGTAAGGAGTCAAAGTCCAGGGTGTATCCTGTGAGTAGGAAAAACTCAAGGCAAACAAACAGTTATACCTAGAAGACCTGAAAGGTGTAATAAAGGTATACCCCCTGAGCGGTTCACTGGGGTTAGAATAGGTAGTATTCATAATGAACCCCGTAAGCACCAAGAGATATGGTCATGGTCATTGCCTAAGGAAAAACAAGATAAATGGAGGAAGTTGGGCGGCATACAAATCTATTAAATTAAATTAAATTAAATTAAATTAAAAAATTAAATTAAATTAAATTAAATTAAATTAAATTAAATTAAATTAAATTAAATTAAATTAAATATTAAATTAAATTAAATTAAATTAAATTAAATTAAATTAAATTAAATTAAAGTTAAAGAGAATGTCAGGCAGACAGAAACCAGACTGAGCTGGATAGAGAAAGTGAAGGTATTCACCCAAGAGATGGTAAGCAGGATGTAATGGAAAATAATGAGACAGAGTGTACAGAAAATGAAATTAGGAGCAGTTCCAGCAGCAGTAGTAGCAATGTTACTAGTAGTGTTTGTAGCAGTGAGAGTAGAAACCGAAGCAGGAGGCTAGGACATAATAGAAATAGAAAGCATCATGAATATGTTAAAGCATTCAGCTGTTCAGCTTTAAAGGGGAGGAGTGTCAGGGAAATACTTTAAGAGCTGACCAGCTGCTACAATGATGTAAGGCAGGGAATGAGTCAGCAAGGTTTTTGGGCTGATACGACTTTAAGAGGCTGTATATATGAGAGGCCCTGTGAGGGCGTCCTCTCTCTCCATGTGTGCTTCCGTGCTGTAGTTGATGATTGATTGCTTGACTTTGCCTAGTACATGTATATTCCTTGTAGATAAACCACTATTTGAAAGACAAACCTCTGTTTACTGTATTTTGCTCCTTGGTTGTCTCAAAATAGTCACACTGTGCACACTCTGACACATTCATTTTAAATGGAGACGCATAAGGTAGTTTGTATGTAAGTCATGAATCCTAAATTTTTTTTTTTAAAAAAACCACACCACTTTGAATAGAATTGAATCATTTTATCAGCTGTGTTGAAATACTACATTTCCAAGAATGCACAGTGATGGAATAATTGAGTATACTTAACTTGAAAACAATTTAAAAGCATAATACGCACTGTAACTAAACTAAAAAAAAACCTTCTGAATGGAAACCGCCCCCCCAGGCTAATTTATTTTTATTTCACATATACTGCAGAGTGGAACTAAAAGCCACATCAACAAGAGGAAGAACATTCTCTTTAAACGAAGTTACTGACAAAGCCACACATGCTGTTTTTAAAGCATATTATTTTGGCTCACGTGTTTCATCTATTTATAGTGTAGCAGTAACGGAAAAGCTTTCGGTGAACTAGGCACCCATAATCAGAAAGATTTAGGTTCAACATCTGCATGAAGCTGCTGTAGGAGCTCATCTGATGATTCAGGGTCTGATATCAACAATATTTTGATGATACCCAACTATAAATTGCGACCCCAGGCAGTCTTGTCCCAATGTCTTGGAGGTTTTGATGCTCTAGATCAGGGGTCCTCAACCTTTTGGACCTCAGGGACCACCAAGGTCATAATTTTAAATCACGCGGACCCCAATTCATAATTTTAAGTCCCGCAGACCACTAATATGAATTTTAAAAAAAAGATAAATATTTGTAAAATAATGATCAGAGAACTTCCATTTTATTAATATGAAATTGACTTATTTAATAAAACAAAATTATAAATGCTTATTTAATTATAACAAAATTGTAAATGCTTATTTAATCATAAAATCTTTATAGGTTTTAATTGTAACAAAATTATTAAAGTTAGTGTAATTATTACAAAATAATTGAAGCTTATTTGAAGGTGGCTTGCTGATGTTGTTGGGAAAGTAAGTCCCATATTCCAGAGCTGCGGCTGTAGTCCCTTCCCTCCCCTCCACTTTCTTCCCCCCTTTCCTCTTCCTTTTCTTTTTTCCTTCTTTGTCTCTCTCTCTCCCTTCCTTTTTTTCTTTCTTTTTCTTTTTTTCTCTCTTTCTTCCTCCCTTCCTTTCCTTCTTTCCTGTCTCTCTTCCTTCCTTTCTTTCTCCTTTCTCTTTCTTTCTCTTTCTTTCTTCATCCTTCCCTTTCCTTTCCCTTCCCCTCCTTTCCTTTCCTTCTTTCCTTTCCTTTCCTTTCCTTTCCTTTCCTTCCCTCCTCTCCTCTCCTCCCCTCCCTCTCCTTCCTTGGGGCGCACACCTACGGAGCTCCGCCGGCCTGTCTCTGGGCCTGATGGGTGCCTTGGCAGGGCAGGGAGACAGTGGCACTGCCTGGAGAGCCAGTGGGTGGATGGGCATGCCGGGCGGTCTCCAAGCCTCACAAGGAAGGCAAGCTGAGCGCCAGCCGGGCCCATGCGCGCTCCCGCCTGCCCCTTGCTCCGGCCGTCTCCCGGGAAGTGGCAGCGGGCGGAGCTGGGCAGGGCGGAGCTACCGGTGCAGCACCCGGCAAGGAAGGCTGGGCGGGGGGTGCGGCCGATTGTCTCGTTTATGCCGTGGGGCGGATGGGCTGGAACTTCGTGTCGCGAAGCCCGTAGCCGGGTCAGGCAGAGATGCCAGCTTGCAGCGAAGACCACCACGAGGCCCATCCGCGCAATAGGCTGCGCTGCTCCGGCCCCGCTCAACCACGCTTCTTTGCTGGGCACCGGCGGTGGCTTCCAGCGTGGAAGCCGCAGCCAGCGCCCAGCAAAGAAGCGCAGTTGAGCAGGGCCAGGGCATTAGTGCGGGAGTGGCGAGGAGTTCAGGGCAGGCGGCGGTTCGTCTTCGTGCGTGGAGGGCAGGCGAGGGGAGGGCAGGGGGTCCCCCACCCCAGCGCCCCTCCTCCGCACAACCTGCTGCTGCCGAGTGGTCTTGTTTATGCTACCCACTTTGCATGCGGGGCGGATAGGCTGGAACTTCCGCACTTCTTTGCTGGGCGCCAGCCGGGCTCCTCGAGAGACTAGAGTTTGCTCAGCCCCATGCAAACTCTCGAGGAGCCCGGCTGAAGTTGGCCGAAGTTTCCCGCGCCGTGTCAGGTTCCAGGAGAGCAGTTGGAAAATGAGAAGCTTCATACACTTTATTCCGTACACGAAATCTTTATTCTAGCGTCTCCTGGCACGAAGTAACAATCTTCAAAAGAAATGTTGTCTGCAGCATTTCCCCAGTGTTCCCGCCGCCCCTTTAAAGGTTTGTCTCGTCCCACCCCGCACCTCCTGCTGCCTCTGACATAATCCATCCGAGACCATAGTAAAATGATAGTTTGTCTGGCACGCCTGCGCTCCAAAACGCCCGCCAGCCAGATGATTGATGTCGGCAGCTAGAGCGTTCTCCCACGGCGTCTTGCAGGCTGGGAGTGAGTGCAGCAGGCTGCGATGCGATGAGCCCACCCCTGCCCGAATGGCAGCCCGATCAGTCGGAGCTGACATGCGGCCCCCTCCACCACGAGGTCGCCTAAGGGAGAAAGGGTAGATAGTAAGTCTGCCGGCTATGTGGGCGCGTCCGGTTTCCCAGGATGTTTTTTGTGGAACCGGGCAATTAGTTTCGCGGCTCTAATGTCGTGATGGAGGACCCACGATGCATCAGATAATGGGTAACCTTTCCACATAACCAGATATTGAAGACAGCCTCTATGCAACCGGGAATCTATAATGTCTTCGACCTCATAATGCAGCTCCCCCCTTATGTTTATAGGGTAACCGATAATGGGTAACCTTTCCACATAACCAGATATTGAAGACAGCCTCTATGCAACCGGGAATCTATAATGTCTTCGACCTCATAATGCAGCTCCCCCCTTATGTTTATAGGGGCCGGTGGTAGACGATCGGGGCCTCGCAAGGGGGATGTATGTACAGGACGCAGCAAACTCGCGTGAAACACTGGGTGCGTCTTTCCCAACAAGGGTGGGAGTTTTAGTTGCACTGTGATGGGATTTATTATCTTGACGATAGTAAATGGCCCGATGAATTTTGGCACCAGTTTCTTGGAGGGTTCCTTCAAATTGAGGTATTTTGTAGATAAACTTTTTGGCCCACATAAAATGGGATTTGTGGTTGTCTTTTTGTCGGCTTGTGTTTTGTATTTATGTCTAGCAGTTGCCAGAGCATCCCATACATCAACCCATACTTTCTCTATACTGGACATCCATTCTTGTACCCCTACAACTGCGTTGTTATAGGTTGTGAGCAGATCAGCCCAATTATCTTGTTGGTGAGTCACATAGCACCTGATATACTGCTCCACCATTGCATTAGCTCGTTCTACAGCGCTGTTAGTGGAGGGGTGGAAAGCGGAGCTTAACCCTTGCGAGGATCCGATCCCGAGTAAGAATTGTGCCCAGAACGTCATGGTAAATTGGACACCTCGGTCCGAAATTATCCTCCTAGGGACCCCGTGCAGGCGGTATATGTGCTTTAGGAACAATCCAGCCAACTTCCGGGCAGATGGCAACCCTGGACAAGCAATGAAATGAGCTTGTTTGGAAAACAGGTCAATCACAGTCCATATCACTGTGTTCCCGTGGCTGTTAGGGAGGTCCACAATGAAATCCATAGCAATTTCCTGCCAAGGTTTGCCTGGAGTTGCTACTGATTGCAGGAGACCTGGTGGCTTACCCAATTGTTTCTTCATTGTAGTGCAGGTTATGCAACTTTGCAAGTAGGACTCGATGTCCCTTTTTAACTGGGGCCACCAAAACTGACGGTTAACTAAATGGAAAGTTTTTAGGTACCCAAAGTGACTGGCTGTCCGCACGTCATGACACCTACGTAGTACCTCAAGCCGGACAGCTTCAGGGACATATAATTTGTTCCCTTTCCAGGCTAACCCCTCTCTTGAACTGAGGCTGGCTGAGTTGGTTTGGTACCAGGTATCTGTTACCAGGGCTTTCTTAATGTCCCCCGCTAAATCGGTTATCAATACCTTGCTAGCATCTCCGGTACCTGGAGCTTGTCTCACTTCGATCACACGACTGTTGGAACTGGGAATGATGGCCTCGATGGTCTCATCACGTTTGCTGGCAAACCGAGGTTTCTTTGACAGTGCATCTGCCAAGAAGTTTTGCAACACTTCATTTATAGGTTGCATAAAGACGGCAGGTGCTCCCTGCAACCCGAACGGCATTACGTTAAACTGATAGCTCCCAAGAGGACAGTTGAAGGTGGTTTTCCACTCGTCGCCAGGTTTGATCCGGACTCTGTAATACGCCTCCCTCAAGTCTAGTTTGGTAAAGACTTTACCCTCCGCCAAATGCACCATGTCTTTTATCAGGGGTAGGGGGTACAAATGTTCTACGCACACCGCATTGATACCCCGAAAATCAACACAGAGGTGTAGACCGCCATCCTTTTTCTCCCGGAAAAGTACAGGAGCTGCAACTCGTGACCTAGCTGGTTGAATGAATCCCCATTTCAAGTTCTTATAAATGTAACTACGCATTTCAGCCATCTCCTGTGGGGTCATCGAATACATTTTCGGTTTTGGTAACACAGCTCCAGGCAGGATCTCAATTGCACAATCGGTTGGCCGGTGGGGCGGTAGGGTATCGCATTCCCGTTCACTGAACACTTCCCTGAGATCGTCATACACCTCGGGGAAACCCCTCGCCTCTGCACTACTCTCACATTGTTCGTGCGGAGGGGGTGCGGGCCCAAGAGCCAAACATAAGTGCCAGCAACCTCCACCCCACCAGATCGTAGGGCCCCTCTTATCAAGCCACACCAGGCCAAGGACTATAGCCTCCATTATAAGAGGTACAACTACAAAACGGAGCTGTTCCTGATGGGACCCGACCATGAGGGAAATCTTCTCGGTCACATGCGTTGCTGGCTCACCACCAAGCAAGGACCCATCCATTTGTTCAAATCTGATGGGGTTGGCTAATTTTCTGAGTCGTAAGCCCAAACGTTTAGATGTGTCGGAGCTCATAAGGCACCTGGTGCACCCCGAGTCTATCAACGCCTTACACTCCTGCATCTTACGGGCTGTTCCCACCGTTACTGATATGAGAAAGGGATATACGGGGTCACTCACCATGGGGTCGTCCGCAACATCGTCCTTGCCATTGGAGTCCTCCACCTCCTCAGGGGCCACGTCAGTGCCTGTGGGGGCACTCGTCTGTTGCGAAACGCGCGTGCCTTCAGTAGACTGGCGGACACTTTTCCTAACTATGGTACGGCCACTCACCCTGCGGGGTATTGAGGCCCCAGGGGTAACCGTGGGCTTTTGTGCCTCAGGGCATTCCATTGCACGATGCCCTGGCTTCCCACAATGGAAACAGATCATTTGTGGCCAGGCCGGTGCAGGTCACGTTGGCGCGGTCAGTGTTACAGGATCTCGTGTTCCAGGGCCACCCCTACCTGGTCGTGTCGGCAGGGCCCCTCGTTGCCGTGGAGCCCAATCCAGTCGGGGCCGATCATCGCGTCTGAACTCCGCATCTATCTCCGTAGCCGCTTGCATCCAGGACACAAGACATAATGGCAGGCCCCGAATCACACAAGCCTGTCTCAATGACCGGTCCAATCCAGCCTTGAACTGGTGTACTAGTAATTTTTCCGGCCACCCCGACTTTTCCGGCCAACCGGTGAAACTGGCGGATGTAATCCGCCACCGGCCTGCCCCTCTGTTTGATAGCCATCATCTCGCCTTCAGCCTGCTGTACACAGGTCGTGTCTTCAAAGCGTTCTTGCAATGCGGCCAGAAAGAGGCCGACATCTCCCAGCTCTGCCGCATGGTCCCCATAGAGGTCGGCCACCCACTCTGCTGCTTCGCCTTCCAACACAGCGGCCACGGCCATGACCCACTGTGAACTATACAAATGTCCATATTTATCAATATGATCCACGACATGTCCGAGAAACAGAACAACCCTCTCTGGATTCCCGTCAAATACCATCTTCAACGCCGGAGGGTTCCACCGAACAACTGGGCCTTGAGCCTGGCCACCCGGGATGGTCCCATAGCAAATATCCTGTTCAGAAGCACCGGGAGGCCCTGAGTCACTACGAAATTTGGCAGCAGGTTTAACACCAGCCCGCACGGGAGGCACACCCATCCTAGGGCCCAGGCCACTCTCGACCGTGAGACCAGTCTCTGAGAAGCCAAAACGTGGGGCCAGGGGAGGCCCAGGGAGGTGTGTTTTCAAACCTGGTTTGAAACCTGGAAGAAAAGGGCTGCAGACAACCTGTCAGGTTCCAGGAGAGCAGTAGGAAAATGAGAAGCTTCATACACTTTATTCCGTACATGAAATCTTTATTCCAGCGTCTCCTGGCACGAACTAACAATATTCAAAAGAAATGTTGTCTGCAGCATTTCCCCAGTGTTCCCGCCGCCCCTTTAAAGGTTTGTCTCGCCCCACCCCGCACCTCCGGCTACCTCTGACGTAATCCAGCCGAGACCATAGTAAAATGATAGTTTGTCTGGCACGCCTGCGCTCCGAAACGCCTGCCAGCCAGATGATTGATGTCCGCAGCTAGACTGTTCTCCCACGGCGTCTTGCAGGCTGGGAGCGAGTGCAGCAGGCTGCAATGCGATGAGCCCACCCCTGCCCAAATGGCAGCCCGATCAGTCGGAGCTGACACGCCGCTTCAAATGCTGGTGCCACACTACAGCTGAGAGAAGCACTTCGGCCGGGCTCCGAGAGACGAGAGTTTGCTCAGCCCCATGCAAATTCTTGAGGAGCCTGGCCGAAGTTTCCTGCACCGCTTCAAATGCTGGTGCCGCACTACAGCTGAGAGAAGCAGCCAGAGTTTGCTGTCCATTGTGGACGCTAGCTTGACCCCCTGCAAACGCTCACCACCTGCAAAGTTGCACATTGCAAGTGCCACCCCAGGGCAGAGATTTCCAGCCCCACCACGGCCGGTCCCATATTCCAGAGCTGTAGTAATTTAATTTAATTTAATTTAATTTAATAGATTTGTATGCCGCCCAACTCCCGAGGGACTCTGGGAGGGTAACAACATATAAAATCATTGTTACATAGAAACATATGATTAAAAAATTATAAAAATTAAAAAGCATCTGACATTCATAAACCAAGGGGGGAGACCCAAATATAATCTAATTGGTCTCACTTTCACCCCGCCTGCTGGAAGAGCCAAGTTTTTATTGCTTTACGGAAGGCCAGCAGGGTGGGGATAGTTCTAATCTCTGGAGGGAGTTGGTTCCAAAGGGAGGGGGCTCCCACAGAGAAGGCTCTCCCCCTTGGCCCCGCCAACCGGCATTGCTTGGTCGATGGGACCTGGAGGAGACCAACTCTGTGGGATCTAACCGGTCATAGGGAGGTATGCAGCAGGATGCGGTCCCGAAGGTACCCTGGCCCTGAGCCATGTAGGGCTTTAAAGGTCAAAACCAACACCTCAAATTGGATCCGGAGACTAATGGGCAGCCAATGCAGCTGGCGGAGAATGAGTGTTACGTGGGTGTACCTAGGCACACCCACCACAGCTCGCGCAGCTGCATTTTGCACCAATTGTAGTCTCCGGATACTCTTCAAGGGTAGCCCCATGTAGAGCCCGTTGCAGTAATCCAGCCGGGAGGTGATAAGGGCGTGAGTGACTGTGAGTAGAGCCTCCCTCTCCAAGTAGGGTCGCAATTGGTGCACCAGGCGAACCTGTGCAAAGGTCCACCTAGCCACAGCTGAAAGATGTTGCTCCAATTTTAGCTGTGGATCTAGGACACCCAAATTGCGAACCCGTTCTGAGGGAGTTAATTTCTCCCCCCCAAGAACCAAGGAGGGACAATTGACACAATCCTTGGGAGGCAGTATCCATAGCCACTCGGTCTTGTCAGGGTTGAGTTTTAGCCGGTTCATCCCCATCCAGACCCTAACATCGTCCAGGCAGCGGCACATTACGTCAACAGCTTCCCTGAATTGAGACGGGGTGGAGATGTACAACTGGGTATCATCAGCATACTGCTGATACCTCACCCCGTGTCGTCGGATGATCTCACCCAGCGGTTTCATGTAGATGTTAAACAGGATGGGTGAGAGGACTGAGCCCTGCGGCACCCCACACAGTAGGGGCCTAGGGCTCGACCTCTGCCCCCCTGTCAACACCGACTGCATCCTGTCAGAGAGGTAGGAGAAGAGCCACTGTAAGACAGTGCCGCCCACTCCCACCTCGCCAAGACGACGCAGAAGGATACCATGGTCAATGGTATCGAAAGCCGCTGAGAGGTCAAGTAGCACCAGGATGGAGGAGTGACCACCGTCCCGGGCTCGCCAGAGATCATCCATCAGGGTGACCAAAGCCGTTTCCGTACTGTAGCCGCGCCTGAAACCCGATTGAAAGGGATCCAGAAAATCAGTGTCATCCAACAGCCGCAGGAGCTGGAGCGCCACCACTTTCTCTACAACCTTCCCCGCAAAGGGAAGGTTGGAGACTGGCCGGAAGTTCTTTAAATCCGCCGGGTCCAGGGAAGGCTTCTTGAGGAGGGGCCTCACCACCACAACTTTTAAGGGCTACGGGACGGACCCCTCTCTCAAAGAAGCGTTGATCAACGCCTGGAGCCAGCCGCATGAGACCTCCCTGGTGGCCGAAACCAACAAGGAGGGACACGGGTCCAATAAACAAGTGGCGGAGCTCATCGCTCCTATGGCCTTGTCTACATCCTCAGGAGTCACCGGTTCAAACTCCTCCCATATAACAGGACTAAGGCCAATCCCTGTCATCTCGGCCTGTACTGCCCAATCGGAGTCCAGGTCTGTCCGAATCTGAGTGACTTTGTCCGCCAGAAACTGAGAAAATTCCTCAGCTCTACCCTGCAAGGGGTCTTCGCCTCCCTCCTTAGCAAGAAGGGAGCGAGTCACCCTAAACAGGGTGGCTGGGCGGGAGTCGGCGGACGCAATAAGGGCAGAAAAATGTGAGCATTTTGCTGCCCGTATCGCCACTAAGTAAGACTTAATGAAAGTTCTTAAAAGTGTCCGGTCAGACTCAGCTTTACTAGATCTCCATCGTCGCTCTAGGCTTCTCTTTTGGTGCTTCATCTCCCGGAGTTCCTCGGTAAACCAAGGAGCCCTCCTGGATCCGCTGCCACGGAGAGGCCGCAAAGGCGCAATCCGATCTAAAGCCCCCGTCGCCGCCCGGTTCCAGGCAGGCACTAGAGCCTCAGATGAATTGTGTACCAGGGATTCAGGTATTTCCCCAAGTTCCCTCTGAAATCCTTCGGATTCCATTAGGCGCCTGGGGCGGAACCACTTAATCAGTCCCGCCTCCTTGCAGTGGAGGAGTGGTGCCATGAAATCCAACCTCAGAAGGAAATGGTCTGAACACGACAAGGGTACTGTGACTAAACCCCTCAGCCTCAGATCATCTCTCCATTGCCCCAAGAGAAACACAAGGTCAAGTGTGTGACCACCCTCATGAGTCGGACCCTGAACTATTTGGGTCAGGTCCATGGTTGTCATGGAAGCCATGAACTCCTGGACTGCCTCCGAGGTTTCGCCAGCCGATGGCAGATTGAAGTCCCCCAGCACCATCAACCTGGGGAACTCAATCGCCAGCCCAGCTACCGCCTCAAGCAGAACAGGCAGGGCCTTTGCCACGCAGCTAGGAGGCAAGTACGTTAGCAAAAGGCCCACCTGAACCCCTAAGTCCAACTTCAGAAGGAGCGTCTCACACCCAACAATCTCCGGGGCAGGGCTCCTTCGAGGACAAAGATTCTGGTGAGCTATAATAGCCACTCCTCCACCCCTTCCCTGGGGTCGCGGCTGATGCTGAACTGAGAATCCGTCTGGGCACATCTCGGAGAGGGGAACCCCCCCTCCTGGCCCAGCCAGGTCTCAGTAATGCATGCCAGGTCTGCCCCTTCTTCCAGGATAAGATCCCGTACAAGGGGGGCTTTGTTAGTGATCGACCTGGCATTCAACAGCAGCAGCTTGAGTCCAGGGCCCTGACATCCCTGATTACCAGGTACTTGGGCTGAGCTAGATGGAACCAAACCAGAGGGGCCAGAACAAGGAATCGCTTGCAAACAGCGAGTTCTCGTTCCCCGAGAACGGCCTACCCCCTCTGCTCCCGCCATACCTACCTCTCCCCGTTATGACCGTAATGCTCCGACCCTCCCCCCCCAGAGATCCCCTCCCCATCCCCGCTGGTCCTCCTCTCTCCCTGCAGGCCATACATACCATTCATACTGAGCCAGGGGTCGGAAACAAGGCCTCCTCCGGTTCTGTTTCCACACTCAGCAGAGGGGGGCCAAACGCTACTCCCTGACTCACTCATTCTCCCAAGCTAATCGATCAATCTATCCAAACATTTCATCTACACAGACATATCCTCATACATTCACACACACACACCTCTTCCGGGGTGAATTTAAAAAATATCAGGAGAATCATCAATACAGGGGGGTACCGAGAGAGACACCCCCGCCAGGTCTCAAGCCACCACTAGTCTGTCCTTTCCCTCTGATGTCTTTAGGGCTCCGGCAAAGAGCTCGGGGGGGGGGAGTTTATACTCAGTCCTTGAGGTTGTATCAATCGAAACGGTCCAATGCCAAGTGTTGGGAAGCCAATAGTCTAGGGGGGTGGTATATCCCCCTACCAGAATGGCATCTGTAATTCCAGAGCCCTCTCCCTCCGGAGTCCGATGGTAATCTACCAGAGGGGAGGCTCCTCCACAGATAAGGAAAACACAGGGAAAGGGTGCCGGCCACTGCAGTAATCCAAGCAGTAAGCCTGATCGTCAATGCGGCCTCAGCTACAAGCACAGTCGCGTCAGTAATGATGGTCTGCATAGCCCCGCTGCAACAGATACGATATCCACAGCCCAAGGAGAAATAGTTGCAATAGTAGGGGTGCGTGGCGACAATAGTGGCAGCAGGGATCCGTAGATCCCCCTACGCGTGGCTGATGCCAATAAGTTCCCGTGTTCCCTCCGTGATGTTAACAGCAATAATGGTGGCGCTCAGCAGCAATTCATGGATGGGGGGAATCCCCCGGGCTCTATCACAGCACTGGTAATGGCGGTGGCGAAGCTATCCACCTTCAGGGCAACCACTTTCCCCCTCGGTTCTCCACCCTCGGCTCTCCGGAGGCCCACAGCAGTAATAGGGAATAATAGGGACAGCTAAAGGAATGGCGTTCCAAACAGCCGGGCGTCAAACGCTAGATCAGCGACCACATAAAATGGGGCACACATTCACTCCAACCTCACCGTCCTCCAGGTGCCAGTTCGAATTCCTCAGGGTATTATATGTCCTCCAAACTGTTATCGGCCCCCATTCCTTGTTGTTCCTTGTCCTTTTTTTATTATAGTAATTTGCAGTTGTAGCTATTTGCAGTCTCACGGTGGGAGCGAAGCAGTAATGGTGTCTCTATTCGAAGTTCGGCGTTTAAACTCCGGAGCTTCAGCTCCGGGGGCTTCAAGGCTCCAAAGCTTCGGGTCTTAAAAGAGCTTCGGGTCTTAAAAAAGAAAATCCCACTCCTCCAGAGATTTGTAGATGTTGTAGATATTCCAATAAATATTTACAGTTAATTGCAGTTATTTTATCATCATTTGCAATCTCAAATCATTTGCAATCTCACGACAGAAACGGAGCGAAAATGTTTGAATTCGGCGTCTCAGCGCTTCAGAGACCTCAATCCTTACAGAACGACGATTACCTTTCATCTTGTTGTTCCCTGAGGTCTCCTCGTTCCTCCGCACATATAAAGGTGATATGTTTCAAGCTAAAACCACCGCAATTCGGTCAGTTTCAAAATTTGGGAGAGCGGAGTTGCTCTCTCCCTCGCCCTCCCGTCATGGCTCCACCCCGGGAAGATAAGTGAATAACCACCTCTGCTCCTACCCTTGGCCGCTCCTGCTTCTCCTCCAGGTTTCTGCCTCCCTGTTGAAGGCACTTCCCAAGCTCATGATCCTGAGCTGGCCATGGTCCTGATTCACTCATTTGGTCATCTTGACTACACTGATGTAGTCATCACTGACTACATCAGTGTAGTCACACTCACAGGACTGGCCTGTTGCAGCTCCTCCACCCGGGTGCACTGTCCATTGCGGATGCTAGCTCGGCCCCCTGCAAACTTGTCTCTCGAGGAACGCTCGCTGAAGCGACGTGGGAAACTTTGGCCGGGCTCCTCGAGAGACAAGAGTTTGCAGGGGGCCGATCTAGTAGGTGCTTTCTCTCAGGCCTCCCACCCGGAGGCCTCGCAGGAGGAGAGATGTAGGCCCAAAAGGCAGCTGAACTCCCCCCCACCCCAGGCAGCCGTTCAGCTGAGCATGGCGAGTTCTTGGTGTTACCTTCCTGTTCCAGCTCGTGTGGCTCGCACCGCTATACTCAAGGAGAGGTTTGCGCTCGGCCTTAAGAGTGGGGGCTGTCGTGTGAACGGGGTGATGTTGGGCGGTGCAGCCTTGTGTTCCCGCGTGCGGACTGGAGTAATTGCTCTCGGCCATATCTGGCCCAGGGGCCAAGATTTCTCCACGGACCACCAGAATTTTCTCGCGGACCACCAGTGGTCCGTGGACCACCAGTGGTCCGTGGACCACCAGTTGGTAACCTGTGCTCTAGATGGGACAGAACAGGCTTAAATTGAACTCTAGCAATACAGAGCTACTGTTTTTACGTTGGGATTTATTTATTTTCATTTATTAAATTTATATGCTGCCCACCTCACTATCCGCATCCCTCTATGCCCCTTGTTTTATCTCTGGATGAGTTTCACCTTCCTCTGAAGAAGCAGGTTTGTGACCTGGGGGCCCTCCTGAACTTGTGACTCCTGCTGGATCAGCAGTCAGAAGTTGTGCTGAGGGGGCCTTTCCCCAGCTTTGGCTTCCATGCCAATTGCAACCTTACTTGGGACGGGAGGACCTGACTAGAGTGGCTCATACTGTCACCATCATCTGGTTAGATCACTGCAAGGTACGCCACATTCCAGGTACAATTTAAAGTGCTGGTTTTAATCTATAAATCCCTCCATGGCTTTCTGCCAGGTTACCTACAGGACCACCTCTCCCCACCAGGTCACTTTGTGCCAGGAGAAGCATTAGGTTGTCCCCATTTAAAAAATAAATAAATCCCAAAACACAATTTTTCTATAAGGCTGGCCTTCTGGAATGGAATTTGGTTGGAGATATATTTATCTCTAACATTATTTGCCCTCTGGAAAAAGTTGAAAACAGAGCTTTTCTGGTGGGCTTTTGAGGCCAGATATTGTATTGTTTAAAGATTTACACAGTTTTATTTAGATTATCGTGTTATTGTAAGCCACTGATAAAAAGTCTTTTTAGAATTGCAGCACAATAGAAATCTGATGAATAAATGGTTGGGTAAGATTCTCACAGAGTAGATGGACTATAAGGAATTAGTTTTTAGGTAAGGAAATGGACCCTCAAAGCTTTCCAACATCAGAAATTTAAAGAATGGCAGACTGTAGGAACTGAAACTCCTTAAGTACCTGGGTAATAAAGAGCAGATGGTTGTCCCAAAGGTGCTTTTTTAAGAGGCAACTGGACTTTCTGGTTTTTCTTTGAAGACGTTTCACTTCTCATCCAAGAAGCTTCTTCAGCTCTTGCATGAGAAGCGAAATGTCTTCAAAGAAAAACCAGTAAGTGACTGAGATCTCCATAGACATTTAGCTATGCACTTTGGGATCAGAGCTGAAGAAGCTTTTATTTTATTTATTTATTTTATTCCTTCTTATAAGCCGCCCAACTCCCGAGGGACTCAGGGCGGCGTACAACATGTAAGAGGAACAATCAATAAAAAGAAACATAATAATACTGATTAAAAACAATTATAAAAAATTTAAGAGACATTATCATCATTCATACGTGGGCATAATTGATCTTATTTTAGCCCGCCTACTTGAAAAGCCATGTTTTCACGGCTTTGCGGAAGGCCAGCAGGGTGGGTATAGTTCGGATCTCTGGTGGTAGTTGGTTCCAAAGAGACGGAGCTCCCACAGAGAAGGCTCTCCCCCGTGGTCCCGCCAACCGGCATTGCTTGGTTGACGGGACCTGGAGGAGACCAACTCTGTGGGACCTAACCGGTCGTAGGGAGGTATGTGGCATGATGCGGTCCCGCAGGTAGCCTGGTCCTGAGCCATGTAGGGCTTTAAAGGTCATAACCAACACCTTAAATTGCAACTGGAGACTAATGGGCAGCCAATGCAGCTGGCGGAAAAGAGGTGTCACGTGGGTGTATCTTGGTATAACCACCATGGCTCGCGCAGCTGCATTTTGCACCAATTACAGTCTCCGGATACTCTTTAAAAAAAAACAAATTTTAAAAGTTTTTTATTTATAAAACAATTAAAAACAAACGTACAAACAAGACAAAACAAAACAAAGACCAAAATACATAAAATTATGTACATGACGGATTATCCAGTTAAACTATTTACATATGATCATTTCTTTTTCTATATTTTCCTTATCCAATAAAATCCAATTTTAATACAATTTTTAAATCTTTCCGATCTTTCCAATATCACTTAATCTTGGCTTTCCTTTTTCCCCACCATTCATATAGTTTGTTCCAGGTTTCATAATATTCTGTATCCGATTTATCCTTCAACTCTAGTGTTAATCTATCCATTTCTGCACATATTAATATTTTATCTAAAAGTTCTTCCTCCTTGGGTATGTCTTTATTCTTCCATTTTTGGGCAAATATTATCCTTGCGGCGGTCAAAATATGTAGCATAAGGTATAATATATTTTTTCCAAATTTATCCATAGTTATTCCCAACAAAAATAATTCAGGTTTTAACTCTAATTTTATTTCCAAAATTTCTTCCAACCATTGCCTTATTTTTTCCCAATATTCTTGTGTTTTTTGGCACTCCCACTACATATGATAATATGTTCCAGGTACACTTTTGCATTTCCAACATAGTGCTGATGCATTCCGGCTCATTTTAGCTATTCTTGTGGGTGGGAGATGCCACCTATAGAACATTTTGTAAAGGTTCTCTTTGTATGAGGTAGCTAACATGAGCTTTCTATTTCTATGCCATAGAGCTTGCCAGGTATTGAGGTCAATATTAAATCCAAAATCCTTATACCACCTAATCATCGTTTCCTTGACCTGTTCTTCCCATAGTGTCTGTTCTAAAAGATGGTGATATATTTTTCTTATCATTTTCTCTTCTGATCCTAATATTATTTTATCCAATTCCGTTTCTTCCATTTTTATACCTGGTTCTCTTTTATCTTTCATATATTTTGATTGATTTGCAAATAAGCCCACCATTCAAGTTTTATACCTTTTTCATACAATTCTAACCTTGATTTTAATTCTCCCCTCTCATCCAATAGTTGTTTGTATGTTGTCACGATGTGAATATTGTCAGTTTGTGCATCTCTATATTCTACTGTTCCTTGTATCTATGGTCAAACAGACGTATGATATATTCTTCTACGCATGTCTACATTCCTGAGGTCAACTCCTTTCCTTTCTCATCGCCATCTCTACCGAAGGTAGAAGTGATTTATTTTCTTAGCTGATACAATGTAGTCCTAATAAGAATTCTTTATTATTTTTCTACTGAAATAAATATTTTGTTTATTAGTATTTGAATCTCGGGCTTTATTTTCTAAGAAGTATGTTTTCAAATAAGCCACGATCCATTTCGCCTCTGATGAGAGTAATTCTCTTCTTAACAATGGTAGCAGAGGATGGTTGTAAACTTTATGGCTTCTTTGAAAGTTTTATTGCGTTTTAGGATAGTTAGCTAATTAGAGAGATTTATGACCAGCCATGTCCACGAACGGAGATAAGGAATTTCCTACACATGCTGCCGCTGCTGAAAAAAAGACAGAGACCGAAAAAATGATTTTGGAAGCCCAAGCAGAAAGTTTTTCTCTGCATGAACAAGCCTCACCAACTCTCTTTGGAACACAGACCGAAAATATTACCGGAGCGTCTTTACAAGTGGAACAAGATTTATCTACAGAGGTTAGTAAAAGTTACCCAACCACATCGTTTGCCCCTGGGGGAAATTCTACACGTTTGGGAGCTATTCCAAAAATCTCTCAACCCCCACAAGATGAGGAAGAATCCTTTTATAGGCAGCAAATTGCCAGCTCACGAACGTCTTCTATAGGGCACACAAGTGCTGAAAGAGAAATAAATTTAACTTATGGCCAGATACTGCAAAAACAAAGAGAGCAGATAGATTTTTTGCAAAAAGAATTACACGAAACTAGATTGCATGCATTCTTTCGTGCTGAGAACCAAGATGTTTGCCCGCCTTCACACATACCAGAGAGGGGCCATGATTCCCCTCCTTCTTTAAACAAATTAGAGCAACGCCCTTGGATGCACACGTCACAATTACATGGGCAGAAATTCTTTGATGAAAGGGACTTTGCATTTCTCCAAGTACTTCAGGAACAGAATGAAAATCTGCATAAGCAAAATGAATTCCTGTATAAACAAAAGGAAGAATTAACAATATTACAGGCTCAGAACAGAATGAATCAAATGAGATTAGATGCATTAATGCAGCCTGTTCAACCTGGCCAACCTATGGCAGCCCAAATTGTGCACCAAGCCCAAACTGCCCCGCAAGCTGGACCACCTCCTACTCCAGCACCAGGGGCCCAACCTGTGCCTGCTCCAGGGCCACCACCAGCTGTGGCGGCCCAACTTTTGCCTGCTCCAGCTCTACTACCTATTGCTGCTCCTCAGCAACAGCCAATCCAGGCAGCTCCGCCTGCTCAGGCCCAAGCCTTGCCACAAGTGATTTCACAGGCCGCACCAGTGCAGGCCCCAATAGTCGCCCAACAGTCACAAATTGTTCCATTGGTTGGCGACGCAAAATTAAAGCAATCGGGACAGAACTACAAAGCCTGCGTCACTGATATAACTACTTTGCTTCGTCGTGAGGGCACTTTTGACATAATCCAGAATTCTTCACAAAAGGTACTAAGATGCCAATATTGCGACCATGTGGGTCATACAAGCAGAAATTGTTTTAAATTGCAACGCACTCAAGTTCCTGTTCAGCCCAGAGGAAAAGATTACAGACGCCAGTATCAGCCCAGAGGAAAAGATTACAGACGTCAGCACCAGCCCAGAGGAAAAGCACCTAGAGGCAGCAGAGGTAGAGGACAGCGCCGACCCGGTCCGAGGCGTGATTTCCCACCTCCACACACCATGCTAGCAATCACCAATGATACACAGCCAAAGAAATATGACCGCTCTCTTTTGTGGACTCTCGATAGTGGAGCGGCTGTTCACATTACTTACAGAAAAGAACTTTTCAAAGAGCTACATGAGCCTGAACCAGAATATCGTGAACTGTATGCATTTGGTGGTCACCCTTTCAAAGTTGAAGGAAAAGGGACTGTTTTTATTGAAGAGTTAGGTACCCTGGTACCTGATGTTTATTATATTCCTACAGCTAATTGTAATTTGCTTAGTCAGAATCATTTATCTGCTGTTTTGCATTTTTATGTCCTTCATTTAGGTAACGCCAGTTATATTTTTAAAGATGGTCATATTGTTGCTGACACAATTGTGATTGGTCAGGTCTACTATTTGAGGCCAAAGGCAGAACCTCAAATTCAGGCAAGTATAAAAATCTCAATAGATAATATCACAGGCCCAGAGAGAGATACTCCAGAGAGAGATCCTGTGAATACTCCAAAGGCTCTTAAAGCCACAAAGCAACAGGTAATCAAACCTAAGGTTCCTCATGTTAATGTTAATGCTGCAACTTCACTTACAGGTTTTCGTTTACATGACAGGTGTATTCATAGATGGCACAGAAGATTAGGCCATCCGAGCTTTGAGGTCCTTAAAAAAATGCCATTTTTCACACAAGGTTTGAATTTCAAGGGATGTAAGGTACATCTAGATTGTGCTGTTTGCAAAAAGGCAAAATCGAGGGCAGCAGCCGTTCCAAAACATGCTACACGAAAGTCAACACGCATTTTTGATTTGGTTCATACTGATATTGTGGGCCCTTATGGTCCAACTATTGGCGGTAAAAAGTATTTCTTAACTATTGTTGATAATCATTCTAGATATGGTTATGTCTTTCTTATGAAAGAAAAATCTGAAGTCTTTCAGACCTTTAGAGATTTTGCAGTTCAAATCTACAATCAACACGGAGTGAGAATCCGAAGAATCCAGAGTGATCGTGGTGCCGAGTTCACGTCTCAGCGTTTCCAGGATTGGATGCGACGAAACGGTATCCTACACCAAACATCTGCCCCATACACTCCGGCTCACAACGGAGTCGCAGAGAGACGGCAGGGGGTCCTTCAAACCATGATGCGCTGCCTCCTAGAAGATGCCAATCTCAAACACTCATTTTGGGGCGAAGCAGTTCATTATGCAAATTACATTGTCAATCGTACATGGAGCAGTGTCATTGACCAAACACCCTTTTACATGTTATATGGCTGCCAGCCAGATCTTAGACACTTACACATTTTTGGTTCATATGCCATGGTCAACATTCCATTGGCCCAAAGAAGAAAAGGTGGCCCAGTAGCAAAGAGACTGAGATATATGGGTGTTGATAGCAATTCTAAATGGGGAAGATTCATTGACTCTCACAATGTGATAACAATTTCTAATTCAGCTAATTTTGAAGAAGATACAGATTGGTCCAGAATACATTCTAATGACCCTGGAGTTTATTTCCCTAGAACTGAAATTGTTGATACAGTGCAACCAGATGACCAACGTTCATCACCTGATATCCCATCCTACCACGCCGTAGATGCTGAAGCTAGCGACGCTGATGGAGATGTGGACAACAAGAAAGATGACTGGACAATCGTCCCGAGACGTTCCAAGAGAACTACAAAAGGTATTCCACCAAAGAGATACACAATGCAATTGACAAACACACCATCGCCATTGATCTGTAATGTTACACTCCCACCGGAGAACTTTTCACAAATTAAATATCTTTCTGAAGATGAACAACAAAAATGGTATGAAGCCATGCAAGTTGAGATGGACAGTTTGCAGAAACTCAAAGTATACACATCTGCAACACCTCCAACACACAAAAAAGTCATTGGCACAAGATGGGTCTACAAAATCAAACAAAAGCCAGATGGTGAATTATTATACAAAGCAAGACTTGTCGCACAGGGTTTCGCACAAAGCTATCCTGAAGATTACACAAACACTTACTCACCTACAGTGCGAACTGAAAGTGTGAAAATTGCTCTAACCACTGCTTCTATTCTTGGACTTGAAGTTTTCCAATTTGATGTTGAAACAGCTTATCTACATGCTGATCTAGATGAAGAAATCTACGTCAGGTCCGCTCCCGGCTTCCGGGACCGAGAAGGGGATACCTGGTTCCTAAACAAAAGTCTCTATGGTCTGAAACAATCAGGTCTGATGTGGTACACATGTCTAAAAGACAAACTAAATTTAATGGGCTTTATTAAGTCCGACACTGATGAATGCGTGTTCACAAAAAGGTATGGAAATATTAATGAAATTGTTCTTGTTTATGTTGATGACATTGTTTACATTGGTCCAAACAAACGCATGAGTGAGAATTTTGTTAAAGGTTTGCAGAAATACTTCACATTGAAATCATTAGGACACATCAATGAATATTTAGGAGTTCACATTGAAAAGACACAGAAGGGGTTTAGTCTTTCACAAGAAGCTAAGATAGATCAACTTTTGCATCAATGCAACATGACAGATGCAACGCCTACACAAACACCTATGCAAACTGATTTTCATAATTTGAAAGATACACATAGTCCTGAGTTCAAGGATCAAACACTTTATCGTTCAGTAATTGGTTCACTACTTTACATTAGTGGATGGACTAGACCAGACATAGCACTCAGTGTTAATTTACTTTCAAGACATGTAGGCAAAGCAACAGAGTTTCACTGGTCATGTATTAAGAAGTTATTGAGATACCTGATACACACAAAACACTTCAAATTGAAGCTAGAACCAGAACATACAGATTTTGCTGACATGTATTGTTATACAGATGCAGATTGGGCAAGTGATAAAGAGTCAAGAAAAAGCACATCAGGTTACATAGTGTTCCTGAATGGATGTCCAGTTTACTGGAACGTAAGAAAACAAAGTTTTATTTCCTGCTCATCAACTGAAGCAGAGTATGCATGTGTGTCCGATGCGTGCAACTTTTTAACGTGGTTCGATGCCTTAGTTACAGATATCTGGACGAAGCCCGAAAAACCGATCACTGTGATGGAAGATAATCAATCAGTAGTTTACATTTCCAGGACTCACTTCACAGGTTCAAGGTCCAGACACATTGACATACGTTACAAGAATGTTAGAGAGTCAGTAAGACAAGGTCTCATAAAGTTAGAATATGTGCCAACAAAATATCAGATAGCTGACATTCTGAACAAACCATTACCTATTGCTCAGCATGATTACCTAAGATATTTACTGTGTGTTGAGTGACACATTATATTAGCCCAACTGACAAAGAAGGGGTGTCACGATGTGAATATTGTCAGTTTGTGCATCTCTATATTCTACTGTTCCTTGTATCTATGGTCAAACAGACGTATGATATATTCTTCTACGCATGTCTACATTCCTGAGGTCAACTCCTTTCCTTTCTCATCGCCATCTCTACCGAAGGTAGAAGTGATTTATTTTCTTAGCCGATACAATGTAGTCCTAATAAGAATTCTTTATTATTTTTCTACTGAAATAAATATTTTGTTTATTAGTATTTGAATCTCGGGCTTTATTTTCTAAGAAGTATGTTTTCAAAGAAGCCACGATCCATTTCGCCTCTGATGAGAGTAATTCTCTTCTTAACATATGTTATAACCTTTCCCAAATGTATAAAATTTGGGTGTACTTGCATTTCCAATGTTGATATCCAAATTGGTATTTGTATGTAATTTTGTCTCTTAATTTTTTCCCATACCTCTAACAAAGCTCGCCTAACATAGTGCCTCTGGAAGTACTGGTGTGTTTTATGCTTCTCATTCCATAAAAAGGCGTGCCATCCAATATGTAAATCGTGGCTTTCCAGTCTTAGTAATCTTTCATTTTTTAATTTTATCCAGTCTTTTATCCAAATTAAAATTGAAGCTTGGTAATAGTTTTCCCAATTTGGAAGTCCAAATCCGCCCCTCTCCTTCGAATCTTATAATAATTTCATTTTTATCCTTGCTTTTTTCTTTTGCCATACGAATTCAGAAATAATTTTATTTAAATTTTGAAAGAAATTTTTATCCAAATTTGTTGGTACGCATTGAAATAAAAATAATATTCTTGGTAATACATTCATTTTAATAAGTGCTATTCTCCCCATGAAGGAGAGCTGCAAATTTGTCCATCCTTCCAAATCTTTTTTAATTTTCCCGACCAATTTCTCATAGTTATCTTTTTTAAGTGTGGCACACCTTGATGTTATCTGTATTCCTAAATATTTAAATTTTTTTGTCGTTTGTATACCCAATTTTTCTACTAATTCTAATTCTTGAGATTTAGTCATGTTCTTAACAATCATTTTGTTTTTTCTTTATTAATTTTTAGTCCAGCCAATTCTCCATATTCCACCAGTACTTCCATCAGCCTACTTCCTGAGTCCAATGGTTCTTCAATAATAAAAACTAAATCGTCCGCAAAAGCTTGAGTTTTAAAATTTTCTTTCTTAATGTCCAATCCTTTGATCTGATCTTCTATCCTAATTATCCTTGTTAATACTTCGTGACAATATAAATAACAATGGTGATAAAGGGCAGCCCTGTCTTGTACCTTTCCTAATTTGAAAGCTTTCTGTCGTTTCTTCATTAATAATTACTTTAGCTCTTTGCTTTGAATACATTGTTTTAAACATTTTTATAAAGTTGTCCCCAAAATCCATATAGACTAATTAATTGTATAAAAAGTCCCATTTAACGTTATCGATCGCCTTCTGTGCATCTAGGAAGATTAGTCCCATTTGTTTCTCATTATGTAATTCATAATATTCTAGTATGTCAAGTATTATCCTAATATTATTTTTTATGTGTCTTTTTGGCAAAAAGCCATTCTGATCTGTGTGTATAAATTCTACCATATACTCTTTTAATCTCTCTGCCATTATAGTTGCAAATATTTTATAATCAGAATTTAAGAGAGATATCGGTCTATAATTTTTTATATGGGTCAAATCTGTGTTTTCCTTTGGAACTAAAGTTATAGTTGCTTCCTCCCAAGATGTCGGCATCTTCGCTTTTGTTAGGACCTCATTGTATACGTCTAATAGCTTTGGGCCAATTTTTTCCTGTATATTTTTATATAATTCCACCGGTATGCCATCAGGGCCTGGCGCTTTATTGTTTTTTTGTTTCTGTAATGCTTTAGTTAGCTCTATGTATGTTATTTCTTTATTCAGCATTGAGTTTCTAATGGTAATTTCGGAAGTTTCGCCTTTTGTAGATATTTCAAAATCTCACTATTATTGTTCCTTTCGCTATCATATAGATTTTTATAGTATTCCAATGCTATTCTTTTTTCCCCTTCGTTATCGTGAAATATTTCTCCCTTCTCATCATATAGTTTTCCAATCCTCCTTTCTTCCCTCTGTTTTTTAATTCTATAAGCCAACCATCTCCCAGGCTTGTTGGCATTTTCAAAGAAGTTTTGTTTAGTACGTTTTATAAGTTGCGCCAACTCTGCCTTTCCAATGTTATTCAATTTATGTTTAACAAAATTCATTTGTTGTTTTGTTTCTTGTCTATTTGGTTCACTTTGCAATTTATTCTCAATTTCTCTTAATTCCTCCTCTAATTTCTTTTGCTGTTACATTTTAAGTTCATTTTCTCTGGCCATATAAGAAATTGCCACCCCTCTCATATAAGCTTTAGCAGTATCCCACCAATTTTGGCAACTAGTATCTTCTTTCTTATTTGTTTTAAAGTATAAATCCAATTGTGTTTCCATTTTTATTTTAAATTCTTTTTGATTCAAAATTGACCTTTTAAGTGTCCACCTTCCAGTTTTCTTTTGACCTTTTAGTTTGATTCTTATAGGATTGTGGTCAGCCCATGAATTTATAGCTATTGAAATTTCCTCAATTTCTAAATTTAATTCAGGTGTAAACCATGCCATATCGATGCGTGGCCATGATGCATGCCGATTTGAATAAAATGTGTATTGCTTTTTCCCTACGTTACGTTCACGCCAGCTATCTTTAATATTTGTCTCTTCTATCATTTTTGTAAATGTATTTGGCAAAATTTTCCTGATTCCTTTCCTAATTGTGTTACTTTTGTAGTCTAATTGTCTATCAACTATCGAATTAAAATCCCCTATTATCCCAATATTTTCATAATCAAGTTCACCAATAATCTTATGCAGCTGTTGATAGAATATTTTCTGACCTTCATTTGGGGCGTATAGTCCAACAATCGCAATTTTTAACTTATTCAAAATTATTTCTAATATAATTATCCTGCCCTCTTTGTCTTCATAAATTTGTTTGGCTTCAATATCTTTATTAACATATACAGCAACTCCTCCTTGTTTTTTATTTGATAAAGATGTAAATACATTTCCCAATTTGGGACAATTTAGTAAATATTCATGTTGTTTTTTAATATGCGTTTCTTGTATTATAATATCCAATCCCATTTTACTCATTTTATGTAAATATCTTTTCCTTTTCTGCGGAGAGTTTAGGCCATTTACATTCACCGACATTATCTCTATTCCTTCTTTTATTCCTTTATCTGTATTTGGATCTTGTAACCCTTTCTGATCTATTATCTGTATGTTCTTTAAGTCTGTTTTCATCCTTTCTTCTATTATCTAACTCTTCCTTCCTAGTATCTTTATTTTCAGTGTGCACCTCTTCCCTCTCCATCGGTTGTATAGCCATATCTGTTTCTTCCCTTATATCTCTTGTCTTTCTTTCTACAGTCCCATCTTCACTGCCAAAATTTTGTAAATAAAAATCTTCTACTTGCTCAATCGAGTCTAATTTATATCTTTTATCCTGCCAAGTTACCATAATACCTTCAGGTACCAACCATCTAAAATTAATATTTCTTTTTGTGAGTTTCGATGTTATTATCTGGTAGGGTCTTCTCAATTCTCATACCCTTCTAGGAATCTGTTTTAACACAATCAACTGTCTATCCCTATACTCCAACGGATCATCTCTTACTCTATGTAAAATTTCATCTCTTACAGATTTTTTTATAAATCTAATATGCACTTCTCTTGGGAGATTGTTCCTTCTAGCAAAATTTGTATGAATTCTAAATATTTCATCGATTTCATTTATCATTTCCTCTTTCACAATCCCTAGTGCTTTCGCTAAAATGTCAGCCATCAATTCCGGAAGATCTTCTCCTTTTTCTTCCCTAACATTTTGTATTCGTAAGAAAAAAGCTGCCTTCTCTAATTCTAACGAGATTACCGTGGATTCCAATTCCTTATTAGCTTTTGTCAGTCTTTCATTTATCTCATCTACCCTCCCCTCTCCTTTCACCATTCTGTCTTCCATTTCTGACAATTTCTGTTCATTGTTAATTAGTTGTTGCTGAAATATTTCAAACTTTCCATCCATAGATTCCATTTTTCCTTTTAAATCCCCAGTATCATTTCTAACTTCACCAATTTCTTTTTTTATATCCTCATGGTTATTATTCATAGACTCCTGCATCGCTAGCAACATTAATTGAAGATCTTTGAAGGAACCTTTTTCCCTCTGTGGTTGAGTCACTTCCTCTAAAGATCTTTGTCTTGCAGGACTAGGATCCAATACTGTTGTTTGTGTAACCTGTCTCCTTCCCGCTCCAACTTTTGTTAAATTGGGGTTACTTGCCATTTTTTTCAACTTCTCAAACCAGTTATTCAATCTATCTACAAAACTCAGGCTTTCCTCCAGTATAGTCAATACAATACTTATACTATATTATAATATTATAGTCTTCTATCTATTAAATATATTATATGTTACCACAAATCAACTTATAGAAGTATATCATTTAGCACCCAAAAGTATCATCACTCTAAACACAATAGCTCTTATCATATATCAGTATCAAACAAATAGTCCTTCAACTCCTTTGCTAGCAGTCTTTTATCTTTTCCAACAAAGTCTAAATATCATCCAAGCACCTGTTTTCTTCTAGTTAATTTCCAAATTGTCACCTTTTACTTTTTCTTTCCCAATAGTTAATATCTTCCTGCTCTTTCTCTCAAATGGTTTCCAATTGTAGTTTAGCGTCTTAATTGCCATCTGGATTCAAAATGGCTTTTCTTCCTCTCTGCCGATATTTCCACCTTGTCGTCTGCTCTTCAAGTTTTAGATCCTTGTGTTTCTCCAAAAGAAAGTAAATGATAACAAAACAACCCCCAAGAGATTTTATATTTTGTGCTTCCAATATTTAAAGTTCCACAATGACAGCGTTTCCTCTTTCGCCCAAACTTGTTCTCGCCGCTATTTCCGAGGAGGAAAGAGAAAGTAGAAATTCCACCCTCTTACTTTTGGCAACTTTCTTTCTCTTCTCTAGAAACCTTCGGATAGTTCTTTCTCCCCCGACTCGCTTTTCCCTGGATCACCAAGATGAATTTTTAACTGGATAAAATCCGCTTTGTACCGCTATCTCACCGCTTCATATGGCCAGCTGTCTGCTGTTTCATTGCTACGGTCGCCATTACGGTTGCTTTCCTTCTCCGCTCAACTTTCCGGCTCTCCGAGGTTTTCCTTAGTTCGCAAATCTTGGCCGCCACCACAGATTGCTCCTCCGGGCACCTCCTGTCTTCCAATCCCCCTCCAGGGGATCTGGGGATCCCAAAGGATATGCCGAGCGGTAGAATATCGGGGAGAAACGAAACTCCGAGATGGAGAAAACGCTCCTCACACCCGTCCTCTTTAACAGCTGGCCCCGCCTCCCCAGTCTCTGGATACTCTTCAAGGGTAGCCCCATGTAGAGCGCGTTACAGTAATCCAGCCAGGAGGTGATGAGGGCATGAGTGACCGTGAGCAGAGCCTCCCTCTCCAAGTAGGGCTGCAATTGGTGCACTAGGCGAACCTGTGCAAAGGTCCCCCTAGCCACAGCTGTAAGGTGTTGATCCAATTTAAGCTGTGGATCAAGGAGGACACCCAAATTGCGGAAACGTTCCGAGGGAGTTAATTTCTCTCCCCCGAGAACCAAGGAGGGATGATCGACATAGTCCTGGGGGGGGGGGCAATATCCACAGCCACTCGGTCTTGTCAGGGTTGAGTTTGAGCCTGTTCCTACCCATCCAGACCCTAACATCGTCCAGGCACCGGCACATTACATCCACTGCTTCCCTGAACTGAGATGGGGTGGAGATGTATAACTGGGTGTCATCAGCATATTGCTGGAACCTCACCCCGTGTCGACGGATGATCTCACCCAGCGGTTTCATGTAGATGTTAAACAGGATGGGTGAGAGGACCGAGCCCTGAGGCATCCCACAAATCAGGGACCTAGGGGTCGATCTCTGTCCTCCTGCCAACACCGGCTGCGTCCTATCGGAGAGGTAGGAGGAGAACCACCGTAATACGGTGCCGCTCACTCCCACCTTGCCGAGACGACGCAGAAGGATACCATGGTCAATGGTATCGAAAGCCACTGAGAGGTCAAGAAGCACCAAGATGGAGGAATAATCTCCATCCCGGGCTCGCCAGAGGTCATCCATCAGGGTGACCAAAGCAGTCTCCGTGCTGTAGCCAGGCCTGAAACCCGATTGAAAGGGATCCAGATAATCAGTGTCATCCAATAACCGCAGGAGCTGGAGCGCCACCACTTTCTCCACAACCTTACCCACAAAGGGTAGGTTGGAGACTGGACGAAACTTCTTTAAATCCGCCGGGTCCAGGGAAGGCTTCTTGAGGAGGGGCCTCACCACCGCAACTTTTAAGGGCTGCGGGACGGACCCCTCTCTCAAAGAAGCGTTGACCAACGCCTGGAGCCAGCTGCGTGAGACCTCCCTGCTGGCCGAAACCAGCCAGGAGGGGTATGGGTCCAACAAACAAGTGGAGGAGCCCATCGCTCCTATGGCCTTGTCTACATCATCAGGAGTCACCGGTTCAAACTCGTCCCATATAACAGGACTAGGAGCTGTCACTGTCACCTCGGCCTGTACTGCCCAATCGGAGTCCAGATCAGACCGGATCTGAGCGACTTTATCCACCAGAAACTGAACAAATTCCTCAGCTCTACCCTGCAAGGGCTCCTCGACTCCCCCCATTGTCAGGAGGGAACGAGTGACCCTAAACAGGGCGGCTGGGCGAGAATCGGCGGATGCGATAAGAGCGGAAAAATGCGAGCGTTTCGCCGCCCTTATCACCACTAGATAAGTCCTAATAAAGGTTCTTAGAAGTGTTCGATCAGATTCAGCTTTACTGGACCTCCAGCGTCATTCTAGACATCTCTTATGGCGTTTCATCTCCCAGAGCTCCTCAGTAAACCAAGAAGCCTTCCTGGATCCACTACCTTGGAGAGGTCGCAAAGGCGCAATTCAATCCAACGCCCCCAATGCCGCCCTGTTCCAGGCAGCTACCAGGGACTCAGATGAATTGTGTACCAGGGATTCAGGTATATCCCCAAGTTCCCTCTGGAATCCTTCTGGTTCCATTAGGCGCCTGTGGCGGAACCACTTAATCGGTCCCGCCTCCCTGCAGTGAAGGAGTGGTGCCATGAAGTCCAACCTCAGTAGGAAATGATCTGCCCACGACAAAGGGGAGATGACTAGACCCCTCAACTTCAGATCATCTCTCCACTGCCCCGAGAGAAATACTAGGTCAGGCGTGTGACCTCCCTCATGAGTCGGACCCTGAACTACTTGGGACAGGTCCATGGTTGTCTTGGAAGCCATGAACTCCTGAGCTGCATCAGAGGATTCGCCAGATGAAGGCAGGTTGAAGTCCCCCAGCACCATAAGCCTGGGGAACTCAACCGCCAGCCCAGCTACCGCCTCGAGCAGCTCAGGCAGGGCCTTTGCAACGCAGCTGGGAGGCAAGTACATCAGCAAAAGGCCCACCTGAACCCCTAAATCCAACTTCAGAAGGAGCGCCTCACACCCAACAATCTCCGGGGCAGGGCTCCTACGAGGGCAAAGATTCTGGCGGAATATAATAGCCACTCATCCACCCCTTCCCTGAGGTCGCGGCTGATGCTGAACTGAAAACCCGTCCGGGCATATTTCCTAGAGGGGAACCCCCTCTCCTGACCCAGCCAGGTTTCAGTTATGCACGTCAGGTCGGCCCCCTCGTCCAAGATTAAATCCCGCATGAGGGGGGCTTTGTTGTTAATCGACCTGGCATTCAACAGCAGCAGCTTGAGCCCAGAGGCCTGAAGTCCCCGGTCACCAGGTACTCGGGCTGAGCTAGGTGGAACCAAACCAGAGGGGCCAGAACAAGGAATCACTTTTAACCAGTGAGTCCTTGTTCCCCGTGAGCGGCCTACCCCTCGGCTCCTGCCAGCTTCTTGGATGAGAAGCGAAACGTCTTCAAAGAAAAACCAGAAAGTCCAGTTGCCTCTTGAAAAAGCACCTTTGGGACAACCATGACCTGGATGATTGAGAATCTCCATAGACACATATCGTAATGTTGAGAAACACTGGTAATGAAGATCTCAACATTTGTGGCTGGAAATTGTGACATGCATGATGAGTAGGATAAAGAAGTCCATTTGTGCAAGGCAAAGAAACAAAAGTGTACTGTACACTAATCTACATTTGTAATGCCTCCAGATCTTTCCCCACTCCACAAGAAGAATTTATTTCTAGGTAATACAATTTGTGAAAGATGGAAAATACCGGTAGTCTCTCAGTGGTCTATAATATGCATAAAGACCTCTTAATTGTTCTAGGTTTATTCTGCTCACTTTGAAAACGTTAATCTTTGGCCACTAAAGCAGGATAAAATGGGAGAATTGATGGAAATCCTAGGAGAAACTGAGTGGAAAATAAGTGACAATGTTCTGTTGTGCAAAAGACAATGTCAGAGATGGAGAAATGAAAGAAGAGTCACCTCAATCAAAGGAGGAAGAAGCAGACTCACAAACATCTGTTGCTTGACGCTGGTTTCTGTAATAGAACTACACTATAGCAGCAGTACATTTGTATTCTTTAAAGACAAAATCAGGAAAACTAATAAGAGTTCTAAAAAAATCAACAGTTATTTTTGCTTGCTGTCTTCAAAAATCATCTACAAGCAGTCCTCAATTTATGACAACTGGGACTGGAACTTCTGTCGCTAAGCAGTGTGTGCTATCACACCTGATTTTATGATATTTTTTTGCTGCAGTTGTAAGCAAATCTGGCTTCTCCCATTGACTTTGTCAGAAACCAGCTGGGAAGGTGGCAAATGGTGATCCAGTGACCGACCGCAGGACGCTGCAATGGACCTAAATGTGAGCTGGTTGCCAAGTGCCCAGATTGCAGTTACATGACTGCAGGGACACTGCAATGGTCATAAGTGTGAGGACCAGTTGAAAGTCATTTTTTTTCAGTGCCAGCATAAACTTCAAATAGCCGCTAAACGAATGATCACAAGTCGAGGACCACCTGTATTGTTCTTTGTATACTGGCCACCAATCCAGCCACTGATCCATCCAACTGGCAGAAGGCAATGGGCACTTTCATGGACTTCAGCCTCAATCCCATTTTCTCCACCACCTCTGGGCTAATTACACATCTAGTACACTCAGAATCCAAAAGAATCCATTTTCCCCTGGGCGCCGGATGATGGTGCCCTTAGTTCTACTGGGAGGTTAAGGGGCCCCGTGGGTAGACTTACCAGGGGATCGTCGTCCGATTTGCTGTAGCTGTCTCTTGGGTTGGTCGGAGGTCCCAGCTCCTCCCCACCTGGGGGGGCCACCTCAACGACTTCCACGCCTTTCAGTGCCGTTTCGCAGGCTTTTGCTGCTGGCTTGTCAGGGTTTTTTCCGCCAGCAGAGGTCATCCTAGGGGCAGGCTTGGCGAAACACTCTCGGCTGCCCGGTGTCCCTCTTTCCCACATCGGAAGCAGGCAGATGATCTGGGCTTTGGCCCTGGCCCCCCTTTCACCTCCCTGGCAGCCTCTGTTGCTGGTGGAAGGCTTGCTCCAGGTGCGACCCCTTGCTTGGTGGAAGGCTTGCTCCAGGTGCGACCCCCTCTATAGCGATTTCTGGCCTGGTCAATCTCCACCTCCGCTGCCAGCACATACCAACGCTGTAAATCTTTTGGGGGCCCTCTAGCGCAGCAGCCTTGGTAGACATCCTCATTAAGGCCATCTTTGTAACAATCCATCAACGCTTCAGCTGAATACCCACGCATGTAGATCACTAACTTGCGAAATTCTTGGGTGTACTCAGCCACCGATCTCCCCTGGATCAGGGTTTTCATCCTAGTTCTAGCCTTGCGTTCCGCCAGAGGGTCATCAAAGCGCACACGGAGGGCAGCCATAAAAGCGTCATAATCCCTCATCACTGGGTTGTCCTCATAATGGAGACCCACCAGCCACTCAGCCGCGGTGCCTTCCAGGGCCATGGTTACACACCGCACCTTTGAGGTCTCACTTGGGAATTCCTCCCCATATTCTTGCATATGGTTCCACACTTGGGTCAGGAAGAAATCCAGGGCTTTGGGGTCCCCATTGTATTTTACTCCCAGCGGAGGAACTTTTGGAATTCGATGCCTCTGGGGACCCACCCCCCTGGCAGGGGGGGCTTGCGTTGCCACCGCTGCTGGGGTTCCTGTAGCCCCTGCTGGGTCTGCCTGGGCTTCCGAGCCCACTTCTGGGGTGGCTGAGGCCCCTTCCTCCTCCCCAAGCTCTTCGGCCCACCCTCCCGGCCGGCAATGCATACCTTTCTCAGCCCCTGCGATTCTCCAATGCCTCTTTTAACAGATGCAAAGCTTGGGTCAGCAGGAGGTCTTCCTTGTCTTCTTGCCAGGCGCCCCTTCTTCGGCGTCTGACTGGCTGAAAGTTCACACATCCATTCCGATTTCTCCCAGCTCCATCTGGATTGGGGAGGGGTAGATCCAGCTGCCGGGTCGTCCTGGTCGCTGTCCTGGCTGGACATATTTGGCTTAGTCCCCTCGGTAGAAGTTTTCTCCGGGTTGACTATTAAAGCAGAACTTGCTTAATGTCAGGCGTGCTTTCCTTCAAAGCCCAAGAAATAAAAAACCCCAACTCCATGTTGATAGAGTTTAGTACTTTTACTAGGCAAGAAGTGATAGCAACAAAAGGAAAGCAAGTTCTGAAGCAAAATGCGCGCAAAATGGGCGTTTACTTACCTTGATACGCCCGTTCTCGTTGGTTGAAGCTAGCATTCAGTGAGGGTTGTCCACAGCCAATCACATCAAGGACTGAGTCTGCCAATCAAAACTGAGCCTCTGTCCGCCATGTTGGTTATAGGCCCAGTTTAGACGAAGCTGGAATACAGACTCGACGTGGAAGGAAAACATGTTAACGCACTCCAATGAAGATATTTCAGGAAAGGGAGAAAGGGAACACACTAGACTACTGATGAATGATCAAGAAAACTGTTTATTAACACAAGATGCAAAACAAGTAGGATACCAATATTGATATAAGAGAGAACCAACGGGTGGGGCTGAATGCTAGCTTCAACCAACGAGAACGGGCGTATCAAGGTAAGTAAACACCCATTCTCCATTGGAGGTTGAAGCTAGCATTCAGTGAGGGACATACCAAAGCCCCGGAAGTCCCTAGGGCGGGAAACACAACATGAAGAAAAAACCAACTATATAAAAACTGGAACCCCCATAACACCTAGGACAGAGGCGTCACTATCTGTTGAAGTACCCGTCGGCCAAAGGTCGAGGCGAAAGAATCTATCTTATAATGTCTAACGAATTGGGAAGGAGAAGCCCAGGTTGCTGCACAACACACTTCCTCCATGGAGGCTTCGGTCCTCCAGGCAGCGGAAGTGGCCGCGCTACGGGTGGAATGTGCCGTGATGTTGTCAGGGACGGGCTGTCCCGCCTGGACATAGGCCTTTGAAATGGTAGCTCGAAGCCACCTGCCCACTGTGGGAGAAGAAACTTTTAGGCCCATAGAACGGGGCAGGAAGGCTACCAAAAGTGCTTCCGATTTCCGGAAGGCAGCTGTGCGCTCCACATAGATTTTAATTGCCCGTCTAACGTCCAGAGTGTGCCAGACACGCTCTCTGGGATGACAGGGGTGGGCGCAAAAGGCGGGAAGGACCAGTTCCTGAGAACGGTGGAAGATGGAGTTAACCTTAGGGAGGAAGGAAGGATCTAAGCGTAGAACTACCCTATCCGGGTGGAATAAACATAAATCTTTACGCACAGAAAGAGCCGACAATTCTGAAATACGTCGAGCTGACGTGATGGCCAATAGAAAGGCAACCTTGTAAGACAAGGCACTAAGGGGCGCCTCCCGTAGGGGCTCATAGGGGGGGACCAGTTAAGGATTCTAACACTAAGGGAAGATCCCAGGTAGGGAAACGGTGGACAGCCGGAGGACTGATATTAGAGGCCCCTTTAAGGAAACGGTGAACCGTGGGAATGTGGGCCAAGGAAGGAAAATTGGGGCAGGACAAAATTGTGGACAGGGCCGCCAATTGGCGTCTGAGGGTGTTGGGAGACAGGCCTCAGGACAGCCCTTTATTGAGAAAGCGGAGGAGAATCGGGATAGGAACATGAAGAGGAGACACACCCTCCAGGACACACCACTCACAAAAAATCTTCCAAGTTGTCTGGTAGACACGGTTGGTGGAGGCTCGTCTGGAGGCCAGGATGACATTAATGATGTTATTGTCATAGTGCTGGCGCCTCAGGACCTCCCGCTCAACCACCAAGCGGTCAATTGTAACCAAAGAGGATCCGGGTGAACCACCTCCCCTTGACGAAGCAGGTCTGGCAGAGGTGGCAGTCTCCAAGGACGACCTCGGGAGAGGAGATGGAGGTCCCCGAACCAGACCCTTCGAGGCCAGTGAGGGGCAATCAAGATCACCTCTGCTGCATGTTTCAACACCTTCTGAATGACCCTGGACATTAGGGGAAGGGGAGGGAAGGCGTACAGAAGGCCCTGGGGCCAAGGAGAGCGAAGAGCGTCGACGGCCTCTGCTCCTTCGGATGGGAATCGGGAGTAGAACCGGCTGAGCTGGGCGTTCTGTGGGGTAGCAAACAAGTCTATTAAAGGCTGTCCAAACTTATTAACTATATCTCGAAAAAACCCCGGGTGTAACTGCCATTCTGTCTGATCTAGGTGAGACCGGCTAAGCCAGTCGGCTTGTTTGTTAGCCTCCCCTGAAATGTATTCAGCAGAAAGGGACAGGAGGTGTCTTTCCGCCCAGAGCCCTAGGCGCAAGGCCTCCTGTAGCAAGACAGCAGAGTGGGTACCCCCTTGTCTGTTTACGTGTGCCTTTGCAGTCACGTTATCAGTGAGAACCAGCACATGGGACCCTGTCAGTTGACTCTGGAAACGTTTCAAGGCCAAGAAGATTGTCCGGAGCTCTAGCACATTAATAGGACTGTTGGCTTCTTCCCTGGACCAGGTACCCTGAGCTAACTGGCCCTGCACATGGGCCCCCCAGCCAGAGAGACTAGCATCTGTGGTGACTACGATCCTGTCAGGTGGTAGGAAGGACGAGCCCTGTGAAAGAGCCGGTGAAAGCCACCAGTCGAGGGAACGCCGTACCTGAGGAGGAAGGTGGACTCGGGTAGAGGGACGACTTCTGCCCAGAGGCAGAAGAGGAAGGAGAAAGAACTGTAGTTCCCTGGAGTGCAAACGTGCCCAAGGAACGATGTCTATACACGAAATCATCTTTCCCAGGAGGGTAGCCAAGAGGGCTACCGAAACCTTTGGACATTGGGAGATGTTACGGATGATGTCCCGAATGCTGTCTTGACGTTCCTGGGAAAGATAAACCTTGCACTCCAGGGAATCAATCACTGAACCTAGATGAAGAATAGAAGTGTTAGGGATTAAACAGCTCTTGCTGTGGTTAACCGAAAACCCATGTCGCTGAAGCTCCTCCAGGGTAATTTGGAGATGCCGTTCCGCAAGGGAGCGGGAAGATGCCTGGAGCAAAATATCGTCTAAGTAGCATTGCACTCGGACACCCAGGGATCTCAGGTGCGCTTCCAGGGCGACCAGGATCTTAGTGAAGACCCTGGGAGCGGAGGAAAGACCAAACGGAAGGGCTCGGTATTGGTAATGTTTACCAGCAAAACAGAAACGTAAAAATTGTCTGTCCAAAAACTTAATCGGAATGTGAAGGTAGGCTTCGGACAAATCAAGTGACACCAAATAATCACCCCGATGAATTCCCCTCAGAATCGAGCGAAGGGATTGCATTTTGAACCTGCAGTATTTAACAAAAAAATTTAAACGTTTAAGGTCCAGAATAGGCCGCCACTCACCAGATGATTTAGGGACCAGGAACAAAATGGAATAAACACCTGAACCCCTTAGGGGTCTGGGAACCGGCTCAATGGCCCTGATATCTAATAGGTGTTGAATAGCCTGTTCCATAAGGAGGCGTTTCTCAGGCACCCTGGATATTGAGCAAGGGATGAACCCCGGAGTAGGTTGTGACATAAATTCTAGAGAGAGCCCAAAGCGAATGGTATTCCTGACCCAAAGGTCCCGAGTCGTTAAATCCCAGGTGTCTGCAAACATGGCCAACCTACCCCCAATAGGTAACTCTCCCGCACCTTCACTTGGAGCGTCGAGGAAACTTAGATCCCCAGCTTCTGAAGGGTCTCTTAAAGGGTCTACCCCTGGCTGACCTATCGGGGTAATAAGCTCTCTGCCCATACTGACCTGGGTTCCGGGGCAGACTGGAGCCCTGGTCAGTGGCCCGAAAGGGCCGCCTGGAATAAGGAGTTTGGCGAAAAGACCCCTTTTTACTATGAGATGGCAAAACCTTCCTACGGTCCTTAGATTCAACTAGAATCGGGTCCAGCACGTCACCAAAGAGGGACTGTCCAGAGATAGGCTTAGTCGCTAAACGCCACTTTTGGCGTGCATCCGCTGACCAGTTACGAAGCCAGTTCACTCTACGGTCGGCGGTTGAAGCCGCGATGGACTTGGAAGAAAAACGTGCAGCCCTGAGGGTGGCGTCTGCGGTGAACTGGGTCGCTGCAATAACCTTGTTAAGGTCCTGGTGAGCCCTCAGTTCCGAAGAAGGGATGGTCTCCTGTAGTTGGCGTAGCCACAGCAAGGCTGAACGAGCGAAAAAGGAGGCCAATGAAGAAGCCCGAACCGCCCAAGCAGATGCCTGATGAGATTTCAGCAGAAGCTGTTCCAATCTGCGGTCGTCTGGTTTCAAAAGCTCTTCTGCTTCACCCGGTATGGGATTAGGAGAATGAAGAGCTGCCACTGGCATATCCACGGTCGGCGGAGAAAGTAGAGTTGCTAGCTCAGCAGCGATGTTGAAGAACTTTTTGTCTTGTGCTGATGGCATTGGACCAGATGCAGGGGCAGAAAATTGGCGTTGGACATTGTCCAAGAAAATCTTGGGAGCTGGGATTACGTCTAATTCAGCTACCTGTTCCTCGAAGACTGGAACCTTAGAAGAGGTAGTCGCGGATTCAGCAGCTGCTGGAGTAGTAGGTAAACCGGCCACATTTCTGGCTTTGTGGAGTAGAGACTTAAAAAGAGCTGGAGGGAAAAGTCCCACCGGAGTCGGTTGTTCAGGTAGAAGGCCTTCGTCCTCAGAGAGGGCCGAGGGATCACACTCCCCTTCTTCCAAGGCCACAGGGCGACTATGGTCGCTGGAAGCATCAGAGTAGTCCCCTGCCAGGTCTGCCTCGCTAGCTTGGCGGGAATGAGCTCGGCTGGCTGCCTTAGAAGAAGAGGCCTGAGGAGGATATTGCATTTGTTGGAACCCAGCCAGGCACTGTTGGACCGTGGTGGCAATAAGCATTTGCCAGCTGGGTTGGTCCTGGGAGGAAGCTGGGCCTGTGGAGGGTAGCTGAGGGCCTGGGACAATTTCAGGCATAGCTGTCCTGGCCGTTTGAGCCACTTCAATGGAGGGAGCTATGGGCACTGAGGAGCTAGGCCCAAAAGCGGTTAGAGCCTCCTGTGAAGCCACGTGTGCTGAGGCCACCAGGCCTCCAGCCCCCCAAACATCCGTATCTATCAGGCCTGGAGCCGGGGTGTCCAAATTATGGACCTGTGCCTGTACCTCCATTTGGTGTGGCTGGGGCGAAGCCATGGCCTCCGAACGCCGATCCGCCCTTTCTGAGATCTTCCGGAGAGCGCGATCGCGTCTCCTTTCGTCCCGCTCCACCGCCCTTGATGAGGAGGCCGATTTGGCTTTGCTAGCTTCGGCAGGAGCGGGAGTGATCAGGTCCGCCTGACTTGCGGCCTTGGGAGCCTTCTGCTGCTGCTTTGATGCTTTTGGTGCCGGAGCTAAGGGAGCAGCGTCTGCCATCTTCCGGTGAAACTCGAGCACAGCAGAGGGAAAAAAGGCGCGCTCCCAGATGACGTCACACGCCCCGGCCAGAAAAGTGCGGGAAACCGGCGTTTTTCAAAGAGCGTTTTGGCGCGAAAAGGAGGGTTCCGGCAACTCCGCAATGGCCCCAAAAGATAAACGGCGCTATGGAGGA
Organism: Diadophis punctatus similis; assembly: GCA_023053685.1. Taxonomy (NCBI): domain Eukaryota; kingdom Metazoa; phylum Chordata; class Lepidosauria; order Squamata; family Dipsadidae; genus Diadophis; species Diadophis punctatus. Next base: position 2,925,628 of record JALIGW010000059.1, on the reverse strand, counting down.
GAGCAAGCTCTCGTTCTCAGCGGCTCCCCCAGCCTCCGCGAACCCGCAGGTTCCAGGCGTCCTTCCAATTAATCTATTGGGGGTGCAAGCACCAAAACCGATCTGGCGAGAATTGCCTTGCCGGCCCCCGTGCAGCCAGTCACCCGAGGAGGGGGAAAGGGGGGCGGAATTAGAGTCTCTAGGGTCCACAAGTGGAGTGACTAGAGCCCAGAAAAAGGGAAGAAATTCCTCTGTTTCCCTCTTCTGTCTTCTTTTTTATTTATTTATTTTATTTTTTAAAGCACTCAGTTTGAAGATAGCAGTCAGAGAGGTAAAATCCACATCTAGCCTTGTGAAGGACTGAGTCTAAACTGGGCCTATAACCAACATGGCGGACAGAGGCTCAGTTTTGATTGGCAGACTCAGTCCTTGATGTGATTGGCTGTGGACAACCCTCACTGAATGCTAGCTTCAACCTCCAATGGAGAATGCATATACAAAGAATCCCAAAACCCTCCCTCATAACCCCCCTGGGCAGAGCATCCAATCCCCATGTGCCAAGGTGTCATGTGGGCGCACCGGCCGGCTGGACTTCCACATCTGGTCCGACGAAGCCATTGACCTTGAGCAGGCTATAAACATGTCTGTGAAGCCTGGTAGAACGTGATGAGAACTTTCCTCCCCAAAGACCTAATCAGAGACAAACAGGAACATCTCCAGCAGCTTCCCAACCCCCACCCAAATACCTAACCCAACCTAACCCTCCCCCCCGTTACTATGGCAGCCGTAGCAAGCAGACATCACAGAGGCTGACACCACCAATATGATGATTGTTTAAAAAAGCCAATTAAAAAACCTGGGTTGTAATGATCTTAGACTGATCCAATGTAATGGTACTGGACAGATCTTTCTTATAATAGATGTCACCTATCATTGATTATAATGTGACACCCTGGCTTAAGCTGTTGAATCAATTAAGAGAAATACTGGCATATTTACAGACTGCTTTCAAATTTAAATAATATTTAAATATTTAAATATTCATTGTGTGAGATTTCTAAATACTCTTGATAATGCAGGATAGCAGTTGAACTTCAATAGGGCTGCTCATTCATTGCTTTCATGTTTTGGTACCCTGCCTATTTTGGTGCTTTCTTGCAAGCTTTCCATTGGAACTACAAAAGTTATAAAGCTCTTGCTTTCAAACTCATTTTTAAAAAAGGCATTTTTATTTATAGCTCTCAGATATAAACTCTACCTTTCTGCTATCATGGAACTCAAGGTAGTAGATCTAGCATTCTTAGGCAATGGGCCACCAGGGGCTTCTGAGATTCAGACCTGTTTTAGAACCAGGATGGCTGCTGCATCAAATGCTTGAGATTGTGCCTTGGGACAGAAAAATCCAAAGAGGCATGTGTTAGCTGTTACTACTGTTTCTGTCTTCTGCTCCCCCTACAACATTATTCTCTACATAATTATTCAAATGTGATTCCCAAGAGGTTCAGTAGCAGACACAAGATTGTACCCTAGGTGCAGTGCTGTGGAGTCGGAGTCGGAGTAAATTTTGGGTACCTGGAGTCGGAGTCGGAGTCGGCAAACAATGCACCGACTCCGACTCCTACAAAATTTTGATTGGAATTTAAAAAAGCAAGTTTAAATGTCCCAATTCACAAAAAGTTATAATTAATGACTTCTCTATTGTAAGAATAAAGACCAATGCATGCAGTGCCTCACGTAACCGCAAAACGAACACGTTAAGTGACCGTGAAGAAGCATGCTTTTCATGTGCTTCACTATATGGCACACAACGCACAATTAGGAGCGGCAATACTTATACTTTGCATAGTGTTGTGTTCTGCTGTTACAGGGAACCCATGGGTAACCTAGCCTCTCACTGATAAGGGATTAAGTAAATATGTTTTTTGCAGGACTAGAGACACTTGTATAAGTGAAGGGAATGGAGGATCAATAGTTCAAGACTGAAGCTGTAAACCATTGGAAAAACTGCTGTCATTCAGCAAAAGGCTATAAAAACTTGTAAACTTCGATTGTTAGCTTAAACTTTAAACATGACTATGGGATTCTACTAGGGAAATCATGTTTTATAATAAAGGCCCCTTTCTGGATCCTCCCACTGCCCTATCTTCAGCAGAAGATCAGCACACAGAAAGGAGAAGGCAGCAGCTTTTGCCCAACTACCTCTCTCTGCTAGAAGAGCTTAGAAGAGCTTGGTGGAACAGCTTCTTGGATTCAACTGTAAGTGTTTAGATTTATTTTAAAACCTGCATGCCTGTGTAATGAAGAATTGTGTGTCTTGAAGAGTTCTGTGTCCTGATCAGCTGATGAAAGTGCTGAATCAGCAGAGCTGCCAGCACAGACACTGTGATTGGTTGATGGGAGGGTGTGTGCAGTCTCACTCTGCTCCCTGCACAGATCAATTCTTCATTACACCTGCTTGTCTGTATGAGGGAAGACTTGTTTCTTGAAGAAACTGCATAGCTGTCCCTGCTGGTATGTATGAGGGAAGACATGTGTACATGTTTCTGGAAGAAACTGTCTATCCTAGGTTTGTAAGTGTGGTGCAGGAATGTATGAATGTTTATGTATAGTGCAGATTGTTTTTATGCTCTGAGTACTAAAATGTAGGCTCTGTGTTGTGTGTGTGTTCAGTACATGTCTGTGCATGTTTTTCTGTATAGGACAAATCATGTCTAGGTTTAGTGCTGGGATATATAGCTTATTTGTTTGTATAAAGCCATGTATGTACAACTTACAAGACTGTGTATGTTGATATTAAAAATCTAATTATATGCCAGTTAGTATAACATATTTTATATTTTAGGGAAAGAGGCATCCTAAACAATGGCAAAAAGACTGCTAACAACAAACACGACAAAGTCTACAGTTTATGAGCACTTTGCATTATCAAGTGATGGAAAACATTACGTGTGCCAATGTATTAGAAAAGATGATGATGGTGAAAAACAATGTGATGCAAAAATTAGCAGTTTCAGTGGGCCTGATAAAAATGCACCTTCAAGAGCATCAAATTTGAAAAGACACTTACAGCGTTTTCATCCCAAAGTGTTAGAAGCCGTGAATGAGAAAGATAGCAATGAAAACATTGCATCTACTTCTGTGACAAAAAACGTTCAGAAATCTACTGGAGAACAATCACAAATAAGAAAATTCTTTATATCTGACAAAGTTACCATAAGGATGACACCAGAAAAATTCAAACACCACATTATTGAAATGGTGGTAAAGAATAGTGTACCACTATCCTTCTTTTCACAGACAGCCTTTTTGGGCCTAAATGGAGAAATGGCAAATAAACTTGGTGTTTCTCTGGAAAGAGAAAGTATAAGGAAACTTATAATTGAGGAGGCCAAATGTAAAAAAGAAGAACTACAGAAAGTTCTGAAAGGACATTTTGTCTTCCTTAAAATGGATGCATGCACACGTCACAGAGTCAATTATTTTGCTATTAATGTTAGATTTGTGGATGAAAATAACAAAACAATAACACGGACCCTCGGATTAAAGGACACTCAGGCACATCACACCAGTGATTACCTTCAGAAGTTAGTGGAGGGTGTTCTAAAAGATTTTGAAATTAAAAAGGAACAGATTTTATGTGTTGTGACAGATAACGCTTCTAACATGTTGAGCACAATTGAGAAGATGAATGCAGATGAAGGTAACAAACAGATATTAGAGTTAGAGGAAGAAAGCTCTGCAAGTATTGGAGAAAGTTTAGAAACTGAAGAGAATGCTGACATTTTTTTAGACAACTTTGTTGAAGAAGCATTGAAGCTTGCTACTATTCATCATATGCGATGTGCTGTTCATACACTGCAACTTGCCATAAGAGATGGATTAAAAGATCGCCATGCAGCTACACTAATTGGCAAATTACGGCAAGTAACTGTTGCAGCCAGGGCCCCGAAAACAGATGCAATTTTGAAAAGACGTGCAGGAAAAGGAGCCATTTTGGATCAAACAACTCGCTGGGGAAGCACTTATTTAATGGTGAAGCGTTTGCTTGAACTTAAAGACATCATAGAAGAAATGGACAATGAAAATATTGCATTAACTGAAAGCCAGTGGACACAAACAAAAGAGCTGGAGAACCTTCTTTCTCACCCCTTCACTGTCACCAAGAGGTTGCAATGTGACGATCTAACCCCGGGTAAATTCCTCTTGGAATGGAAGAGCCTGTTATATTGCCTGAACAAAAATGGAGGGTTAATAGCTGAGGGCATTGCATCTTCAATGATGAAAAGAGAGAGTCTTTTGCTGGAAAATGAAATCTTGTTAGTGGCTATTTGTGTCGACTCAATGAGCCGAGTTTTGTTGAACAGTGAACAGACTGCTACTGGGAAAAAGGCCCTCTATGATGTAGCAGTTCGCATGAAGGGATTACAACCTGAAATACCTCCACAGGAGGATGAAGTTCTTTTAAGCAATAGTGGTAACTCAGGATCATCTTCTTCAAACGAAGAATTAGACTTTGATTCCTTATTAGACAAAATGGAAGTTGCTAAAGGAAAGCGACGTCGCATAAGCGTTACAGAACCAGTAAATGTCCAAATAAAAAAGTTCCAACAGGAGTTTTATAAAGCACTAAAAGAAGTTGAAAAGTATGATCGCTCATCAAAACTTACTGTTGAAGAAGCCATCCTTGTTTATCCAGAGATCGTTAGTGATGTGGCCAGAATAGTTACTGCAATGCCACCCACCCAAGTCAGTGTCGAAAGATTATTTTCAGCCCTAAAAATAATAAAGTCTGACTTAAGAGCCTCTATGAAAGAGGATCTGGCAGAGGCAATTCTCTTCCTTAGAACTCTACATTGAATTGATTTGCATTTGCTAAGCCTATAACTACATTTCAAGATTAATATACACCATTTCTAGGTTTTACAAATTTTGTTTTTGGTTCATATAGATAAGCTTTTTGTTTTTGTTCTAAAACAACCAAATAATGTGTTTGTATTTTTGAACTGATAAAGTTCCTGTTCCTGATGTTTATGCCTGCTGCTACTATCCAGCCACTTGATTAATAATATTAATTAAAAAAAATTTTTTTTTACAAAACTTTGTTGTTTTCATTGTGTTTGTCTTTTGCTTAAACTGTTCAATACAGTAGACTGTCGGCTTCCCAGCCAGTAGTCCTGTGGTAATGACATGTATGTTGCCTTTCTTTCCTTCAAGGAATGTATAAAATACATTCACATATTAATACAGAGGAGTCGGAGTCGGGGAGTCGGAGTCGGAGTCGGAAGTACAAAAAACTGAGGAGTCGGAGTCGGAACATTTATCTACCGACTCCACAGCCCTGCCTAGGTGTCCCCTTTCCCCAATTACCCTGCACTGGGTTTTTTTCCCTGTCAAAGGTTCAAAGAGCTTTTATGCCAAAGATGGTTTTCCCCCTCTTCACTTATATTATTAAGACCTTCTGAAAGTGCTTACTGAGGCACCTGTGGGTAACTCAGGAGCAACCCCTAGGGCCGTGATGGCGAACCTATGGCACACGTGCCACAGGTGGCACGCAGAGCCCCCTCTGCGGGCACACGAGCATGTCCGTGTGCCTCCTGCCGGCCAGCTGGTTTTCGGGTCTCTGCCACGCATGCACGTGGGGGCGGGGCACATGCAGGAGACGCGCGCACATGTGCGAGGGCGGGGTGCACGCATGGGGTGTGTGTGCGCATGTGCAGGGGGCACTGCGGGGGGTTGCGCGTACATGTGGGGTGGGGCGCACACGGGGGGTCATGCACGCATGCACAGGGGCAGGGCATGTGGGGAGGTCGCACGCACATTGCATTATGGGGGGGGGGTGCGCGCTTTCGGCACTCGGCAACGAAAAGGTTAGCCATCACTGCCCTAGGGGTTGTATTCTACAACAGCAGCATGTGATAAAAATAATGCTTTGGGAACACACTGAAGTCATTTTCAGAGATTCTGCTGCACTCGTAAGAAAACTATATTAAGAAAGGATAGGTGAGATCCTTCCAATTCTAATAAATGCCCTAACCAATGTTTTATTTCACTAGCAATGAAACTAGCTTTTTGCATAAACTGCTCCATTTCTTAAATGTAGCACTGTGAGAAACTGGAAAGGGAAAATGTGCTGCAGTCATGAGACGGATATAATATAGAACCTCACCAAAACAGGAATTAAAGTGTAAAAAATAAAGAGAAGCGTTGGATATTCTGGAAAGCACTTCCACTTTTCACTTATATCTGAAAAGGAACTTATAATAAAGGAGGAAAGATCTAAAAGTTCTGTCAATGGGTGAAGTTTCCATAGCTGTTTTTTCAGACATTACAAAGCATGTAATTTATTTATCCTGGTGTCAAATGATGCTAAAATTTGCAATGTCTAAATAAAGAAATCCAGCTTATTAAAGATGTTTTGTATTTGTCAGCTTACAGCGCACCATGGAAACTGTGCAAAACTGAGGTACACCAAGCAATTCTTCTCTTTGAAATTTCAATTTCAACTTCTCCTACCCAGAAGGGTACATGAGCTCAGGCACAAGACTATTTATCATTTGGCTCAAAAATAAGAATTTTCTACATTTGTTCTTCTTAATGTGAAAATCCAGAGGAAATTCTCTGCCACACAGTATCATCTTTACAAAAAAATATAAGACTTTACAACCTAAATATTTTTTATGAAATAGTATCCCATTCATAGAGAAATTAGAATTACGAGCTAGTTTACCAGAACTCTGATAGTATAAGTTGTCCAGCTCTTTGTTTGGATCTGCCTACCAGGGGTGGAGATAAACAAACCAGGAAACCATATTAGTAGTTAGTCTACTCTTTCCTTGGATCCAAAATCCCTGGTTTGAAATTCTTTCAAAAAGCAAGAATCTTAAGACAAAAATAAATCTTCACTTAAAAATTTAGCTTGTCAAGAGATCAATAATCTAGAAATTCTGATTGAGACAAAACACTAATTAAAACATGGCCATTTCCTGTTATTTAGCAATTCCTATTAGCATGGTGAACTAATCCTTCGCACTTGAGCATAAATGTACCAACATGCTTATTTGATCCCAATATGCCAAAATTCTGTCTAAGGGAATATGTGATAAGAAATATCTCCAGGGAAACAATGGTTGTGGGCTGTTGATAAAACAGAAATTACTACATTAAAAAAACAAAGGTAAGTCAGTAACTTTGAGGAATTTATTTTCAAAAGTGCACAAAACTCACAACAACAAAATAGCTAACCATAGGTTAGAGGCTAGTGGACAAGAAATCTGAAGAGACTCCAGCAGCCAGCACTTATAAATTGTATGTTTCTTTCTAGACAATAAAACAATGCTGTCATTAAAATAGACACAGCTGCTGTGGCCTAGAGGTGGAGCTCTTGCCTTACAATCAGGAGGTTGTGAGTTTGATCCTAGGTAGAGGCAGATGTAGGGTTTCCTGCTTGGGCAGGGGATTGGACTAGATGACCTGCAAGGTCCCTTCCAACTCTGTTAATCTGTTTGAGTTTTTTTAGATGTAAGCAACACTGGCACAAGCCTTACATAGCTTGCAAAAAGTTACTCATTTTGACAAGAACATGATACACAAAATCAACCCTAAAATAAGACATTTAAAATGAATTTTTACTGGGTGTATCTCAGGAAACAAAACTTTAATACCTGGCTTTCTTTCCAATCTTTAATGTGAGCACCATGTCTCAACACCATACACCTCTCTCTCGAGCAAAAAAACTCTAGATCTCTCCAGGGTCAAGGAGTATAATCCATAAAGAAGGAAGCCTTAAAACCTAATGCTTTTCAACAATGGTTCTTGATAAAATAGTGGCTAGTCATCTTAGAATATGTGCACAATTATATACAAAGCCTAGATAACTGAAGAAGTCCTATTTCAGTTAGTATAAGATACCAGCACTCATTTTACTAGGACAGTGGAGAAGAGATCCATTTCCATTTTGGAAAAAGTAACTGCTTTTTCATATCCTGTTACACACAAATACTATCTCTAAACAGCATTTTATTGCTCTAATGCTTCATATATGGAAATCAGAATTAAACATTAAACAGTTTTTAAACATTGATGATGATGTTCGTCCATCGTGTTCGAAGAAGACCTTGACATCTATGAGAATCGGGGGGGGGGGGGGGTGTCAAGACTTGCGCGTGAATTGGATTAAAGTGAGGGAGAGGTGCGCATAGTCAGCCTCACTCTCTCTTCCCATTAATGACTATATGAATGAATGTGAAGTTGGATTTCTTTGCCCATGGACCTGGCTTTCTTTTATAAATATTATACTATTATTAATACACTTCTATCTGCTAAATAATTTGGGACTGGGAAATTTATACATTAAGCCCAACTTTTCTTCATAATTAAGCTAGCTTCTTTAAATAGCAGTATGAATATGACCATCATCATTCAGAAAGAACAAAATTTAATGGTTTTTAAGGGACCCAAGAGGGTCCTCCCCATTCTTACATACCTCACTGATGCTAACTTCCCAAAATCTGTCATTATAGGAATATCTAAGGGCATAGAATAGCTCTGATACATTAAAACCAGTACAGGAGTTAAGGCCTCTGACTAATCCAAGGAGGAAAAAAGTCTAAGAGACTAGACAGATGATTTCCTAGGTTCCTTGATCCTGAGGTTCCAAAGGAAAGAAAATCTGAGAGGGTGAGGAACCCTAGTGGAATTTTAAAGGAGGGCTGACTATACATGGAGGACCTGGGATGAAAAACTGGATCCTTTTCCCCCCTGCAGGAAGATGTTAGGCCCAGAGCTCTGGAAAACAAGAACTCTTCCTCTCTTGCCTAGCAAAGCCTTCAAAGAGGGGGAAAAACATAAAGAGGAAACAGAATGTGTTTCCCAACCGAGACAATACGATTTCTGACTTATTTGGAAGGACAATTATAGGAGAAAGAAGATAAGAGCAGACAGAAAGAAAATCAGATTGTTTTCCTTAACTGGTGCAATACAATCTCTTTCGTTCTCTAAACATTTCCTTCTCTCCCCACTGCCCGGCCTTCCCATCCCACAAAAATACCCTTCTCCCCCTCCCCCCTTATCTGCGTGCTTGGGTCTCACCTGTAAATCTCTGCAGCTGCCTAGATATTCTTCCCCTTGCGGCTCCAGCTCCAAGAGATTGGGGATGGGGAGAGTACCCCCAACTACCTCCCTCTTTCCCTACTCCCTCCAATCAAGGAAGAGGGTTTAGAGGGAACTGTCAGTGGTTCCCCTAAAAAAGGAAGGCCTCTGGGTGGGAAGCATAGGGTATCTACAACAGCTCCCCTCCGAGTCTCTCCTTCCCTCTCTCGTTTGGGTAGGAAAAAATTGTCCTGCAGAAGTGAAGACATGCAAGTGGCTGGGTAACGGGGAACGGGATGGAGGTAGCCCTGTAAAAGGATGCAACGAGAGTCTAGGGCCTTTCTGCAATGGCTGTAATTCAGGGGTAGGGAAAGAAAAATCCCAAATTAGAAGGAAGGGAGGGTCGGGGTGGGTGAAGAAGACAATCGCTGTCAGCCCAGTAGCTCGCTTTGCAAGAGACCAAGGGATGGGCTGCGAGGGAAAGGCGGCATGGGCTTCATAGGAGGCTGCAGTCCCTTCCAGCTGTTGGCAGCTGCCTACAGATGAGGTATAAGGGACCTACAGATAACGGGCGAGGAGAATTGCAAGACCCTGCAAAGGAGATTGAGAGGTCTTGAAGGGAAACCGGCGGGGCGGGGCAACAAAAAGGAATGAGAGGTCAGGTGGGCGGGGGTGGAGTGGTCCCTATAAAAGGCAGAGAGATCTTTTCAGATCCAGGGAATTGGGGGGTGGGGATGGAAGAATGGGAAAAGGGAGGGAGTCTGTACAGGGGAGAGTGCTGTGGGGGTGGGGGGCCTGACTCTATCCGGGCCCCCCTCCCCTCTCTCTTGCCTCTTCGGGTTCCTCCGTCTGCTTCTCACTCCCTCCAGTTGTCCCCAAATCCAAGATGGCGCCCAAGGCAGGAGCAAGACCGGAACCAAGGCAGAGAAAACGTCAGGCGCATGCGTACAGGGAAGGGCGCCGAAGAAGCGCGCACATGCGCGATGCGTCAGGGGCGGGAGCCCGTGAAAACTCGCATGCGCCACAGTTGGGAATAAGCGACGAACATCGTGCCGAACCTAAACCACCCTGGTGAGTAAAACGTTTTGGTTGGGGCACTGCGCATGCGTCCCGCTCGGGTCATTCTTGAGAAAAAGGTGATGAGCGTGCCGTGAGCAATTGTAAGACGGCATTACTGAATGGAACGCAACGCACGCGCAGTAAAAGAGGGAAGGCACAAAGCCCGGCTTCATTGGATTGTCTTAGCGTTAATGGGCGGGGACACGTTTACACTGACAATATGTAAAGCGAGGGGAGGGATCTTAAAATTTGCCCTAAGAATGGGATTGGACGAGTGTTGTAAGGAATATCCTCCTGGGTTCAGTTCCAAGTGGGGGAAAAGACACTGGATTCATGGAAGTTGCTTGGAAAGAAGGTTTAATATGGTGGACAGGAGCACATGGCATGAGCCCCTGTACAGATGTAGGAAGTTAGCACCCACCCCCTCCTAGAAAAATGAAATATCCTAGGAAACATTGAAAAAGGAAAGAATATGTTTCCCTGAATGAGGAAAGGAGAAACATGTTTTAAATACAAAGCAGCTTCCTGCAGCTCCCTGCCCCCCTCCTTCAGCTCCAGGGTGATGGGATTAAGATCTTCCCCCTTAGGACATCAGAGGATTAGCCCTCTACCACCTGGAAAATTACCAGCACTCAAACGAACTTGGGAGACAGCCTAAAAGGCTAGCTAAAAACCCCGCCCCTAGGGGAGTTCTGACCACCAATTGGAGGGCATTACATACACAGGAACAGGAAACTAAGAGGTAGGGCCCAACAGAGGTCATAAAACCAAGGGACTCAGCATCTTCCCTTCCCTTTTTCTCTTCACCCACATCTGGAAGCATGTGATCTACCTTTTCTGTACAGGGGCTCATGCCATGTGCTCCTGCCCACCATTAAACCTTCTTTCCAAGCAACTTCCATGAATCCAGTGTCTTTTTCCCCACTTGGAACTGAACCCAGAAGGATATTCCTTACAACAATGAAAAGGTAGATCACATTGTTATAAGGAAATATCCTTTTAGGTTCAGTTCCAAGTGGGGAAAAAGACACTGGATTCATGAAGGTTGCTTGGAAGGAAGGTTTAATGGTGGACAGGAGCACATGGCTTGAGCCCCTGTACAGAAAAGGTAGCTTACATGGTTCCAGGCGTGGTGAAGAGAAAAAAAGAGGAAGAGAGATGCTGAGTTCCTGGTTTTTATAGTCTAAGTTGGGTCCCACCTCTTAATTTCCTGTTTCTGTATAGAAATGTATCCCATTGGCTCTCAGACCCCCCAGGGGCATGCTGGGGCAACTCTTGGCTTTTGTCTAATCCAGCTTTGGCTGAATGAAAGGGCCTTGGGCAAATCCTATTGTGGTTTTATCATGCAAAAGACTTCCAGTCCAGGTGAGAGGAATATGTGAGCTGGGGTGGGGGTTTCCAAGAGGAGTCTTTTGTTTGTTTAAAAGCATGTTTCCAGATGTGTTCCACAGAATATTTCCTACCTTTTAATATCTCCTAGGATATCTCATTTCCTAGGAGAGGGGTGGGTGCTAACTTCCTACAATCCCTCATTTTTTTTTCAAAACATGTGAGTGCAACACGTTTTGACACAAGCTTCAAATTGATCAGGTCAGGGAGATTTTATGGGTGCTTTCAATTTTCTCTGATGCAGAGGGGAAGACGTTGAAAAAGGCAGTTGAAAGAGGCAGCAGAAGGATTCCTTCAGTGGCTCCCAAAAGGAGAGCTTTCAACCATGATGGTCAATGGCCAGGGCAAAAGTTCTGGAAATAAATTTACAGTATCCAATTTTCCATGCCAATTATGTTCAGATGTTTGATAACACTTTCGATGAGCTCCCAGACAGGTTTCAAGCAAGCACAGGCCCCACAATATTCCCACAGCCATGGTTTACCTTGAAATCACAGGCTGCCCATTTCCAAGGGATGGTTCTTGAATCTGCCCTAGCTCTTACTTTAGTGCATCTAGGATTTGTGAGTCCAAATTGAAGTTAGCCAGTGTGCAATCCAGGCTTTTCCTTTTTTTTTTTTTTAGAATGAGCCCTGGGACTCTTACTCCTGAGACCACCAGTGCAAAACACCCTGCTTTACTGGGCAGCAGTCAGGCCTTGGGTTTTCGAAGATCCTTTCTGCTAGCTCTTCAAGTGGGGAAATTGCCTGAGGGGACCTGCCCCCTTCCCCCATGGAATTAACAGGGAGATATGACTGCCTGGGCTTTAATGCCACAAAGCAGGAGTCAAAACAACAACAACAACAACAAAAAACAGCAAGCTAAAAGCAGCTTTGGGTGGAGGTAGGTGGAAAAAGGATAACCTCAGTCTAATTCTGAATGGCGTGTCTCTGTGTGTTCGTGTATGCAGCTACAAATTTCCCTCCCACTAGACAGAAATCTAAAGTGTACAGAACTCACTGTGGCAACCACTCCCAATACAATTCTTACATGAGTACATTAAACTGATTACAATATAGATGAGACAAGAAAGAGAAACTTTACAATGAATTTCAGTGAATGAAGCAAGGAAAGAAAGAAAACAAAGAAAATTTTACAATGAATTTCTGTGACTGAAGCAAAGAAAGAAAACTTTACAATGAAGTTCCCCCCTCCCCCCTAGTCTTTTCAGCTGTCTTCTGGGGATTGAAAATAGATGTTTGGTCTTTATTTGTCCATCTCAGGGTCCTTTCATTCGTGTCTGCTGGGTGGCCTTAGGTTTTGGTGGTAAGGCTGGTCAGTCAGGCTTGGAAAGATCTGCTCCACTCTGGTTGCTGTGATGACTAGAGGACTAGATTCAAACCCAATTCTGGCTCAAATGGATGGAATGTCTTTACTGGAGGCAGTGTCTGAGCCCATTTGCTCTGCTTCCATAGGCTTCAGGATCATGTGTGCAGGGCTGAAAGACATAAGAACAGGGTCCCTTCCCCCTTTTGCTGGTAATTCTACCACGAGAGGCATTGTAAAAGGATTAGAGATTTGGGGGGGTAGATAGCTTGTAGGCAGGGTTTGAGGAAAACAAACAACACATCAGTATCGCAGTTAAATCAATTATAACAAAATGGAGGCATCACCGGGGGGAAAAATGAACAGACATTTCCATCTTAACAGAGAATTGGCATCCATTAAACATCACAGAAGAGCAATATTAAAACTGTTTGCATGTACATACAGTAAATGTGAGAATGGAATTTTCCTGTAAATTAACTTAAAACATTGTCCCTTAAATTTTGGCTTTTCTTAAAAACACAGAGAGGAATAGGAAAATTGAACTCTGTTCCTTGTCCCAGACCAGGTTGGCCAGACCTAACTGGGCAAAGACATTTTCCTTTCTTTTCAGTGCTTTTAATTTTTCTAACAATTTGAAATTCATATCTCTAGGAAACAGAGACATTTTACAGTTGCAATTACTCGAGTGCGCACAAGACAAGACAAAGACGTACACAGACACAAAAACATGGACAAAGAGGATGACAGGACATACACACAAGTCCTTCCTGCCATAAATTTCAATTAAATTAGGGAAGGCACAAATCTTAACAAACAAACCATGTGGTTACATATAAGAGAGAGAGAAGAAAAGAGAGAGAGAAGAAACAAACAAACACCTCAACATTTTTTCCTTTTCTGTTTTCTTAAGTACCTTTATTTAGCCAAATTGGCTGTTTTGTTTTGTTTTGTTTCTCTGTGTCATCCCTCAGCAAAGCCCATTTTCTACACAAGTTTCCTGCTTTTACTTTTGCACATTCCTGTCATACAGATATATTCCTGGCGTCCCAGGTTCCAAGCCCACACAAGGGTCTCCGCCACCCTCGAACTAGAGCTTCCCATGATCCTTTAAATGTAAGGTTCACTTTGGCTTAGCTAGTGGCGCGCTCAACAGTTTCAGAGACTAAAAAAACTCTGGGAAGGACTTCCGATTCCCTCGTAGAAGTAAGGCCCCCTTCCTGTAGGGAATCTCTCTAGGTTTATCAGATCCAAAAAGGGGATCTGCGAGGACTAGCCGCCCCTGTACAGCTAGTACTAGGACCTCCACACTCACGGGCTTCACATTTAGAACTGAAAAATTCTGGGGTTTGCTTTTGGGATGTGCACATAAAAACAACAACAACAACAAAATTTGCTTTCCCACCCTTCAATCACACACACACACAGACATTCTTCCTCCTTCCCTAACAGAAGGTCCTTTGCTCTGTAAACGCTAAACAGAACTTACACAAATCAAAACAGAGAAAGAGAAGACATTGACACATAGGCTGGTAGATGAGAAAGAAACTCTATACTACCAAATGAGGATAAACAAAAATAATTCAATATTATGAAAAGCTGTATGAGCAAGGAGTTTCAGAAAATAAAATTAAAGAATAGTTGAAAAAAATGGAATTGCCTAAAGTACCAGAAAAGGACAAAAACTATTAAATGAATGAATATCAATGATGGAATTATCAGAAGCAGATCAAGAGACAAAAGAACAACCAAACACCAGGACCAGGTGGGCCAGTGGCAGAATTTTACAAAGATTTTACATACTGAGGTATTGATTGATGTAAAGGTACCAAATTCCTGAATGGGAGCAAATATTACTTTGATTCCAAAATAAAATTCAGATTTAATGCAGATAAAACTATAGGCCCATCTCTTCACTGAATGCTGACTATAAAATATATACTTCAATAATGGCAGCAAACTAAAAGGTTCCTAAATGAATTTATACATTCAGCTCTCTTAAGCTTTTTCTAAGAGACAGATTAAAAACAAAATGAGAATGATTTTAAATACATAAAAAAAGGGCACAAGAAAAGGATGCTATTCATTTTGATACTGGAAGTGCTAAATATAAATATTATGGCAGACACAGAAATTAAAGGCATGGAAACTTTGAAAACTAATTTTGCACCAAGTGAGAAATAAAATATGTTAATAACCAACCTTACTGACAATTTTGTTGTCCAAAAGGTAGAGAAGAGAACTAGAGGAGATAATTAAGTCCATACTTGACTTAATACTTACAAACAAAGAAGAAGTTGTAGAAGGATTTGAAACTGCATCATTAACATAACAAAAACGATTGAACACAATTGAACACACTAAAGTCTTAGATTTTAAAATAAAGCTGACCTTAATAAACTCAAGAGAAACTTGAGAAAGATTCCTTGGATGAAAGTCCTAAAGGAAAGAAGCAACTCAAGAAGCTGCTTGGTAAACTCTGAAAAAACTTGATTATAAAAGCCAATTGCACAAAAGCAATCAGGAAAAAAACCCCCAGAAATCCAAGAAACCAGCATGGCTGCACAAAGACCTCACTGACAAATTGAATGAATGAAGGACAGATACAAAAATGGAAAGAGGGACACATAACTAAGGGAGTATCAGCAGATAGCAAGAATCTGTAAAGAAAATCAGGAAACAAAAGCCTTGAATGAACAACGACTTGCAACAAAGGCGAAAGATAATATAAAAGATTCTTCCAATACATTAAAAAAAAAAGCAGGAAAAAAAATCAAGGAAACAGTTGGACCACTAAGAAGAGAAGGCAACAGAGAAAGCCATGAGTTGCTTAACTCATTCTTTGCATGTCTTCTTGCAAAAAGAAATGCAACCCAACTAACCAGAAATATAACTGGAAAGGAAAAATAAAACAGACTGTAAGCTAAAGTTAAAATAAGCAAAAACAGTAAGAGAACACCAGGTCCCAGAGTCCTAAAGGAGCTGGTAAATGAAATCTCAGAACCACTGCACATCTTAAAAAAAAATCTTGGGACACGGGGACTACCTGAGAAACTGGGAAAAAGCTAATGTGGTTCCCATCTTCAAAAAGAAAGAAAAAAAAAACAAAATTCTGAGCCCTATCTAATGCAAAGAAAAGTAAAATCCTACCCCTAGGTAAGGAAAACCAAAAATATAGATAACTATTATAAATTGGTGCAACAAATTAAAACAGATTTGGAGAAGTGGAAAAGAACCACCATAAAATGAGTATCCTGCAATGGCTAGCAGACAAAACAGGGCTGGGGGGGGAGAAGGGGGGGGGAAGGAAATATCAAAGGATTTAGGAAGATACATTAACTTGGTTAAACAAAAAGCATGATTATTTTTTCCCTAAAATGATGTGTACCCAGACAACACACTATTCAATTGAAATTGGAATTTACATATGCCATAAAGTAAAATTAAAAAGCAAAAATTACCCCCCACACACATACACACATGCAAACACACATTTCCCAGTTTTCTATGGTTTAAAGTAAAATTTAGAGGTAGGTACTCACCTTCTTTCCAAGCAGCCCTTGAATTGAAACTCAAAACCCCTTTAAAACCTAATTTCCAATGGCCCAGGTCAAATAAATTTATTTAGGCCAAGATCATTGGAGAGGTTAGCTTGGAATCCATCTGGCTCGCCAATTGTTATAAGGAAATATCCTTTTAGGTTCAGTTCCAAGTGGGGAAAAAGACACTGGATTCATGAAGGTTGCTTGGAAGGAAGGTTTAATGGTGGACAGGAGCACATGGCTTGAGCCCCTGTACAGAAAAGGTAGCTTACATGGTTCCAGGCGTGGTGAAGAGAAAAAAAGAGGAAGAGAGATGCTGAGTTCCTGGTTTTTATAGTCTAAGTTGGGTCCCACCTCTTAATTTCCTGTTTCTGTATAGAAATGTATCCCATTGGCTCTCAGACCCCCCAGGGGCATGCTGGGGCAACTCTTGGCTTTTGTCTAATCCAGCTTTGGCTGAATGAAAGGGCCTTGGGCAAATCCTATTGTGGTTTTATCATGCAAAAGACTTCCAGTCCAGGTGAGAGGAATATGTGAGCTGGGGTGGGGGTTTCCAAGAGGAGTCTTTTGTTTGTTTAAAAGCATGTTTCCAGATGTGTTCCACAGAATATTTCCTACCTTTTAATATCTCCTAGGATATCTCATTTCCTAGGAGAGGGGTGGGTGCTAACTTCCTACAACATGCTTCCAGATGTGGGTGAAGAGAAAAGGGGAGGAAAGATGCTGAGTCCCTTGGTAGTATAACCTCTGTTGGGCCCCACCTCTTAGTTTCCTGTTTCCTGTGTATGTAATGCACTCCGATTGGTGGTCAGGCTCCCAGGAGGCCATGCAGTGGCAACTCTATAGGCTTTTGTCTGTCCCAAGCTTGGCTGAATGAAAGGGCCTTGGGCAATTCCTAATATGGCTATGACTGAAGGAGATAAATCTTTGTTACGTAGAAGACTGCTGCTGGGCCCAGTCCTTAATGGCCCATTGGCAAGGGTGGGGGCAGGGAGCTGCAAGAAGCTGCTTTGTATTTAAAACATGTTTCTCCTTTCCTCATTCAGGGAAACATATTCTTTCCTTTTTCAATATTTCCTAGGATATTTCATTTTTCTAGGAGGGGGTAGGTGCTAACTTCCTACACAAGAAACACCAGGAAGGACAAGTGCAAACAAGATCATCTTGATTGGCGGGTGGGGTGAATAACGGCCCTTCAATGAAAGAAGTCAGAGTGGGACGCCCGCATGCCCTCAGGTGTGCTTTGATTGGGGCAATATGGGAGGGCGTGGGATTTGATTGGTAGGCTGAGGTTAAGGACGGAGCTTCCATCGCTGAGCTGTTACTGGGGCAAGATTTAGAAAGATGTTGGTTGGCGCTCGCGCGCTCGCAAAGAAGTGGCAGGGACGAACGCCGGTGGGTGTGGGGAGGTGTCAAGCAATGACAGCTGTTCAAAGGGGGGAAATAAAGGGCGTGCTGGGCGACAGTTAAACCATTACTGCAGGGGGCTTGGGTGTATGTGCGCCCTGGAGCTCACGCCCCCCCTTCACGGGAGTCGCAATTTCTTCTAGTCATCTCGGTGCCCTTATTCCCCTCACCTCATTTGCAGTTTTTTTAAATTTATTGTTAAAAAGAAAAAAAATTATACATGGTGGAACCGTCTTGGCGATATCTCCGCCATATGAAGTATAACACAAGTCTCTTCTGTATTCAATATACATTACTACTTACAAATTACATACACATACTTAACCTCTTATACACGCTTACATTTATATACTATATTGCATATATTGCCTTTTGTTTCCATCTATACATCTTTGTTCTTACTCGTTCCGACTTCTATTCCTTGAATCTAACCATTGGTAAAATCTATTCCAAATCTCATAGTATTCTGTCTCTTCTTTATTTTTCAGTTCTAGCGTCAGTATCACATTCTGCACAATCAAGTATTTTCTTTATTATTTCCCTTTCTTTAGGTGTGTTTTCACTCTTCCACTGTTGGGCATAAACTATTCTTGCTGCTGTTATGATATGCAGTATTAAATATGTTAACCCTTTACTTAAATCTTCTATAATTCCTAATAATAATTCTGGTTTGAGTTGCAATCTCTGTCCGATCATTTCTTCCAACCACATTCGAATCTTTCGCCAGTATTCTTTTGCTCTTCTAAACGTCCACCACATGTGGTAGTATGTGCCTGGTGTTTGGTCACATTTCCAGCATTTCGGTGATATGTTTTTATACATTTTAGCTAGCCTAGCTGGTGGCAGGTGCCACCTGTAAAACATTTTATATAAATTCTCTTTGTACGATGTGGCCAGAGTTAACTTCCTGTTTTTGTCCCACAATTTTTCCCACTTTTCCAATTCAATATTGTACCCAAAGTTCTTTGCCCATACCACCATCGTCTCTTTAACACACACTTCCTCCATTTTGTATTCTGGTAAAAATTTATACATTGCTTTGATCATTTTCTCCTCTGTCTCCAATAGAAGTTTATCTAATGTCGTTAAATTTCTGCTGATGCCTTACGTTTTCATCTTTCATATAACTTGACTGAAGTTGTAAGTATGACCACCATTCTAATTCCAATCCTTGTTCTTTTAATTGCAGTCTTGATTTTAATCCCCCTGTTCATCTAATATATCTTTATATGTTACAATTTTTCCCCAGTTTATAAGATTTGGATACACCACCGCTTCTAGGGTGGAGAGCCAGATTGGTATTTCCCTATAGTTCTGTTTTTTAATTTTGTTCCATATCCCCAATAAAGCCTGTCGTATATAATGTCTTTGGAAGTATTGATGTGCCTTATGTCTTTCATACCAGAGGAATGCATGCCATCCTGCTTGAATATCATGACCTTCTAGTGTTAATAATCTTTTGTTTCTTAGAGTTATCCATTCTTTGATCCAGGTGGTCGCTGCTGCTTGGTAATATAATTCCCAATCGGGCAAACTGAACCCACCTCTTTCTTTGGCCTCCTGAAGTAATTTCAATTTAATTCTTGACTTTTTCCCCTGCCATATGAATTTCAACACAATTTTATTCAGATTGTCAAAGTACTTTCTAATTTTATAGGTACATTTTGGAATAGGAAAAGTAGTTTTGGCAGAACACTCATTTTAATTGTCGCTATTGTACCCATAAAAGAGAGTTGAATGGTTTTCCATCTTTCCAAGTCTGCCTTTATCTGATTTAATAATTTAATATAATTGTCCTCCTTGATCGATGTGCACCTTGCCATCAAATAGTTCCCTAAATACTTCACCTTTTTTGCTAATTGAATATTTATTCCCTTGGTCAAATCATCTTTCTGCTTGTTAGTCATGTTCTTAGCTATCATTTTGGTTTTCTCCTTATTTACTTTAAGTCCGGCTACTTCTACGTATTCCTCCAGTACCTCCATGAGCCTCAAACCCGATTGCAATGGTTCCTTTAGAATAAAAACTAAATGGTCCACAAAAGCTTGCAGTTTATAACTTTCTCCTTTTAATTTCCAATCCTTTAATCTGTGTGTCTTTTCTTATTATTCTTGTTAATACTTCCAAAGTCAATATAAATAACGGGGATAATGGACACCTTTGTCTTGTGCCTTTCCGGATTTTAAAATTTTGCATCGCCTCTCCATTCACTATTACTCTGACCTCCTGTTTTGAATATATTGCCCTGAACATGTTTAAAAATTTATCACCAAAATCCATATATCTTAGTTGTTGCAACATAAAATTCCATTTGACATTATCGAAGGCTTTTTGAGCATCTACCCTGTTTCCCCCAAAATAAGACACCCCCTGATAATAAGCCCAATCAGGCTTTTGAGTGCATGGCAATAAGGCCAAGCACTTATTTCAGGGTTCAAAAAAATATAAGACAGGGTCTTATTTTTGGGGAAACACGGTAGGAACATCAGTACCACTTGCGTCTCGCTATGTATTTCGTAATATTCTAGCATATCAAGTATTATTCTCATATTGTTCCTAATTTGTCTTTTTGGCAAAAAGCCATTTTGGTCCACATGTATAAATTCTAAATACCTTGTTCTGACCCAGCTTCCTGATAACAAACCACAGCACAAACAGCATCCGTACAAACCTCTTTTTAATAGTAATGGCTGCTAATTGTCTTACTTAGCAGTCCTAAGTTCAAAATAAAGGATAAACAAGTCTTTTATGTGCAATGGCTGTTAATTAGTCTCCTTAACAGTCGGCAATAGTTCAAGCAAAAGAACACAAGTCTGACGGAGAGTCTTTCAGATAACAGCAGATAACCCACACGAACCTTGCTGTTCGTTGGCAAACGGCCCAGGAACACTTGGCAGGCAAACTTGACGAATTCAAACAGGAGCAAAACAGAGGCTTGAATTCAAAGACAAGAACTTGAAATGAACGAAGTTGTTTCCTGCAAATTCCTCCTACGTTTTCATCACTTAAATAGGCTATGGGAGTGGCCAATTAGCCCCAAGCCTTACTCCCGAGTAGACCTTCTCCTCTGAAACCACTCTTGCCTTTTGGCAGCTCTGCGGACGCGGGCATTGAGAACAGGCTCCTCCTGTTCTTCTTCTTCACTCATATCAGCCTCTGGAGGTTCTGAAGACCCTGGATGAATCCCTGCTTCTGGCACCGAGCCCTCTCCAGATTCCAGGCCTGGCCCAGGTGCCTCCCCATCCTCCTCACTGTCCGAGTCTGTTGGCAGCTGCACAGGCTGCTGGCAAATCACAACACCAGCCTCCTCGCCGTCCGGCTCTGCTGCCTGCTGCACAGGCCGCTGGCGGACCACAACAAACCTTTTCAGTCTTTCGGCTATTATTGACATAAATATTTTATAATCTGTATTCAATAACGAGATAGGCCTATAGTTTTTGATTAAAGTTAAATCAGTATTTTCTTTCAGAATTAATGTAATGTTTGCTTCTACCCATGACAGTGGAATCTTGCCATCATTTAACACTGCATTATATATCTCAAGCAACACTTGTCCAAACATGTCTTGTAGTTCTTTATACATTTCTACTGGCAGCCCATCCGGGCCTGGTGTTTTGTTATTCTTTGTTTTTTTATTGCCTCAATCAATTCTGGCATCCTTATTTCTTCATTTAACATGTTTTTTGTTTCTTCTGAAATTTTAGGCAGCGAGGCTTTCCTTAAACACTTTATTGCTTTGTCTTCCGAATGTCTGTCTGTATCGTCATACAATTTCTTATAATATTCCTGCACTATATTCTTTTTCTCCTCATTCTGATGGCATATCTGTTATGCAAAAGAGCAAAAGAGACATCGGAGACAACAGGAGGTGGATCGATAAAATAATCCTTTACTTTGAAACGGTGGTGATACTGGATGGTGGAGGGAAATAAAGGACAGAAAGAACTTACAGTAACTAAGCAGTTTTGAATGAGCGACATCTTGGAGGAAGGGAGAAAACCAGCACTTCCGGAAAGAAGGACGGAGGAAAAAAAATTTAAAGGGACCCTGCAACAATAACCTGACTGTGGAGCGTAGAGGGGAGGGAAAAAGCCCCACTGACTTGTTGTCTTTAAAAAGGTGGAAAAACTGAGCTTAAAGGAAAGAAAAGAACGGTGAAATATAAAGAGGATTTGGAAGGGTGTTATCTAAGCAGCAGAAGGAAGCTGGGGTATATCTACATTGAAAGATTAATAATAATTACAACTTAAATTGAAGAGATATTGTTACTGATTTAATGAATATATTTACATTACATATTACTTAAACTATCTATATATCTATATCAGCTGAATTTTATATATTATAGGTATTATATGCATTAATTACTAATTAATTAACACAAACTAATTAGTGACCATGTCAGGCACAACCCAAAAAAACACCACCACCAAATACCCACAAATGAAAGACATCGAAAACAACAGCAACCCAAACAACCCCAGCACACAAGGAACAGACTCTATTGTGACCTGCAGAGCATGCTCCATGTACACTCTTATGCCCACAGAACTCCAAAACTACATATGTACCAAATGCAAACTAATCAAATTACTAGAAGAAAAAGTAGAAGATCTAGAGAAAAACCTAAACACCCTCAAACTCAATCAACAAAATGAGAAACCCCAAACCTCACAAAAAGAACATGCACAAAAAGAACATAAAAATGACCAAGCAACTTCCACTATAGCTAACTCCCCAGAGGAAGAAAGCAGATGGACACATGTCACCCACAGAAAAAAACACAAACCAAACACAAAACCACAGTCCAAACCAACCCACCCAGACCCAACCCCACTTACTCTAAGCAACCAATACCAGGGACTTCCAATAGAAGATAACGCACAGACACACAGAAAAGAAACACCAGAAAGAATCCTCAACAAAGCAGCACCACCTAACACCACTACAACACAGAAAGAAACTCCCCAAACAACCCCAAGCAAAAATAAAAGGCGAGTACTGGTAATAGGAGATTCAATCCTCAGAGGAACCGAACCCGCCATCTGTAGACCAGATAACCAATCCAGAGAGGTATGCTGCCTTCCAGGAGCCAAAATCATACACGTAGCAGAGAAAGTAACCAAAATAATAAAACCCACAGACTATTACCCCCTACTATTACTCCATGTAGGAACAAATGACACAAAAAAGAACTTGAAAACAATACAGAACGACTATGAGCAACTAGGCAAGAACGTCAAAAACCTAGGTGCGCAAGTAGTCTTCTCATCCATACTACCAACAAGAGGACAACACCCAGCAAGGGAACAAAGAATCCTACAAGTAAACCACTGGCTAAAGGGTTGGTGTCACCAAAAAAACTTTGGATTCCTAGACCACGGACTGCACTACCTCCAAGATGGACTTTTGGCAAGGGACGGGTTACATCTCACAAAGACTGGGAAGAATGTCCTCGGAAAAAGACTGGCCCAACTTGTCAGGAGGGCTTTAAACTAAAATCGCGAGGGGAGGGTGACCAATCTACAGGATCCCCGGGGCCCAACTCCAAGCATGGACCCCAAGCAAACAAAACAAACAATGAACCAAAAAGGGATGGGGAAGAAAACAAACTCAAACGACAAATAAGAGACAAAGAAAGAACACCCACAACCAGGCACAAAGAACTCAAATGCCTCTACACAAATGCACAAAGCCTAGGGAATAAACAAGGTGAACTTGAAATATTAATGCACGAAGGTACACATGACATAGTCGGAATAACAGAAACTTGGTGGGATGAATCACACGATTGGAACACACAGATAAAAGGATACAAACTCTTCAAAAAAACCAGATCATATAAAAAAGGAGGTGGTGTTGCATTGTATATAAAGGACCACTATGTAGCTACAGAGCTACAAGTAACCAAGGAAGAAAACCCATTAGAATGCATATGGGTCAACATAAAAGAAAAAAAGAATGACACAACAATAGGAGTATACTACAGACCACCAAACCAAACAGAAACAATGGACACCCTTTTTACCAACCAGCTAAAGAACATATGCAAGAAAAACAACATTGTAATAATGGGAGACTTCAACTACCCGGATATCAACTGGAAAACCAACTCAGCACCAAGTGAGAAATCTAACAGATTCCTAACCAGCCTAGCTGACAACTTCATTGTCCAAAAAGTGGAGGAGGGAACTAGAGGGGCAGCCATACTGGATTTAATACTTACAAACAGAGAAGAAACAATAGAAGGAGTTGAAGCTGCAGGAACACTTGGCGAGAGTGACCACGTAATACTAAAATTCACCATAAAGCAAACACAAATAACTGAACATAACAATACCTATATCCCAGACTTTAAAAAAGCTGACTTCAATAAACTCAGAGAAAACTTGGGGAAGTTCCCTTGGATGAAAGTACTAAAGGGTAAAACAACTCAAGAAGCCTGGGAGATCCTAAAAAACACAATCTTAAAAGCCCAGAACACCACAATACCGATGAGGAAGAAAAACAAGAAATCCAAAAGGAAACCAGCATGGCTAAACAAAGACCTCACCGATAAACTGAATGAAAAAAAAGATAAATACAAAAAATGGAAAGATGGGCACATAACCAAGGCAGAGTACCAACAGACAGCCAGAATCTGTAAAGAAAAAATCAGGACAGCAAAGGCCCAGAATGAACAAAGACTCGCAACAAAAGTCAAAGACAACAAAAAAAGCTTCTTCCAACACATAAACAACAAGAAAAAAATCAAAGAAACAGTTGGTCCACTAAAGAGAGAAGACGGCAAAGAAGTAACAGACAACACAGACAAAGCAGAGCTACTGAACACATTCTTCGCATCAGTCTTCACACAAAAGGAAACTGCAGCTCAACTACCCAGCAACACAAATACAAAAAACAGATTTGAAGCAAGACTCAACCTAAGCAAAAATACAGTAAGAGATCACCTATCTGAACTTAACGAATACAAAGCACCAGGACCTGATGGATTACACCCCAGAGTCCTAAAAGAACTAGCAGAAGTCATTTCGGAACCACTGCACCACATCTTCCACAAATCCTGGAACACAGGGGAACTCCCCGAGGACTGGAAAAGAGCTGATGTGGTCCCCATCTACAAAAAAGGTAAAAAAACAGACCCAGGAAACTACAGACCAATCAGCCTAACATCAATACCTGGGAAAATACTGGAAAAAATAATTAAAAACCAGATCTCACATCATCTAGAAACAAACCAAGTAATAACCAACAGCCAACACGGATTTGTTAAGAACAAGTCATGCCAAACCAACCTCATTTCATTTTTCAACACTGTGACCAAATTAGTAGACCAGCGAAATGCAGTAGACATCATATACCTGGACTTCAGCAAAGCATTTGACAAAGTAGACCACAACCTACTTCTTCATAAGCTAGAAAAAAGCGGGATAGACAGCTACACAACCAGATGGATTAACAACTGGCTGACCAACCGTACCCAACGAGTAGTCCTCAATGGCTCTTAAGTCCACATGGAGAGAAGTAAGCAGTGGCGTACCACAAGGTTCCGTCCTAGGCCCAGTACTCTTTAATATCTTCATAAATGACCTAGATGAGGGAATAGCAGGAGAACTAACCAAATTTGCAGACGATACCAAGCTGGCGGGAGTAGCAAACACCCCAGAGGACAGACTCAAAATCCAGAGGGACCTTGACAGACTCGAACACTGGGCCCAAACAAATAAAATGAAATTTAACACGGAGAAAAGTAAAATTCTACACCTAGGCAAGAAGAATCAAAAATACACATACAAACTGGGTGAAACCACACTCAATAGCAGCGATTGCGAGAGGGATCTTGGAGTCTTGGTAGACAGCCAACTAAATATGAGCCAGCAGTGTGCAGCAGCCGCCAAAAAGGCCAACGCAGTCCTGAGCTGCATAAATAGAGGGATACAATCAAGGACCAGAGAGGTACTAGTACCACTCTATAAAGCCTTGGTCAGACCACACCTAGAGTACTGCATCCAGTTTTGGTCACCACACTACAAAAAAGACATTGAAACCCTAGAGAAAGTGCAGAAGAGAGCAACCAGGATGATAAAGGGTCTGGAAAATAAAACATACAAAGAGCGGTTGCAGGAACTGAGCTTGGCCAGTCTGGCGAAGAGAAGGACCAGGGGTGACATGATAGCAGTGTTCCAATACTTGAGGGGATGCCACAGAGAGGAGGGGGTCAGGCTGTTCTCTATGGCAGCAGAAAGCCAAACAAGGAATAACGGATGGAAGCTGACCAAGGAGAGATTCAACCTGGAAGTGAGGAGAAACTTTCTGACGGTGAGAGCGATCAACCAGTGGAACAGATTGCCAGCGGAGGTTGTGAGAGCCCCAACACTTGCGACCTTCAAGAGGAGACTGGACTGCCATCTGTCTCAAATGGTGTAGGAACTCCTGCTTTAGCAGGGGGTTGGACTAGATGACCTGCAAGGTCCCTTCCAACTCTAATAATAAATCTAAATCTAAATCTCTCCTTCCTCATTTTGCAGTTTATTAATCCATCTTTTCTCCTTATATTTCTTCAATTTATATGCTAACCACCTCCCTGGTTTATTTGCATTCTCAAAAAAGTTTTGGTTAGTTTGTTTTATATATCTCGCCAACTCCTCCTTCTCAAGCGTATTCAGTTTATGTCTAAATAAGTCCATTTGTTGCTTTAGGTCCCTTTTTTGAGGTTCCCTCTGCAACTCTGCTTCGGCTCTTCTATATTCTTCTTCTAGGCATTTCTGTCGCTGTTTCTTCTCTTTATTTTTATTTGCCATATATGATATAGCGACTCCCCTCATGTATGCCTTTGCTGTGTCCCATAGATTTTGTAGGGATGTATCTTCTTTATTTTCTTTTTTAAAAAAACCATTTGCTTTTCCATTGTCAGCCTACTTTTTTCCTCTTTTAGGATTGACCTATTTAATGTCCATCTTCCCATATTTTTTTGTCCTTTCCAACAAACCCTCATTGGGTTATGATCTGCCCACGTATTTGTGTCAATTTCTACTTCTTTCACTTCTGCATTTAATTCCATTGACATCCATACCATATCGAGTCTGGACCAGGATTGATGTCTATTGGAATAATATGTATATTGTTTCTTCCCCTGGTTTCTCTCTCTCCAAGTGTCCTGCAAATTTAATTCACCTACCATTTTGAAGAAAGTTTTAGGCAAAATTCTTCTAATTCCTTTTTTAATGTGTTGCTTCTATAATCTAATTCTTTGTTATCGCATTAAAATCTCCTAACATACAGAGATTGTCGCATTCTATGTCTCGAATAATTTATTTTATTTATTTATTTATTAAATTTATATACCGCCCTTCTCCAGGGGACTCAGGGCGGTGAACAGCCAAGTAAAAAACATTAAAATACATTTAAGCCAAGTAAAAAACATTAAAATACATTTAAAATAAAATATTCAATATGGCCCTAATTTAATACAATTAAAATTTAGTAAAATCTTAAAATATTGTGCAGTTTGTTGTAAAACTGTTCCTGTCCCCCATTGGGGGCACAGACTTCTACTAATAGGATCCGCTTTTGCTTTAATATTATTTCCACGATTAAAATCCTACTGTCAGCTCCTGCATACTGGCCGTCTGGGAGCTGCCATTCGGTGGGGAGAGGCTGCATTGGTCTTTGAGCAGCTTAGACACTAATGCAAGAAGCGATTCTCCTTTAAGAACTGCAAGCTGAAGACGGAGACTGGCTTATGGAGTAGCAGGGCTCATTTCCGGACCATGGGGGAGGGACGTGCGTGGGTGGGTGGTGATTAATGAATATAAGGTGATGGGGAGCACGGGTAAGCAGTGGGTGCGGTGCTACTACAGGCGAATGAGGAGGGGACCCTCCAGCCGTGTGCATACACGTCAAAGTTAAACGTCACTGAACGCAATTGGCCCATTTGGGAGAAGGAGGCGTTTGCGGTTTGGTGGGCTCTGTTGATGTGGCGGCACCTGTTGGAGTGTGGAACTGTCCCCTTTGAGGTCTGGATGGATCATAAAAACTTAAGAGGCTCTTCAATCACCACGTAAGCTGTCCCCGAAACGGGTATGGTGGGCACTGTATTTCCGGAGGTTCAATTTCCGTTTGAAATACGTTCCAGGGGGGAAAAACTTCTTGGCGGATGCATTGTCCCGAAAACCACAATATGATAGTGGCAGAGAGGTAATAGTCCAGGCGATGATTCCTGCAAGGTTGATCCAATCAACCCCAGACATGTCCACCGTGGCTACTACCTCGAGCAGTGACGAGGAGATAACCCTTTCTATAGGGGAAGCCCTCGCTACCGATCCTTGGTTCCAAGAGAACAAAACATGGCTTACACAGAGGGAGGGCTTTGCTTGGAAGGGGTCCAAGCTGTATGTGCCCAGTACTGTGCGGCTGACTGTACTACGGTGGTGTCATGACATTCGTCCAGCTGGTCATTTCGGATTTTTTAAAAACTCTACATTTGGTAAACAGACAGTTTTGGTGGCCGCACATGAGGAAGGACATTGAAGAGTATGTGCGCAGCTGTACAGTGTGTAGCAGCATGAAAGCTCGGCCAGGGAAACCTCCTGGTCTTTTACAGTCAGTGGCAGAGCCGACCCAACCATGGCAACAAATAGCCATGGACTTCATTGTGGATTTGCTGGAGAGTCAGGAAAATACCGTCATATGGATGGTTATCGATCTATTCTCTAAGCAGGCACACTTCGTTGTCTGCCCCGGACTACCGTCAGCTAGAAAGTTAGCAAAGTTGTTCATTGTGCACATCTACCGCCTCCATGGTATTCCACAGAGGATAATATCGGACAGGGGGGTTCAGTTTACCGCCAAATTCTGGAGGAAATTCTTGGAAAGGGTGGGATCCAAACAGGGATTGAGCTCTGCATTCCATCCAGCCACCAACGGGGCAGCTGAGAGAGCCAACTCGATGGTAGAAAGGTACCTGCATTGTTACATAAACCATCAACAAACGGATTGGGCCAACCTACTCCCATTCGCAGAGGTAGCGTACAACAACGCAGTACACGCTAGTACCGGCTTTACCCCGTTCAAGGTGGCTACTGGACGGGAGTTTGTGCCAATACCCAAGTGTCCCCAAAATACCATGGACAGTGACCTGGGTGTAGGGGAGTGGATGGCCCGAACGCAGCAGGTGTGGAAAACCATCAAAACGGCTTTGCAGCTAGCCGCCGACAGGTATAAGCGGCAAGCCGCCCTGTTTAGGGTGACTTGTTCCCTCCTTGCTAAGGGGGGAGGCGAGGAACACTTACAGGGCAGAGCTGAGGAATTTGCTCAGTTTCTGGCAGATACAGTCACTCAGATCCGGACGAACCTGGACTCCGATTGGACAGGGCTAGCCGAGATGACAGGGACAGGTCTTAGTCTGATTGTTTGGGATGAATTTGAGCCCGTCACTCCTGAGGATGTAGACAAGGCGATAGGAGCGATGGGCTCCTCCACTTGTTTGTTGGACCCGTGTCCCTCCTGGCTGGTTTCGGCCAGCAGGGAGGTCTCACGTGGCTGGCTCCAGGCGGTAGTGAACGCTCCAGGCGGTAGTTACATTCCGCAACCCTTAAAAGTTGCGGTGGTGTGGCCCCTCCTCAAGAAGCCTTCCCTGGACCCAGCGGATTTGAAGAACTTTCGTCCAGTCTCCAACCTACCCTTTGTGGGTAAGGTTGTGGAGAAAGTGGTGGCGCTCCAACTCCTACGGTTATTGGATGACACTGATTATCTAGATCCCTTTCAATCGGGTTTCAGGCCTGGTTACAGCACGGAAACTGCTTTGGTCACCCTGCTGGATGATCTCTGGCGAGCCCGGGATGGAGGTCATTCCTCCATCCTGGTGCTACTTGACACCTCAGCGGCTTTCGATACCATCAACCATGCTATCCTTCTGCGCAGACTCGGCGAGGTGGGAGTGGGAGGCACTGTATTACGGTGGTTCTCCTCCTACCTTTCCGATAGGACGCAGTCGGTGTTAGCAGGAGGACAGAGGTCGACCCCTAGGCCCCTGGTGTGTGGGGTTCCTCAGGGCTCAGTCCTCTCGCCTATCCTGTTTAACATCTACATGAAACCATTGGGTGAGATCATCGATGACACGGGGTGAGGTTCCAGCAATATGCTGATGATACCCAGTTGTACATCTCCACCCCATCTCAGTTCAGGGAAGCAGTGGATGTAATGTGCCGGTGCCTGGACGATGTTAGGGTCTGGATGGGAATGGATAGGCTCAAGCTCAACCCTGACAAGACCGAGTGGCTATGGATACTGCCCCCTAAGGACTATGTCGATCATCCCTCCTTGGTTCTTGGGGGAGAGAAATTAACTCCCTCGGAACAGGTTCGCAATTTGGGTGTCCTAGATCCACAGCTAAAATTGGATCAACATCTGTTAGCTGTGGCTAGGGGGACCTAGGCACAGGTTCACCTGGTGCACCAATTGCGACCCTATTTGGAGAAGGAGGCCTTACTCACAGTCACTCACGCCCTCATCACCTCCCGGCTGGACTACTGTAATGCGCTCTACGTGGGGCTACCCTTGAAGAGTGTCCGGAGACTGCAACTGGTGCAAAATGCAGCTGCGCGAGCTGTGGTGGGTACACCAAGATATACCCATGTAACACCTATTCTCCGCCAGCTGCATTGGTTGCCCATTAGTCTCCGGACGCAATTTAAGGTGTTGGTTATGACCTTTAAAGCCCTACATGGCTCAGGGCCAGGGTACCTCCGGGACCGCATCCTACCACATACCTCCCTACGACCGGTTAGGTCCCACAGTGTTGGTCTCCTCCAGGTCCCATCAGCCAAGCAATGCCAGTTGGCGGGACCGTGGGGAAGAGCCTTCTCTATGGGAGCTCCGTCTCTATGGAACCAACTACCCCCAGAGATCCAGACCATCCCCACCCTGTTGGCCTTCCATAAAGCCATTAAAATATGGCTTTTCCTGCAGGCGGGGTGAAATAAAGACCAATGAGGACATCTGTGGTCTCCCCATGTGTGAATGCTGGTATATGTTTTTTAATTTTTATAACTGTTTTAATTGTTATTATTGTTTTTTTAATAAATTGTTCTTTTTATGCTGTACGCTGCCCTGAGTCCCGCGGGAGTTGGGCGGCCTATAAGAATGAACAAAATAAATAAATAAATAAATAAATAAAATCTCTTTTTTCAATTCGTCGTGGTTTTTAATCATAGCTTCTTGCATTGACTGCAACATGGCCTGCAGATCTTTAAACGAATTGGACCTATCCCTTTGGACCATGTCTTCTATTGATCTCTGTGTTGACGGACTAGATGTAGCCGATGGTATCTGAGCAGTTTGCTTCCTCCCTATCCCTACTTTAGTTAAATTCGTAGTACTTGTCATCTTTAGAAGTTTTTCTGCAAAATTGGACTCCAACCAACACTCCCACCACTTTTTCACACCGATAGAACCCTCCACTGCTCGTTACTTGAATTATTAATATTAATAGTTAGCTATCAGACTTATTCTATTTGTCTAACCTTAACTATATATAACTTATTGGTCTAGTACCATATATACTGTTATCAATACACACAAGAATAATATCACTAAACTTAGTAAATACAATCCTGGTAATACTACAATACAATAGTCACAATAGTCACAGTGGTATATCAAAAATACTTCTAATAATAACAGTGATGTTGATGATCACTTCTGGATTCCAATAGCTTCTAGACGGTTATTAAAGTTCAGTTCAGTTCAGTTCAGATCAGTAGTTTTCTAACATTGCCTTCTGCTCAGGTCAAATGTTCAACATATGGCTCTATATATTCGTGCCACCAACTTATCTTATATTGCTATTTATGGCCTCTATTTGCCCATCAACACAGATTTGTAAATTTATCACTTCACCAATGTTCCTAAATCTACCATTCAACAGGCACAAATAGTGTCACTTTAAAAGGCTTTCTTTCTTCAGATTTTCCAACTTACATGTATATACCTTCCTTGGCCAGTAGATGTCTTCCTAGAGCCTTAGTGCCTTGTCTCAATTCTGACACAGAAAGTGCCTTGTCAGTGTCCAAAGGAAAGGAGGATAGCCATTTTCTCCTGTAAGTTTGTCCGATCTCCAATTTCCACACTATTTAACTTTTCCAGTAACAGCCCACAAAGGTCTCCAGCTCCAAATCCACCCTTTCTAATTAGCTTCTGCTGTCTCTCTCCTTCTATCCTGTCTGTATAGGTCTTAAGATCTTAATAAAGCTCCACAATCTCCTTCGCCGTTTCTTCTATGGGGGGGATGACTCCATCCCTCCTATTAGGAGTCCCTTCTTCTCTTAAGCCAGCCAGGGATTTCAATCCACTTTCCTCCTGTTCCGCTCGCTCTTTAGAAGCCGGAGCTCTTTTCCACCAATTCCAGTTCACCAACGTACTGCTTTTCACACCACTATCTTCGTCCAGCTGTCAGCTCTATGATTCGGCCATTGCTGGACGTCTTCTTCCCCGTCTGCTCTCATCGAAAATTCCACTGCCCCCCGGTCCGGACCGCCGCCCGAACTCAGTCAATCAGCTACCTTCCTCACAAGTCACCCCTCCAGGGCGGCTTTGGCTTCAAAGAAGCCTGCAGGACGGCTGGAAAACAGTTGTGTTTCACAGAGCGCCCATTCACACAACTTTCTGAGCTGACAGCTGGCTCCACCTCCCCCTCATTTGCAGTTTTAACGCCGGCATGATTCAGGCCCGTGCTGGATGGGCCTCTTCCTTTCTTGTCAACACGAGGGAGGTGAAGTTAGGCCACTCGCTCTTCTTGAGGTGTAAATATCAAATTCCAAGCAGCTAACGGAAAGGCGGTAGAGAACGCTAACAATCGTACATTGGGTTAGATGACGGAAATCCACCAGTTTTGAAAGAAGCTCGTCACCCTTCCTTTCCCCCCACTCCCCCCCCTCCGAATCACATGAATTGGCCTAGCTAACTCCGCCGAGGCAGGAGTGCAGCGGCCGACCTGGGATTGTTTATCCCGATGACATTGTTGACCCGGATTGGCTGGGCTACTGCAAGGGTTTCGCGTCCAGCCTGCCTTCCGTGAGGAAAAGGGAGTTCTTTGGTTAGGTTGAACTTGGGGCCTGAGACCTACACGTGGCCTTTGGAGGGAAAGAGGCGAAGGAACAAGGGAGTCCAGAATGTCGGTCAAAAGTCGCTGCAAGTTCTGACATGAACTGGGGGGAAAAAAGCAGTGAGGAGAGCAAATTATAGAGCTTTAGTTAAAATAATTACAGCAGATTGCTTAAAACGATTAGGGAAGTATGCTTGCTACAGCTTCAAGTACTATGTATAATAATTGAGAAAGGCAGCAAGGGACAAATGAGCTTTCAAGAGGAGACTGGACTGCCATCTGTCAGAAATGGTGTAGGTTCTCCTGCTTGTGTGTGGGGTTGGACTAGATGACCTACAAGGTCCCTTCCAATTTTAAAATGGGGCCTGGGAAACATACAGCTGCGGAAAGTAATGCTGGGTACCACAGATGGGAAATAAACTGCAGCAGCATGAAAAATTAAGGTACAATGTTAATACTGTAGGTTAGATAGGTTAGGTGTATTTTTTTACCCTTTGCAATTTTTGCTGTTACTCCAGCAATGCTCATGGGGCAGCAGTAAGCATGTGCAGTTGTAGCTAGATTTAGCATATTAATTTAAAATGAGTACAGGTAGTCCTCAACTTACAACCACAATTGAGCCCAACATTTATGTTGCTGAGAAATTTGTTAAGTGAGATTTTGCCCCATTTTACAATTTTTCTTGCCACATTTGTTAAGTGAATCACTGCAGTTGTTAAGTTAGTAACATGGTGGTTAAGTGAATCTGGCTTCCCCATTGACTTTGCTTGTCTGAAGGGTGTAAAAGGTGATCACATGACCCCAAGACACTGCAACTGTCATAAATATGAACCAGTTGCCAAGCATCTGAATGTAAATCACATGACCTTGGAGATGCCATCGTCATGTGAAATTTGTCATAAGTCACTTTTTTCAGTGCTGTTGTAACTTCAAACTGTCACTAAATGAACATTAGCTACCGCTAATGCCGGTCTGTCGGTCTGGATGCGGTCGCAACGGGAACTGCTCATGGAATTTATTTATTTATTTATTTATTTATTTATTTAGACGCTCTTATAGGCCGCCCAATCCCGTGGGACTCAGGGCGGCGTACAGCATGAATAAGAACGTACATTTAAAAACAATCATAATGTAAATTAAAATATAATTAAAAAGAACATTTTAAACACAACATTCAGGGGGAATCTGATTGTCCTATTCACCCCATCTGCCGGAAGAGCCATGTTTTTAAGGCTTTGCGGAAGGCCAGCAGGGTGGGGATAGTCCGGATCTCTGGTGGAAGTTGGTTCCAGAGGGACGGGGCTCCCACAGAGAAGGCCCTCCCCCGTGGCCCCGCCAGTCAGCATTGTTTGGCCGACGGGACCCGGAGGAGGCCCTCTCTGTGGGACCTAACCGGTCTTAGGGAGGTATGTGGTAGGATGCGGTCCCGCAGGTAACCTGGCCCTGAGCCATGTAGGGCTTTAAAGGTAACGACCAACACCTTAAATTGCAACCGGAGACTAATTGGTAGCCAATGCAGCTGGCGAAGGAGAGGTGTTACGTGGGTGTATCTTGGTACACCCACTACAGCTCGCGCAGCTGCATTCTGTACCAACTGGAGTCTCCGGATGCTCTTCGAGGGTAGCCCCATGTAGAGCGCGTTACAGTAGTCTAGCCGTGAGGTGACAAGGGCATGAGTGACTGTGAGCAAGGCCTCCCTCTCCAAGTAAGGTCGCAATTGGTGCACAAGACGCACCTGTGCAAAGGTCCCCCTAGCCACAGCTGAAAGATGTTGCTCCAATTTTAGCTGTGGATCTAGGAGGACACCCAAATTGCGAACCTGTTCTGAGGGAGTCAGTTTTTCTCCCCCGAGAACCAAGGAGGGACAGTCGACATAGTCCTTGGGAGGCAATATCCAGGGCCACTCAGTCTTGTCTGGGTTGAGCCTGAGTCTGTTCACTCCCATCCAGACCCTCACATCGTCCAGGCAGCGGCACATTACATCAACTGCTTCACTGAACTGACACAGGGTGGAGATATACAACTGGGTATCGTCAGCATACTGCTGATACCTCACCCCATGTCGTCGGATGATCTCACCCAGCGGTTTCATGTAAATGTTAAACAGGATGGGCGAGAGGACCGAGCCCTGTGGCACCCCACAAACCAGGGGCCTAGGGGCCGACCTCTGTCCTCCTGTCAACACCGACTGCGCCCTGTCAGAGAGGTAGGAGGAGAACCACCGTAAAACAGTGCCTCCCACTCCCATCTCCCCAAGACGACGCAGAAGGATACCATGGTCAATGGTATCGAAAGCCGCTGAGAGGTCAAGTAGCACCAGGATGGAGGAGTGACCCCCATCCCGGGCTCGCCAGAGATCATCCATCAGCGCGACCAAAGCAGTCTCCGTACTGTAGCCGCGCCTGAAACCCGATTGAAAGGGATCCAGATAATCAGTATCCTCCAATAGCCGCAGGAGTTGGAGCGACACCACCTTCTCAACAACTTTACCCAAAAAGGGTAAGTTGGAGACTGGACGGAAGTTCTTTAAATCCGCTGGGTCCAGGGAAGGCTTCTTGAGGAGGGGCCTCACCACCGCAGCTTTTAAAGGCTGTGGGATGGATCCCTCTCTCAGAGAAGCGATCACAACCGCCTGGAGCCAGCCGCGTGTCACCTCCCTGCTGGCAGAGACCAGCCAGGAGGGGCACGGGTCCAATAAACAGGTGGAGGCGCTCATCGCTCCTATGGCCTTGTCCACATCCTCAGGAGTGACCGGTTCAAACTCGTCCCATATAACAGGACTAAGACTCACCCCTGTCATCTCGGCTTGCCCTGTCGAAATGGAGTCCAGGTCTGTCCGAATCTGAACGACTTTATCCGCCAGAAACTGAGAAAATTCCTCAGCTCTGCCCTGCAAGGGATCTTCAGCTCCCTCCTTAGCTAGGAGGGAGCGAGTCACCCTAAACAGGGCGGCTGGGCGGGAGTCGGCGGACGCAATAGGAGCGGAAAAATACGCG
The DNA here is from genome assembly GCA_023053685.1 of Diadophis punctatus similis. NCBI lineage: Eukaryota > Metazoa > Chordata > Lepidosauria > Squamata > Dipsadidae > Diadophis > Diadophis punctatus. The sequence goes on along the minus strand of JALIGW010000059.1, from coordinate 2,889,761 downwards.
CATTTTGCCGCCTTTATCGCCACTAAGTAAGACTTAATGTAAGTTCTTAAAAGTGTCCGGTCAGACTCAGCTTTACTGGCTCTCCATCGTCGCTCTAGGCGTCTCTTTTGGCGCTTCATCTCCCGGAGCTCCTCAGTAAACCAAGGGGCCCGCCGGGATCCGCTGCCACGGAGAGGCCGCAAAGGCGCAATCCGATCTAAGGCCCCCGTTGCCGCCTGATTCCAAGCAGCTACTAGGGCCTCAGATGAATCGTGTACCAGGGATTCAGGTATTTCCCCAAGTTCCCTCTGAAATCCTTCAGATTCCATTAGGCGCCTGGGGCGGAACCACTTAATCGGCCCCGCCTCCTTGCGGTGGAGGAGTGGTGCCATGAAATCAAACCTCAGAAGGAAATGATCTGACCACGACAAGGGTACTGTGACTAAACCCCTCAGCCTCAGATCATCTCTCCACTGTCCCGAGAGAAACACAAGGTCAAGCGTGTGGCCTCCCTCATGAGTCGGACCCTGAACTACTTGGGTCAGGTTCATGGTTGTCATGGAAGCCATGAACTCCTGGACTGCCTCCGAGGTTTCACCGGGCGATGGCAAATTAAAGTCCCCCAGCACCATCAGCCTGGGGAACTCAATCGCCAGCCCTGCTACCGCCTCGAGCAGAACAGGCAGGGCCTTTGTAACGTAGCTAGGAGGCAGGTACGCTAACAAAAGGCCCACCTGAACCCCTAAGTCCAACTTCAGAAGGAGCGTCTCACACCCAACAATCTCCGGGGCAGGGCTCCTTCGAGGATTAAGGTTCTGGCGAGCTATAATCGCCACTCCTCCACCCCTTCCCTGGGGTCGCGGCTGATGCTGCACTAAGAACCCGTCCGGGCACATCTCGGAGAGGGGAACCCCCCCCTCCTGGCCTAGCCAGGTCTCAGTGATACATGCCAGGTCCGCCCCCTCTTCCAGGATTAAGTCCCGTACAAGGGGGGCCTTGTTGGTAATTGACCTGGCATTCAACAGCAGCAGCTTGAGCCCAGGGCCCTGACATACCTGATTACCAGGACCTCGGGTTGAGCAAGATGGAACCAAACCAGAGGGGCCGGAACAAGGAATCGCTTGGAGACAGCGAGTTCTCGTTCCCCGAGAGCGGCCTACCCCCCTGCTCCCGCCATACCTACCTCTCCCTGTAATGACCTTAATGCTCCCGTCCCCCCTCACACCAGAGATCCCCTCCCCCCCAACTGGTCCCCCTCTCTCCCAGCAGACCATGCATACCAGTCATACTGAGCCTGGGGATGGACTGAATGCACGAACCAGGTCAGGAGCGTGAACAGAGGTCGCATCCTCCCAGGTGAAGTCTTCCGGCCCGTACCCCTTCCACTTGATGAGGTATTGGAACCAGCCCTTCATCCACCGGGAGTCCCGAATGCTGGCGACCTTATACTCGGGCGGTTCGTCAGGAGCATTGGGCACAGGCTGGGGCTCAGCAAGAGGACGGAGTGGACAGGCAGGACGGTCTGGAACAAGGAGGGATTGGTGGAACACGGGATGGACATGGAGCGAGCGAGGCAAGGTCAGGCGATAGGCCACAGGATTGATGACCGCTTCCACCGGGAACGGGCCCAAAAATCAGTGATTGAGCTTGCGAGCCAGTCAGTCGGAGGGGAGATGCTTGGTGGAAAGCCAGACTCGATCCCCTACCGACAAGGGTGGTGTTGCTCGCCAGGAGCGGTCCGCGACCCTCTTATAGTCTTCCTTGGCCTTGTTCAGGTACCGCTTCACCAACTGGTGAACGGCCTGGAGCTCGGACAAGAACTCCTCTGCCACAGGAACTGGGGAATCAAGGAGTGTGAGCGGGAAGAATCGAGGGTGATAGCCCAAGTTGGCAAAGAATGGAGTGATCTGGGTGGAGGTGTGTTGGGAGTTGTTAAAGGCGAACTCGGCCACTGCGAGGTACTCTGCCCAATTGTCCTGCTATTGGTTAACAAAACAGCGCAGGTACTGCTCGAGGATGCCGATCACCTCCTCCGTGCCTCCGTCGGTTTCAGGGTGATGCGCTGAGGATAGGAAGACGTGGACCTGCAGCGCCACTATCAGACCCTTCCAGAATTGGGCGGTGAACTGGGCCCCTTGGTCCGACATGACCCTATCCGGCAGGCCGTGTAACCGGAAGACATGCTGGATGAACATGCGGGCGGTGGCGCGAGCCGTCGGTAACCCTCGACGGGATGAAGTGCGCCCTCTTCGTCAGCATCGTCAGCATGTCCACCACCATGAACACGGTCGTGAAGCCGGCGGATGGCGGCAAGTCCATCAGGAAGTCCATGGAAACGGCCCCCCAGGGTCTCTCCGGCATCGGCAGGGGCTGCAGCAGACCAAGAGGCGCTCCAGTGGCTGACTTGGCCTGATGACAACGGATGCATGAGGTCACATATGACTGGACGTCATGCCGGAGTCTAGGCCACCAGAAAGTCCGGGACACCAGGTGCAGGGTCTTGAACAGGCCGAAATGTCCCAACACAGGGTTGTCATGACACTGGTTTAGAATCAAACCGCGGAGCGGACTGGCTGGAACGTAGAGCTTGTCCCGGAAGCGGAGCAGATCGTCTGAAAAAGTCCAAGGGGACTCAGGCCCTATCTCCTGCTTACGTTGCACCATGTATCCGTCCTGCCGCTGCACCTCCCGAATCTGTCCTCGGAGATCCACAGGATTCTGGACAGCCATGAATGACTCAACGGGCAGAATAGTCCGAGGCGGCAGCGGGTTCTCGATGTGGGCGTGTTCGGGTTTGCGGGATAGGGCATCCGCCTGTTGGTTACGCCCACTCGGGATATACGTGATCTTGAAATTGAAGCGGGAGAAGAAAAAGGACCATCGGATCTGCCGTTGATTCGGCTTCCTTGCGGTTTGCAGGAACTCAAGGTTTTTGTGGTCCGTCCGCACTTCTACTTGGTGTCGGGCCCGCTCGAGGTGGTGCCTCCAGGCCTCGAACGCAGTCTTGATGGCTAACAACTCTTTTTCCCAGATGGTGTAGTTGCGCTCAGACTGATTTAGTTTTCTGGAATAGTAAGCGCATTGGAACAGAGGACCGCCATCCTCACGAGTCTGGAGAAGCACGGCTCCAACGGCAATGTCTGACGCGTCCGCCTCCACCACGAATGGATGGTGAGGGTCTGGGTGCTTGAGGATCGGCTCCTTCATGAAGGCCTCCGTTAAGGCCTGGAACGCCTGCTGCTCGAGAGCGCCCCACTGGAAGGGGACTTTATAATAATAATAATAATAACAGAGTTGGAAGGGACCTTGGAGGTCTTCTAGTCCAACCCCCTGCTTAGGCAGGAAACCCTACACTACTTCAGACAAATGGTTATCCAACATCTTCTTAAAAACGTCCAGTGTTGGAGCATTCACAACTTCTGGAGGCAAGCTGTTCCACTGATTAATTGTTCTAACTGTCAGGAAATTTCTCCTTAGTTCTAAGTTACTTCTCTCTTTGTTTAGTTTCCACCCATTGCTTCTTGTTCTACCCTCAGGTGCTTTGGAGAATAGTTTGACTCCCTCTTCTTTGTGGCAACCCCTGAGATATTGGAACACTGCTATCATGTCTCCCCTGGTCCTTTTCATTCAACTAGACATACCCAGTTCCTGCAACCATTCTTCATATGTTTTAGCCTCCAGTCCCCTAATCATTTTTGTTGCTCTTCTCTGCACTCTTTCTAGAGTCTCAACATCCTTTTTACATCGTGGCGACCAAAACTGAATGCAGTATTCCAAGTGTGGCCTTACCAAGGCATTATAAAGTGGTATTAACATTTCGCGTGATCTTGATTCTATCCCTCTGTTAATGCGGCCTAGAAGTGTGTTGGCTTTTTTGGCAGCTGCTGCACACTGCTGGCTCATGTTTAAATGGTTGTCCACTAGGACTCCAAGATCCCTCTCACAGTTACTACTGTTGAGCAAGGTACTACATATACTGTACCTGTGCATTTTGGTTTTCTTGCCTAAATGTAGAACCTTACTTTTTTCACCATTGAATTTCATTTTGTTTGATAGTGCCCAATGTTCAAGTCTGTCAAGATCCTTCTGTATCTTGAGCCTATCTTCTGGAGAGTTGGCTATTCCTGCCAGTTTGGTGTCATCTGCAAATTTGATGAGTTCCCCATCTATCCCCTCGTCCAAGTCATTGATGAAGATGTTGAAGAGTACTGGGCCTAAAACAGAGCCTTGGGGTACTCCACTGCATACTTCCCTCCATGTAGATGCAGTTCCATTGAGCACTACACGTTGAGTGCGGTTGGTTAGCAATTTTTGAATCCATCTGGTGGTGTTGCTGTCCATCCCAAATTTTTCTACTTCATCTAGTAGTCGGTTATGGTCTACTTTGTCAAATGCCTTACTGAAGTCCAAGTAAACCACATCGACAGCATTCCTCTGGTCCACTAATTTTGTCACTTTATCAAAGAATGCAATAAGATTAGTCTGGCATGATCTGTTTTTGACAAACCCATGTTGGCTTTTGGTTATTACTTTGTTTGCTTCTAGGTGTTCGTTGATTCGTTGCTTGATTATCTTTTCCAAAATCTTCCCTGGTATTGAGGTCAGGCTGATAGGTCTGTAGTTTCCTGGATCTGTTTTTTCCCCTTTTTTGAAGATGGGAACTACATCAGCTCTTTTCCAGTCCTCTGGCAGTTCCCCGGTGCTCCAGGATCTTTGAAAGTTATAGATCTATATCTATATCTTTCTATATCTATAGAAAGATATTCTGAGATCTCGTCTGCCAGTTCCTTCAGATCCTTGGGGTGTAATCCATCTGGTCCTGGTGATTTGAATTCGTCTAGGGCAGGGGTCAGCAACCCGCGGCTCTGGAGCCGCATGTGGCTCTTTCATCCCTCTGCTGCGGCCCCCTGTTGCCAGTCGGTAAAAGGAAAAGACGCCATGCTAGGAGGAGACTCTATGGTGGGGGGAACTGGACTTCCACTCGGCAGAGGAAAAAGGCCGCAGCGCTAGGAGGAGACTCTATGTTGGGGGAACCGGACTTACGGTTGGCAGAGGAAAAAGGATGCCACGCTAGGAGGAGACTCTATGGTAGGCCTTCCTGTCGGCTCCATAATTGAATAGGAAGTTTTTGGTTAGGCTCTTTGAGTATTTAAGGTTGACGACCCCTGGTCTAGGGCAGTGGTTGTCAACCTTTCTAATGCCGCGACCCCTTAATACAGTTCCTAATGTTGTGACCCCCAACCATAAAATTATGCTACTTCATAACTGTAATTTTGCTACTGTTATGAATCATAATGTAAATATCTAATATGCAGGATGTATTTTCATTGTTACAAATTGAACAGAATTAAGGCATAGTGATTAATCACAAAAACAATATGTAATTATATATTGTAAAATATTTATTTCTAATTACAAATAAATGAAATTTCCTTCTTTCCTTCCTTTCCATCCATCCATCCTTCCCTTTCCACCCACCCACCCATCTTTCCTTCCCGTCCCACCCTTCCTTCCTTCTCTTTTCATCCTTCTCTTTCCTTCCTTCCTTCCTTCCCATCCATCCATCCTTCCCTTTCCACCCACCCACCCATCCTTCCCTTCCCTTCCCACCCTTCCTTCCTTCTCTTTCCATCCTTCTCTTTCCTTCCTTCCTTCCTTCCTTCCTTTCCATCCATCCATCCTTCCCTTTCCACCCACCCACCCACCCACCCACCCTTCCTTCCCTTCCCATCCTTCCTTCCTTCTCTTTCCATCCTTCTCCTTCCTTCCTTCCGCCGCGGCTTCTCCCCCGTCTCCTCCCTCCATTCATACGACGCACATTTCAAAGCCCTCCCCTCGCCCCACCCCTTCCACTTTCCCCACTCCACGATCAAACCTGGGATTGCGCAAGGGACGCGGAGGGAACTAGGGCTGGCTCTCGCTCGGCGGCTACTTGCCTCGCAAATCTCACCTCGCCACGCCTCCACCACACACACACGCCCCCCCCCCCATGCCCTGCCACTGGCCGCCCCCCTTTCGGGCCCTTTCAAGAGCGGAGAAGAGAAAGAGGAGATCAGAATTGAAAAGGAGGCGGAGGGACACAGAACGGGAGCAGGACCCGGACCTGAACTGCTTTCCGCACCTCCTGAAGCCGATGCCGGCGCTGCCGGCGCAGCACCAGCAGCCACGTCGGGCTCTGGGTGGAAGAGGCCAGGGACGGTAGTGGGGGCGGCGGCGGGGAGGGGGCGGCTGCCGGGGGTGCAGGGGGGGCGGGGATGAGCGGCGCTGGCATCGCCATGGTCACATCAGAGGAGCTGGGTTAAGGAGATGGGCGCTCCGGGCGCTGCCCCGCTGCAGTCCGCGCCAACTTGAACCCAGCACCGGCTGCTTCTGCTGCTGCCTGGCGGGACCCGCTCGTGTTCTTTCCCCCAACAGCCTTTTGTTTCACTGCAGGCTCACAACTCTCGGGGACTCTACGGCAATTAACTCTTTCCTACCATTTTCAACTTCTCCCCTCCAAAGCTTCGCTTCCCGCTTGTTCGAAAGTCTCTGCTGATTGGCTGTTGCGGCGAAACTGGAACAACAGGGCGCATGCGCGACCTCCTCTTCTCCCCATTTGTTACCTAATCTATGGTATGCGTTACAGAGCAGCTCGATAAATTCCTTTTGCTTGTGTTCGCCTGACTTAGGTGACCCCTGTGAAACAGTCGTTCGACCCCCAAAGGGGTCGCGACCCCCAGGTTGAGAACCGCTGGTCTAGGGTAGACAGGTGTTCACTTACCATTTTCTTCCCTATTTTAACTTGTGTTCCCAATATGCTTTTTGTGATGCTGTTTTTGATAGGTTGGACTGTTTTTTCCCTTTGTGTAAAGACAGATGCAAAAAACGTGTTAAGTAGCTCTGCTTTCTCCCTGTTGCTTGTCACCTTCTTGCCACTTTCTCCCTGCAATGGACCAATTGTTTCCTTGACTTTTTTCTTGTTTTTAATATGTTGGAAGAAGCTTTTTTTGTTACTTTTTACTTTTGTCGCAAGCCTTTGTTCATTGTGAGCCTTAGCTTTCCTCACTTCATCTTTACAGGCTCCAGCTATTTGCTGGTATTCTGCCTTAGTTATTTCCCCTTCTTTCCACTTTTTATACTTGTCCTTTTTGTCTTTCAATTTGTCAGAGAGTTCTTTAGGCAGCCATGCTGGTTTCTTTTGAGACCTATTACTTTTCTTCCTCATTGGTATTGTGCTAGTCTGGGCTTTTATAATCACACTTTTCAAAATTTCCCAAGCTTCTTGAGTTGTTTTCCCCTTGAGGATTCTCATCCATGGAATCTTTCCCATGTTCTCTCTTAAGTTTATTGAAATTAGCCCTCTTAAAGTCCAAGACTCTAGTTTGACTTTGTTCTACTGTTTGTGTTTGCATAATGTTGAATTCCAATATTGCATGATCACTTGCCCCCAAGGTTCCTGTAGCTTCAACACCTTCTATCATTTCATCTCTGTTAGTGAGAATTAAGTCCAATATGACTGATCCCCTTGTTCCCTTCTCTACTTTTTGGGTAACAAAGTTGTCAGCTAGGTTTGTTAGGAACCTGTTGGATCTTCCACTTGGAGCAGAGTTTGTCTCCCAGTTGATGTCAGGGTAGTTAAAATCCCCCGTTACTATTGTGATGTGCTTCCTACATACCTTAGTTAGCTGACTAGCAAAAAGTTCATCTACTTCCTCTGTTTGGTTGGGTGGTCTATAGCAGTGCTCCCCAACCTTTTGTCACCCTCGGCACACCATAGCCTCTCCCAAAATTCCACGACACACCACATACAAAAATGGGATAAAAAACAAATATAATCTTCAAAATATCGTTTTGAAGAGTATAATAGTATAGGAATGTCAAACTGGGCATAACAGAATTACTTGATTTATTATTTTATTTGATAATTAGGTAGGTACTTGTAACACATCCATCAATTCATAACTCTATATTCTAACTGTTCTCTAACAACTTATAACTAATGCGACACCTGCACTTGTTTTAATGAACACAGAGATTTGATGTTCGGTTTAATACTGGACAGAGCAACCCGAAGTTCTTGATCGATGCCCTTCAAGCATGACCGCTTGTCATTTTTTATTTGGACTAACGCTGAAAAACTTTGTTCACATATATATGTGGTTGCAAATGGTAACAGAATTTCGACAGCCTTCTTGGAGATATGGGGATATTCTTCCTCAATCCCAATCCAGAACACATCCAACGGAACTTGAGCGAATTTTATTTTTAATGACCCGTCATTCCTCAATTCAAGAAATTCCTCTCGAATCTGAAGGGAAAGTACTTTGGTAGAATTTTTGGCAATCGTTGCAAAAGGATTTCGAACCCAATCGTATTGCTCCGTATTGATTGTATGAAAGTAATGATCAAACTTCTCTAAGAGCAATGTTAAATGTCGTTGAGCTAAATTTATTATGAACTGCTTATTATTTTCAATTTTAATCTGGTTTGTTCTTTTGTACATTTCTAGTGATCCACGTCCTAACTCCGTTTGCCAAAGTTCCAGTTTCTCTTTGAATCCATTTAATTTGTCAGAGCACGTTAATACATTTTCATTCCGACCTTGCATCCTTTTATTGAGTTCATTCAGGTGCTCGAATATGTCAGCCATGTATGCTAGTTTTGTAATCCAGTGATCATCCTCGAGGAGCTGGTGTAGTTCGAACATGTTTTGCTTCAATAAAAAATGGCTCACCTCGTTGCGAAGCTCAAATAATCTTGCCAGAACTTTTCCTCGGGATAGCCAACGTATGTCAGTGTAAAACAATAATGACTGATATTCTGATCCCATTTCTTCGCAGAGTATTTCAAAAATTCACGTATTCAGGGCCCTTGTTTTAATGATGTTTATGATTTTCACGCATTCGTTCATCATTTGCAATAGTTCATCTGGCAAGTTTTTCGCCATCAACGCTTCTCGATGTATGCAGCAATGGGTAATTTGTATTTCCGCATTTTGTTGTTGTACACATGAGACAAAACCTTTTTTATTGCCCATCATTGCAGCGGCGCCATCCGTACAAACACATATGCAATTACTCCATTTAATGTCATAAGTATCAAAGAAATCATTTGTAGCACGAAAAATTGCCTCACCGGTAGTCCGCTCTGGAAGCACTTTGCAAAATAAATAATGGTCTTTTATAGCGCCCTCATCAACGAAACGGACAATACAAATTAGTTGTGCTTGGTTCTTAATATCAGTTGTTTCATCAATTTGGAGTGAAAAATGCTGCTTTTAATTTGGTAATTACTGTTTTCAGAATATCGCTAGACATATCATCAATATGTCTTTTTACAGTATTACCTGACAACAGAACATTTTCTACTTCCTTAACTGCACCAGGTCCAAACATTATTCGAATGATTTCCATGCATGCTGGTTTAATGAGGGTTTCGCCAATTGTATGTGCTTTTTTCTGATGTGCAATTAAATTTGCAATAGAAAAACTAGCTTCTAACGCTTTGTCAGAAACTGTGACTGATGACTTCATAAATTGTATCTGTTTAGCATTTTGACTCAAAAGCCGTTGAAAATATTATATGTTCTTGTTGGCGCAACTAGGATGTTTCGATTTTAGATGGCGAATCAGTTTACTTGGAACCATTGCCTCGTTAGACAGCTTTTCCCTGCAAATTACGCATTCTGGTTTTGGAGCCGTTTCTTCACCACACCACGAAAATCCATATCGAATATATTCTTCGTTGTACTGCCTTTTCGTAATCTTCTGGTTTTTTGCAATATCGTTCGTGCTGGTTTCATCATCAATTGTCGGTGAAGTTGGGCGTTCTTTTCGCAAAAACTTGTCCATATTTGAAGCCGTACAAAATAAATATAATTCATATACCGATTTTCTAAGTTTAACTACGCGAACTTAAAAATTAGAACACAGTGCAGAAAACAACACATAGGTAATACCTAATAATGAACACTGCTCTTTCCAGGCCCTGTAGACTTGTGATCAGGACAATCGTGAGCGGGGGAAGGGTGGGGGATAGAACTTCTCGGACTCAGAGCTGTAGGGCCGCGGCCACACATCGAATGCAACAAAACGTTGCTGGGCAAAATCTAGCATTCGGTGGGCGGCAGGCCGTTCTGGAGATGACGCGAGCTTTTGCCGCGGCACACTTGGCATGGCCTCATGGCACACCAGTGTGCCGCGGCACCAGTTGGGGAGCAGTGGTCTATAGTATAGACCTATGGCAATGTCATTTCGCCCCCCTTTAATATTGACCCAAATGCATTCAAGATGATTTTCATTATTGTTGTGCTCTATTTCTGTAGAGATGTAGTTATTTCTTATATATAGTGCAAATCCACCTCCTCTTTTATTTGGTCTGTTTCTTTTAAATAATTTAAATCCCTGTAGCTGTATATTCCATTTGTCAGTTTCATGCCACCAAGTTTCCGTAATGGCAACTATATCATATCTTCCCTCATTTATTTGAATTTCTAATTCACCCTGTTTATTCCTCATACTCTGTGCATTGGTGTATAGACATTTAAGTCCATTTTGATTGACCCTGTGTTTACTGTCTACATAACCTGTGTTGTGCCTGACTGCCCCTACTTTCTTGCCACCTGTTTGATTAGTGCACATGGTATGGAACTCACTATTAAATGCTTGGCTTTGCTTGACAGCAGGGCTGATAAACCTACCCGCACACACATCTATGTTGTGTGCACTGTTAACCCTATTAATTTTAGATTGCTGGGGACAGAAATGATCTGTATCAATTAATTCTCTGTCCCCGCTGTTCAGTTTAAATGTTTATCCAGAAAATCTGTGAATTTAATACCAAGTAGCTCAGTCCCTTTCTTTGATGGATGCAAACCATCTCTTTTGTACAGTTTTTCATTGGACCAACTGCAGACATCATGACTAATAAAACCAAAGCCTTCCCTTTTACACCACTCCTTTAGCCACACATTAAACTCTGCTACACGTTGGCCTTTCCCTTTTTGTTCCTTATATACTGGTAAAACCTCTGAAAAGATAAGCCTACAACCTATACTACTAAGTTCATACCCCAAGCTCTGGAAGTCATTCTGCACAGAAAGTACATCTTTTTGGGACAGATCATTTGTGCCAAGGTGTATAATAGCATCAACATCACAGTCCTTACTGGCATTCTTGACTATCTTAAGAATACGCCTCTTGTCCCTGCTGGCAGTAGCTCCTTGCAGACACCTGACCTCTTTCAAAACCTCAATATCCTTTCCTATCCTTTACATCCCTTACAATTGAATCACCAACCAGAAGGTGGCTTCTCTTTTTGGATACCTTGCTGCTCTTGTGTAACTGATGTGTAATACGTGATTCACACTTTCCACTTTCCAAAATAAGTTCTTCATCTCGGACCACGTTCCCCTGCTTATTTGAGTTATCGTTATCACAACTACCTTGACCTGTCACTTTAGTGTCCCTATTAAGGTCAGCAAGGGCACTATATCTGTTATGCTGGGACACAGTAGAAGCTTTGTGTTTATGGTTCACAGCTCTCACCCTGCCAGATCCCACAGTTGCCCATACTGCCCTTCTCCTTGCAGGATCTTTGTGGTAGAGGAGGCTGATAGTGCGGCAGCTCATTAGAGTGGAATGGCTGAATTTGGCACCTAATTTCTGCTTGCAGAGCACAGATTAGAGATTCTAGATAGGTAATCTGTCCACATAGACTAGTAATTTGTTTACAAAGAGGACAGTATCCAAATTTGAAAAGAGTACTTCGAAACACAGCTGTAAAACAAGTATTACACTGAACTAAGCCAGTCATTTTGAAATAAAATAAAATCACAGTCTCAAGCGCACTAACCCTGAATGTATTATTACTAGTTTTGGTTTATAGTTATATAATTCGCGCGCCGTTAGGCACGCGGGCCGCTACCTTTCTCCTCCTTCTCTCACTCAAACTCACAAGTCCCAGCCAGGAGCACCTCCCCCAGCCTCTGTGAATTCAAACTGCAATGGAAGAAGGCTTTTTCCCACCTTTCTCCTCCTCCTCCTCTCACTCAGACTCACAAGTCCCAGCCAGGAGCACCTCCCCCCCAGCCTCTGTGAATTCAAACTGCAATGGAAGAAGGCTTTTCCCCACCTTTCTCCTCCTTCTCTCACTCAGACTCACAAGTCCCAGCCAGGAGCACCTCCCCCAGCCTCTGTGAATTCAAACTGCAATGGAAGAAGACTTTTCCCCACCTTTCTCCTCCTTCTCTCACTCAGACTTGTTAAAAACAAGAAAAAAGTCAAGGAAACAATTGGTCCATTGCAGGGAGAAAGTGGCAAGAAGGTGACAAGCAACAGGGAGAAAGCAGAGCTACTTAACACGTTTTTTGCATCTGTCTTTACACAAAGGGAAAAAACAGTCCAACCTATCAAAAACAGCATCACAAAAAAAATATTAGGAACACAAGTTAAAATAGGGAAGAAAATGGTAAGGGAACACCTGTCTACCCTAGACGAATTCAAATCACCAGGATCAGATGGATTACACCCCAAGGTTCTGAAAGAACTGGCAGACGAGATCTCAGAACCACTGAACTATATCTTTCAAAGATCCTGGAGCACCGGGGAACTGCCAGAGGACTGGAAAAGAGCTGATGTAGTTCCCATCTTCAAAAAAGGGAAAAAAAACAGATCCAGGAAACTACAGACCTATCAGCCTGACCTCAATACCAGGGAAGATTTTGGAAAAGATAATCAAGCAACGAATCAACGAACACCTAGAAGCAAACAAAGTAATAACCAAAAGCCAACATGGGTTTGTCAAAAACAGATCATGCCAGACTAATCTTATTGCATTCTTTGATAAAGTGACAAAATTAGTGGACCAGAGGAATGCTGTCGATGTGGTTTACTTGGACTTCAGTAAGGCATTTGACAAAGTAGACCATAACCGACTACTAGATGAAGTAGAAAAATTTGGGATGGACAGCAACACCACCAGATGGATTCAAAAATTGCTAACCAACCGCACTCAACGTGTAGTGCTCAATGGAACTGCATCTACATGGAGGGAAGTATGCAGTGGAGTACCCCAAGGCTCTGTTTTAGGCCCAGTACTCTTCAACATCTTCATCAATGACTTGGACGAGGGGATAGATGGAGAACTCATCAAATTTGCAGATGACACCAAACTGGCAGGAATAGCCAACTCTCCAGAAGATAGGTTCAAGATTCAGAAGGATCTTGACAGACTTGAACATTGGGCACTATCAAACAAAATGAAATTCAATGGTGAAAAAAGTAAGGTTCTACATTTAGGCAAGAAAAACAAAATGCACAGGTACAGTATATGTGGTACCTTGCTCAACAGTAGTAACTGTGAGAGGGATCTTGGAGTCCTAGTGGACAACCATTTAAATATGAGCCAGCAGTGTGCAGCAGCTGCCAAAAAAGCCAACACACTTCTAGGCCGCATTAACAGAGGGATAGAATCAAGATCACGCGAAATGTTAATACCACTTTATAATGCCTTGGTAAGGCCACACTTGGAATACTGCATTCAGTTTTGGTCGCCATGATGTAAAAGGGATGTTGAGACTCTGGAAAGAGTGCAGAGAAGAGCAACAAAGATGATTAGGGGACTGGAGGCTAAAACATATGAAGAACGGTTGCAGGAACTGGGTATGTCTAGTTGAATGAAAAGAAGGACCAGGGGAGTCATGATAGCAGTGTTCCAATATCTCAGGGGTTGCCACAAAGAGGGAGTCAAACTATTCTCCAAAGCACCTGAAGGTAGAACAAGAAGCAATGGATGGACACTAAACAAGGAGAGAAGTAACCTAGAACTAAGGAGAAATTTCCTGACAGTTAGAACAATTAATCCGTGGAACAGCTTGCCTCCAGAAGTTGTGAATGCTCCAACACTGGAAGTTTTTAAGAAGATGTTGGATAACCATTTGTCTGAAGTGGTTTGGGTTTCCTGCCTAAGCAGGGGGTTGGACTAGAAGACCTCCAAGGTCCCTTCCAACTCTGCTGTTGTTGTTGTTGTTGTTGTTGTTGATGATGATGATGATGATGATGATGATGATGATGATTGTTAGCAGCTGGAGATAGACTGCTAAGGTCAGCTACTGTAAGTGTGGTAAGGCCTGTGGAGTATAGGATGGTGAAGGCTTTGTGCTGTGGTGGCTGGTTGCAGCACAGGGCTTGAGCTGCCCCTCTCAACAGCACTGGGTGTCAAACTTCGGGGTTTGCCTTACGGGGGGGTGAGGGAAGGTCCTGGTGGGGGGGCAGTTTGTGATGCCGGTGGCTACCGCCATGCTCCGGAGAAGCCTCATTGGAGCGCCAATCACCTGTGTGCCTGGCGGCGACCAGCACAACACAACTGGGATGTCCGACGCTCAGCTGTGCACCCGGGATGCCTGACGCTCAGCTGTGCCATCACGTAGAGCCAGCCGAGCAATTTCTGGGCGAGGCCTGCGCCGGCTGAGGACATGGCTTGCCTATATAACCGCGCTGGGAGGCGACTGCTCCCAGTGCTGACTTTAATTCCGGATTGCATCTGTTTTGTGACCAGTGCTGTTTGGAGTTATCGCCTGTCCACACATCTGGCGTTGTTACTGCTGGGGTAGGTCCGGAGCTTGGACAATTTGAGAGAAGTCAGCGCTCCTTTTTTCTTTCCCACCAAATCTTTTCTTGCTGCTTTCAGTTGGAAGGTAGGAGACCTGGAGGGGGGAATGGCTGAAGGGACGGCTCCAACAGCTGAGGTGCTGGCGGGAGAGTCACAGGCTGCAGAATTACAGGCTGCAGAGGTGATACCCACACCGGAGTAGGGCGCAGAGCCTGGGGTGCCAGACGTATGTCCAAAGGAGCATGAGGGGCGAGGAAATGCACAGCTGACGACGCAGGGACAGCCAGCCACGGATGCAGTCCACGATCTGAGGGGGGAGTGGTGGGTCAGTTCGTCTGACTGCTGGGACTGGACCTTGGACACCCCAACCCCTAGTTATTCTGGAGGCCAGGCGAATGTTTGGCGTGAAAGGCGGTTGACAGACTGTGATGAGGGGGAGTACAGCTACTCAACCGCCCCAGGTAGCCACACGATGGAGATACTGAGGGAGCGGTTTGGAGAGGCCAGCTTCCGGGATGCACCTACCTTGCAACCATGGGACCTGGGGGAGAGGCCGCCTCATGGCCAGCACAGCTGCAGGAGCCACAACTGAGCACTGCACCGCCTACCCGGTTCTGGTTGGCCAGTCCGAAGCTACAGCTGGATACCACCCCAAGCAGATCGCGTGATGCCTCAACAAGGGCCCCGGACCAGGGGTTGTTGCCTGGAGAGACAGGCTGTTGTGCCTTGGCCGCGTCCGGCGCCGAGTCTGGAGGATCCGGAGGACGCGGAGCCGCTCATGGTGCAGCAGTACCAGCCTATGTGCCTGGCACCAGAGACGGCTGGTGATGAGGACTCGGTGCCAGAGCAGGACGATCTCCCAGGACCTTCTGCACCTGCGCAGCAGAGTTCTTCATCAGGAGATGAAGAACTCATGCTGAATGCCAGAGCACGCAGAGCAGCCAGAAGACAGGACTGGCTGAGTAAGCGTCGGTCCAATAGGAGGAAGCAGTGAGGGCTAATTGGGCCACGCCCTTCAGTGGCTATATTAGGCCATGGTAATTAGTGCTCATTGCTGAGAACAACAATTCACTGACCGCAGCATATCCAGAGTTTCGTTTCTACGTTTGTTTGGGAATCTTATCACCAGCTTCTGCCAGCTTTATTCCGGGAAGCCAGCCAAGTTGTTCAGATAAGAATTAATGAGTCTTGCTTTGAACTTTTGTCTGTGTGCTATTTAACCCTCACGTAACCCAAAGAACCTTATTCCTGAAGACTTTCCGTTTGTGTTGTTTTGGACTTCTAAACCCTCTGAGTTTTACTAAGAAACTTTATTAGTAAAAGGAACCTTTTTGTTTGCCTCCCAACGACTGTGTGTGTGTGTTTCTGGGGGGTTGCGGTGCTGGGTCACAACAGTTTGTTCTCAGCCCAAACTGACCACACACAAGCCCAGATTGCATCATGGAGCAGCTTCAGGACGAGAATGCTCAACTTCGGCAGCAGCTGGCAATCATGAACGCTCAGTTAACAAGGCAGCAAAATCAGTTGGCAGCTGCTCCTGCGTTGGCCCCAGCCCAACGGACACGCTGCCCGATAGCCATGCCGGATAAGTTCCATGGTGACGAGGCTATGTTCCCGGCGTTCCTGGGCCAGTGCCAGTTGTTCATGTCTCTGAGGCCAGAGGATTTCCCCCACGACCGGGACAAGGTGGGGTTTGTAATTAGCCTGCTGTCTGGAAATGCAGCACGTTGGGCCACCCCTCTACTGGTCCAGAACAGTCCCCTCCTCCAGGACTTTGGGCGTTTCTGCACTCATTTGGAGGAGATGTTCGCGGATCCAATTAAGGCCCAGACAGCGTGCAGGCAATTAAGGCAGCTGAGGCAAGGCCGGAGACCACTCAGGGAATACATCAGTGAGTTCCGTCTCCTCAGCCAAGACTCGGCCTGGAATGAGGCAGCGTTGTTGGATGCCTTCCAGGAGGGCTTGGCAGACAGCATCCAGGATGAGCTGGCACGCGTGGACATTCCTGCAACCACCCAAGAACTGGTGCGGCTCTGCTTGAAAATTGATGCCCGGTTGCAAGCGAGGAACGCACGCCGTGCTGCTCCGGCGCCTCTCGCGCCACCTGACGTCCCCGCTGTTCTGGCTCCACGTCGCGCTGCTCAGGCACCTCCTGTTCCCCGTGGACTTCCGTCGGCCCCGGCTCCCCGTGACGAGCCTATGGACCTTGCCGCTGTTCGGCCCCGCTTGACCGGCGCGGAAAAGGACAGATGCAGGGCAGGGGGGTTGTGTTTGTATTGCGGCGACCCGGGCCATTTCGCTCGCTCGTGCCCTAGGAAGGGTCGGGGGCCCACCGCTTCTGGTCCTGCTCCACCGTCCCAGCCATCGCCGTCGGGAAACGGCCAGCGCCCGGCCTAGCGGAGACGCTGGGTCGGGCATGCACACCGAAGGACTCCGGCTCAGCTGACGTGGATCCCGGTCCTCCGCGGCATCTGCTCTTGGACACCAAGGTCTTTATTGACCACCGGGACCGCGGCGTCTCCGCACACGCTTTGGTGGACTCCGGGGCAACCACCAATTTCATTGACGAGGCGTTCGCCCAGCATCTTGCCGTTCCCCTGTGCCCCGTGGACCCGCCGATGAGGGTGGAAACAATCGATGGCCGGGTGTTGCTGTCCGGTCCGATTAAGGCCATCACGCAGCCGGTGCGCCTTTGCATTGGACGGCACGAGGAGGCCATCCAGTTTTACGTGACGTCGGGACTCCATTTCCCTTTGGTTCTCGGACTGGCGTGGCTGCGCACCCACGACCCTCAGGTTGTATGGTCCCAGAACTTCATTGCCTTCCCGAGTCTCCAGTGTGTGGACCATACGCGCCAGGTTTGTGCGGGCGCGGTACCTGACCCTCCGGACATTTCACTCCCAGCTGAGTTTGCAGACTTCGCTGATGTGTTTAGCGAAAAGGAGGCGGACCAGTTGCCCCCACACCGGCCCTACGATTGCCCTGTGGATCTGATTCCCAACGCTCCGCTCCCTGTGGGCCGCCTCTATTCCATGTCAGAACCCGAACTGGCCGCACTGCGGGACTTTATCGATAAAAACCTGGCCAGGGGTTTCATCCGACCCTCCTCATCGCCCTTGTCTGCCCCCGTCCTCTTCGTCAAGAAGAAAACCGGGGACTTGCGCCTGTGCTGCGATTATCGCAAGTTGAATGCCATCACAGTGCGTAACCGGTACCCGTTGCCCCTCATCCCGGAGTTGATGGAACGCCTCCGCTCGGCGACCATCTTCACCAAATTGGACTTACGTGGCGCTTACAATTTGGTGCGTGTTCGTGAGGGGGACGAGTGGAAGACGGCGTTCGGAACCCGCTACGGTCATTTTGAGTATACGGTCATGCCGTTCGGCTTGACCAACGCTCCGGCTGTGTTCCAGCATTTCATGAACGACATCTTTAGAGATTTGCTGGACCAGTTCGTTGTCGTGTACCTGGACGATATTATGATTTATTCTACGTCCCGGAGCAGCCACATCCAACATATCCGTCAAGTCCTGCAGCGGTTGAGAGACCACCAGCTATACGCGAAATTAGAGAAATGCCAGTTTTTTCAGACGACTGTGGATTTCCTGGGCCATCGGATTTCGCCAGAAGGCATCACCATGGACCGGGGCAAGGTCGAGGCCCTGAAAACCTGGCAACCCCCGCGCCGGGTGAAGGACGTTCAGCGACTCCTGGGGTTCGCAAATTATTATAGGACCTTCATCCCGGGGTTCGCCACTCTGACCGCGCCTCTCACTCGACTCCTGCAGAAACAAGTCCCTTTCCGGTGGGGCGATTCCGAACAGGAGGCGTTCAAGATCCTCACGGATGCCTTCATGCAGGAGCCGATCCTCAAGCACCCAGACCCTCACCGCCCTTTTGTTGTGGAGGCGGACGCGTCCGACATTGCCGTGGGCGCCGTCTTGCTCCAGACCCGGGAAGATGGCGGCCATCTCTTCCCTTGCGCTTATTATTCCCGGAAATTAACCTCATCGGAGCGCAATTATACGATCTGGGAGAAGGAGTTGCTGGCCATCAAGGCGGCTTTCGAGACCTGGCGGCACCACCTCGAGGGGGCTCGTCATCAAGTGGAGGTGCGCACAGACCATAAGAACCTGGAGTTCTTGCAGACGGCCAGGAAGCTCAACCAGCGCCAGATACGCTGGTCGTTCTTTTTCTCCCGCTTCAATTTTCGCATTACGTACATCCCGAGTGGCCGGAATCAGCAGGCGGACGCGCTGTCCCGCAAGCCGGAATACGCCCAAGCCCAGGAACCGCTGCCACCCCGGACGGTCCTGCCCGTCGAGTCCTTTGCAGCTACCCAGGATCCCGTGGACCTCCGAGGACAGATCCGGGAGGCGCAGCGACACGACGCCTACGCGGCACAACGGAGGCAGGAGATAGGGCCTGAGTCCCCTTGGACGTTTTCGGACGACCTCCTCCGTTTCCGGGACCTGCTCTACGTTCCTGCCGGTCCGCTCCATGGCCTGATCCTGCAGCAGTGCCACGACAGCCCTGCGGCTGGCCACTTCGGCCTTTTCAAGACTCTGAACCTGGTGGCTCGGACTTTTTGGTGGCCCCGACTCCGTGATGACGTCCAGGCCTATGTGACGTCTTGTGTTCGCTGTCGCCAGGCCAAGTACGCCCCTGGAGCGCCGCCGGGCCTGCTGCAGCCCTTGCCGACGCCTGAGAGACCCTGGGGGGCCGTCTCTATGGACTTCCTCACGGACTTGCCCCCGTCCGCCGGCTTCACGACCGTGTTCGTAGTGGTCGATATGCTGACCAAAATGGCACATTTCATCCCCTGTCGCGGGTTGCCGACAGCTCGTGCCACGGCCCGCATGTTTATCCAGCATGTTTTCCGCCTGCATGGTCTGCCGGATCGGGTCGTGTCGGATCGGGGAGCCCAGTTCACGGCCCAGTTCTGGAAGGGTCTGATGGCGGCCCTGGAGGTCCAAGTCTGCCTCTCGTCAGCGCATCATCCGGAGACTGACGGGGGCACTGAAAAAGTCATCGGCATCCTTGAACAGTACCTGCGCTGTTTTGTCAACCAGCAGCAGGACAACTGGGCGGAATACCTTGCCGTGGCCGAGTTTGCTTTTAACAACTCTCAGCACACCTCCACGCACGCCTCTCCGTTCCTCGCCAACTTTGGTTACCACCCCCGTTTCTTCCCGCTCACGCTCCTAGACTCTCCTGTTCCTGTGGCAGAGGAATTCCTGTCCGAGCTCCAGGCCGTTCACCAACTGGTCAAACGCTCGTTGAATAAAGCCAAGGAAGATTACAAGAGGGTCGCGGACCGCTCCCGGCGAGCAACTCCACCTCTGGCGGTCGGGGATCGTGTCTGGCTGTCCACGAAGCATCTCCCCTCCGACCGACCGGCTCGCAAGCTTGACCACCGCTTCTTGGGTCCGTTCCCGGTGGAAGCGGTCATTAACCCCGTGGCCTACCGGTTGACGTTGCCCCGCTCTCTCAGGATCCACCCCGTCTTCCATCGGTCCCTCCTTGTTCCCGAACGTCCTGCCTGTCCGCTCCGCCCTCCCGCTCCGCCTCAGCCTGTGATCCGCACTCCCGCTGACCCACCCGAATACGAAGTTGCCAGTATTCGGGATTCCCGCTGGATGAAGGGCCGGTTCCAGTACCTCATTGAGTGGAAGGGGTACGGCCCTGAAGACTTCACATGGGAGGATGCGACCGCCGTGCATGCTCCGGATCTGGTCCGGGCCTTCCACGCTCAATTCCCGTCCCGGCCGCATCCGGACCGACAGACCCGGGGGAAGGGCCCTGCGGTGAGGGATAGTGTTGTGCCTTGGCCGCGTCCGGCGCCGAGTCTGGAGGATCCGGAGGACGCGGAGCCGCTCATGGTGCAGCAGTACCAGCCTATGTGCCTGGCACCAGAGACGGCTGGTGATGAGGACTCGGTGCCAGAGCAGGACGATCTCCCAGGACCTTCTGCACCTGCGCAGCAGAGTTCTTCATCAGGAGATGAAGAACTCATGCTGAATGCCAGAGCACGCAGAGCAGCCAGAAGACAGGACTGGCTGAGTAAGCGTCGGTCCAATAGGAGGAAGCAGTGAGGGCTAATTGGGCCACGCCCTTCAGTGGCTATATTAGGCCATGGTAATTAGTGCTCATTGCTGAGAACAACAATTCACTGACCGCAGCATATCCAGAGTTTCGTTTCTACGTCTGTTTGGGAATCTTATCACCAGCTTCTGCCAGCTTTATTCCGGGAAGCCAGCCAAGTTGTTCAGATAAGAATTAATGAGTCTTGCTTTGAACTTTTGTCTGTGTGCTATTTAACCCTCACGTAACCCAAAGAACCTTATTCCTGAAGACTTTCCGTTTGTGTTGTTTTGGACTTCTAAACCCTCTGAGTTTTACTAAGAAACTTTATTAGTAAAAGGAACCTTTTTGTTTGCCTCCCAACGACTGTGTGTGTGTGTTTCTGGGGGGGTTGCGGTGCTGGGTCACAACACAGGCTGAGGGGACAGGGCCCCGTCGTTCTGGGCCCCGAGACAAGCAGGACCACCCCACGGTCGCCAGGCCCCTTTGACGGCACCTACGGTCCTGGCCCAATGGCAGGCTGACCAGGGCCTGCTATGTCCGGGATGGCCAGCGGCCTATTGGCCTTACCCAATACCCATGGAACCACCTCCCCTGAAGGCCGCCTTTGATGGGGACCCAGATTGTCTGGCTCTGTTTTTAAGCCAGGTGATCAGCCACATGGATTGCTACAGCTGTCCGTACCCATCGCAGTGCACGATGGTTGTGGCGGTGACGGCGGTATTGGAGGGGGAGGCGGCTGAGTGGGTGGCTTCTCTGCATAATGAGCATGCTGGAGAGCTGGCAGACATTGGCCTTTTCCTGGCGGCGCTACGGGCCCAATTCAAAGACCTGACCCGAGTCCACCAGGCGGAGGGAGAGCTACTAGCGCTACAACAGAGGGGACGGCCAGTGAGGGACTATGTCTGGGACTTCCGTCGGGCTGCTGGTAAGGTGAGGGGGTGGCCTGAGCGGCTGCTGGTCCATAATATTAAGGCAGGCCTGGACAGGGGTCTACGCCAGGCCTGTGCCTATCAGGGCCTCCTGTTCTGCCCCAGCGTCGGGTCCAACCAGAAATACGCACACAAATGTGGTTTCCCCCTCCCCATTTCTCTGTAGAACGTTCTATGTAGAATGGTGTCAAACGATGCTTTGACAGGGTGCCCTCCTCACAAGAAAAGCATGTCCTACTAATACACAAAAGAAAACAATTAGTAAAAGTACAGGGGATTAAGCAAATGGCCCTAACCACCCCTCCCTCCCCCAGGGGGCTCCTTCGGTTTATCTGGGTATTTGTTATGGAAATCTCTAATGAGCCTGTCTGCTCTAACCTTCCAACTGTTAATCCATGTGGATTCAGCCACAGGATATTCTTTCCAATAAATCAGATACTGAAGGCGACCCCTAAACAATCGGGAATCTAGAATTTTTTTCACCTCATAATGCCTCTCCCCTTGCACCACTACAGGGGGTGGTGGAGGAAGGTCTTGTGGTCTAATATTAGAGGGTTTCACTGGTTTAAGTAATCTACTATGAAACACTGGATGAATCTTTCCCAATATTCTTGGCAGCGCCAGTTGTACTGTGACTGGATTGATTATTTTTACTATTGGGAAAGGCCCTAAAAATTTTGCAACCAATTTTTTACTGGGTATTCTCAAGCGGATGTATTTTGTTGATAGGTAGACTTTATCTCCTACTTTAAAGGGGGGCTGTGTGGCTCTATGCTTATCCGCTTGTTCTTTATATGTCTTTGCTGTTTCCATCAATGCCTTTTTTGTGTTCTCTCATCCTTTCTTCAAATCTTCCATCCATTCTGTTAGGGACTTAGACGTGGGTGCTTGTGTGGGCAGCTCTGGCATTGGGATGAATTCTTGTCCGCTGGTAACCTGGAAAGGGGTCAGGCCGGTACTGCTGTGTACTGCGTTGTTGTACGCCACTTCTGCAAAAGGCAACAGCTCCGCCCAGTTGGCCTGCTGGTAATCTATGTAACAGCGGAGATATTGTCCCACCATGGAGTTGGCTTTTTCAGCTGCTCCATTGCACTCAGGATGAAATCCAGAACTAAGACCTTGGGTGGACCCGATGGTGTGCAGGAACTCCCTCCAGAACTTAGCAGTGAATTGCACACCTCTGTTGGAGATTATCCTCTTTGGTACTCCGTGCAAGCGGTAGATGTGTTTGAGGAAAAGTTTTGCTAAGTGTCTGGCCGTCGGTAACCCCGAGCAGGCAACGAAGTGGGCTTGTTTGGAGTACAAATCTATGACCGTCCAAATAACGGTATTTCCCTTGCTCTCTGGGAGTTCTACAATGAAATCCATTCCTATTTCTTCCCATGGCTTGCTGGGACTGGCCACCTGCTGCAGGAGCCCAGGTGGTTTCCCTGGTCGGTGCTTACTTGTAGCGCAGGTGGCACAGCTCTTTACATAGTCCTCCACGTCTGACTTCATCTTTGGCCACCAAAATTGCCGTCTTGTGAGGTGGAGGGTCTTCAGGAACCCGAAGTGTCCACCCAGCTTAGAATCATGGCTCCGTTGGAGTACTTGTAAGCGGAGGTCCGCCGGCACATACAGCTTGTCTCCTTTCCAAGCCAGTCCATCTCTCATGGTTAGGATGTCTTTGTTTTCATTTAACCAGGGGTCGTTCGGCAGAGCTGCTTTGAATTTGTCTGTCCATTCCTCGTGGCTTCGGGCGCTCGACTGTCTGGATTGAGCCCTGGTGACAGGAGCCGTGAGTTCCCCCTCTGTGATTGGGATGACCGAGTGGAATTCCTCCTCCCTCTGACTGTCGTATTGTGGCTTCCTGGACAGGGCATCGGCCAGCAAGTTTTTCCCCCCTGGGATATGCTTTAGTTCGAATTTGAATCGCCTAAAGTATTGCGCCCACCTCACTTGTTTGGGCGACAATTTCCTGGAGGTCTTTAGTGCTTCCAGGTTCTTGTGATCAGTCCATACCTCGAAAGGTACTTTTCCTCCCTCGAGGAATTGCCTCCACGTCAGCAGCGCCCAACGAACTGCAAAAGCTTCCTTTTCCCAAATGGCCCACCTTCTCTCCGTAACGGTGAGTTTCTTCGAGACGTACGCGCACGGTAGTAGCTGTCCGTTCTCGTCCTTTTGCAGCAACACCGCCGCCACAGCCACATCACTCGCATCCGCCTGAATGATGAATTGTCATTCTGGATTAGAATGTTGGAGGATCGGTTCCTGGGCGAATAGTCGCTTTAGTTTCTCAAAGGCTTTCTGGCAGGCCATCGTCCAATTTAGTGGCTGACTGGGTTTTGGCTTGGTTGGTGTCGGCCCCGTCTTCAGCAATTCAGTCAATGGTAGTGCAACCTTGGCAAAGGCCGGGATGAATTGTCTGTAGAAGTTTGCGAAACCCAGAAAGCTCTGCAGCTGTTTGCGGGTGCGCGGGGCCTGCCAATGAAGCACTGCTTTCACTTTGCCCGGATCCATTTCAATTCCATCTTTGAAGATCCGGTATCCCAAGTAGTCCAGCGCAGTCTTATGGAATTCGCATTTGGAGAGTTTGGCATACAGTTTGGCAGCTAGAAGCTTTTTTAAGACTTGCCTCACCAATTTCACCTGCTCTTCCATGGTCTCACTGAAAATGAGAATACCATCTAAATACACGAGCACACCCTTGTACAAATGGGGGTGGAGCACCTCGTTAATGTACTGCATGAATACTGCAGGAGCCCCTTGTAGCCCAAAAGGCATCACCTTGAATTGGAAACTCCCTAGGGGGCAGTTGAAAGCGGTTTTCCATTTATCCCCCTCTCGGATTCGGATGCGATAGTACGCTTCTCTTAAGTCCAACTTAGTGAATATGACAAATGGTTCAGTAAGTCTTTCATGAGGGGGAGGGGGTAGGTGTTTTGGATGCACACCGCATTGATTCCTCTAAAGTCAACACATAATCTGACCCCCCCATCTTTTTTCTCTTTGAACAGCACAGGGGCTGCTACTCTTGACTTCGCTGGCTGGATAAAACCCCTCTCTAAGTTTGAGTCAATGTATCTCCTTAATTCTCCCAACTCCTTGGGGGACATTGAATATATCTTTGGCTTTGGGAGCGTAGCACCCGGCTCGAATTCTATCGCGCAGTTGGTCGGCCGGTGAGGAGGGAGTTCGTTGCATTCTTCCTCACTAAACACCCTCTCTAGGTCGAGGTATTCTCTCGGCACCCTTTGGGCTCCTGGAGGGGCTGTCTCCCTTGTGGGCGCGGCCAGTTGAGGCTCCGAATCCCCCCCCTGCACATTCTTCTCCCTCTGCTGTTTGGGTTCTGAGGGGGGAGTCGGCCCAATGTGTATATTGAGTTTCCGGTATCCATCTTCCCATCGTATGGTGGGGCCCCATTTATCTAACCAGGCCAGACCCAGGACAATTGCTTCTGGCATCTTGGGGGCTACTATGAATCAAATTCACTCTTGGTGCCGCGCAAACTGCAGGCTCACTTCCTGTGTCAATAGGGTAGCGGGAGCCCCACCCACCAGTGACCCATCCAGTTGTTGGAAACGAATGGGGTTGGTTAAGGGCCTGGTGTGGATCCCCAGTTTATCTACTACTATCTTGCTGATGAGGCACCTCGAGCAACCAGTGTCGATTATGGCGTCTACTTCCCCTTCTTTTCCTTTCCCGTGTCGGGCACCCGAATTTTGGCTTTTATGAGAAAAGGCCGGACGGCTGCACTCACCATCGGGTCATCTTCCTCCTCGACTCCCTCTTCCCATGGAGGACTCGGTTCCCCCATCGATGGTGGTCTGTCATCGTCCGGAGGGGGAGGGGACTCCCCCAGCTGCAGGGCCAACCTCCCCGGTTCGGGCGGCTTGCTCGGCTTCCTTCTGGGGGCAGGGGTCAGCCTGGCCCTTGGGAGAGGAAGGGGGGCTGGTGCCAGGCACTCGGTCGCGCGGTGCCTGGTTTGGCCGCATCTTGGCCGCATCTTCACTCCCCTCGTCGGTTCCATTCTGGGGGTTGGCCTCGGTCTAGGAGGGATCCTCCGGGGCGGCTGCCTTCTAGGGGGTCGCTCCGCCGGGGTCTCTTTCTTGACTCTGACCACCTGGTCCAGAGTGATTGCGGTGGAGTACCAATGCTGGATCTGGCACGGGACTCCCCGTATTTCGCAGGCTTTCTTCAGCTTTGGGTCTAGCACGTCTAGGAATGTGTGCACTAAGAGCCGCTCGGGCCAATCTCGCACTTTTCCTGCCGCTCTCCTAAACTCCCACAATAGTTCCTTCACTGGGCACCCCGCTTGCTTCAACTCTTTGATGTTGGCCTCGGCATCTGCTTGCTGGGCCTCATCGCGAAACCTGATCCTCATCAGCTGGATAGAATCTTCCAGATCATCTAATTCAGGGGCCTCTTCGTCGTGGAGCTCCGCCACCCACTCGGACGCTTCCCCATCATTCATCCCCTCGGTGATCTTAGCGATCAGCTGTCTATCTGTCTGGAACAGCGCTCGATTTTCATCGACGTACGTCAGCACCCGGTGGAGGAAGTAGGCCAATTTGGTTGGGTGCCCATCAAACATGGCTCGAAACTGGGGGGGGCAGCCTCCTGGGGCCGAGGGGGGCCGGCTAGCCCAGCTGCGGCTGGCAGAGCGGCAG
Organism: Diadophis punctatus similis; assembly: GCA_023053685.1. Lineage (NCBI taxonomy): Eukaryota > Metazoa > Chordata > Lepidosauria > Squamata > Dipsadidae > Diadophis > Diadophis punctatus. The sequence continues at coordinate 2,863,528 of JALIGW010000059.1, read as the reverse complement.
CTTGCTGCTGGATTCCTCTCATCTGGAGCCCTCCATACTGCATCTGCTGGCCCCAACCCCCCCCCTTGGGGAGGGGCTGGTGCGGCCGGTGCTGGCATCGGTTGGGGAGGCTGACCCGGGGTCCACTGGCATTGCACCCATCCCACTCCGGGAAAATACCCCCATCCCGGAGGGTCCTGCCATGGTGGCACATTTCCGAAAGTGGGTGGTGGGTTTGGCTCTGGCATCCTTTCTCCCCCGTCTGCCCCCATGGGGGTCTTCCACCTTCTGGTTGGTGGGTTGGCCTCGGAGACGGGTAGCGGGATTACCACCTGGGAGGTGGCCCGGTAGGGAGGCTCCCCATGCTTCCCCCTGTAGGGGTGTGGAAAGAGGCTGTCACCCCGCTTTGTTGGGAGGCTCGAGGTCTCTCTGGGAAAGAGAATACAGGCTGGGCCAGGTTCCATCTCGGAGCTTCCATCCCCAAGGGGGGGTTTGTCCAACTCATGCTTAGTCATCCAAACCGATCGGGAAGGTCCGTCAGCGAGTGCGTGTGTGAGCCCAGCTGGGATCCCTCGTCTTCGGAGTGCCCCGCGAGCGGGATTCTCGGCTGGCCCCATTCGGGATCCAGGCTCACTCCGGCATACAAAGGCTGCTCTAGCCGGCAGCCTCCCACAGCTCCCAGTGGGGTCCTCTCCACCTGAGAGAGAGGCTGAGGGGCTGGTAGCTTGCTCTGTGCCCCCATCCGACGCCCTCTCTCCATGGCCTCCATGGCCTCCACGAACGCCGGGGACGGGAAGTAGAGGCTCCTAATACACTCCTCCGCGTCTTCCTTGGCCGGATCCCCGGCTGGTTTCTCTTCTTTCTCCATCTTCCCTGAGTCTTCTGTACTGCCCGGCTTTGGGTCGGAACTGGGGCTCAGGACCCCAACCAGTGCCCCAGGAAAGGGGTAGCTGGGTAGAGTTTTTAAAAGAGATTTGGGTTAATGTCAGGGTTCCAAATAGTAACCGAGCAGAAATCAGAGTCCAAGGCAAAAGGTTCACCAAAGTTCCAATTTATTGCAGGCACCATGTTGGCAACTCAAAGGAAAACCCAAATCTAATTTGTTTCCCAAGTTCCCTTTCAATAGGAAACAGCCACTCCTTGTTCCCCACCCCAATTCGGGTCACATTGCCCACTAAGCTTCTGCCAGCGTGGCAACCCCTCCTTGCAGGTGCTGGACAAGGATGACCTTGGAGAAGCCACGAAGAATGTGCTATCTGCCGCTTCTCACGCTCCCTGGTTTCCCCCTCCCCATTTCTCTGTAGAACGTTCTTCTATGTAGAATGGTGTCAAACGATGCTTTGACAGATGGTTTTCTGCACAACTGTCAGGTTAGCAGTCTTTCCCATGATTGTGATTCCTACTGAACCAGACTGAGAGACCATTTAAAGGCTCAGGAACCCTTTGCAGGTGTTATGGCTTAATTAGCTGATTAGAGTGGGACACTTTGAGCCTGGAATATTGCACCTTTTCACAATATTCTAATTTTCTGAGATTGTGGATTTGGGGTTTTCATGAGCTGTAAGCCATAATCATCACAATTATGACAAATCATGGCTTGAACTATCTTGCTTTGCATGTAATGAGTCTCTCTCATATATTAGTTTCACCTTTTAAGTTGCATTACTGAAATAAATGAACTTTTGCATGATATTCTAATTTTTCGAGTTTCACCTGTACATGCCCCTCATGGACACTATAACATCCATGTTGCATGAACTGAGCAGTACATACCTTCTTGTATAGTCCTTTCAGGCATACAAACAGCTTTATTATTATAAGAATCTTTACGCTTGTGATCTAATTAGTAAAGGTACTGAGGCCGAGAACAAGTGGCTTGCAAAAAAAAAATCTAGTCAATCAATAGTACAAGTAGTCCTCGACTTACAACAGCTCATTTAGTGACTGTTCGAAGTAACAATGACACTGAAAAAAGTGACTTAGGACCTTTTTTCACATTTATTACCATTGCAGCATCCCCATGGTCACGTGATCAAAATTCAGAAGCCTGGCAACTGGTTCATATTTATGACAATTGGAGTGCCCCAGAGTGACATGATCACCTTTTGTGACCTTCTGACAAGCATGTCAATGGAGAAGCCAGATTCACTTAACAACCGTGTTACTAACTTAACAACTACACTGATTCACTTAATAACAGTGGTGAGAAAGGTCGTAACATGGGGCAAAACTCTTAACAAATGTCTCACTTAGCAACAGAAATTTGGGGCTCAATTGTGGTCGTAAGTTGAGGACTACCTGCAGGTAAAATCAAACGAAGATTTATAGTTTCATCTCTTAAGAAGTCCCCTACATTGTCTTGTGATATACCGTATTTTTCGGAGTATAAGACGCACCTTTTTACCCCCCAAAAGAGGGTGAAAACTTGGGTGCATCTTATACACCGAATGTAGCCCCACCCAGCCACCCCCACCCTTTGGCCTCTGCCTCCCAACAATTTACCTCCTTGCAGCAAACAGCGCAGAGCCTGATTAGCACAAGCAACTGATTATCGGCCTCCTGACCAGCAGCTGATTGAGGCTTGCATGCAGGCCCACGTGCTAAAATGAAAGTGAAACTAAAACTGCAAGGAGGCAAATTGCTGGGAGGGAGAGGCAGAATTTTATTTTCTTGTGCTAATCAGACTGCTGAAACTGGATGCAAGGAGGTAAGTCAATAACCATAAATGTCTATAGAATGTTCAAATTATTAGACTTATTTTTTTAAAGACTGCTTTATTATTGTTCTAGACAAGTTAACAAAATGAAGAAGCTTTTTAAAATAAATGCTTGATCTGAAGAGGCCCAGTGCTATTGTATCTTCTTTTAAATAGCAGAGAATAATGTATACTTCAAGAAAGCCACATCAATTTTAACAGCATCTGTACAAGTATAATCTGAAATGTAAGAGTGTCCTGTTTAGTATTAAGATAAGGCAGCTGAGTTAAACCCTGACTTAGTCATGTTTGGAGTAGATCTATTTAAATAATTGGGAGGAGTTAGTGTGACTACATTTAAGAAAACTTTCTGGCATTAATATACTGCCATAATATACATTTCTCCAATTCTTTGCTATTTCTATGGGTCAGGCACACATGCACAGAAATACACAGCAAACAGTGTATATCATCTGTGCTGTTTGCTGGGAGGCAAATTGCTGGGAGGCAGAGGTAGATTTTCCCCCCTTGTTTTCCTCCCCCAAAACTAAGGTGCGTCTTATACTCCGGTGCATCTTATACTCCGAAAAATACGGTAACTGTCAGGGTTCCAAATAGCATCCAAAACTAAATCAGAGTCCGAAGCAAAGTATTCCTCAAAGTTCCAATTTATTAACAGAGCCATGTTGGTACATCTGGGTGAAACCCAAATCTGAAGTCCCCCCGGGTTTCACCACCCAGTTGTAAGTTCAAGTCCTTGTCCCCACACCCACAAATCCATCACGTTGTCCAATCTTCAATTGCCATGCTGGCAGAGTCCACCCATCTCCTTCCGTGCAGGTGCAGAGGTGCAGAGACAAAGGATGACCTTGGCTTTCTAGAAGGAATTTGTTATGGCTACATACTAACAACTTCATACCATCCCCCCTCCCATTTTCCCACAATAGAAAATGCATAATAGAATAGTATAGAGTGTGGCAGGCCAAAGATCCCAAACAAAATGGCTTCGGCCTGACAATAACTTTGTTAAAAAAAATAACTGGGGAAGCTATTTCAGGCTATTAGCTGAGAAAACTTTTTTTTATAAGAACTATTTTTTTTCTTTTGGATCCCCAGGGAATAGCGGAAGAGAAAATTGTGGCTAAATAGAGGAGGTGGAATTGGGTTTTTCCTTCCACCCCCGGAAGAGCAGCGGTGAAGAAGGCGGGTGTAGCCAAAAGGAACAAAGAAAGAACTAAAAAACTGATTTGGAGGCTTTGCTTGAATGTAAAGGCAGAAAGCTGGTCTGGATATCTTAATTTTTAAATAAATAAATAAATAAATAACGTAGTAAACTCAGTAAAATTTAGTAACTACTTCACTGTTCAGTAAATTCTTAATATGATGGATGGGCTTGATGAAGTGATACCAGTTTCCCAATGTCTGGTTTTAAGTCACTTAGCAGGAGTCTTAAATCACCACGTTCAGTAATCTGGAGTCAATTTCTTTGCTTGGAGAGAAGTTGGATGACCACACTGAAACCACGTTCCACCAAATATGATGTTGGAAATGCAACAAGGAGCTTCTTAACCACTGTCCATAGTGCAGGATAGCGATCAGAAATTTCCTTCTGTAACCAAAACTCTTGGTACGATTTCTTAAACTTTGGCTTCAGCTCAATGTCATTTTGCAGCTCTATTAGTTGTTCCTCCACTACCCCATCTTCCTCAGTATCTGAAAATGGATTTATCACCCAATCTGGAATTTCCATCAAAAGAAGATCCTGATAATTCCAAGCGCCATCTTTAGCTACTTTGTTACTTCCAGAAAATCCAAAAAAAACCACCGGAGTTAAGTTAAAATACTTGCAGTTAAGTTCTCCTGGTATATTCCGTCTGCTACTTTGTTTAAAATATTAAAATCCATTTGTTTCAAGCAGAGATGGTTGCGGCTTCTTGCTCCGCTAAAAAGAAGCGGAGGCATTCCAGGTCCGGAGCTGTTGACAGGCTTCTAGGGAGCCCTCACCCTTCGCACCCTAGAGCTTCTTCTGGGGTGCTAGGGGGGGCTCTACCTCGGCCCATCTGCTCTTCTCCCCTCCCTTTGCCCGGGACGGGAGTTTCCAAGCCGCCAGACAGCTGATGTGGCTTATCCGGCGGCTTTTACGGAACCTGGGATCGGACGCCCATAAACAGCGTCCAACGAAGCTCGCGGAGCCACCGGAAGGGCGTGGAGAAAGTGAAAGCTACTGAAAGCTAGTGAGAGTTCTGTTTCCTAATAGACGCTTGTAAGAAATCTTTCTTATTTTTTACTCTTTACCTTGATGAACTTTGTTTTTTGGTTTTTTAATAAATATACAAGAATTAATATAAATTGAAGATGTCTTTAAAACTGGCAAAAACTGTTCCTTTTAAAGGAATAGGAAGAGTTGAAAGTCTCCCTACTCATATTGTTAATCTGCAAGATTTTGCCCCCCCAACACAGACTTTTACATTTGAAAAGTGGCAGCAAGCCATGAAAGATATGCAGAAAGAAATTGCTTCAGTAGTTAATAAAAAAATTAAAGGAATCAATGGAAAATTTACTGAAATTAATGGAAAAATACAAGCTGTCTCAGAGGAGTTTTCATCTCAGACTCAACAAACCAGAGACAATGTGGAATCTGTATTTAAAGCTGTGGCAGTTAACATGGAATTATTGGAACAAGATGTGGCTGAAATTAAACAGACTACGGTGACTTTGGGTGAAAAAGTAACTGAGATTCAGAATAAAATTGAAGGAACTGAGGCAGAACTAACGATGATCCAGTATAAGGATATGGAATTTGCTTTACGGCTAAGAGGGGTAAAAGAAAACGAACAAGAGAATTTAAAGGAAAAAAATTTGGATGCATTGGTGCAGATTTTGGGGGAAACAAAAGCGGAATTGGGCTGGCAGATTGAAAAAGTATACCGTGTCAATTCCTGGTTTGCCAGACAAAATCATTTGCCAAGAGACATTGTAATATATTTTACTACAAAGACATTGCGAAATTGAATCTTACAGGCGACTTATAAAAATAAACTTAAGGTGGAAGAACAAGAGGTTTTGACATTTAAGGAAATTCATCCAAAAATACTGAAAGCACGTAAAGATTATACCTTTCTGGTGGCAGAATTGAAAAAGCAACAGATAAGATACACATGGGGAATCCCAGCTGGACTATCGGTTACTTATAGGGGAGAAAGATACAGACTCAATATGATTTGTAAAGCAAAAGATTTTTTTGCCAACGTGTTAAAGGTGGGGAGACCAAAACCACCAGAAGACAAAGGAAATGAAGAAGTTAAAAAAGAGGGAAAAGAAGATTTGTGTATTGTACAACAGAAAGGAACTCTGAATAGTCAAGAAGAAACAAAGGACTTAAGACAGATTAGAGAAGTAATTGTCGAAAGTGAAGAAGAATCAAATTATCTACTTCAGTCCTCAACTCCTCGAAGTGAAGCAAAATTAAATCGACATATTTTCAGATGCCAACTTAAAGAAATATTGGAGGCTGCAGATTTGAAAGCGAGAGGAATTAAAAATGGATGTTTTAGTAATAGTAGGATAAGGTAAAATAAATAAGAATAAAGCTTAAATGTATATATGAGGTTGTATAAGGTTAGAGGAATCAGATTACAAGATTATCTATGGGGATTAATTATAGAAGGTAAAGTGATGTAATAGAGATTAAATTGGTTTTAAATAACAAGATTAAATTAATATTACAGCTTGGGGAATAAGTATAGAAGGTAATGTAATGTAATAGAGACTAAATTTAGTGGCGATAAGGGCGGCAAAACGATCTTATTTTTCCGCTCTTATTGCGTCCGCAGATTCTCGCCCAGCCGCCTTGTTTAGGGTGACTCGCTCCCTCCTTGCTAAAGGGGGGAGCGAGGAACACTTACAAGGCAGAGCTGAGGAATTCGCTGAGTTTCTGATGGATAAAGTCGCTCAGATTCGGTCGAACCTGGACTCTAGCTGGGCAGAGTCCATAGAGTTGACAGGGGCTAGTCTTAGTCCACCATTATGGGAAGAGTTTGGGCCTGTTTCTCCCGAAGATGTGGACAGAGCTGTGGGGGCGATGGGTACCTCCACCTGTTTATTGGACCCGTGTCCCTCCTGGTTGGTCTCGGCCAGCAGAGAGGTGGCATGCGGCTGGATCCAGGCGGTGGTCACCGCTTCTTTGAGGGAGGGATCCGTACCGCAGTCGTTAAAAGCTGCGGTGGTGAGACCCCTCCTGAAGAAGCCTTCCCTGGATCCAGCTGATTTGAAGAACTATCATCCTGTCTCCAACTTGCCCTTTCTGGGGAAAGTTGTGTAGAAGGTGGTGGTTACTCAGCTTCTGCAGCTTCTGGATGAAACAGATCATCTAGATCCTTATCAGTCGGGTTTCAGGCGCGGCCACAGTACAGAAACTGCCTTGGTCGCTCTGATGGATGATCTCTGGCGGGCCCGGGATGGGGATAATTCCTCCATCCTGGTGCTACTTGACCTCTCAGCGGCGTTCGATACCATCGACCATGGTATCCTTCTGCATCGTCTCGGTGAGTTGGGGGTGGGAGGCACTGTTTTACGGTGGTTCTCCTCTTATCTCACCGACAGGATGCAGTCGGTGTTAACAGGAGGGCAGAGATCGTCCCCTAGGCCCCTATCATGTGGGGTGCCTCAGGGGTCGGTTCTCTCGCCCATCCTGTTTAACATTTACATGAAACCGCTGGGTGAGATCATCCGCAGACATGGGGTGCGTTTCCACCAGTACGCTGATGACACCCAGCTGTACATCACCACCCCGTCTGACTTCAGGGAGGCAGTTGATGTAATGTGCCGGTGCCTGGACGACGTTAGGATCTGGATGGGGAGGAACAGACTCAGACTTAATCCCGACAAGACTGAGTGGCTTTGGATATTGCCTCCTAAGGACCATGACAATTGTCCCTCCTTGACGTTCGAGGGAGCGAAACTGACTCCCTCAGATCAGGCTCGCAACTTGGGGGTCCTCCTAGATCCACAGCTAAAATTGGATCACCATCTCTCCGCTGTGGCTAGGGGGGCCTTTGCACAGGTTCGCCTGGTGCACCAGTTGCGGCCATACTTGGAGAAGGAGGCTCTACTCACGGTCACTCATGCCCTTGTCACCTCGCGCCTGGACTACTGCAACGCGCTCTACATGGGGCTACCCTTGAAGAGTATCCGGAGACTTCAGCTGGTGCAAAATGCGGCTGCGCGTGCTGTGGTGGGTGTGCCAAGGTACACCCACGTGACACCTGTACTCCGCCAGCTGCATTGGTTGCCCATCGGTCTCCGGGTCCAATTCAAGGTGTTGATCACCATCTTTAAAGCCCTTCATGGCTTAGGACCAGGTTATCTCCGGGACCGCATTCTGCCTCACACTTCCCTCCGACCGGTTAGGGCCCACAGAGTTGGCCTCCTCCAGGTCCCATCGGCTAAGCAATGTCGCCTGGCGGGCCCTAGGGGGAGAGCCTTTTCTGTGGCAGGCCCCGTGCTCTGGAACCAACTTCCCCCAGAGACCCGAACTATCCCCACCCTGCTGGCCTTCCGGAAAGCTGTTAAGACATGGCTTTTCGTGCAGGCAGGGGGTAGAGCGTAATCCATTTGAGCTCACCCCCAAGTATGTATGAAGTTGAATGGATATTAGATGCTTTTAAGATTACGGTTTTAATTTTTATATTTGTTTTAATGCTTATTTATATTGGTTTCTTGTATTTTTTCTGTTGTACGCCGCCCGGAGTCCTCCGGGAGTTGGGCGGCATATAAGAAACACCAAATAAATAAATAAATAAATAAATAAATAAATTGGTAGAGAATAAGATTAAAATTATATTATAGGGTGGAAATAAGTATAGATTGCAATCTAATGTAACAGAGATTAAATGAATGTGAAGTTGTTAAGTATTTTTAGATATGGTTTAAGTTGGTTTTGAATTTAACAATTGCGGCCAGGTTGCTGGTGGTACAAAATTGGAAGAGGAAGATTCATCTAAAATCAATATTGTATTTGGCAGAAAGGGCAAAAATTTTAGAACATTTTAAAGGCTATTTAAATGATATACTCGATAATGGAGAAGATGGACGGATCATATTTAAATCAAGTATTAGACTAAGAAGATCAAAACAGATTGTGAAGGACATATTTCAATTTAACTTTTTGTTTAATTTACAGTATAAGGAGTTAAGATTTTATGATATTTGGAAGTTAATAATTTGCTAGTATATTTTAGTTTTATATTTGTGTAAACTATATTATACCTGTGTATGTTCTGGGAAGTCCAGGGAGGGGGGAGGGGGAGTTGGGGGGGGAGTGATGGGGGGGAGGGGGGAGAAAACAACAAAAAATGTTTGTACTTTGTACGCATAAAACTTTTTCAATTTAAAAAAAAAAGAAGATCCTGATATCGCTCAGACATATCTTTATGTAGCATGTCCAAATGGTCACAAAAAACTTGCAGATCATCATCTTGTATCCCACCTCTCTTCTAGCTCAGACAAGCTCAGAAATTGGTATAGCTCGCGACGGCCTATATTGCGCTTGAATAGAGTTAACTTTGAAATAAACGTAGAGATGACAGATTTGGCCTTAATAAGATTGACCTCATTTCCTTGCAACTGCAAATTCACTTCATTGAACTTTGCAAACAGTTCTGATAAATAAGCAGTGTCATGCCTGATCTCTTTGAGTTCATCACTGAGCAAAGCATTCTTGTCTTCAAAAAACTCAAGTGTCAAAAAGATTGTAAAAGCGTCTCACACAGTTGCCTTTTGATAGCCAACGAACTTCTGTATGAAGCAGCAAACGATCAAAATCTTCATCATTCTCAACACAGAGCTCTCGGAATAGTCGATCATTGAGAGCATGTACTTTAATTTTGTTCACTGCAGTAATGACAGTGTGTAATGACTTGTGTAAGCGACCACTGAGGTTTTTTGCAACCAGATGTTGGCGATGAATGACAGAGTGAATGGTAGACATTTGGCACTGCTTTTTTCAAGTAAGCAACACACCCACGGTAGCAACCAGTCATTGATGGTGCTCCACCAGTTGCACAAGCAAGTATGTTGGTAAGTGGAATTTCCTTGTCTTTGAAAAACTGCTCAACAACATGAAATATTGACTCCCCTTTAGTATCTGTTTTTAGTTGCCTCGCAAATAACAACTCTTGAGTCAAACTTTCGTCTTTAATAAAGCGCACATAAGCAAGAAGCAAAGATTCATTGCCTGGCAAAGTTGATTCATCCAGCTGTAATGCAAAGTCTGTTGTCCGTAGTATGCTGCACAATACATCTTCCACATTCTCAGCCATTTCATCTATGCGTCTTTGCACTGAATTGTTGCTGAGAGGAATTGTCTTAATTATATCATGTGGTGACTTACACAAAACAGTACTCAGAACCTCACTAATGGCTGGTAGGATGAGTTCTTCACCAATAGTATGTGGCTTTCCAGACTTAGCAATCAGCAATGAAATGTATGATGCACGCAAACCATCAGTGTTTTGTTGGGAAGCATTGTAAAACATGCGTGATAGTATTGGGCGCTTTTGAAATTTGTCACGAAGTGATTGAAAAAAAGTTAGGTTGTTGTCTGCCTTGTCCGGATGTGCCTTCTTGAAATGTTTGTTCAGTCTGGAAGGCTTCATTGCCTCATTAGAAAATACTTTTTCACATAGTAGGCACTGTGGCAGCTGCTGGTTTGATGGTGCTGGTATAAATCCATACTTCAGATATTCCAAACTATATTGTCTACATTTTTTCTTAGATTTTTCTGCTTCTGCCATTTCTGCTCTGAAAATCAGAATACTTACAATATGTGTGTGTTCACATCTGATTTGAAAAGAGTTACAGTTGCGGGGGGGGGGTTAGTAGAAACTTGCTTTTTTAATTTTAAAAAATGGGGAAAGTTTGCCGAGCCAGGCAAAACAGAGCAGCACGCACGAGGCTTAGCGTGGCTGCCAGCATATGGTACGCACAGGTGGTGATGGGGCGAGTTGGGCTGGAACCGGAAGTGCTCAGCTGACTGGCGGCCGACAGAGCCTCAGGCAGAATTGCGCCCTACGAGGGGCCCACCTCCAGCACTCCTCTGCCAACCTCCTTGCCTCTTAGCGCCCCCTGCTGCCCCCTTGCCTCTTATCGCCCCCCTAAGTCATCCCACCGCCCCCCAGGGGCAATACCGCCCACTTTGGGAACCACTGCCTTAGGGCTTGGAGTTTTCGCGCCTAACTGCCGACGGAGCGCCACGGGGTGAGTGATCGGGCCATTCGGTCCTCCATCAGAGCTCTTGCTCCCTACAATTTGGCCCTCCCCCCACAAATTGCTGAGCTGGTTAAGAGGCCACCTTAACCTATTGGCAGCAGAGGCCTTGGGAGAAACTGTATTTGAAGCCAAAAATCAAAATGGCCGACAGAGCCAGAGTGAGCAGATCGGAAGTGGGAGAGGCCTCTCCCAGACACTGCAAAATCTGCTGGTTCTAAAACACAAAAAGCAGATAAAGGAGCTCCTGGACAGAGCAGGTCCCAGATGGACCCCCCTAGGAAGGCATCCTCAGCAGAGGATAGGGACGCTCAAAGGCGCCTAAAAGACTTAGAGAAGCAGTTTTCGAAAGCAAGGAAACAGGCGGAGGCCAACAAACCTCCCCTCTCCCCTCTGGAGGAAGAGCTTACTACACAGCCTGATCATTCTCCTTCGGCCATTGAAGCTAGTCAGGATTGGTCTCCTGACAATGCTAACGAGCTTCAAGATCTTGAAGCAGCAGATTATAGGCCGCAAACCAATCCCTTTATGGGTCCACTTTCTGCAGATTTGGAGGCCTCCTGTTCAGCCAGAAGGGCGACACCAACAGCTACATTCACCCCTCTGGGGATTTCCAGGAGATGGGCCTACCCCAGGAAATTTGTGACATCATATCTGCTGCCATTTCCCAGGGGATTGCTGCAGGACTGCAACAGAGGGGCGAATCCTCTGGCATACAGGCACAGGCTGCCTGGCCTCCCCTGCAGGCCCCATATTCTCCGCGGCCTTCCCTTTGTAGCAAGGAGTCACTATTGGGAGACGAAAGCATTGTAGACCAGGAACTTTCAGATGATGAAGGGCTTGTCCCAGACCAGCCTGCCTTCTCAGGCCTTTTTCGGCCAGTTTTGTTCAAATCCCTTTTGTACAAAGCCAAAACAACTGCTAACATGGGATTGACAGACACCCCAGCGGAACCAGCTTTGGGCCTGGATCTGACCGAAGAGCTATTTTCAGAGCTGGTCCTTGAGATTGAATTCCTTCTCCCAAAATGTTTGTTGATATTATTCAACGCCAATGGAGCCAGCCTGCCTCCTTCACAGCACCTAGCAGTACCGATAGGAAGCTCTACAGTCTGGGGCCTGAACTTGAGGACCTCCTTCAGCTTCCTACAGTAGACACCCCTGTAGCCAATTTAGTCTCCTCCACGGTTCTTCCCGCTGAATTTTCAGAGGGCTTGAAAATGGAGGACCATAAGGAGGAGATGACTCTCCGCAAAACTCACCAGGCGACCGCTTGGTCGATCAGGGCAGCCACCGCTGCATCTTTCTTTAACAGAGCCTCCATCCTATGGCTTAGACAAATGCAGTCTAGAGTGTCTCCCGAGGACACACGCCTACGGCAAGATCTAAACAAATTAGTGGCAGCCGCAGAATTCTCCGCCAATGCGACCCTTAATGCGGCCAAGTTTGCGTCCAGGGCCATGGCGGCTAATGTAACATCTCGTCGCCTCTTGTGGCTTCGCCATTGGCAAGCAGACATGCGATCTAAGTGGCGCCTAGCAGCTGTCCCCTTTAAAGGAGGCAATCTTTTTGGAGAATCTCTAGACTCAATTCTCGTGGATAAAAGGAAGGTGCTGCCTTACATGCATCAGCGAGCGGATCGCCGTACGACACCTTACTTTCACCGGCAGCCATTTCGGCCAGACTCCAGCTTTAGCACCCACCAATATCAGAGACCATATTATCAGGGGACAGACCGCCCACAGGACAGGTCTGGGTTTCAGGACAGAGGCAGGCAGTTTACCCAGACCAGGCGGCCATTTCGAGGGTCCGGCAACCGGCCCTTTTGCAAGTCTAAGTGACTCCCGGACCGACGCCCCCATTGGAGGTCGGTTACAACTGTTCATCCACCAATGGGAGGTGACAACCTCAGATGCCTGGGTTCTGCAAACCGTGAGGCTAGGCCTCACACTGGAGTTTCTCTCCAGGCCCCCGAGACATTTCATTCGGTGCCCTGTTCCCAGCAATCCCAGCAAGAGGCGTCTCATGGAAGTAGAGCTCCAACATTTGTTGGACATATCCACCATAGAGACGGTTCCCTCGGGACAGGAGGGACTAGGTTTTTACTCCATCCTGTTCCTAGGTCCGAAAAGCTCGGTGGTGGTGGTGAAGAGCTATTCTAGATTTAAAAAAACTCAACATCCATTTAACATACAGACGCTTCAAAATGCAATCCCTAAAATCCATCCTGGGATGCATCAGACAAGGCGACCTATTGACATCCATAGATCTCAAGGAGGCCTACTTCCACGTGCCCATTCGACCGTCACACAGAAGGTTCCTGAGGTTTTGCTTTGCAGGGACTCATTACCAGTACAGAGCCCTGCCATTCGGCCTGTCATCGGCCCCCAGAACCTTTATCAAGTTGTTGGCAGTTGTGGCGGTGCGTCTGAGGGCACGACCAATCAGACTTCAATGCTATTTAGATGACATCATTATCCAGTCATCATCTCCTCTGCAAGCAAAAGAAGACCACCTAATCACGATCCAGACTCTACAGGAACATGGCTTCTCTGTAAACCTCGAAAAAAGCCATCTGCATCCGACCACCAGTCGTCTTCACCTAGGCGCGGTGATAAACACCAGGACCTGCGAGGTCTATTTATCACAGGACCGTCAGTCCAGCATTATATCTCTAGTGAGTAAAATTTGGAGGCAGAGATCTGTTCCATTGGCCATCCTTTCTCAGTTACTGGGAAAGATGATCTCTTGCATCGACATCGTACCTTGGGCGAGGCTACACGCTCGAACTCTATAATGGTTCCTGTTGCCACATCAGAGGGCGAACAGCAGCCACACCAGGACCAGGGTGCAGGTCCCACCGACAGTTCTGCGATCACTTTGTTGGTGGACATCCAGTGCCATGCAGAAAGGCTGTTTGTTCAAAGAACCCACCCGCATCACATTAACTACGTATGCCAGTCTTTTTGGGTGGGGAGCCCAGGCCCAAGTGGCCCAGGGACGCTGGAACCCGTCGGACTTGACAAACAACATAAACTGGTTGGAGCTTCGGGCTGTCCACCTGGCCCTTCGTCATTTCAAGAGCTTAGTGAGCGACCGCCATGTCTTGATCTTGATGGACAATGTGGCCACCAGGTCACACATCAACCATCAGGGGGGCACCCGTTCCAGATGTCTCATGCTCGAGGCGGAGAAGCTGGGACTATGGGCGGAGCTGCATGTCCGTTCCATCCGGGCGGAACACATATCAGGGACCTCGAACGTGCAGGCGGACTGGCTGAGCAGGTCCACCATAGACCATTCCGAGTGGCGCCTGCACATGGATCTGTTCGAGGCTCTGTCCCAGAAGTTCGGCCGTCCAGTAGTTGACTTTTTTGCTCATCCGACAAACACTCATCTACCAAGGTTCTTCTCCAGGTTCGCAGTACTGGGGGTGGAAGGGGTCAATGCTCTCCGCAGCCCTTGGCCCCAAGGGCTATTGTACACCTTCCCGCCTCTTCCTCTTATCCCGAGGGTGATTGGGAAGGTGCTAGCAGAGCGGGCAGAAATTCTCATCGTCCCTCATTGGCCCAGACGCCCTTGGTTCGCAGATCTGGTCAACCTATCAGTGTCCCGTCCCTGGAGGATTTCTGATGACAGGATCTCTCTCACCAAGGGGGCTATGCTCCACCCAGAACCTCAATGGCGCCAGTTAGCCGTCTGGCAATTGAGAGGGATATCCTGAAGCAGGATAAATTCCCAGGGAAGGTGGTCCAGACCATACAGGCATCCAGAAGAGCTTCCACTAACCGCATTTACAATACTACCTGGTCCGCATTTTGCAGTTTTTGCTCCAAACATCAAATCGATCCTACCTCAGCGTCAATTCCACAGGTCCTGGACTTTTTACAGGAGGGTCTGGATAAGGGTTTATCTCCCAACACCCTCCGCAGCTGCTTTGTCCACTGTATTGACATATGAGAATTTACAATCTCTCGCTCATCATCCAAGAGTACGCAGTTTCCTCAAGGGGGCTGCTAATTTGAGGCCTCCTGTGGTACATCATTACCCCACCTGGGACCTCTCCCTGGTTTTGCAAGCACTTACCTCTACACCGTTTGAGCCACTGAGGACTAGTCTCCAGTTCCTGACGTTTAAGGTTGCCTTCCTGATCGCAATAACCTCGGCAAGGAGAATATCAGAGTTGGCAGCCCTCTCAGTTTGCAGTGACTTGTGTATTTTCCATCCTGACAGGGTGGTTCTCAGACTGGATCCATCCTTTCTCCCTAAAGTTAACTCCTGGTTCCACAGGGACCAGGAGGTTATTTTGCCAGATTTCTGCCCAAAACCTAATAATCCCCTGGAGAAAAAATGGCATACTCTGGATGTCAGGAGGACTCTCCAAAGATACATTAAAAGGACTGCATCATTTTGGAAGACTGAATCCTTATTCGTCTCCTTTCAACCGGCATCCATGGGTAAGAAAGTCACTCCATCAACTGTAGGCCGTTGGCTGAAGGCGTGCATCGCCAAGGCCTATGACATGCAGGCTAGGCCGTTACTGGGACGTATCACGGCACACTCAAGCAGAAGCGCGGCTACAACAGCAGCATGGGCCACGCAGGCCTTGATCGAGGATATTTGCAGGGCGGCGACGTGGTCATCACCATCACCCTTTATTAAACACTATAGACTGGATGTTTTTGCCTCAGCAGAGGCATCCTTCAGGAGGAGAGTGCTACAAAGGGTTCATTCCACCTCAGGGACCCTGAACCAGCCTGTTTCCCGCCCCTGAGACATTAAGCTTGGGTATATCCCATGCTTGGATTCTCCTAGCAGCGCACTGGAGAAGGAATGTTGGCTTACCTAAACGTTCTTTCTCTGTGCACTGCAGGAGAATCCAAACCTACCCTTGCGACCGTCTTGGTCCAGGGTCTACGGAAGTACCAGACTTAACTACGATATGGATTTACTGGAGGTCTACGCCTTCGTAGAAAAACTGGACTCAGTGGAGCAGAGGAGGCGTGGCCAGATCTTTCTCAACTCAGTCCCTGGACAACCAGACAGAAGTTAACCCATGCTTGGATTCTCCCGCAGCGCACAGAGAAAGAACATTCAAGTAAGCCAACGTTCCTTTTCTTTTTTTTCCAGAAGTGAATGCAGTGCCATCTAGTGGGAATAGTAAAAATTGGAGGACATAAGAGCAAGGATGAGATGTAACCTTGGGAGCTTGTGAACTAAATTGATAAGAAGTTGTGACTGATAGAGTGTGGAACATTGGAACTTTGTTTTTGGCTGGAACGGTGTAGCTCTTGGAAGTTAAAAAGATGAAATAATAGAATGGATTAAAGAAGCCCCTTTTCTTATTCTTTCTTTTTGGAGATTTTAAATTGGTTTTTTCCCCCTCTCCCACTTTGTCCCTTCTTGGTGGCTGTTAGCTGCTGGCTTATTTAGACTATTGTGATGTGAGCTCCCCTCTGGGAGATTTTTTGGGCTCTGGTGGGCAACTTGGATTATAAATTTTATTTTTCCTCTCCCTGAGGTGATTTGGATTAAGGTAAGAAGAACCTGAAGAAAAGAAGTAGAAGAACTCCTGAGATTTGGATTTTGGTTTATAAAGTTTTCGCTCGTTGTTTTTTATTTTATTTTTATTTCTCTTTTTTTTTCATCCCTTGGTCTTTTTTTAGTGGTGGACTTATATTTGGATTATAAATTGGATTGGTCCTACAACTATTCATATTTGGTGGATTATAAATATTACGACATTAGAAGATGAAGAAAACAACATCAACACTGTCTTCAACATCTTCTACAACCTCGAGCCCTGCTAGTCAGAGAACATTAGATGTTATGGCACAACAAGAAAAAACTAACACTATGCAACTAGAATTAAAGAATATGATACAAGCGCTTCATGAAGATTTGAAAGAAAGGATAGGCAAGTTAGATGGAAGAATGGAGAAAGTAGAAGGAGAATTAAAGGTCTTTAAAGAGATCATGGAGAAAAATGAGCAACGAATACAAAAAGTAGAAGAAAAAGCTGAATCAACAGAAAAAAGAGTGGGAGAATTGGGTTAGACTGACAGCAGCTGACAGAAACAACGAAAAGACAATTATCGGCTTAGAGATGGACAGGGCAGATTATTATCTAAGATTTCAAAATATGGAAGACGAGAAAGGGGAAAACTTAGCAGAGAAAATGGCAGAGCTGTTGGCGGAGGCGATGGAGGAAACTAAGGAAATTTTTTTCAATGAGATGGATGAGATACTTAGAGTACATACAAGATATACAATGAGAAATAACTTACCTAGAGAGGTGCATGTTAGAGTCACCAAGAAAGCAATAAAAACAGAGATCTTACAGAGAGTGAGGGACAGCCCAATGAAGTACAAAGGTAGAGAAATAGTAGTGTTGAAGCAAATACCGAGAAGTTAGAGATCTGAGAAAAGAGTATCAGTTCTTGACAAAATGTTTGATCAAAAAAGGAGTGCATTTTAGATGGCTGATACCCAAGGGAGTGTTGGTGACTTGGCAGGAACAAAGACATAGGTTAGATTCACTAGACAAGGCAGAACAATTTTATGATCAATATATAGGATTGCAAGAGGAGGAGAGACTGAGAGAGGAAACAGAGGTTAGATATCAGGAAGAACTTATGGAGGAGAGAGATAAACAACAAAAATAAATGGTAAAGGACCTAGAGGAAATAGTAATTAAAGAAGGAGCGAGGGCAAAAGAACCAAGAGAGACAAGAGAGATAAGGACGACCAGGGCTACAAAATATACACATAAGTAAAATATGGAAGAAGAAATAAAACTAACATTAATTAACATAAATGGATTGAACTCGGTAATAAAAAGGAAAAGAACATTTAATAAATTGGAGAAATTAAAACAGGACATAATTTGTTTGCAAGAAGTTCATATTAAGAAACAAAAATTTTTGGAATACCCAAAAATGGGGAAATTATATGTCTCACTTGCACATCAAAGTAAGAGGGGGGTTGCATTGTATATTAAAGAGAAAATAAAGGCCAAACAAGTTTTCCCAGATGAAGAAGGGAGGATTTTAATGGTGGAAATAACAATGAACTGTAAACAAACACTTCTTGTGGCAATATATGCACCAAATGATAACCAAGAAGATTTCTATGGTAAATTACACAGGAAAATTATAGAACTGGAGTATGAAAATATATGTATTGTAGGCGATTTCAGTGCAATTGTGGATGTAGATATGGATTATAAAACTCAAAAGATAGCCCGCCGGTTTGGCGTCACGCCGGAGCGGAGCAGCAACCAATCTGCTGGGGGCTGCCTTCGTGTTTTTTGCGGTATTTCGGAGGCCCTAGGGCGAAGCTGAACTTGTAGAGAGCAGCGGCAGAGAGGGGAAACCTTGGGGCATCAGGGGAGAAAGGCATTCCCCCTGATAGCGAGAGGAAACCCAGAGATCCGATCACAAAAGAGATCGGCTCTGTCCGGAGGCGTGACAGAGGGACGAGAGGAAGGAAGCTTCAAGTGAGAAACAGCTGAGACGAGTGGAAAGAAGTGGATTGAAAGCAGACTTTTAACAGCGTGCTGAAGGAAAAGAAAGAGACCCCCCTTTTGGTGTGTGGTGGTGAGATTAAGAACGACAGAACTTGCTCTTGGAGGGAGAAAGCGGCGAAGGACAAGTGAGAGCGGAAACTGCAGGAACATAGATCCGTGAAGCAAAAGGTGGAGAAAAAGAAAATCCTGACTGGATCTTAATAAACATTCTGCAAAGAGACTAAAAGACAGACTGGAAAAAGAGCAAGCTAAAAGGGATTACAGAAAGTGAAGAAGGGACAAGGAAGTGAAAGAAAGTTGGTGGATGTAGAAACTGAACACTTGTAAGCAACCGGAAGTGACAAGGAAACATCTAGGAGACATTTATTATTATTTATTTATTTATTTATTTATTTATTTATTTATTTATTTATTTATTTTATTTATTTATTTATTTATTTATTTATTTATTTATTTATTTATTTATTTATTTATTTATTTATTTATTATTTATTTATTTATTTATTTATTTATTTATTATTTATTTATTATTTATTTATTTATTTATTATTTTTCAAATGTATATGCCGCCCAACTCCCAAAGGGACTCTGGGCGGCTTACAACAGAAAAATTGAACAATCAGTAAAAGTCAGGTTAAAAAAATTAAAATGCATATAAAAATTAAAAACAATTCTATCAGTCAAACAAGGGGTGACCACTTTAATACATTCTAGCTGGACCCTATCCCCACGCCTGCCGGAAGAGCCAGGTCTTAACGGCTTTGCGGAAGGCCAACAGGGTGGGGATGGTCCGGACCTCTGGCGGTAGTTGGTTCCACAGAGTCAGAGCCACCACAGAGAAAGCTCTGTGATGACTTTATTGACTTTATCAAGCCGCAACCACCCATTCCGCTTCGTAAGCCCTGGACTCTGCACCATCATTCCTTAACATTGGTTATGGGCCCAGTGCCAGAGCAGTAGCTAGTGCCAAAATCAGTTGCCAGGGCCAGAACCTTATCTATAAGTGGTGTGTTGTTGGCAAGATATTGAATTCTAATTATTCCGAAGACGTAACGTGGAGGAAGCAGCACTAATGGCACAAGGAAGAGCATCATATTTATCAATGATTACTCAGTTTGATGGTACAAACTATGTTTCCTGGTCAACTAAGTGCAAGATGCTATTGAGGAATGAAGGACTGTGGAACATAGTTAACAATCCTCCTGATATATCTACTTTGGATCCTGATGATGATGATGATGCAAAGAAGATTGAAGATTCCAATCGTGACAACGAAAGAGCTTTAAGTATCATTATTCTAACACTGAAAGACCAGCAACTTGGCCATGTGAGGCAAGAGGAATCGGCTGCCAGGTGTTGGAATAAATTACAGCAGATTTATGTGCGTGATAGTGAAAGCTCTGACAATTACGTATCTTCCTTTGAAGTGTTGCCCAGAGAGGAACTAACATTAACTGGGATAACAGGGAGATTGCTTGAAGAGTCAAGACGACGTGAGGACAGAAGGGTAATGAGGTCAGGAGTGCAGAAGAATAAAGATGAAGAAAGAAGATCTTCAGATGCATATTATGTTAAGAAATGTTATAATTGTGGGACTAAAGGGCATATAGCTCGTTATTGTAGAAAAAGTAACAAAGTTTCGGGTTTATTATGCATACAGTTAGAAGTACAGCAAGGAATGATAAATGGGTAATAGATAGTGGAGCTACCCAATGTATCACTAATGATAGGAAATTGTTTGTAAAAATGTTTAAAAGCAGACAATGTGTAGCTTTGGCTAATGGCTGGAGAATGAGAGCTAATGGAGAAGGGAAAGCTAATTGTGGGGGACTCAATGAAATATTGCCTATGTTGCCAAAACTAACTTATAATTTACTTTCTGTTAATGTGTTAGTGAAGGCTGGCTACACTTTAACTTTTAAAAGTAATACTTGTTTAATAGAAAAACAGGGTAAAGTGATTATAGTGAAATCAGAAGGTGGTTTGTTTGTGCTACATAACAAGCAAGGCAATATAGCCAATACTGTATATGATAATAAGAAACCACATGATAATTGTATTCATTTATTACATAGAAGGATGGGACATTTAAATTATAAATTAGTGAAAAGAACAGCAGAGTTGTCTAATGGAATAAGATTAAAGCCATGTTCCAAGTATGTAGAATGTAAAGTGTGTAATCAGGAGAAGAGCAAAGTAACTCCTGCGAATAGAATTAATGGTTTTAAGACTACAAAACCTCTAGAAGCTGTATTTGTTGATTTGATTGGGCCAAAGACACCTAGTATGGGAGGAGCCCGTTATATTTTGAACATAGTAGATCATTATTCCAGATTTGGTTTTTGCTATTTAATGAAAACAAAAACAGAAACTTGTGATTGTTTTTCAAGCTGGTTAAATATGGTTGATAGGAAACAGAACAGGAAAGTTATAAGTGTGATCACTGATAATGGTACTGAATTTACAAACCATAGATTTGTTAACTTGTTAAGACATGCGGGAATAGAACATAGAAAGTAAGCACCTTACTGACTTCAACATAACGCCTATGTAGAACGAAGAGGCCAAACGTTACAAGCAATGGTGAGAACGATGTTGAATGATTCTGGTTTACCAAACATGTTATGGGGTGAAGCTGTTATGTGTGCCACTCACATAATTAACAATGCTGTCAATGCTACTACAGGTGAAATTCCGTTCACTAGATGGTACAACAGAAAACCTGAACTTAGTTATCTTCATACTTTTGGAACCCCTGCATGGGTTCATATACCATCAGAATTAAGAAGAAAAGGTCAGCATAGAGCTCGATTATTATATTTTGTAGGGTATGACAGAAACCATATATCGTTCAGATTCTGGGATAAAGGCACTAGGCATATTTATAGAAGTGCTAGTGCTAAGTTTCTGGAAAATTCAGGTTGGAGCAATGTAGAGCAGGAAGAGAGGAAAGACAGTATTGTAATTGAAACTCCTCTATTCAGTGATGTTACTACTAGGAGATATATAGATAAAAATATTATTAAAGAGGAAGAAATACTGGAGGAGGAATCTTCAGTAGAAGAAGAAGAACCTTCGATAGGGGAGATTAAAGCAGAATTAGATGGTAGTAATAGTCCACCGACTAGTGACAGAATATTACCAAGAAGAGGAAGTAGAGTTAGAAGAGAACCAGATAGGTATCAAGCCAATATAGTTTGTCCAGTTGGACTAGCACCTTCTAGCTATTTTGATATTAAGAAATGTAATGAAAAAGAGCAAGTATTATGGAAAGAGGCAATGAATAAAGAGTTAAAATCTTTAGAAGAATTAGGTGTATATGAAGAGGTTGCTTTGCCAAAAGGAGAAAGAGCTATTGGATGTAAGTGGGTGTATAAAATAAAAACTGCCAGTGATGGTAGTGTAACTTATAAAGCTAGGCTAGTAGCTCAAGGATTTGGGCAGACTCCAAGTGATTATGATGAAGTATTCGCGCCAAGCTTGAAAGCTAGCACTTTGAGAGCTGCATTAGTATGGGCAGGAAAGAATAGATGTATTGTTCACCATATTGATGTTGAAACGGCCTATTTACATGCAGATTTGCAGCATAAGATTTTTATGAGGAAACCAGATGGGTTGAATAATAGAAATAACAAAGGTTATTGGAGACTGAAGAAAAGTCTGTATGGATTGAAACAGTCTGGATACGAATGGAACCAGTGCATCGTAAAAGCATTATTGAAGATGGGATTTAGTGCTGGATTAGGAGATCCATGTTTATTTAGAAAAGAAATTAATGGTAACAATGTTCTGTTATTGCTTTTTACAGACGATATAGCAATTGTTGCTAAAACTCAGGATGAGGTAAAAGAAGTTATAAGGAAGTTGAAAGAGAAATTTAGGATTAGAGAATTAGGTGAGATACAAAATTATTTAGGTCTCGATATAAAGAAGACAGATATGGGATTTAAAATATCTCAAGTGAAAAAGATAAATGATTTATTAAAAAGATACAATATGGAAGATTGTAAAGGTACTAATACACCAATGAGTACGGAATTTAACTCTAGCGAGATACAGGAAGGAAAAATAGATAAACAACTGTATCAGGGACTAATAGGAAGTCTTTCATATTTAGCTAACTGGTCCAGACCAGATATTAGTTATAGTGTTAATCAACTAGCAAAACATAATGCGGAACCCAATGAACATCATTGGAAAGCTGCTAAAAGAATTCTGCGGTATTTGAAACATACAAGTAATTATGCTTTGTATTTAGAACCGAAAGAAGAGTTAAATCTCACAGCATATGCAGATGCAAGTTTTGCTACAGATCGTATTACTAGGAAATCAACTTCGGGTATTGTTGTGTTACTAGGAAATGTATTAATAGGATGGAAATCAATTCGACAGCAGCATATTAGCCTATCCACAATGGAGGCAGAATTTTCAAGTTTATCTTTATTATGTACAGAGTTGATTTGTTATAAACAAGTGTGTAAAGATATTGGTATTGATGTAAAAGAACCAATTATTGTTTATGAGGATAATCAAGCTGCTATTAATATGGCTACTTCCTGTTGGCTCCACGATTGCCGAAAGACGCTTCTCTTTCGGGGGCGCCAGTCCTTTGATCTGTAAAGCTGCCAGAAAGCTATAAATCAGCTGGCTGGCGGCTGGAAATTCCCTTCCCGGGCAAAGGGAAGGGTAAAGAGTCAGTGGATACAGGTAGAGCCCCCAAAGTGCCCTAGGAGGATTCCTGGGTCATGAAAAGGGAGAGCTCCCTGGGAAGCTGCTGAGCTCCAGACAGAGAGACTCCTCCGGTTTTTTTTCTAAACGGAGCAAGACGATCGTGTCCAGCACTGCTTTTAAAGATTGAATAAACAACAGAAAAACCTACAAAAAGCAGCAGGAGAAGACAAGAGATAAACTAGGCAAGTAAACACCACTTAACTCTTATCGCCTCTTATTGTGAAGGTTACAAAGAAGCAACTCTTAAGATGGCGATGAAAGCTTGAATGGGTGTGGAAAAGCGAAAGTGAAGAGAGAGAAAGTTTTACTTTACAGACAGGCTTGCATAGGAGAGCCTGTTTGAGCTGATTTTTGAACTGATATTGTGTTTTGGAGACTCTTCTTTTTGGCAAGAAGATTAATATAAGTTGGAATATTATTATTAGGACTTAATTAAAGCTAAATGGCATCCAAATCTGGGAAGATTCCTTCCAAAGGGGCTGGAAGCGCTGAGAGCTCACCCACTCTCCCTTCTAAATTGCAAACCCTGGCGGCACAACCACAGCCCCTAACTCTGGCAATGTTACAAGATAGTTTTAAACTCATGCAAATTGAAATGACCAAAAATTTTAACAAGAAAATTGATGAAGCTAATGAAAAAGTTAATGACATGATTAATGACAAAATACAAGATGTTTCTGAGAAAATTGAGAAAAAAATAGAAATTGGCAACAGTGAAATCAGAACAGATATTTTGTTAGCTCTTAAAGGTTTGGCAAATAATGTGGAGTACTTGGAACAGCAGATTGATGAAATTAGAAAGGTTACTGCAGATCTGAGAGAAGAGATACAAGATGTTCAGGAAAAAAGGGAAAGTGACACAGATGAAATCACACTGCTTCATTACAGGAACATGGAGTTTGTGATCAGAGTTCGGGGAGTGAAGGAAGAGAAACAAGAAAATCTGAGAGAGCTGATGATAGATGCTCTTGCCCAAGCTGTAGGCATGAGGAAAGAAGAGCTGGGGTGGCAAATTGATAAGATATATCGGGCGAACTCAAGAGTGGCTAGATTGAGAAACCTCCCAAGAGATATTGTAATTTACTTTAATAATAGAACATTGCGAAATGATATTCTACAAGCAACTTATCAAAATAAGTTACAGGTGGGAGGACAAGAGGCGATGACATTGAAAGAAATTCCTCCAAAAATGTTGAGAGCTAGAAAGGAATTTTCCTTCCTAGTGGAAGAACTTAAAAGGCAACAATTTCCATTTAGGTGGGAAGTTCCAGCCGGAATTTCTTTGATTTATGAAGGAGAAAGACACAGATTGAATACGGTGCAGAAAGCAAGAGATTTTTTTACATATATCTTAAAGGCTGGGACACCAAGATCCCCAGAAGGGAGGAGAAAGGAGGACAGAGCACAAAGACATGAACTGCAGCTGGAGGGAGCTACAGCCGGGCAAAGTGAATTAGATATAACCTTGGCTGATAAGACGGTGGATTTATTTGGAGAAGAACGAATAAGAGAACAAAAAGAACAAAAAGAACAAAGGCAGACCAGGGCTACAACCAAGCGTATACAAGAATTGTCGCGGCAACAGTCTCAATTGTTAACTGAAGAAGGTACGAAGCAAGCAGTGGGAGGAACAAGGCCAAAGGCAATACAGAAGCTTGACATGCAGGCAATGTTCCAGTCGCTTGAGAAGCTCCCAGATGGGAAGTAGATTTCTAACGTGGAATGTTAATGGATTAAATTCGCCACAGAAAAGAAAGAAAATTTTTCATTATCTAAAACAATTTAATAATGATGTGACCTGCCTACAAGAAACGCATATTAGAACACAAGATCAAAAATATCTAATAAATTCAAGATTAGGAACACAATTTGTTTCAGC
Organism: Diadophis punctatus similis; assembly: GCA_023053685.1. Taxonomy (NCBI): domain Eukaryota; kingdom Metazoa; phylum Chordata; class Lepidosauria; order Squamata; family Dipsadidae; genus Diadophis; species Diadophis punctatus. Next base: position 2,838,452 of record JALIGW010000059.1, on the reverse strand, counting down.
AGCAAATGATTAAAAAAATGGAATAGTTATATATGTAAAGAGACACTTGATTGCTAAGCTAATTGAAGCTGATGATCAAGGAAGATACCTTGCGGTTGAACTTTTAATTAAGGGAGAGAGACTTTTGGTAATTGGTGTATACGCCCCGAATCAACAACAGGAAAAATTTTATGATCTTCTACATACAAAATTGGTACAATGGGATTACAGTACTTGCATTCTTTTAGGTGATTGGAATGGTGTACCAGATGCAGTAAAAGACAAGAAAGGACTTAAGCAAAATACTTTTTTAAGAGCAAAATTGCCTAAACCTTTTTTTGAGATGATGGAAGATTGGGAGCTGAGAGATATTTGGCGGGAAAGAAATACATAGGAAAAGGATTTTACCTTTTTTTCCGATAGACACCAGTCCTTCTCAAGGATTGATTTTATTTTGATTACTAATAATCTTTTTTCTAGGGTGAAGAAGACGAAGATATGTCCAAGAGTATTGACAGATCATAGTCCGGTTTGGATGGAGTTAGAAGATAGGAATGGACCTAGAAGGTCATGGAGGTTAAATGAGAATTTATTTAGATATGAAGAAAATGTGATGGAATGTAAAAAATTAATGAAAGAATTCTTTGTTAATAATATGCAAAAGGGTACGTCGTTGGAAATGGTGTGGGATGCAAGTAAAGCATACATGAGAGGTATTTTGATATACCTGAATAATAAACATACCAGGAAAAAGGGGGAGAAAAGGAAAGAATTAGAGGAGGAGATTAAGAGACAAGAAATAGCTTTAATTTCTAATCCAAGAGATAAAAAAATTAAAGAGACGATTAACTTATTGAAGGGTCAATTTAATATGTTAATGGCTGATCAAGTAGCAACAAATTTACAATATGCTAAATTTAATACTTTTAGCAATGCTAATAAACCAGGAAGATGGTTGGCTTACATTTTAAGAAAGAAGCAAAAATCAAGAACTATTGAAAAAATAAGATATAAGGGTAAAGAAGTTTATGAACATGGACTTATTAAAAAATCTTTCTTAGAATTTTATTCAGATTTATATATGGAGGACAAAATTAAAGAAGAAGATATAGATAATTATTTACGGAAACAGAATATTTATATAACTACAAAAGAGCAGAGGGATATGTTAAACCAATTAATAACTTTAGAAGAAATAACAACGGCAATTAAACAGTTAAAAGTGGGTAAAGCCCCGGGGACAGATGGGTTAACTGCTGTTTATTATAAAAAATTACAGGAAGAAATGGGGGAGCCGCTTAAAGAATTATTTAATAATATTCAAAAGGGAGGTAATGTTCCCCCAACATGGAAGACATCTTTTATTTCTCTGATCCCAAAAGAGGGCTTAGATGGTACAGATCCAAAAAATTATAGACCGATTTCACTTTTAAATATAGATTATAAAAATTTTACAAAAATTTTAGCGAATAGGTTAATGACAGTTATGCAACAAATGATACATTATGATCAAACAGGGTTTTTAACTGGTAGGCAAATGAAAACTAATGTTAGACAAATTGTTAACTTATTGGAGTATCTGAGAAGTAATAACCAGATCCCCGCAGCATTAGTATTTTTAGATGCTGAGAAAGCTTTTGATAGATTGAATTGGCGGTTCTTATTAAGATTAATAGAGAAATTACAATTGGGAGACTATTTTGTACAATCTATTGGGGCAATATATCGAAAACAAACGGCGCAAATAATAATCAATGGTGGATTAACAGAAGTTTTTAACATAGAAAAGGGAACAAGACAAGGATGTCCCCTATCTCCTTTGTTGTTTATTTTGAGCTTAGAAATATTACTTAATAAAATAAGAGAGCTTGATATAATAAAAGGAATAAAAATTAGACAGGAAGAATATAAGCTTCGAGCGTTCGCGGACGATCTGGTTGTTACTGTAACTCAACCATTACAATCTATTAGGACTCTGATGGATACAATTAATTTATATGGACAAGTGTCGGGTTTTAAAATAAATACAGCTAAAACAAAAATAATAGTTAAAAATATGACAAAAAACCAAAAAGAAGTAGAAAAGGTAACTGGCTTTGAGATAGCTCAAAAGATTAAATATCTAGGGGTTAATATTATGTCCACAAATACAAAATTATATCAACATAATTATGAACCATTGTGGTCAAAAATACAGAGGGATATGGAAAGCTGGGAGAAATTACAATTGTCATTGTTGGGTAGGATAGCTGCTGTTAAAATGAATGTTTTACCAAGGTTTTTATTCCTCTTTCAAATGATACCAATACTTAAAAAAGATGAAGTTATAAAGGAATGGCAGAAGGATATAAATAAATTTATCTGGGCTGGGAAGAAGCCAAGGGTAAATCAGAAGATTATGCAGGATACACGTGAAAGAGGTGGTTTTAAAATGCCTAACTTGAAATTGTACTATGAAGCAGCGGCCCTCTCAGCAGTTACAGATTGGATTAATTTAACGGAAGAGAGTGTATTAAACATTGAGGGATATGGTTTGGTCTTTGGGTGGCATGCTTATTTAATATATGATAAAAAAGTAGATAAAGCTTTTAAGAGCCATATATTAAGAAATGCTTTATTGCGTGTCTGGAAAAAACACCAATCTAAATTAAATGATAAGTTACCCTTATGGACAGTACCCAGACACGCGATAGAAAATATAAATATGGAACAAAAATTTGATAAAATTACATATAAAGAACTTCTTTCTGAAGAGGGAAATTTATTTCAATTAAAATCGTTTGAGAAATTAAGAGAATAAGGTATAATCAGAACATGGTTTCAATACATACAATTACAAGTTAGATGGAGAGACGATCAAAAAACTGGTATTCTGAAAAAAGAGGACAATTTGATTGTACAAATGAAAGATAAGGGCCCAATGCATATAAAGAGATTATATAATATTTTATTGGAATTAGATTCAGAAACAGAATTAGTTAAGGATTGTATGATAAAATGGGCTCAGAATATTGGTGAACCGATAATGATGGATACATGGGAAAAAATATGGGTCAGAAATGTTAAATTCACGCAGGCACAAAATTTGAGAGAAATTTTTTATAAAATGTTTTATAGATGGCATTTAGACCCAAAAAAGTTAGCTTGTATGTATCCAAATTTAGATTCTAAATGTTGGAGATGTGAATGTGAGGATGCTACATATTTTCATATATGGTGGACTTGTAAAAAGATCAAGGCATTTTGGATAAAAATATGGTGGATTATATAAAACATTTTAAAGAAAAAGATTAAGTTTACACCACAATTCTTTTTGTTGGGGATAATAACGGATTGTTCTGTTATAGAGACTAAGCTGGTTTTGAATTGCATATCTGCTGCCAGATTGTTGGTAGCACAATACTGGAAGAAAGAAGATATACCTACAATTGAAGAATGGACATTGAAAATGATACATTTGGCCGAAATGGCCAAGATTTCATCATATTTAAAGGACCACTCAAATGAAAGATATATATTGGAATGGAGTAGGTGGACTGAATATATTCAAAAAAAGTATCAGATCAAAATAATTTAAATAGTTTATTAATATTAGAAATTTGTGAAATGATATACTATATTTTCAAGCTTTTGGATTGTTAAAGAGTTAAGGATGAATGGGTATTTTTGAACTAATAATTTCTTTTTTTTCTTTTATAGTAAGTTTTATGTTAGTTTTTTTTAGATTTATACCTTGTGCTTTTTCTGGGAAGTCCGGGAGGGGGGAAGGGGGGAAGGGAGAGGGGGGAGGAGGGGAGAAAAATGGGGGGGGGGGAAATGTTTGTACTTTGTACCTTTAAAACTTTTCAATAAAAAAAAATATGGCTACAAATATAGGGGTAAAGACTAGATCAAAACACACAGATCTAAGGTATTTAAATGTACGCCAAAGTGTAATTAATGGAATGATTAAATTAGTATATTGTGAAAGTGAACTTAATATAGCAGACCAATTTACCAAAGCTCAAAGCATAGAACGACATAAAGAAAGTTGTGACAAACTAAATGTAAAAATGTAAAGGATTGATTTGTGAATTAGAAAACCCAAAGGGGAGAATGTTAAGGTTAGAACTAACCAGATTGGGTTTTTCTAATAAAAGAAGTGAAAATGAAATGCAAGCTTGTAGAATATGTCATTGTTGCTTTAAGGGAATCCAGGTTTGTTTGCTGATGGCTATAAAAGGAGAGCAAGAAAGCGCATATGCGGAGGAGTGTTTGCAGCTTGGCTTGATAGAAAGAGAGAGGTTTGCTTGATTGTTTGTTACTCACTGTGTGTGAAGTTACTCACTGTGTGTGAAGGACTAAAGATTGCTGAATATAACGTACAAAGAGATAAGTAAGGAATGGACTGTTTATGTTATTGTGCTGTTTAATTTGAGTAAAAAATTTTTTTACACACGTTATCAATTATTGACTTTATCAAGCCGCAACCACCCATTCCGCTTCGTAAGCCCTGGACTCTGCAGCCCACACTCCTTAACACCTATCCCCACGCCTGCCGGAAGAGCCAGGTCTTAACGGCTTTGCGGAAGGCCAACAGGGTGGGGATGGTCCGGACCTCCGGCGGTAGTTGGTTCCACAGAGTCAGAGCCACCACAGAGAAAGCTCTCCCTCGCAGTCCCGCCAGCTGACATTGTTTGGCTGACGGGACGCGAAGGAGGCCAACTCTGTGGGATCTAAGCGGTCGAAGACAGGTATGTGGTAGAAGACGGTCCCGAAGATATCCTGGTCCTGAGCCATATAGGGCTTTAAAGGTGATAACCAACACCTTGAATTTTGCCTGGAGACTAATAGGCAGCCAATGCAGCTGGCGGAAGATTGGTGTTACGTGGGTGTATCTTGGTGCACCCACCACAGCTCGCGCAGCTGCATTTTGAACCAACTGGAGTCTCCGAACATTCTTCAAGGGTAGCCCCATGTAGAGCGCATTGCAATAGTCAAGCCGTGAGGTGATGAGGGCATGAGTGACCGTGAGCAAGGCCTCCTGCTCCAAGAAGGGTCGCAATTGGTGCACCAGGCGAACCTGTGCAAAGGTCCCCCTAGCCACAGCTGCCAGATGTTGATCGAATTTTAGCTGTGGATCTAGGAGAACACCCAAATTGCAAACCCGTTCTGAGGGAGTTAATTTCTCTCCCCCAAGAACCAAGGAGGGACAGTCGACATAGTCCTTAGGAGGCAATATCCACAGCCACTCGGTCTTGTCAGGGTTGAGCTTGAGCCTGTTAACTCCCATCCAGACCCTCACATCGTCCAAGCAACGGCACATCACATCCACTGCTTCCCTGAACTGAGACAAGGTGGAGATGTACAACTGGGTATCATCAGCATATTGCTGGAACCTCACCCCGTGTCGTCGGATGATCTCACCCAGCAGTTTCATGTAGATGTTAAATAAGAGGGGCGAGAGGACCGAGCCCTGAGGCACCCCACAAATGAGGGGCCTAGGGGTCGACCTGTGTCCTCCTGCTAACACCGACTGTGTCCTATCAGAGACGTAGGAGGAGAACCACCGTAGAACGGTGCCTCCCACTCCTTGCTCCCCGAGACGACGCAGAAGGATACCATGGTCAATGGTATCGAAAGCAGCTGAGAGGTCAAGTAGCACCAAGATGGAGGAATAACCCCCATCTCGGGCTCACCAGAGATCATCCATCAGGGTGACCAAAGCAGTTTCCATGCTGTAGCCGGGCCTGAAACCCGATTGAAAAGGATCTAGATAATCCGTTTCATCCAACAACCGTAGGAGCTGGAGCGCCACCATTTTCTCTACAACCTTTCCCACAAAGGGCAGGTTGGAGACTGGACAAAAGCTCTTTAAATCTGCTGGGTCCAGGGAAGGCTTCTTGAGGAGGGGCCTCACCACCGCAACTTTTTTTTTAATTCAAAAAGTTTTATTAGTACAAAGTACAGACATTTTTAAGTTTTTCTCCCCCCTTTCCCCCAACCCCCTCCCCTTCCTCCCCCCCCCCGACTTCCCAGAAAAAGCACAGGATATAATCTTCAATAAACATAAACTTAAAATATACTAACAAATTATAAATTCAAAAATTTCTCTAATTTTTTAAGGCTCCACATTGTTTAAAATCTGTTAAACCATTCTGAAATTCTAAACATATATCATTATTAAACTATGTATATCTTCTTAATCTGATACTTTTTTTGAATATAATCAGTCCATCTACTCCATTCCAATATGTATCTTTCATTTGAATGTTCTTTTAAGTATGATGAAATTTTTGCCATTTCTGCCAGATGTGTAACTTTTATTGTCCATTCCTCAATAGTAGGTATATCTTCTTTCTTCCAGTACTGTGCTACCAGCAACCTGGCAGCTGTTATCAAGTTCAAGATCAATTTGGTCTCTTGTTACAGTACAGTCCATAATTATTCCCAACAGGAAAAACTGTGGCGTAAACTTAATTTTTTTCTTTAAGATATTTTGAATAATCCACCATATTTTAATCCAAAAAGCCTTAATTTTCTTACAGGTCCACCAAATATGAAAATAAGTAGCATCTTCACATTCACATCTCCAACATTTAGGTTGTAAATTTGGATACATGCGAGCTAGTTTTTTTTGGTCCAAATGCCATCTATAAAACATTTTGTAAATACCTACTTTTGAGTCCTCTTTCCATCTGGTCTGCAGTTGCCCATATTGGAACCAAGATTTAATTATTCCTTCTTCTCTTAGTTGCTCCATTGATTTTAATTGTAATCTCATTCCTTCTACATAAAGAAATTCGTTATATGTAATCTTATCTAGCTTTTGCTCTGTATTTATGTTCTCTATCACGTGTCTGGGCACTGTCCATATAGGTAACTTATCATTTAATTTACATTGATATTTCTTCCAGACACGTAATAAAGCATTTCTTAATATGTGACTCTTAAAGGCTTTATCTACTTTTTTATTATACACTAAATAAGCATGCCATCCATAAATCAAGCCATACCCTTCTATATTTAGTATCCTATCTTCCGTCAGGTTAATCCAATCCGTAATTGCTGAGAGGGTAGCTGCTTCATAATACAATCTCAAGTTAGGCATCTTTAATCCTCCCCTCTCTCGTGAATCTTGCATTATTTTCTGATTTACTCTCGGTTTTTTCCCTGCCCAAATGAATTTGTTAATACCCTTTTGCCACTCTTTCAAGTTATCATCTTTTTTGAGTATAGGAATCATTTGAAAAAGAAATAAAAACCTTGGTAAAACATTCATTTTTACTACAGCTATCCTACCCAACAGGGACAGCTGTAGTTTTTTCCAGTTTTCCAAATCTTTCTGTATTTTTTGCCATAATAGTTCATAATTATGCTGATATAATTTCGTGTTTGTTGACATAATATAAACCCCCAAATATTTAACCTTTTTAACTGTTTCAAATCCCGTAACCCTTTCTATTTCTTCCTCCTGACTTCTAGTCATATTTTAGCTATTATTTTAGTTTTATCTATATTTATTTTAAAACCAGATACTTGTCCATAAAGATCAATAATTTCCATCAACCCTGTAATTGATTGGTGTGGTTGAGTTAAAGTAACTACTAAGTCATCCGCAAATGCTCGTAATTTGTATTCTTCCTGTCTTATTTTAATACCCTTAATTATCTCAGACTCCCTTATTTTGCTAAGTAAGATTTCCATAGACAAAATAAACAGTAATGGTGATAGGTGACATCCTTGTCTCGTTCCTTTCTCTATGTTAAAATTATCTGTTAGTCCACCATTAACTATTATTTGGGCTGTTTGTTTTTGATATATTGCCTTAATAGATTGTGTAAAGTATTCTCCAAGCTGCATCTTTTCTATTAATTTTAATAAAAATTTCCAATTCAATCTATCAAAAGCTTTCTCAGCATCGAAAAACACCAGTACAGCAGGTACCTGGTTGTTCCTTCCCAAATACTCTAATAAATTAATTATTTGTCTTACATTACTCTTCATTTGTCTACCTACTATAAAACCAGTTTGATCTTGGTGAATCAATTGTTGCATAAGTATCATTAATCTGTTAGCTAATATTTTAGCAAAAAATTTGTAATCTATATTTAAAAGTGAAATTGGCCTATAATCTTTAGGGTCTGTATGGTCTTGACTTTCTCATTGGTTTCATTGATTTTAAGGTTAAATCTGGCTGCTAATTTACCACCGCAACTTTTAAAGGTTGCGGAACGGACCCCTCTCTCAAAGAAGAAGCATTGACCAACGCCTGGAGCCAGCCTCGTGACACCTCCCTGCCAGCCGAAACCAGCCAGGAGGGGCACGGGTCCAACAAACAAGTGGAGGAGCTCATCGCTCCTATGGCCTTGTCCACATCCTCAGGAGTAGCTGGCTCAAATTCGTCCCATACAATAGGACTAAGACCAGTCCCTGTCGTCTCGTCCTGAATTGCCCAATCGGAGTCCAGGTCCGTCCGAATCTGAGCGACTTTATCCGCCAGAAACTACAAATTCCTCAGCTCTACCCTGTAAGGGCTCCTCTGTTCCCCCCACAGCAAGGAGGGAATGAGTCACCCTAAACAGGGCGGCTGGACGAGAATCGGCAGATGCAATAAGTGCGGAAAAATGCAAACATTTTGCCACCCGTATCGCCACTAAGTAAGTCCTAATAAAGGTTCTTAGTAGTGTTCGGTCAGATTCAGCTTTACTGGCTCTCCAGCGTTGCTCTAGACGTCTCTTGTGGCGTTTCATCTCCCGGAGCTCCTCAGTAAACCAGAGAGCCTTCCTGGATCCACTGCCACGGACATCTTGAATGAGAAGAAGAACAAAGTGACTGTGCACAGAGGACAGAGTTGGTAAATACATCTAATAAGGAACTTTATAAAAACCTTATAACTATAAAAGATTCAAGTGGATTTGAACCAGAAACAACACTAACTTAATTGGAGTGAGATAATTAAGCTGTTAATTAATGTGGGGCAGAGATTTATTAGAAAAAAGCTTGAGAAATTGAAATTGATTACTAGAGGTTTGTTTTCTCTCTTATTTTGCGATATACATAAATATTCTTCACCTCGATTAATAGTATGAACTGATCTGATCTGAATTGGACTGAAAAGAAACTTCTTCCTTGATATATAACTTTTGTCATCCCCATATATATTCTAGAGAAAGTAAAATTTGTATTGTTAACCCTATATATGTGATTTACCTAATTTCAAATACTAAATCCTAAAAAGTGTGCATTGAGACCTAGTGAAATTAAGAATTCGAATTACTTGAATATTGAATATTGAAATACTAACGTGATAGAACATAAAGGTAATTGTGATTGTGTTAACATATATATTGAATAGAAAATAGTGAACAACAATACTGATTTGATTTGTAACAAAAATATTGTATGTGATACATTGAAACAAATATTTGGGGACTGTAAAAATGACAAGTACATTTACAACAACCTCTAAAGTAGGGAAAAAAAACAAATATTGCTACCCCATCTCCTGCAGGCCAACGTCAAACAGACAATACATTAGAGAATCCACAAGCCACTTCAATAGGGCTACAAGAAATGATGTTAAAAATGCAGGAGTCTATGGATAAACATTGTGACGGTTTGAGGGAAGCAATGGGGGAAATGAGAGGTGACATCAGAAAAGTAGATGAGAATGGGAAATCTTGATGAGAAGATGGGAATGATTCAACAAACATTAATAAAGAATGAAAAAAGAATGAAAACAGTAGAAGACAAAATGGAGCAAAGAGGCCAAAGATTAGAGGGAACAGAGAGGAGATTGGAAATAATTAACAGGGACCTTGAAGGGGCAATCGCATATCTGGAAATTGAAAAAGCTGCATTTTATTTAAGATTCCAAAATGTGCAAGAAGACAAGGATGAATACCTCCCTGAAAAGATGGCTGAGATAATAGCAGGACTAAGAAATAAGTCAAAACAAGAGATTATAGAGCAGTGATGGCGAACCTTTTTTTCCTCGGGTGCCAAAAGCACACGCGCGCACGCTATTGCGCACGTGGGAGTGCCCACACCCATAATGTAATGCCCCCCTGTGCATCCATGTGTGATTCCCCCGTGCTGCCGTCCCCCCGTGCATGCGCGCATGATCCCCACGCTCCCCCATTTCCTGACTTTGAGTGGGCCCAGTAGGTCCATTTTTCACCCTTCCCAGGCTCCAGAGGTTTTCTTGGAGCCTGGGGAGGGCGAAAATGGTTTTCTCCCCCCCCCCCCGGAGGCCCTCCGGAGGCTGAAAACGCCCTCCCAGAGCCTCCGCACAAGCCGAAAATCAGCTGGCCGGCGCGCACATGTGCACTGGAGCTGAATTAGGGCAACAGCTTGCGTGCCGGCAGATATGGCTCCGCGTGCCACCTGTGGCACGCGTGCCATGGGTTCGCCATCACTGTTATAGAGGAAATGGACGAGGTTTTCAGATTACAAACAAACTACGCCCGTAGGCATAAACTGCCAAGAGAATAGCAATAGCAATAGCACTTAGACTTATATACCGCTTCATAGTGCTTTACAGCCCTCTCTAAGCGGTTTACAGAGTTCAGCATATTGTCCCCAACAATTTGGGTCCTCATTTTACCGACCTCAGAAGGATGGAAGTCTGAGTCAACCTTGAGCCAGTGAGATTTGAACAGCTGAACTGCAGCTAGTAGTCAGCTGAAGTAGCCTGCAGTACTGCACTCTAACCACTGCACCACCTCGGCTCTCTAAAGAAGTCCATATTTGTTTCATTAAAAAAAAATTAGAGACGAAATTTACAATAACGCAAGAGAAAATACTCCCATCTTCAAAGGGAAGGAAATCATTATACTCAGACAAGTTCCCAGAAGAATAAGAGATAAAAGGAAGGGGTACAATTTTTTAACTACACAATTAATAAGACAAAAAATACTATACAGATGGCTAGTCCCGGAGGGGTTATTGATCTCAATGGGAGATAAAAAATTCAAGATAATCTCGGTGGAGGAAGCCAGAGACTTTTATGAGGAATATATTAAGGAAGAAGAATCGAAGTCTGCAGAGGAGAGAGAAAAAATAAGCCATGAGGAGCAAAGCGTAGACGTTAATATGACAGAGCAGGAGAGAAAGGAGAGGAAAAGGATAATCATGAAAGGGATGGTGCGAGGACAAGAGCCCGGACGGAATATAGGAGAGGAGGACAGAAAGAAACAGCGAAATGAAGGATTGAAAGAAGGAGAAATAAATCTTACTCTATGAATATAAATGGATTAAATGCTCCAGCATTTACAGTATTTACAGTACAGCTGAGAGAAGCACTTGGACGGGCTTCTCAAGAGAGGAGTGTTTGCTCGGCCCCATGCAAATTCTCCAGCCCAGACGAAGTTTCCCGCACTGCTTCAAATGCTGGGAAACTTTGTCCGGGCTGGAGAATTTGCGTTTGAAGCGGTGGGGGAAACTTTGTCCGGGCTGGAGAATTTGCGTTTGAAGCGGTGGGAGAAACTTTGTCTGGGCTGGAGCATTTGCATGGAGCTGAGCAAACATTCCTCTCTCGAGCCCGTCCAAGTGCTTCTCTCAGCTGTACTGTGGCACCAGCATTTGAAGCGGCGCGGGAAACTTCATCCAGGCTCGATAATTTGCATGGGGCCGACACTTCATCCAGGCTTCTTGAGAGATGAGTGTTTGCTCGGCCCCATGCAAACTCTCGTCTCTCGAGGAGCCTGGCCGATGCCCAGCAAAAAAGTGCGGAAGTTCCAGCCCATCCGCCCCACAAGCGAAACGGGTGGTGTGAACGAGACCGCTTGGCGGCAGCAGGTTGCACAGAGGAGAGGCGCTGGGGACGGGAGACCCCCTTGCCCTCTCCTCACCTGCCCTCCGCACATGAAGACAAACTGCCGTCTGCCCGGAACTCCTCGGCGCTAACCGGAGTTATAAGATGCACCGGAGTATAAGACGCACCTTAGTTTTGGGGGAGAAAAATAGGGGGGGAAAATCTACCTACCAGGTATTCATCTGGCTAGCGTCCTTAGTCTGGTCAGCTTCAGCACATTATTTTATCCCCTGGTTAGGGCTGAAAAAAACCTTTTTCGGAGGGAACAGCAATGAAAACAAGCCTGCAAAGGCTTAGGGCTGGAAAAAAACTTCTTCGGAGGGAGTAGGAATGAAAAAATCCTGCAAGCTGGGAAGATCGTTAGCACCTCGTTAGGGCTGAAAAAACCTCTTTCAGAAGGAGTAGCAATGAAAACAAGCCGGGAAGAGCCAGGAAGATCGTTAGCACCTCGTTAGGGCTGGGGGGGAAAAAGCTTCGAAAAAGCTACATTCAGAGTATAAGACGCACCCAAATTTTCAGCCTCTTTTAGGGGGGGAAAAGGTGCGTCTTATACTCTGAAAAATACGGTATATTACCAAGCAGCAGCGTTAACATGGATGAAGGAATGGATCGTATTGAGAAATACAAGGTTACTGACACTAGAGGGACATGACTTGCAACTGGTTGGCACGTTTTCTTATGGTATGGGAAAAATAAGATACATGGTTATTTCCTTTTTTTTTATTAGACACACATAACAAAACAACAATAAACAGACATACTACATACAAGTGGGGCATTAATGTCCCCGTCAACCAAAAGCTATTATCGGATATAATCAAACTATTAACTTAAACATTTGTATTAATCTCTAGATTTACACCAAATTTTAAATATTTCTATTTTTAATCATATCATTAGAGCTATAGAATCGTTACATAATTCTTTCAAAGTACAACATTATAACTCTTCTTTTATTTATTACAACAAACATGTGGGGCGTTGATGGCCCCCTGTCCACCCTAGGCTATAATCGGATATAGTCAAACTATTAACATTTTCCTTAAATATTTATATTAATCTCTAGATATATACCATATTTTAAATAATTCTATTTTTAATTATGTAATTTGAACTATAGAATCTTTACATAATTCCTTCATAGTACTACGTTATATCTCTTGTTTTATTTATTGCTTCTCTCTTTCAACTATTCATAGGATCCACACTTTTATATGAACCTCCTAGGGGGAGATTACGTTGGCGTCAGGTTTCTTTAATTTAGAAAATATTTGAAATATTTGAGTTATTCAATCTGTTTATATTAATCGATGTAATTTTAATTTCTTCCACCATTATTGTTTATAATATCTTTTAGGGTTTTTTGTTTCTCTTAGTACTCTGCCTTGTGTTCTTTCCTGCTGTTCCTATTTCTTTTTTGCCTCCTTTTGTTTCTCACTCTCTTCTACTATCTCTTCTTCTTCCTGGCTTTTACTCTCTAATTCATCTCTACTTCCTCTACTGGCTTGATTTTGTAGAATGACTACATTCATTTGAGTTTGAGACACCTATTCTGTTGCTTTCCAACTAGAAAAGAAAGAAAAGGACTGTGTTTGTTAATATGATTTATTGGGTTAGGGATTTTCTGTCTTCACTGTGAGTTGTATTGTGTTGGTGGGGTGCACTAAGGGAGGCTCAACCAATCTCATTGTATACATGTTGTGCACTGACAATAAAGGTTGGAATTGAATTGAATTTGTAGAACTGCTGTTACATGGATTGGGATTGCGGATTGTGTTTATACAGGTAGTTCTCAATTTATAACCATTTATTTAGTGCCTGTTCAAAGTTACAGTGGCACTGAAAAAAGTGACTTACAATCATTTTTCACACAAAATGTTTTCATTGCAGCATCCCCATGGACGCATGATCAAAATTTGGATGCTTGGCAACTAGTTCATATTTATGATAGTTGCAGTATCCCAGGGTCATGTGATCACCTTTTGTGACCTTCTGACAAGTAAAGTCAGGTTAACAACCGTGCTATTGCAGTGATTCACCTAACAACTGTGTTAAGTCATAAAATGGGGCAAAACTCGCTTAACTGTCTTGCTTAGCAACAGAAATTTTGGGCTCAATTGTGGTCATAAATCAAGGACTAACTAGTATTTTTTAGCATTTTTTTAAATAGTATTTTTTCTACATTTTAAATTGTAAAGCCATATTTTTTGTAACCAAGACACGGATCACAACAGTTGTCCAAGCTTTTCGGAGCTTTATTTATTTTTATCCCACCTTTCTTGCCAAGTTTGATTAAAACAAGATGTTATATAAAGTTGAAGCATGTAAGAAATTAAAAAATGTTTTAATAAAGAGATGAAGTCACCTGTGTTTTGTTTAAATGATCTCTAGAGGCAGTATACAAACGTTTTAATACCAAAGCCAAATGAAGTATTAAGTGGAAAAGATACAGCTCATATTTGCTTATAATCATGAGGTACAGTTAACTTATTTTTCCCCATATTAATAGAGCAACAGTCTGAGCCACATTGCTGTATCTTGATGAAGGGTACTTTCTCACCACTACTTCTGGACTCTATCTCAGCCTGAAAATTTGAAGATTGTTCCCCTTCCCATCAATTTTTTTAGTCCAAATAAAATGTTACTGGTCTTTTAAGGATTATTTATGGCCAAGTATTTTCTTGTATCTACCAATCTTGTGTAACTTGCTCCAACTGTTCAGAAAGGCTATTAAAAACTGAAGCCAGGTCTTTCTCTGGAACAAAGGGTGTGAGCTTGAATAATTAAACTAATACATGTGTAGGAGTGTGTGTGTATGTGCAACTGAGATCTACACTCTCTGTGCCTGGAATGGCGTGAATAGCTGGTGTGAGGAAAACTGCCTCATAATAATCAGGGACATTGATTCTGAGATGGGAAGCTAGAATTAGAAGTGAGATATGGCTTACATTCAGCAAAAAATGCAGACATTCTGCTTATTATGAACAAAGGAAATGGTGTATGTGCAGGGTGGATTTGATTTAAATCAAGTCGATTTAAATCACGATTTAAATCACTAGTAAAAAGGCTTGATTTAAATCAACTTGATTTAAATCATAATTTTTAAAGAGCAACTGTCATCTCTGTCCCGCAGCAGCTGCTCCTCTGACCTGTTGACTCACTGACAGCCCCATTCACTTTAATAGGACGGCTGGTGATGCAGCAGTGACACAACAAAAGGTGAGGGATGTGGCAGGCAGCAGGTGAGTGGATGCCCGCTAACAGGCCTGAAATGACAGGTGTTCTTTAATTGTAAGGACTCGTTCTTGCTGATAGTTAGAATCTTTAATATTATTTGCAAACAAAATGAAGGTTTCCTATTTAGCTTGCAGAGCTTGGATTCATTGAGTTTACCAAAAATGTAAATATTGCAGAATATACAGCCTCATGCTACATAACTAAGCTCCATTTCATGCTGAATAAACTATTAATGTATCTTAAATAGAAAACTATATTTAGATAGATTTTTACTCCAAAAGCATTTTATTAAAATAAATTTGATAAAAATCAAAAAATCTGATTTAAATTTTTTAAAAATCCGATTTTTTAAATCGATTTTCATCCACCCTGTGTGAGAGAAAAGGGTTTGGAAAAGTCATTATTTTGCCCCCACTCCCAAACCCTATTTATATCAGACTTCTGTCCTTTAGAATGTTTTACTTATGTGTGGGTGTGCAGTGATGGGAGGAAGGAACAAAAAAGAGCATGAATAAAGGAGAATATTTGTAGCTCAGAGTTGAAATGAAGGGTTCAGTGCTAGCACTGATGTTACCAAGTGAGGGTAAGGAAACGTCTGCAAGAAAACAAGCAAGTTCAGAGAAGGACCAAGGACCCCTCAAAAAAGAGCATGTCTAAAAATTAGGGGAAAATGAAATAAAAGTGTTTTTTTCATGACACATGAAACTCTACATGGGATGCAACCATAGTATGGGTGCGGAAAAAGCTTGGGTTACAAGTTTGTATTGTTATTTGGTTCTTATGCGAAGCGTGTGATCATTTTTTTTCTTATGCATGTTTTCCTCATTGGGGCCCAGTGAAGGGCATGCCACTCTTGTTATTTTCCGCATAAACCTCCGAGGAAGACCTGCTGAGAAATAAATAGCACTTAGACTTATATACCGCTTCATAGTGCTTTCCAGCCCTCTCTAAGCGGTTTACAGAGTTCAGCATATTGCCCCCAACAATCTGGGTCCTCATTTTACCCACCTCGGAAGGATGGAAGGCTGAGTCAACCTTGAGCCTAGTGAGATTTGAACAGCTGAACTGCTAATGCCCGACCTAAAGCTCTCCAGTAAATTCATGGAGAATCTAAGCCTTCCCAGCCCTCTCGCCTAACCGTATGGCGAGATTTAGGCACGGGCGGTGAAGTCCTGCCGTTGGAGCCCGTTCTGTTTCAAAGCCTGTCCCGATACTACCCAGCTCCAATGCCTCTGCCGGCCAAAGCACACAAACCCTTGAGCGTAGTCCACGCAACAATGAGCTGTCTCGGTCTACGGCAGCTTAACCGAAATCCTAAAGAACTTGTAGTTGTTAGTGCTTAGCAACCGACAACTCTGAACGAAAGTCCTGCTTTCGAGAGAAAAAAAAAAAGCTGGCGGGAGAAGAAAGAGCAGGAGGGGCCTACTACAGCATCAAAGCAACGGCCTCGTCTTACCTCCCGTCCCCTTTTCCTTCTCTCCAAAACCGCAGCTTCACAAAGGCCGTCGGTGTCGGAGGACGGTACTGTCCCTTTAAGAGGAAGCTGCGCCGCCGATTCCTTTCCCTTTGGCGGGGCGACCCTATTCGATACTTTCGAGCACGGGCGAAGATGACACCTTTCCGCGCGCCGCCGTAGTCATCGTCCGACCGAAGGTCGCTTTAGTGACGCAGCCGCAGGTAGTACGCACGCGCGTCCCGCGCTTACGATTCTTTTTTTTTCTTGGAAACGCTGCCCCCCTTTCCTAGATACGTGGATGCTCACGCCCCTCCGGAACAGGTTGTCGGGAGGTCGTATCTTCCGAGAAGCGGAGCTCTCTTCACTCACCCCCCCACCCCCACGGAGCACTGAGTTGAGTTAGTTTGAGGTAAACGTTAGAAGTTCATTTTAGCCGTCCATCCTCCGCCGTGTTCTTTTTCTCGAACAAGCAGCCCTTTCCTCTTAGGCTGGGAAATCAAGGAGTTACTTTTTATTCAGTTACTTCTCTTGGTTACTTGGGAGAGTGACGATATTCTCATTTTTAAGTTGAGAGCAAGAACACGAATTCTTATAAGCAGAGTAGTAACACTTTAAAAAAAAGGCTCCAGTTTACATTTAAGATGTTCCAGATCACGTGGCTAATTAGATTAAATTGTATTACCTCATACAATAGGGTCAAATGGTTGACTTTCAGTGGAGAAGTCTAAAAAGGCACCAACATGCTCTGCTGCACTAGGCGGCTACTTTATTCTAGTAATTCAAATAAATGAAGGCCAGCAAAAAATAATTCCTTTCATATATTGTGGAGATGCAATCTTATATCTTCCCCTCTTAGAACTAGATTCTTTGGTGCTCAGTAAGTACAGCTTACTAAACATGTTAGAATCCTAAGGGAAAAAGGGCTGGAAGGGACTTGCTTAAATTTCATGACAGTTAAGTGGTATTTGTACTGTACCAAATTACACTCAATTATTTCTTAGCTGAGCATATCTCATAAAACTCCCAAGATACTCTGTGAGGTTGCAAGAACTTGTAGGAAGTTAGCACCCACCCCTCTCCTAGGAAATGAGATATCCTAGGAGATATTAAAAGGCAGAAAATATTCTGTGGAACACATCTGGAAACATGCTTTTAAACAGACAAAAGACTCCTCTTGGAAACTCCCACCCCTGCCAATGGGCCATTAAGGACTGGGCCAGCTCACATATTCCTCTCACCTGGCCTGAAAGTCTTCTGCATAATAAAACCACAATAGGATTTGCCCAAGGCCCTTTCATTCAGCCAAAGCTGGATTAGACAAAAACCTATAGAGTTGTCCCAGCATGCCCCTGGGGGGTCTGAGAGCCAATGGGATACATTTCTATACAGGAACAGGAAACTAAGAGGTGGGACCCAACAGAGTATAAAACAAGGAACTCAGCATCTCTTCCCTCTCTTTTTCTCTTCACCCACACCTGGAAACATGTAACCTACCTTTTCTGTACAGGGGCTCATGCCATGTGCTCCTGTCCACCATTAAACCTTCTTTCCAAGCAACTTTCATGAATCCAGTGTCTTTCCCCACTTGGAACTGAACCCAGAAGGATATTCCTTACAACAATTGGCACCCACCCAGATGGGACTCCAAGCTAACCTCTCCAATGATCCTGGCCTAAATAAATTTATTTGACCTGGGCCATTGGAAATTAGGTTTTAAAGGGGTTTTGAGTTTCAATTCAAGGGCTGCTTGGAAAGAAGGTGAGTACCTACCTCTAAATTTTACTTTAAACCATAGAAAACTGGGAAATGTGTGTTTGCATGTGTGTATGTGTGTGGGGGGGTAATTTTTGCTTTTTTATTTTACTTTATGGCATATGTAAATTCCAATTTCAATTGAATAGTGTGTTGTCTGGGTACAAATCATTTTAGGAAATAATAATCATGCTTTTTGTTTAACCAAGTTAATGTATCTTCCTAAATCCTTTGATATTTCCTTCTCCCCCCCCCCCTCAGCCCTGTTTTGTCTGCTAGCCATTGCAGGATACTCATTTTATGGTGGTTACTTTTCCACTTCTCCAAATCTGTTTTAATTTGTTGCACCAATTTATAATAGTTATCTATATTTTTGGTTTTCCTTACCTAAGTGTAGGATTTTACTTTTCTTTGCATTAGATAGGGCTCAGAGTTTAGTTGTTTTTTTCTTTCTTTTTGAAGATGGGAACCACATTAGCTTTTTCCCAGTTTCTCAGGTGGTCCCCGTGTCCCAAGATTTTTTTTTTAAGATGTGCAGTGGTTCTGAGATTTCATTTACCAGCTCCTTTAGGACTCTGGGACCTGGTGTTCTCTTACTGTTTTTGCTTATTTTAACTTTAGTTTACAGTTTGTTTTATTTTTCCTTTCCAGTTATATTTCTGGTTAATTGGGCTGCATTTCTTTTTGCAAGAAGACATGCAAAGAATGAGTTAAGCAACTCATGGCTTTCTCTGTGTTGCCTTCTCTCCTTAGTGGTCCAACTGTTTCCTTGATTTTTTCTTGTTTCTTTTTTATGTATTGGAAGAATCTTTTATATTATCTTTCACTTTTGTTGCAAGTTTTTGTTCATTCAAGGCCTTTGCTTCCTGATTTTTCTTTACAGATTCTTGCTATCTGCTGATATTCTGCCTTAGTTATGTGTCCCTCTTTCCATTTTTTGTATCTGTCCTTCATTCATTCAATTTGTCAGTGAGGTCTTTGTGCAGCCATGCTGGTTTCTTGGATTTCTGGTTTTTTTTTTCTGATTGGTATGGTGCAATTGGTTTTTATAATCAAGTTTTTCAGAGTTTACCAAGCTTCTTGAGTTGCTTTTTTTTCCCTTTAGGATTTTCATCCAAGGAATCTTTCTCAAGTTTCTCTGAGTTTATTAAGGTCAGCTCTTAAAATCTAAGACTTTAGTGTGTTCAATTGTTTTTGTTATGTTAATGATGCAGTTTCAAATCCTTCTACAACTTCTTCTTTGTAAGTATTAAGTCAAGTATGGACTTAATTATCTCCTCTAGTTCTCTTCTCTACCTTTTGGACAACAAAATTGTCAGCAAGGTTGGTTATTAACATATTTTATTTCTCACTTGGTGCAAAATTAGTTTTCAAGTTTCCATGCCTTTAATTTCTGTGTCTGCCATAATATTTATATTTAGCACTTCCAGTATCAAAATGAATAGCATCCTTTTCTTGTGCCTTTTTTTATGTATTTAAAATCATTCTCATTTTGTTTTTAATCTGTCTCTTAGAAAAAGTTTAAGAGATCTGAATGTATAAATTCATTTAGGAACCTTTTAGTTTGCTGGAGTATATATTTTATAGTCAGCATTCAGTGAAGAGATGGGCCTATAGTTTTATCTGCATGAAATCTGAATCTTATTTTGGAATCAAAGTAATATTTGCTCCCATTCAGGAATTTGGTACCTTTACATCAATCAATACTTCATTATGTAAAATCTTTGTAAAATTCTGCCACTGGCCCACCTGGTCCTGGTGTTTGGTTGTTCTTTTGTCTCTTGATCTGCTTCTGATAATTCCATCATTGATATTCATTCATTTAATAGTTTTTGTCCTTTTCTGGTACTTTAGGCAATTCCATTTTTTTCAAATATTCTTTAATTTTATTTTCTGAAACTTCTTGCTCATACAGCTTTTCATAATATTGAATTATTTTTGTTTATCCTCATTTGGTAGTATAGAGTTTCTTTCTCATCTACCAGCCTATGTGTCAATGTCTTCTCTTTCTCTGTTTTTGATTTGTGTAAGTTCTGTTTAGCGTTTACAGAGCACAGGACCTTCTGTTAGGGAAGGAGGAAGAGTGTGTGTGTGTGTGTGTGTGTGTGTGTGTGTGTGTGTGAGTGATTGAAGGGTGGGAAAGCAAATTTTGTTGTTGTTTTTATGTGCACATCCCAAAAGCAAACCCCATAATTTTTCGGTTCTAAAATGTGAAGCTCGTGAATAGAAAGTGGAGGTCTTAGTACTAGTCGTACAGGGGTGGCTATGTCCTCGCAGATCCCCTTTTTGGATCTGATAAACCTAAAGGAGATTCCCCAAGGAAGGGGCCCATACTTCTGTGGGGTAGCGGAAGTCCTTCCCAGAGTTTTTTTCTCCTCTGAAAACTGCGGACGACTCCCCAAGGAAGGGGCCCTTACTTCCATGAGGGAATCGGAAGTCCTTCCCAGAGTTTTTTAGCCTCTGAAAACAGTGAGCGCGCCACTAGCTAAGCCAAAGCGAACCTTACATTTAAAGGATCATGGGAAGCTCTAGTTCGAGGGTGGCGGGTACCCTTGTGAGGGCTTGGAACCTGGGACGCCAGGAATACAGGAATGTGCAAAAGTAGGAAATGGACTTTGCTGAGGGATGACACAGAAAAAAACAAAACAAAACAGCCAATTTGGCTAAATAAAGGTACTTAAGAAAACAGAAAAGGAAAAATGTTGAGGTGTTTGTTTGTCTCTCTCTCTCTTCTTTTCTCTCTTATATGTAACCACGTGGTTTGTTTGTTAAGATTTGTGCCTTCCCTAATTTAACTGAGATTTATGGCAGGAAGGACTTGTGTGTGTCCTGTCATCCTCTTTTTCCCTGTTTTTGTGTATGTGTACGTCTTTGTCTTGTCTTGTGCGCACTCGAAGTAATTACAACTGTAAAATATCTGTTTCCTAGAGATATGAATTTCAAATTGTTAGAAAAAATTAAAAGCACTGAAAAGAAAGGAAAATGTCTTTGCCCAGTTAGGTCTGGCCAACCTGGTCTGGGACAAGGAACAGAGTTCAATTTTCCTATTCCTCTCTGTGTTTTTAAGAACAGCCCAAAATTTTAGGGACAATGTTTTAAGTTAATTTACAGGAAAATTTCATTCTTACATTTACTGTATGTACATGCAAACAGTTTTAATATTGCTCTTCTGTGATGTTTAATGGATGCCAGTTCTCTGCTAAGATGGAAATGTCTGTTCATTTTTTTCCCCGATGTCTCCATTTTGTTATAATTGATTTAACTGCGATACTGATGTGTTGTTTTCCTCAAACCCTGCCTGCAAGCTATCTACCCACCCACCCCAAATCTCTAATCCTTTTACAATGCCTCTCGTGGTAGAATTACCAGCAAAAGGGGGAAGGGACCCTGTTCTTATGTCTTTCAGCCCTGCACACATGATCCTGAAGCCTATGGAAGCAGAGCAAATGGGCTCAGACACTGCCTCCAGTAAAGACATTCCATCCATTTGAGCCAGAATTGGGTTTGAATCTAGTCCTCTAGTCATCACAGCAACCAGAGTGGAGCAGATCTTTCCAAGCCTGGCTGACCAGCCTCACCACCAAAACCTAAGGCCACCCAGCAGACATGAATGAAAGGACCCGGAGATGGACAAATAAAGACCAAACATCTATTTTCAATCCCCAGAAGACAGCTGGAAAGACTAGGGGGGAGGGGGGAACTTCATTGTAAAGTTTTCTTTCTTTGCTTCAGTCACAGAAATTCATTGTAAAGTTTTTCTTTCTTTCCTTGCTTCAGTCACAGAAATTCATTGTAAAGTTTCTCTTTCTTGTCTCATCTATATTGTAATCAGTTTAATGTACTCATGTAAGAATTGTATTGGGAGTGGTTGCCACAGTGAGTTCTGTACACTTTAGATTTATGTCTAGTGGAAGGGAAATTTGTAGCTGCATACACAAACACACAGACACGCCATTCAGAATTAGACTGAGGTTATCCCTTTTTCACCTACCTCCACCCAAAGCTGCTTTTAGCTTGCTGTTTTTTTTTGTTTTTTTGTTGTTTTGATTCCTGCTTTGTGGCATTAAAGCCCAGGCAGTCATATCTCCCTGCTAATTCCATGGGGGAAGGGGACAGGTCCCTCAGGCAATTTCCCCACTTGAAGAGCTAGCAGAAAGGATCTTCGAAACCCAAGGCCTGACTGCTGCCCAGTAAAGCAGGGTATTTTGCACTGGTGGTCTCAGGAGTAAGAGTCCCAGGGCTCATTCTATTTTAAAAAAAAAATTAAAAAAAAAAAGGAAAAGCCTGGATTGCACACTGGCTAACTTCAATTTGGACTCACAAATCCTAGATGCACTAAAGTAAGAGCTAGGGCAGATTCAAGAACCATCCCTTGGAAATGGGCAGCCTGTGATTTCAAGGTAAACCATGGCTGTGGGAATATTGTGGGGCCTGTGCTTGCTTGAAACCTGTCTGGGAGCTCACTGAAAGTGTTATCAAACATCTGAACATAATTGGCATGGAAAATTGGATACTGTAAATTTATCTCCAGAACTTTTGCCCTGGCCATTGACCATCATGGTTGAAAGCTCTCCTTTTGGGAGCCACTGAAGGAATCCTTCTGCTGCCTCTTTCAACTGCCTTTTTCAACGTCTTCCCCTCTGCATCAGAGAAAATTAAAAGCACCCATAAAATCTCCCTGACCTGATCAATTTGAAGCTTGTGTCAAAACATGTGTTGCACTCACATGTTTTGGAAAAAAAAATGAGGGATTGTAGGAAGTTAGCACCCACCCCTCTCCTAGGAAATGAGATATCCTAGGAGATATTAAAAGGCAGAAAATATTCTGTGGAACACATCTGGAAACATGCTTTTAAACAGACAAAAGACTCCTCTTGGAAACTCCCACCCCTGCCAATGGACCATTAAGGACTGGGCCAGCTCACATATTCCTCTCACCTGGCCTGAAAGTCTTCTGCATAATAAAACCACAATAGGATTTGCCCAAGGCCCTTTCATTCAGCCAAAGCTGGATTAGACAAAAACCTATAGAGTTGTCCCAGCATGCCCCTGGGGGGTCTGAGAGCCAATGGGATACATTTCTATACAGGAACAGGAAACTAAGAGGTGGGACCCAACAGAGAGTATAAAACAAGGAACTCAGCATCTCTTCCCTCTCTTTTTCTCTTCACCCACACCTGGAAGCATGTGATCTACCTTTTCTGCACAGGGGCTCATGCCATGTGCTCCTGTCCACCATTAAACCTTCTTTCCAAGCAACTTTCATGAATCCAGTGTTTTTCCCCACTTGGAACTGAACCCAGAAGGATATTCCTTACAACAAACTCATGGAAAGTTTTCATCTTTTTCAAAATATCCTGTTTGTGTCCCTTTTAGCACAGCCACTGCTCTTCTCACTGCCATTTCCTTGTCCTGGTGGCAGGACACGAAAGTTCTGTGTTAAGAAGTAAGACACTGCTATGGCAAGAGAAATGAATTTAAATAAATTCTTTTTTTGCCTTTATTTTCAGGGGGATCCAGAGAAATTAAAAACCATGTGAAGAAATTAAAAACCAGAGCATTGAATCAGAGAGAGAGATGGTGGGGAATGGGTGAGTCATGAGCCTCACCCAGAACAATTTAGGCTAAAACAGCAAGGGAAGGGAGGTAGGCAGGTGGCATAGCTTCCCCTTTCAAGATGCCTGGACTCTCCAATCTTCAAGAGGGTTGGGTGGGTTGCCTTGCCTCTCCCCATACACCCCCCCCCCAATATCTTAGCGGTGCTTCCCCTGGATATTTGTGGAATTAACCCTTCCCATCCAAGGTTTCCGAGTAGACCATCACTCTGCTAGGAGCTAGAAGAAAAAATAAAAATGGAAAGTATGAAGAGTGTATCTTTAAACAGAGATGCTACATGGATGCTGTATAAATGGATGCTTAAAAGATGCCCTCTCTATACAATTATCCCATAAAAATAGAATCTTGGGTGCAAAATTAGAACAGCATTACTTTGCTGTTGCTCCCACCTGATTGTGAGATCCTGTTTTGCTCTTGTTTCTTTTTGTGTTTGTACAAATTTATCTACCATTGGCCAGAACCTTTTTGGACTCCCAAGGCTGTTTTTGATAAAAATATTCCCACAAACTGGAACAGCACATCCTTTTCCTATGATTCCTCCACCCTCCTCCAATTTACTTTCCACTTGCAAACCACTTTCATGTAATTGTACCCTCCTGCAAACCTCAAACCACTACTAGAGGGACTAGTCCCTAAATACAATCCTTAACTTCAACTAACTTTAGGAGTATGAAAACACAGCACAGGTCCCATATAATCCCCATTCAAGCTAAAAATAGCTGCCTATGCAATTAGAGTAGGCATTACTAGCTTAGGTGCACCACCATCTCATAATGTAAATTCATCTAAGAATTCTGAAAGAAAGTTCTTCCATTGCTTACCTCGACTATGTAGCTCCCATATATGGCTCCACTCTGTATCAAGAGAAGAAAAAAGATTAGAAGCCAAGCATTACTGTATTTTATTCCTAAAGAATACCTACTGTAAGTCTGTCTTTATTATCCAACAGGAAGTTTCTAAATTTTAATTACATTGAGAAAAGCTGGTCCAGATGTGCAACAACCACATGCCCATCTCCCTGCATTATTTAACAAAACAAAACTCACTCAGTTAAAATTAAATGGTAAAACTTACAGTAATACTCAAATAATTGGAAGTAAAATGTGAACTGTCCTTAATGAAACACAAAAGCTTCTAGCTGACTCCATTGAAATTTAATGAAGACATTTTTCCTTAACCTTTTAAAGAGTTAGAGAATGATAGACTGCTTCTGAAACTCTTAATTCAAAACTGATTCAAAGGGTCAATGTACCCTTACCAGATAAACATGAAAGATGAAGTTTAGGGAATACTGTAAGTTGATTTTTACTTATTACGCTTCTGGGTTTTTGTGGGCAAACAATATTATCCATGCCCCCCTTCCACTAATTGCAATAGCTGTTTTCTATGCACCTGAAATGTGACTTACAATTGAAAGTTGCTCAATATATTCTGCTACCAATAGATTAACAGCCTCAAAACATGCAGACATCCCCTTCCCTGTGCAGTTCTGAACTCTTAAGGCTCTTACCTTCGAAGTGATAATTTCTTGCAGCTTGCCAGTCACTGGCTTCCATGTTTTCCCAACATGCTTCAGCATCTGCATTTTCTGTCTCCTTGACTGGTGCCGTTCCACCACCCCCTCCATGCCCGGCTCCTGGCTCATTGATAAAGGAGAGGCCCCACTCATTTTGGAAGATGGCTCCCAGGTGCTGCCGCCGACTATCGGTTGGCGGGGGACTGCTGGGGGGTGGCACCAAGACACAGTTGGGGAGGCTATTAGTGGTGCGGACAGCCGAGGCTGGAACATGGCAGGCTTTGCCTGGTTGATCCAAGTTCTCTTTCAGCTTGCTGGCATAAGAGATCTTGGGAATGATCCTGGCACTGCTGCTATCAACTGGGAAAGCAGGAAGGGGCCGAAAGAGTGACCATGTTTCCTTCTCGGATTCCTCAGTGGTTACACTGGAGGCATTAGATGTAACAGCGGGCTTCTCACTGGCTTTGATAGTGCTGACTCGTTCCAATTCGGGGGAAGACAATGGGGAGGGTGAGTCAGAATAGCCACGGCGTCGATGCTGCCATCGCCCATTGGAAAGACCCTCTAGAGCACAGTGGTGGCCATTAGTGCTAGGTCCCCATTCCTTGCGGTCTGAGGGGTTGCCTCGATAAGTTTTGCGGTAGGCAGGACGGAAGGGCCGGCCATGATGGAAATTAGGAGGATAACGGCGGGTATGCTGGGGAGGGTCTCGCTCAGACAGCTGGAGATTGCGGATGTTAAGGCTGTTGGAAGGACTCAGGGGAACACTGGGCTCATCAACTATCTCAGAACTTGCAGTATATCCATTTGACTCCCATGATCCTGAAGGAAAGCAAATTTGAGATCTATTGTCACTAACTGCAGAATACAAATACGTTTCCCCCCTTTAAGCTGCTAAATCTCCCAAGTAATATTACAGTTTGCAAGAAAAATAATGGTGTTGCTGTTGCAAAATAAAGAGAATCGAAGAATTTCTGTGCTATGATGTGGGGTTCAACAAATGTTTAAATGTAAAACAGATTTTACTCAGCACCTTTTTATTTTCCTTGTTATTTAGCTTTTCATGATAAGATGATTCTAACCTAGACAACTTTTTTGGATTAACAGAATGCAAATAGGCCAATGAGCTATTTTCACATTCTGGTCAGAAAAGGATCCTCTCTCTCTCAGTCCAAACAAGGACTCGGGATACAATTCTGGAGGAAGTTTGATAAAACCATCAAACAGGTTGGTGGGGAAGGAACTGTTTTCTTCTTCCTTCACACATGGCACAGAAGCAAAGACAAAAAAATGGGAGAAATTGAGTGATCCCTCTATCACAGGGCTGTCAAACTCGCAGCCCATGGGCCGGATGCATCACGCACTGGCCACGCCCATGTCCAGTTTAGCGAAGGGGGGGAAAAGTAATGATATGTCACGTGACACCGCCATGACGACGCGAGTTTGACACCCCTGCTCTATCAGTTCACTCACTTAATGCTTTTCCTAATCAGTAATGGCAACTGATCAAGTTGCTAAACACAAGGCTTTTATGTCAAAGCTCATGACATAAACTCAGACCTTTCAATCCTCTTCAAGAGATAACAATGATCACGATCCTGAACACCCCCCCCTCCAGCAAATTGAGAAATCACAAAATAAAACCAAGTGTCCAAAGGATTCTAAACAAACCACTTTTCCCCATTAGTATGTTGGAAGAGATTTAACTGTTTTATATGCCAAATCAGCACATAAGCTAAAGTAGCAGACAACTGCACCTTTTTCAATAGACAAGAAAGGATGTATCTAATACACACTGGATTTTTTTGAAGTATTTTCATGGCCACTGCAGTAAAGCCATCTCCAGTCAAAAGATACACAGAGGTATAAAAAAGGAAAAGGGGGACAGAGGTATAAAAAAGGAAAAGTGGGAACAAGGTGACTTTGCTTTTTCTGGCATCGAAGGTAAGAAACCTTTACAGTCAGGTTTTAAGGCAATGACTCAAACAGAAGACACTAAACTATTAAGAAATTGTGGGAGAAGGGGAGACTTCCGGTTTGGCGTCATGGCGACAGTCGAGGATAGCGGGGCTCCGCGAATCCCGGCCGATCCTTCTTCGTGAGGAGGCCCCAAGGGGCTAAAGTCACCCTGGAGGAGTGACGAAGAAAGGAGGGATGCCTTGTCAATCGCAGGAGAGTGGCGGCTCTCCCGCTGGATCCGAGGCATCCTCCTAACCAACGAAGAGAGATGTCCATTATGGCCGGACCAAACCTGGGGCAACCGAAGAAGCAGCACTAACGAGCTGTTCGGGAACAGAGTATTGGAACTGGGTGAGATGATTTTCAACTTCTACTTTAGAGACCTATCCCCAAATAAAAGAATTTTTGAAAGATTCTCCAAAACGCAGAGAAAACGGCGAACTAATACGTGGAGACAAACTACAGATCCAAAAAAGAAATGAAACTTTAATGGGAGACTATTAAGCTTTAAAATATAGAAGGACCGGGCTACAATTTATATTATTGTGAAAAGTGATTTAACTTAGCAGATAATATTCTTTGAGGAAAGATTATTATGTGGAAGAAATTCCACAAAGAAAAATGAACTTTTTGACTATTTGACAATCAGCTGTTATATCTTTCCCTTTGCTTCAATGTTGGAAGTTAGAACTGGGATGACACCTACCGATGAAAAAAGGTATTATACTACTACATAACTAGAAAAGACCTTGAAAGGAGGCTAGGATTGATAAGGAGAAGAGAAACAAAGTGAAGAAAGGCAAACAACATCTGGGACAAAGGACTATTTTAAATAGAATTCTGTACAAGTGGAAAGAGAAAGAATAAGGAGGACATCTATTGGCAGGGGAAAAAAGGCAGCCATAAGACTTGCTTCCTGTTTGGGAGTAAATGGTGAGCCTTTTGAAGATTTTCAAAGTAGTTTGGATTGTAAACAATATGGTCTTTTTTGGAACTGCCTTGAATTGCCCTTGAGACTGAACGACTGACGCTGGTGGATTAACGAGATATTGGGGAATTTGATGGGCCATTCTGGACTATAAACACTGTTTGATAGAATATTCCACAAATCGAAAGAAGAAAAGTTAAACAAGACTTACAAACTTGGACAATTTTGAGGAAGTAAATTGGTAAACTCTGAGGACTATAAATATAGTTGATTTTGAGGAACAGTTCCGGGATTGAGCAAATTCTTCTCTTATTGGCTCTTTGGTGTTTTGGACAACTGGGACATTGGGGTCTTGGTGGATTATTGAGTAATTTTCAGCCCATTAAATCCAATTAAGATGTCACAACAGGGAAAAACAAACATTTCAAAAAGAAATACAATTGATGTTTCAATATATCCAGGAAGCTATGATAAAGAATCATAGAGAGATAAATAAACAGATGCATGACATAGATGTGAGATTAGGAAACCCTCAGCAAATGACAACAAAAAATGAACAACAAATCCAGAAAATAGAGGAGGAATTAGGAGCGGAGGAAAGAATAGAGGAGATAAATCAACAATTGATACAAGTGGATAAAGATTTGGAAAAGAAAGGAATAACTCTTGAAAAGGAGAGGGCAGTTTATTTTTTAAGATGTCAAAATATAGATGAGGACAAAGAGGAAGATTCACCAGAAGAGATGAAAGAATTATTGGTGGGTGCCTTTGAGACCGGAAAACGAAAGGTAGATGTGGAGGCAGATGAAATACTTAAATATGAGTGATGTTAGGAAACATAAGGTCCCAGGGGAGGAGTATGTGAGATTTGTTAAAAAGTCAATAACAGTTGAAATATTAAAAAGGACAAGAGATGATTGATAGATAACAGAATACTTCTTAATATGGGATTTGTTAATGGTTAGAAAATAGAAATAGGGAAATATACTCTATGTATACTGCTACATAATACATTGCTATGTATATGTAAATATTAGAAGTTGAAATATTACTATATGTGTAAATATCATTATTAATAATATGTATACATTGACCGGGACAATACACTGTTCACCAAGCACCTATGAATGTTAAAGAAAAAAGTATAAAAACAAAAATAAAGAAATTGTGGGAGAAGGGATGATTTAGGAAGTTCATAATTACTCAGCAATGAGAGCAGCCCATGGTTCTGTGGAAAGTTAGGGAAATTGGTTATTTAGAGCAAGACTAATATTGAGTCTATTAATAACAGCAATGCAAGGTAGCTAGCTTGGAGGGATTCCACTCTTAAAGTAGTATTGTTAAGGCAACAGCAACAACTGAAATATGAGCACTCTCTTATGCTGGGGAAAGCCATTGATCAGAGTAACTTACAGGTTAAGAGGACTTATGCAAAAAATTGGTGATGGGTAGTGAAGCTAAAAAAAAGCTCCTTTGGGAGCACAACTGAAAAACCTTTCAACAGTTTTAATGCCCAAACCAAATTGCAAAGACCTGGATGCCTAGGCATCTGGATTTTTGCAAACCCTGTAACAGATTCAAACAGTTTAGAACATAAAATATTGGCCAGTGGCTAAGTTACCTGTTGGTATACGTTTGCTGAGATTATGGCATTTCTCCTTCTTTCCTCCCAGGAGACGCAGTTCTTCCTCTGGGTTGTGATTCTCATCCATGCCCAGTTCCTACTGCATGGCCTCTACCTGGGCTTGGATGTAGGTCAAGGAGGCGAAAGATATTGAACACCAGGGACCTGACTGAAGTGCAGCTCCAACACCCCGCCCCCTTTTTAAAAAAGAAAATATAAGCTTCCTGGTGATGACTCTTTCTACACTGTTAAACAGTTCTCAAACTAACAAGATTGGGAACTATGCCACTTGTTGGGAACTACAAAAAGCCACTCAAACTGTAGAAGCTTCTCCAGCGAAATCCCCAGATTTCCTGCCGTTCCTCCAAATTTGCAATGCTTCCAGAGAGCGAAATGGGTTATCTAGTATCGGTACCCACGCTCATTATTATTCACCGTGCCTTTTGCTTCAACACCCTAAACTTTCTCCCCCCTAGTAAACGACCTCATACAAACTCTTGTACAAAACTTACAAAAACATATGAAGCGGATTCCCTAGTCTCGAGCTCAGCGGCCTCAAAAAACTTAATTCTCCCTTCCGGCGTTACTCAGCACCAAGCCCGCGATCCCCCTCCCGGAATCTACCTCTCCGCAACTGTAACAAAAGCAGCAGCGGGCTGCCTGAAAAACGCCTCTTCCCTCTCCGAAGATTTTCCTCGCGCCCCACACCCAATGCGACTTCCACCCTTCCTTTGCCCGGAGCTCTGCTGCCCTCTAGAGCGGCTCCCAAAAGCACGATCCAAGCCTCCTCCCCGCTTTTTCGGAGGGCTAGCGGATTTCCGTTACGGTTCGTCCGCGGGAGGCCCAGTTAAACTCCCCCCCCCCAAAAAAGGCCGACCGCCGGCTCCCCCGAAAAAGGCTGCCAGGAAGCTCGACCTAAAAACCGAAAAAGCTCCCCTCGAGGAAAGCCCCAAAGCGAAGCAGCGCCCTAGTTTTGCTCCAAGGCTCCCGCTGCCCCACCCCGACCTTCACCGGACCCCGCTGCGCTCTAGGCTCTCTGCTCCCACCCGTCGCTTTCCTCAGGCCCATGCGATTCCCCCCAAGCCCGCCCGGCACATTCAG
This sequence comes from Diadophis punctatus similis, assembly GCA_023053685.1. Classification (NCBI taxonomy): domain Eukaryota; kingdom Metazoa; phylum Chordata; class Lepidosauria; order Squamata; family Dipsadidae; genus Diadophis; species Diadophis punctatus. The sequence goes on along the minus strand of JALIGW010000059.1, from coordinate 2,807,487 downwards.
CCAGCCAGCACCCGCCACGTGACCGGTTTCCCCCTTTGGCCTCCTCGGATCATGTGACCTCCAGCGCAGGGTGGCTTCCGGGGTGGGCTCTCCAAGCACGTGGGCCGGCCTCGTCCCGTGATTCTCCTGGTATCACGTGGCCGCGGGAGGGCGAGGCTCTGTGGGCCGAGCCGGTGCGCTTTCTTTCATACTTTTTAACGTTTCTCATTGGAAGGTTGTGTGCCTAAAACCAGATTTACACGATGTTAGATTCCTGCCCAGCCTTTTGTTACAGGAGCTTTGTCCATAGTTTCTCCCCTCTGTGGTCTGTGAAGTAGAATGGGCTGGCCCAAAATCGCCGTGTGAGCTTCCCTGGCCGGGGCGGGATTATAACCTGGGTCTGCCTACTATTACATGAACACCTGAGTTCCAACGCCACCTGGCTCCGAATAGTTTCCACCCGTAGTGGATCAACCCCACCAGGTGGACCAGATCTAAAAATCAACTGCTCTGGACGACTGGAACTATAGTTATTGCTGGCTACAATAACGGAATCTTGCAAGTCTGACTGCTTTTTCTCCTGTCTTATCCTCCAGTGAGTCAGGGAGAGTCTGACCTGGGTCTGTTCTCAGAACTTAAAAATGGTGCTATCTTTTTTTGTTTACATCAGTGTCTGAATATTTGCTCCAAGACCACCTTTTTGGCGCTGTACACATTGATTTCAGTGGGTTGGCTCTTTCATTTACCTGCAGGTGTGTTTATTTAGGAAGGACATTCCGAGGATTTACGTTTGAGTAAATAGAACAGGTTGTTTGGTTGATTAAATTCAACTCCTGACTGCATGGACCGATTCTTGCCATCCTGATTTTTCTACTGTAGAAAGTTAGCACCCACCCCTCCTAGAAGAATGAAATATTTTAGGAAATATTAAAAAAGCAGAATATTATATTTCCCCTAAAAGAGAAATAGAAATCTTAAGGGAGACAGAAACTAAGAGCCACAGTTCTCTGCCCCCAAGCAGATACTAAGCTGAGGCCAGCTTTTAGAAATGCAGATTTGGTAATCCATTCAAGACAGGATATTTTGAACAAAGGCAGAATTAGGTAGAATGGTAGGATCAGCCCTCACTCAAGTTCCAAACCAGGAAAGCCATTAAGACACAATAGGAATGGCCCAACACCCTTTCAGGACACAAGCCTCCTCATTACATCATCTCAGATAGTCCAGGCTTCAATCAAATTTAACTCAGACAACCTAAAAGGTTAGCTATGACCCCTACAGCAACCAATAGAATACATGCTCTTGCCACAGGAAGAGGAAGCTCAAGTTCAAAGCCCAGAGAGGGTATAAATAACCCTCACTCTCCACTCCATGTGGTCAGGTGCACCAGGACCATGTGCTTGATGGTTCTGCTTCATTAAACCATCTTTCCAATCAGCTTCCATGTTTCCAGTGTCTTTCTCCCCACTTGGAACTGAACCAGATAGATATCCCAACACTACAAAAATAAAAAACCAAGGATTTTGCTGTGATCTCTTTGATCCCATCTATCTTCTATCAGTTGTTTTTCCCTCTCTTTTTCTCATCCTTGCAAAACATTTTTTGTAGCCCAGCAGATTTGCAAATTATTATACATTTATGAAAGATTGTATGTAGCGGTGCTGAGCAGTCAACCTGCAAAGCTTTAGATTAATTACAACACTAAGCACCAACTAAACTACTTTGGGTAGAAATGACTTTTCCAACCAACTTCATTCATTTTAGTTCCTTAGTACATATTTGTCTATTCTATCACCACTTGTTAGGAAAAATTTGTAATTGCAGCTACTTAAATTTGGACTAGCAATTAAATGAGGTAGATATATAAGCAGGAAAAAAAACATTTATCCTTGTGCAACAACAAAATCTGGTGGAATAAAATTATCAGTTCCAGTAAAGAACATTTGTAGCTCAGGGTTGAAATAAGGGGCCCTTTGTTAGGACTATGTCCAAACGGTTGGGTTGTTAATATATAAACAAACCACCAATCTATGTTTGTATATATTTAAGTACTACAACTTTAAATGTATTGCTGTATTCTGATTGGCTGTAATGTTTCAAGATTGCCATAAGAGGGAGCTAGAGATCGTGGTTTCAGGTTCGTTCTCTCTGCTGATTCATTCGTGATTGACTTTGTGTCTGATAGTGAGCTCTGTGTGAAGCTCTGTTACTTTGATAGTATCGAAGTGTTTGTAAGCTGTAATATTTGTTTGATGTGTAAGACAAAGACAGGCTGGTAAGATTATTGTACTTCTTGATATTGACTGACTGAACGTGTATGACCTGGACTGTTTAATTGGACTGTGCTATTTATCTAAAAGTAAACTATTTTATACACTTTAACGAATCTGTTTGTGACTGGATCATTACTCCTATCCACTGGTTGCCAAGCTGAAATACTCCGTTTCTACGGGCATGTCCCTGATAACTCAGGGGTCGCTCTGCACACTCCTTAACACTGGTTATGGGCCCAGTGTGGTATTCCCAGTGAGGTATTGCCAGTGTGATATTGAAAGTGAGTAGTGAAAAACTGAATATTCCAGTTTGTATATTCAGACAGTTAAAGTTGTATTGTTGAAATAATGATGGCACAACAACAGTCAACTTGCTTATCCTTGATAACCCGGCTGGATGGAACAAACTACGTTTGCTGGTCTATGAAATGTAGCCTGCTGCTGCGTAAAGAAGGCATATGGACTGTAGTAATTAATCCACCGGATGTATCTGCTTTGGATTCAAGAGATGATGAAGATGCAAAGAAAATAGCTGACTTTAATCGGGACAATGATAAGACTCTTAGCATAATTGGACTGACATTGAGTGATCAGCAGCTAGTCCATATTCTTGGCGAAGAATCTGCTGCTAAATGTTGGGACATTTTGAAACGAATTTATGTTCGTGACAGTGTGGGTGTGCACATACACCTCACACGTAAACTATTTAGAGCTCGTCTGATGAAAGGTGGTGACATGCCAGCTCATTTGGAGTTTATGAAGAAGACTTTGCAAGAGCTACATGAACAGAAACTGATATTTTCTGAGTTGCATCAAGTGTATATTATTCTTTCTTCGTTGGATGAGAGTTATGACGATTGTGTCTTCACTGGAAGTTTTGTCCAGAGATGAACTTACATTGACTGGCACAACTGGAAGACTCATAGAGGAATCATGAAGAAGGGAAGATAGAAAGCAGATGAGAGAGAAACAACCACAAGAAGAAGAGAAAATGTCTTCAAATGTATATATTGTTAGAAAATGTTATTCTTGTGGTGCTAAGGGTCATATAGCTAAATTCTGTAAAAAGGGTAGAAAACAGAATTTTAGAAATGTACAGAGAGTATGTAACAATGTTGGTTTAACTATGCCAAATTCAACTGAAAAAGTTAACCGTGATGTATGGGTGGTTGATAGTGGGGCAACACAATGCATAACAAACAGTAAGGAAAAGTTTGTTAAAATGGATAAAAGTAACCAACATGTAGCATTAGCCAATGGTTGGAAAATGAAAGCGAGTGGGAAAGGAAATGCATATTGTTCATGGCTAAATGAAATGTTACCAATGCTATATATGCCTAAACTACTGTAGTATTCAATCTACTATCTGTTAAGGTATTAGTAAATGCAGGGTATATTGTAACATTTAAGAGTGATAAATGTATGATTGAAAAGCAAGGAAGCAATGTTACTGCAAGGCTAGAAAATGGTTTGTTTTTGCTTCATGACAATCCAGTAATTAATGCTAATTCAGTTTTTGATAACAAACAGCCACATAATAATTGTATTCATTTACTCCATAGATGTATGGGGCATGTGAATTTTAAATTGCTGAAGAAAACTGTGGAATTAGCTAATGGTATCAAATTACAACCTTGTGCTAGCTGTTTAAACTGTAATGAGAAGAGTAAGGTAACTCCTGCAAACAGGTTCAACGGATTTAAAACTAAAGCACCATTAGAGGTAGTGTTTGTAGACTTAATTGGTCCAAAGAAACCCAGTTTGGGCGGAGCTTGCTATATTCTCAGTATCATAGATCACTATTCCAGATATGGTTTCTGTTACCTAATGAAATCTAAGTCAGAAACATATTAGCATTTATCCAATTGGTTGAGATTTGTAGAGAGGAAAAAGAACAGGAGAGTAGTAAGTGTTGTAACAGATAATGGGACAGAGTTTACAAATAGGAGGTTTGTTACCATGTTGCAAAGGGCTGGAATAGAGCACAGACGTTCTGTGCCATATAGACCTCAACACAATGCTTATGTTGAGAGGAGAGGGCAGATACTGCAAGCCATGGTGAGAACAATGATTACAGATTCTGGTTTGCCAGACCAGCTGTGGGGAGAGGCTCTTATGTGTGCGAACCATGTTATTAACAATGTAGTTAATGCAACAACTGGGGAAATTCCATTCACTCGATGGTATGGTAGAAAGCCTGATTTAAGTTATTTGCATACGTTTGGTGCACCAGCATGGGTGCATATTCCCACTCAAGTAAGGAGTAAAGGTCAGCATAGAGCTAGGTTATTGTATTTTGTTGGCTATGATACAAATCATAAGGCATTTAGATTTTGGGAGAAAGGTACTAAACATAGTTATAGGAGTGCAAGTGCTAAGTTTATGGAGCATGTAGGATGGAGTAAGCTAGAGCAGGAAGACAACAGAATGAATGATAATGTTATTGAGACTCCAATGTTTGAGGATAGTACTTCTACTAAGAGAGATGTTGAGAATAATATTGAAGAAGGATCTTCAATGGAGGATTCATCAGGTGAGCAACCCTCTTTGGATGATGAAAGAGATGATAGGGGAGGTGAAAGTAGAAGTGAAGGAGGAAGAAATTCCTACTACTAGTACAAATTTACCTAGCAGAGGTACTAGGGATAGAAGGCCACCTGATAGATTTCAGGCTAGTATTGTTAAGTGAGTTTAGAACCTTCTAATTATAATGATATTAGGTTGTATCCTGAAAAGGATCAAAAGGCTTGGCAAGAGGCAATGAATAAAGAATTGAATTCATTGAAAGAGTTGGATGTCGATGAAGATATGGTGCTACCAAGTGGTGAGCGAACTATTGGTTGCAAATGGGTATATAAACTAAAAACAGGTAGTAATGGTACTGTGACCCATAAGGCGAGGCTTGTTGCTCAGGGTTTTGATCAAAGTAATAAAGATTATGATGAGGTTTTCGCTCCAAGTCTTAAAGCAAGTACTTTAAGGGCAGCGTTAGTGTGGGCAGCCAAGAATAGATGTGTAGTAAATCATGTTGATGTGGAAACTGCGTATCTGCATGCACCTCTGCAGCATACGATTTATATGAGAAAACCATTAGGGTTGAAAGATAATGGAAAAACTGGTTACTGGGAGTTGAAGAAGAGTCTGTATGGATTAAAACAAGCAGGATATGAATGGAACAAATGTATAGTTCATGAACTAGTTAAAATGGGTTTTAATGCTGGTTTAGCTGATCCATGTTTGTTTAAAAGAGAGAAAGATGGTGCAGTTTCTCTATTGTTATTGTTTACAGACGACATTGCCATTATCACAAAGACAGAAAGAGAAGCAAATGATCTTGTTGCTAGATTGAAAGAGAAGTTCAGAATACGATATTTAGGGGAGATAAAACATTATCTAGGTTTAGATATTATTAAAATGAATACAGGATTTAAGATATTGCAAGCTAAGAAAATAGGCCAATTGTGAGCCGCCCAGAGTCTCTGTGGAGTGGGCGGCATACAAGTGTGAATAATAAATAAGCGTTATAATATGGAAAACTGTAAAACAGCTAAGACACCTATGGGAACTGAGTTTCAACATAGTGATGTAAAAGGTCCTATGTTTAACAAAGAGATACTGTATATCAAGCATTGATTGGAAGCTTGTCATATCTTGGAAACTGGTCAAGACCAGATATCTCATATAGTGTCAATCAATTGGCAAGATATAATGCAGATCCAAATGAGAGGCATTGGCAGGCAGCAAAGTGAATACTTAGGTATTTGAAACATACAATGTATTATTCGTTATATCTAGAACCGAGGTCTGAACTGGAATTAACTGCATATGCAGATGTGAGTTTTGCGACAGACATAGTAACACGAAAATCAACTTCAGGAATAGTGATACTGTTAGGAAATATGTTAGTTGGATGGAGATCTATAAGACAACAGCATATAAGTTTATCAACTATGGAGGCTGAATTTTCATGTTTGTCTCTAATGTGTACGGAACTTATATACTATAAGCAATGTCACGGTGTGATTATTGCCTGTTACATGTATATGCAGGGAGATGCATCCCTATTCAATATAATGGTTTATTCCTGAGCACGTGATTGATATGTTCTTGTACGCATATGTGCATTCCAATCTCCGCTCTATCCTTCTTCTTCTGTCTTCCATTGAGAGAAGACGCACAATTATATTAGAGATGTAAACAAATGAGGATTTATTGTTTTGTACCGAAATAAATATTTTTACTTAGACTTTTAAACTGCGGTTTCATTTCTAATGTCAGAATTCCGGGAAAAGATCAAACATCTCCTCTGTGAGATTAATTCTCACATCTGTCAAGCAATTGTTAAAAAATATGGGAATTGCTGTACATGAACCATTCACTGTATATGAGGATAACCAGTCAGCAATTAGTATGGCAACTAATTTGGGTGTAAAAAGAAGATCGAAACACTGACTTAAGGTATCTAAATGTGAGACAATGTGTGCAAAGTAAAATGATTAAATTAGAATATTGTATGAGTGAGAATAATATGGCAGATCATTTTACGAAGGCTCAAGGTGCATAAGGAGAGTTGTGAAAGCTACAACTTGAGAATGTAAAGAGTTATATATTAACCACCCAAAGGGGAGAATGTTAGGACTATGTCCAAACGGTTGGGTTGTTAATATATAAACAAGCCACCAATCTATGTATATATTTAAGTACTACAACTTTAAATGTATTGCTGTATTCTGATTGGCTGTAATGTTTCAAGATTGCCATAAGAAGGAGCTAGAGATCGTGGTTTCAGGTTCGTTCTCTCTGCTGATTCATTCGTGATTGACTTTGTGTCTGATAGTGAGCTCTGTTACTTTGATAGTATCGAAGTGTTTGTAAGCTGTAAGCTTTGATGTGTAAGACAAAGACAGGCTGGTAAGAAGATTATTGTACTTCTTGATGATGATGATGATGATGATGATGATGATGATGATGATGATGATGTTCGTTCATCGTGTTTGAAGAGGACCTTGGCATCTGGGGGGGAAGATGTCAAGACTTGCGCGTGAATTGGATTAAAGTGAGGGAGAGGTGCGCATAGTCAGCCTCACACTCTCTTCTCAGATTCCATTTTACTCCAAATAGCAGGACAAGAGTTGAGACAGTTGGAGATGGGCTGGGCGCAGTGGTTGACCAGGGCATCTTTCGTGTCTTGCCGTGCTCTTAGCATACCACATCGCTTACTTCTTGATATTGACTGACTGAACGTGTATGACCTGGACTGTTTAATTGGACTATTTATCTAAAAGTAAACTATTTTATACACTTTAACGAATCTGTTTGTGACTGGATCATTACTCCTATCCACTGGTTGCCAAGCTGAAATACTCCGTTTCTACGGGCATGTCCCTGATAACTCAGGGGTCGCTCTGCACACTCCTTAACACCCTTGATGCTCTCTTCAGTTTGGTGGTTGACTGATGATGTTACCTAATTTCGGTAGTAAAATGTCTGCAAGAAAACAAGGAAGTTCAGAGAGAATCAAGGATCCGTCAAATATCAGTTGTGTTTAAAGGCAAGCCAAGTGCTTCTATTGCAGTTCAAGATATTGTCACGCCGAAGCCATATTTTATTAGAGACTTTGGCCTGCCACACTTGATGCTTAGAATGTATTCTTGCTGTGGGAATTTGGGATGGGCTGTTGCATGAGCAAAGTAGACATGTAGCCATAACAAATTCCTTTTAGGCTTTCAAGGTCATCCTTTGTCCAGCACCTGGCCGGAAGCTGATGGGAGTAACGGAAACGTTGGCAAAAGACAACTGGTCAACGTGATGAACTTGTGGGTGTGGGAACAAGGAAATGAACTTTAAACTGGGTGGAGAAACCCTAGTAGCTTCAGATTCGGGTTTCTCCCAGATGTGCCAACATGGCTCTGTTAATAAATTGGAACTTTGAGGAATACTCTGCCTCGGACTCTGATTTAGTTTTGGATGCTATTCGGAACCCTGACACATATACTGTTAGATCCCTACCGTGATACTGCCATACTGAGTTTGGGCCTGTTTCTCCCGAAGATGTGGACAGAGCTGTGGGGGCGATGGGTACCTCCACCTGTTTATTGGACCCGTGCCCCTCCTGGTTGGTCTCGGCCAGTAGAGTGGTGGCACGCGGTTGGATCCAGGCGGTGGTCACCGCTTCTTTGAGGGAGGGATCCATACCACAGTCGTTAAAAGCTGCGGTGGTGAGACCCCTCCTGAAGAAGCCTTCCCTGGATCCAGCTGATTTGAAGAACTATCGTCCGGTCTCCAACTTACCCTTTTTGGGGAAAGTTGTGGAGAAGGTGGTGGTTACTCAGCTTCTGCAGCTTCTGGATGAAACAGATCATCTAGATCCTTATCAGTCGGGCTTCAGGCGCGGCTACAGTACAGAAACTGCCTTGGTCGCCCTGATGGATGATCTTTGGCGGGCCCGGGATGGGGGAAATTCCTCCATCCTGGTGCTACTTGACCTCTCAGCGGCTTTCGATACCATCGACCATGGTATCCTTCTGCATCGTCTCGGTGAGTTGGGGGTGGGAGGCACCGTTTTGCGGTGGTTCTCCTCTTATCTCGCCGATAGGATGCAGTCGGTGTTAGCAGGAGGACAGAGATCGTCCCCTAGGCCCCTATCATGTGGGGTGCCTCAGGGGTCGGTTCTCTCGCCCATCCTGTTTAACATTTACATGAAACCGCTGGGGGAGATCATCCGCAGACATGGGGTGTGTTTCCACCAGTACGCTGATGACACCCAGCTGTACATCACCACCCCGTCTGACTTCAGGGAGGCAGTTGATGTAATGTGCCGGTGCCTGGACGACATTAGGATCTGGATGGGGAGGAACAGACTCAGACTTAATCCCGACAAGACTGAGTGGCTTTGCATACTGCCTCCTAAGGACTATGTCAACTGCCCCTCCTTGGTGTTCGAGGGAGCAAAACTGACTCCCTCGGATCAGGTCCGCAACTTGGGGGTCCTCCTAGATCCACAGCTAAAATTGGATCACCATCTTTCTGCTGTGGCTAGGGGGGGCTTTGCACAGGTTCACCTGGTGCACCAGTTGCGGCCATACTTGGAGAAGGAGGCTCTACCCACGGTCACTCATGCCCTTGTCACCTCGCGCTTGGACTACTGCAACGCGCTGTACATGGGGCTACCCTTGAAGAGTATCCGGAGACTTCAGCTGGTGCAAAATGCGGCTGCGCGTGCTGTGGTGGGTGTGCCAAGGTACACCCACGTGACACCTATACTCCGCCAGCTGCATTGGTTGCCCATCGGTCTCCGGGTCCAATTCAAGGTGTTGATCACCATCTTTAAAGCCCTTCATGGCTTAGGACCAGGTTATCTCCGGGACCGCATTCTGCCTCATACTTCCCTTCGACCGGTTAGGGCCCACAGAGTTGGCCTCCTCCAGGTCCCGTCGGCCAAGCAATGCCGCCTGGCGGGCCCTAGGGGGAGAGCCTTCTCTGTGGCAGGCCCCGCGCTCTGGAACCAACTTCCCCCAGAGACCCGAACTATCCCCACTCTGCTGGCCTTCCGAAAAGCTGTCAAGACATGGCTTTTCCTGCAGGCTGGGGGTAGAGCCTAAACCACTCAAGCTCACCCCAAGTATGTATGGTTATTGAATGGGTATTGGATGATTTTAAATATTGTGTTTTTTAATTTTTATATATCTCGTTTTAATGTGTTATTTATAAATTGGTGTCCTGTATTTTTTTTTCTGTTGTATGCCGCCCTGAGTCCTTCGGGAGTTGGGCGGCATATAAGAACACCATAATAAATAAATAAATAAATAAATAAATTTCTATGGGGAGGGGGCCTGGATCCCTTTATTCACTTATTGCCCTCTTCCTGTTTCCTGCAGCGGTTCTCAACCTGGGGGTCGCGACCCCTTTGGGGGTCGAACGACCGTTTCACAGGGGTTGCCTAAGTCAGGTGAACACAAGCAAAAGAAGAAGGAATTTATAGAGCTGCTCTGTAACGCATACTATAGATTAGGTAACAAATGGGGAGAAGAAGAGGTCACGCATGCGCCCTTTTGTTCCAGTTTCGCCGCAACAGCCAATCAGCAGAGACTTTTGAGCAAGCAGGAAGCGAAGCTTTGGAGGGGAGAAGTTGAAAACAGTAGGAAAGAGTTAATTGCTGTAGAGTCCCCGAGAGTTGTGAGCCTGCAGTGAAACAAAAGGCTGTTGGGGAAAGAACACGAGCGGGTCCCACCAGGCAGCAGCAGAAGCAGCTGGTGCTGGGCTCAAGTTGGTGCAGACTGCGGTGGGGCAGCGCCCGGAGCGCCCCTCTCCTTAACCCAGCTCCTCTGATGTGACCATGGCGATGCCGGCACCGCTCATCCCCGCCGCCCCCTGCGCCCCCGGCAGCCGCCCCCTCCCCGCCGCCCCCCCTACTACCGTCCCCGGCCTCTTCCTCCCAGAGCCCAACGTGGCTGCTGGTGCTACGGTGGCATCGGCTTCAGGAGGTGCGGAAAGCAGTTCAGGTCCGGGTCCTGCTCCCGCTCTGTATCCCTCTGCCTCCTTTTCAATTCTGATCTCCTCTTTCTCTTCTCCGCTCTTGAAAGGGCCCAAAAGGGGGGCGGCCGGCAGCGGGGCGGCGGGGGGCATGGGAGGGCGTGTGTGTGTGGTGGAGGCGCGGCGAGGCGAGATTTGCAAGGCAAGTAGCCACCGAGCGAGAGCGAGAGCCAGCCCGAGCTCCCTCCACATCCCTCGCGTGATCCCAGGTTTGATCGTGGAGTGGGGAAAGTGGAAGGGGTGGGGCAGGGGGAGGGCTTGGAAATGTGCGTCGTATGAATGGAGGGAGGAGACGGGGGAGAAGCGGCAGAAGGAAGGAAGGAAGGAAGAAGGATGGAAAAAGAAGGAAGGAAGGATGGGAAGGGAAGGATGGGTGGGTGGGTGGAAAGGGAAGTATGGATGGATGGAAAGGAAAGAAGGAAGGAAGGAAAGAAGGATGGAAAGAGAAGGAAGAAAGGATGGGAAGGGAAGGAAGGATGGGTGGCTGGGTGGGTGGAAAGGAAGGAAGGACGGAAGGAAGGATGGGATGGGAAGGGAAGGGGAGGGGAGGGAAGGAAAGATGGGTGTGTGGGTGGAAAGGGAAGGATGGATGATGGAAAGGAAAGAAGGAAGGAAAGAGAAGGAAGGAAGGGTGGGACGGGAAGGAAAGATGGGTGGGTGGGTGGAAAGGGAAGGATGGATGGAAAGGAAGGAAGGAAATTTCATTTATTTGTAATTAGAAATAAATATTTTACAATATATAATTACATATTGTTTTTGTGATTAATCACTATGCTTTAATTCTGTTCAATTTGTAACAATGAAAATACATCCTGCATATTAGATATTTACATTACGATTCATAACAGTAACAAAATTACAGTTATGAAGTAGCATAATTTTATGGTTGGGGGTCAGCACAACATTAGGAACTGTATTAAGGGGTTGCGGCATTAGAAAGGTTGAGAACCACTGCTGTAATCCCTTAGTTTATAACCCTAGTTCTGACACCTATTTGCCCTATGCTTTGATTTACCTTTGGGGGAATGTGTAAGGGGGGAGGGCCATCTGTTTTGCCTCAGTTCTGAAGCCGCCTGAAAGAAGCGCCTGGAAACCGTCCCTTATCTCTTTCCCAGGACAGCTGTTCCTACAACATCTTCGCGCCTGTGGATTGGCTCATTCAACATCGGACTGAGGGGAGGGGTTTCTAACTCCTTTATCCTAATGGAATTGCCTAAGGGGAACTTAGAGCCTGCTTTGCTTTTCTCTTGCAATCGCCTTCCTTTCAATAAGTGTCACGATGTGAATTTTGATTGTCAGCTGCACCCATATTCTACACTCTGTGGTATTGTGCTCATACACCACACTATACGGTACCCAGACTTCCTAGGGAAGCAGTCACGTGGTGAGTGATCTACGCATGTATAGCAATTCCTTTGTTTCATTCGTCCCTTCTGCCTTTGTTCTCCCATGAGGAAGGACGTGTGTTCTCAGGTTGTAGAAATGTAGCCATAAGGTTTTTATATTCTCTTCTACTGAAATAAATATTTTGTTAATTTAGACTTTATAATCGCGTTTCATTTGTTAAGGATTAGTTTTCAAGGAAAAAGATTTTATCGCCTCTAAGACGTAAATCCTATTCTCATCGTGGTAGCAGAGTTTTGGTTTCAACTTTCACTAATTAAATTCCTTGAATTCTATCCAGAGAAGATTCATGCGTACTAGGCTAGTTAGAGAGATTTATAGCTTTCTTAAGAGAGTTTTTTGTCACAAGGCTTTTAAAATGCCACTTGAAAGAAAAATTCCGGGCTTGCAAACAGAAGAGATTGCCTCTGCAAATATTAAAACACCTCAAAGAAAGATGGACAGCATTTGTCTACAAATCTCTCCTCCTCCTTCCCCAGCTGCGACTGCCGAAAAACACGCCGAATGTTATACAAGGTTAGTGTATACCGCGCAAAGCACCCCATTAATCTCTGGGGCAGATTTTAACCCTATGGGAGCCAAGCCAAAATTAATCTATGATGAGTCGGCTCAGTCAGAAGCTTATCCTGAAGAAATATATTCCCCTAAGCAAATAAGTCAAGAAAGACTAATTGAGGACCAGAACAGGCAGATTAAATATTTACAACAACAATTAGGGGCTGCGAGACGGAGCATCCCTTCACTTAGTGCAAAACAAAATGTTTGCCAGCTCTGAAAAATTCCTGATAAGGTAAAAATGGCTTCACTCCCTCCTTCTTCAAAGTTGGAGGCACGCCCACAAATGAGTGTCACGTCAAACCTATTAGAGGAAAGAGATGTGTATGCATCACGAGGGACTGGCTTCAGAGAACAAAGGAACTTTGAATTTTCTAAAACTAATGTTGCAGCGCCATCTACTGGCGGATTCTTAGATTTTTATGGCCAGGACTATTTAAATCAACTGGCAATCGAAACACTGATGTCTCGCATGCATTTGCAAGCCCAACAATCAATACCCTCTGGAGGTTCTGACACATCTTCTATTCAACCTCCTGATTTAATTTTTATGGGGCTCAGGCACCGAGGCAAATGCAACAGATGCAGGCACAAAGGGCACAATTAATAATTCAGCCTCCACCAATTGTTCAACAGCAAATATTTCAGCCCCCTCAAGCTGTTCAACCACAGGCCGAGCCACAGGCCATGCGGCAACTTGCTCCAGCACCGATTCCAGTACGCCCTGCTCCAATAGTAGTACAAGTGCACCAGGCGCCCATAGCCCCATTGGCTGGCAATGCAAGGCTAAAACAATCAGGAGAAAATTACAAAGCCTGGGTTAGTGAAATTAGACTTTTGCTTCGTCATGAAGGCACATTTGGCATGATTTTTCACCCACCCCCACATCCATGGGATGATGCAATAACAGATTTAGATACCAAGGCCTGTACAACGTTGTTGATGTCGATGGACACAGAATTGCAATTAACTTTTGCCCCTGATGCAACTGCCCAAGAAATCTGGACTCAGTTAGAACTGTGTTTTCGCCCAATTTCAATGGAGTCCACATGTTTATTACTGTCAGAATTTCATGGTATGAGACTTAAACCTGGAGAAAGTATTGGGGCACATTTAACAAAAATGAAAGGGATGCGAAAAGACTTGGCCGAAAGAGGCAGTATAATTGATAACTTCCAAATGGTCAGCATTATTATCAATTCATTGAATTACACATGGAAAGATGCTATTACAAAAATTAATCAAGTGCCTGCTGCTCAGAGAACAGTTGACCATGTTTGTAGAATTTTAACAGAAGAAGCACTCATGCTCGCCACGCCACACTTGAGAGCTCCAGCCAGACGACCCTTCAGAGGTAGGGATTACGTCCCAAGGTTGCCAAGATGCCAAATCTGCGGCCGATTGGGTCACATCGACACAGATTGTTTTCAACGCACCCCAGTTCCTGTCCAGTACCAGCCCAGAGGAACAGTTCCCAGAGGCGGCAGAGGCGGAACGCAGCGTCGACCCGGTCCCAGGCGTGATTTGCAAGCGCCATACGCCACGCTAGCCATCACCAACGACCCACAACCACATCAACAATATGACAGACATCTTTTGTGGACTCCAGACAGCGGAGCAGCGCTTCATGTTACCTACAGAAAAGAACTTTTTAAAGAAATGCATGAGCCAGAACCAGAATTCCTTGAACTGTACGGGTTTACAGACCAACCCTGCAAGGTCGAAGGAAAAGGAACTGTTTACGTTGAAGAGTTAGACACACTTATTCCAGATGTTTATTATGTGCCAGCTGCAACTTCTAATTTGCTTAGCCAAAGTCATTTATCTACTGTCTTAGATTTTCAGGTTAACCATCTAAAGAAAGCCAGTTACATTATTAAGGATGGTGAAATTATTGCTGACACAATTTTGATTGGTGGGGTCTACTACTTGAGGCCAAAGCCTAAACCTCAAGCTCAGGCAAGTATTCAAATATCAATAGAGAGTAACACAGGCCCAGAAAGAGATGTCCCAGAGAGAGATCCTGCAACTACCCCACAGGCTCCTAAAACCATTAAGCAACAGAGAGACAAACAAATTGCCAAGTGCAAGCCTAAGGTTCTTCATGTAAATGTAAATATTGCAAATTCATTAACCGGTAAACCTTTACATTACAGATGCATCCACAAGTGGCACAGAAGATTGGGTCACCCAAGTTTTGAAGTTCTTAAGAAAATGCCATTTTTTGCAAAAGGTTTGGATCTGAAGGGGTGTAAGGTGTATTTGGATTGCGCTGTTTGCAAAAAGGCAAAGTCCAAGGCAGCGGCTGTTCCAAAACATGCTACACACCGGTCAACACGCATCTTTGATTTGGTACACACTGATATAGTGGGTCCTTATGGACCAACAATTGGAGGTAAAAGGTATTTCTTAACTATTGTTGATAATCATTCTAGATATGGATATGTATTTCCTATGAAAGAAAAATCTGAGACCTTTCAGATCTTTAAACACTTTGCAGTCCAAGCCTACAATCAACATGGAGTGAGGATCCGAAGAATCCAGAGTGACCGAGGTACCGAGTTCATGTCACAGCGTTTCCAGGATTGGATGCGGAGAAACGGTATCGTCCACCAAACGTCTGCTCCTTACACGCCAGCTCAGAATGGAGTGGCTGAACGAAGACAGGGAATACTACAAACCATGATGCGTTGCCTCCTAGAAGATGCTAATCTCAATCACTCATTTTGGGGTGAAGCTCTTAAGTATGCAAACTACATTGTTAATCGTACTTGGAGCAGTGTGATTGACCAGACACCTTTCTACATGTTACATGGCTACCAGCCAGATCTCACTAACTTACATATTTTTGGTTCATATGCTATGGTGAACATTCCATTAGCACTAAGAAGAAAAGGGGGCCAAATAGCAAAGAGACTGAGATATATGGAGGTTGATGACAATTCAAAATGGGGAAAATTTATTGACTCTCAAAATATGATAACAATTTCTAATTCTGCTAATTTTGAAGAAGACTCAGATTGGTCCAGGGTACATTCTAATGATCCCGGAGTTTACTTTCCTAGAGATGAGATTGCTGATACAGAACAACCAGATGACCAAAGTACACAGCCTGATGTTCCATCTTCACACGCCGTGGATGCTGATGCTAGCGACGATGATGGAGATGAGGAAGACACAGGAGGAGAATGGACAACTGTCCCGAGACGTTCCAAGAGAACAACAAAAGGTATTCCTCCAAAGAAATACACACTGCAGTTAACAGATAAACCATCGCCATTGATCTGTAACGTTACACTTCCACCAGAGAACTTTTCTCAAATAAAATATCTTTCTGAAGATGAACAAGAAAAGTGGAGCACAGCTATGCAAGTTGAGATGGACAGTCTGCAGAAACTCAAAGTATTTACACCTGCAGACCCTCCAACAAACAAAAGGATCATTGGCACAAGATGGGTCTACAAAATCAAACAGAAGCCAAACGGTGAGTCATTATACAAAGCAAGAGTTGTAGCTCAAGACTTCGCACAAAGTTATCCTGAAGACTACACAAACACTTACTCACCTACAGTGTGAACTGAAAGTGTAAAAATTGCCTTAACTACAGCGACCATTCTTGGTCTCGAAGTTTTCCAGTTTGATGTCGAAACAGCATACCTACATGCTGACCTAGATGAAGAAATCTATGTGAGATGTGCCCCCAGCTTCCGAGGGCGAGAAGGGGGCACATGATTTCTACACAAAAGTCTTTATGGTCTGAAACAATCAGGTTTAATGTGGTATTTATGTCTCAAAGACAAACTAAATTCAATGGGCTTTATTAAGTCCGAAACTGATGAGTGCGTGTTTACCAAAAGGGATGAAAATGCATATGAAATCGTTCTTGTTTATGTTGATGACATTGTTTACATTGGTCCTAACAAACCCATGAGTGAGATTTTCATTGAAGGTTTGCAAAGATACTTCACATTGAAATCCTTAGGTCACATTAATGAATATTTAGGTGTGCAGATTGAAAAAACAGAGAAGAGGTTTAGCCTCTCACAAGAAAACAAGATAGAACAACTCTTGCATCATTGCAACATGAAAGATGCTACAACAACACACACACACACCTATGCAAACAGATTTTTATAATTTAAAAGATGCAGAAGGTCCTGAGTTCAAGGATCAAACACTTTATCGATCAGTAATTGGATCACTACTTTACATTAGTGGTTGGACTAGACCAGACATAGCACTCAGTGTCAATTTACTATCACGACATGTAGGCAAAGCAAAAGAGTTTCACTGGTCATGTGTCAAGAAGTTATTGAGGTACCTAAAATACACACAACATTTGAAATTGAAGCTAGAACCTACACACACCGATTTTGCAGAATTATATTGTTATGCAGATGCTGATTGGGCAAGTGATAAGGAATCAAGAAAAAGCACTTCAGGTTACATAATGTTCCTGAATGGATGTCCGGTTTATTGGAATGTGAGAAAACAAAGTTTTGTTTCCTGCTCTTCGACTGAAGCTGAATACGCTTGTGTTTCAGATGCATGTAACTCATTAACCTGGTTTCATGCCCTCGTTACAGATATCTGGACAGAACCGGGTCAACCAATCATTATGATGGAAGATAATCAATCAGTAGTTTATATTTCAAAAACACGCTTCACGGGTTCAAGGTCCAGACACATTGACATTCATTATAAAAATGTTAGAGAGTCAGTAAGACAAGGTCTTGTAAAATTAGAGTATGTGTCAACAAAATATCAGATAGCCGACATTTTAAACAAGCCATTACCAGCAGCTCAACATGAGTACTTGGCGAACATTAATGTGTGTTGAGTGATACCCATATTCGCTCAACTGACAAAGAAGGGGTGTCACGATGTGAATTTTGATTGTCAGCTGCACTCATATTCTACACTCTATGGTATTGTGCTCATACACCACACTATACGGTACCCAGACTTCCTAGGGAAGCAGTCACGTGGTGAGTGATCGCATGTATAGCAATTCCTTTGTTTCATTCGTCCCTTCTGCCTTTGTTCTCCCATGAGGAAGGACATGTGTTCTCAGGTTGTAGAAATGTAGCCATAAGGTTTTTATATTCTCTTCTACTGAAATAAATATTTTGTTAATTTAGACTTTATAATCGCGTTTCATTTGTTAAGGATTAGTTTTCAAGGAAAAAGATTTTATCGCCTCTAAGACGTAAATCCTATTCTCATCAATAAGTTTCCTTTTGAAAAGCTGACGCTTCAAGAGTTTGTGCTTTCTTGAAAGGGGAGGGGAGGCAGATATTACATATACTTTTAAATGCAGGTATCACTGTATCAGAACCAGTTTGGGGTGGTGGCTAAGGGCTCAGGTTAGAAATCTAAAGAGCAAGGGTTCTAGTTCCACTAAACAGCAAAACCAGCTGAATAACTTTGTGGCCAGTCTCTCTCAGCCATAGAAAGAAGTCAGTGGTAACTCACTTTTGAAAATGTAGCCAAGAAAACAGCAAAGACTTGTCCAGGCAGTTGTGAAGAGTCATGGTTAACTTAAAGGCAGATAGATGATATATGAAGATATATGAAGTCCTTAAAATTTAGAGGTGACTGCATCTTTATCACTGTTGTCTCTCTATCACTACTGCCCATACATTCTGTTGTTAAAACAGCATTTTGGAATATTCCTTGCATAAATGTTAATGGAGAAGTGTTTGGAATGCTGTATCCAATCTTAATACAAGGGTCTATCAATCTGAGCTTGGTTTCCAGTTCCAAAGTCTTTATGACAATTGACTATGAAAAATAGGATTTGTGTGAATGGAAGTATAAAACATGTTGACATTAGGTTAAGGAAAAGATCTAATATATATATCTCAGAAACAGAAAACTGATGGCAGAAAAAAGACTCAGTGGTCCATCGAGTCTGCCTTTGAGTTTTTCATTTGTTTTTATTTCCTTATTTTTTAATTAGTTGTTTATTTGTTTATTTATTTGGATGAGACATGTTTATCTCAAGCATGTTCAAACTCTGTTATTGATGATTGACCCACTACCTCTGCTGGAAATTGCTTCCAAGCTTCCTCTACTATTTTTGTGAAGTAATACTGTACTTTCTAACATGACTTTTGAACTTCTGTCAGTTGAGGTTATGTTCTGTGTTCTTTGTTGTGTTCTGACTGACCTATAACTGAACCATAAACTTGTTTTGACTAGACGACCTCTGACTGAACTGTAAGTCGTTATGTTTATAGTTGAACTCTACCTGAACTGTTGTTGCCACCCTGGTCATGTGTTTGAATGCTCATACGCTATTGGTTGTTGTGTCTGACAGCTCCCTATAAAAGGGCTATCTGTCAGACTGCAAGTTGCTGGTTGCTTGAGTGAGCTAATAAAAGAGCTGTTCTGAAGTCTGTCTCCTGCGATCTTTGCCCACAATTTAACAGTGGCGACGAGGGTTTGGGACCAGGAGAACGAAGACCAGCCCTCAAGCGCTGCAACCAGCCAGGCAACACTAGCCACGTCTGCCTTCTTTCATCGGGATGTCCACCTTCCACCCGCCGGCACCTTTCGACCCTGCCCGGGAAAAATGGGACTCCTACATGCGGCATTTCGAGTGCTTCCTCAAAGTCAATGATCTGCTGGGGTTGGCTGACAACAGAAAAAGAGCTTTGTTTCTGAGTCACTGCGGGCCAGAGGTGTTTGACACCGCAGAATCGTTGTCTGCCCCAACCCCAGTTCACACCGTGACCTGGCAGGTACTCCAGGCAACGCTGAAGACACACTACGCGCCCACCCCATCCAAGGTTGTCCGGTGCTACGAGTTCCGCCAGCGGCTGCAGCAGGAGGGTGAGACCATCAACCAATACATCGCCGCCCTCCATAAAGCCTCCGGCCACTGCGAGTTCCGCGACCTGGATGACATCCTGCTTGACGAGCTCTTCTGTGGTGTGCAGGACATTCGCCTGCAACGCTGGCTCCTGGCTCGGCCCAACCTCACGCTCGCCGCTGCCCTGGACGAAGCCAGAGCTGCTGAGTCCTCATCAAAAGCGGCCGAATCTCTGCACCGTTTCGCCTCCTCTAAAAAGGACACTAAGCCTCCTTCTGCGGTCCACATGGGCTCTGTCGAGGAGCCTGTAAGCAGCAACGACGAGGTCTGCCGCACCGACCAGAAGTGCCCTCTGCCTCCCAAAGACTTCCTGACTGCTTGTGCCAGCTGTGGGGGGCGACACCCAAGGATATCATGCAGATTTAGGCACGTTATCTGCCAACGGTGTGAAAGGAGAGGACATTTGGTGTGAGTTTGCTGTGCCATTCTGCCGCCGAAAGACACGCATGCGCAGGAAAACCCTAGAAGCGAATCGTCAAATAGATTCGGGTGTGAAAACCATAGACCGCGCCAGAGAGCCTTCGCCAGGCAGCCAGAAACCAACCAAACACGGGTTGCCAGGGCCAGCTGCCCCTTCAAAAGGAAGATCATGGTCACCGTCTCCATCGACGGACCACCGGTCCAAATGGAGGTCGACACCGGGTCTGCAGTGTCTATCGTCGCTTGGGAGACGCTCAAGCTCGCCCTTCCGAGTTTCCGGTCTACCCGCCTGCAGGAATCCTCAATCCGCCTGTCTGACTACCAGGGAAACCGGATCCCTGTCCTTGGAAAAGCCCGGGTCCACGTCAGATTCAACAATTTCGACGGACCTCTCCAGCTCACCATAGTCAATGGCAGCCTTCCGAGACTCCTAGGACTCGATTGCTTTGAATTGCTCGGCCTAGCGGTGACAGGCATCCACGCCATCGGAGCCGCGAACCTGGATGACCTTTTTGACGAGTTCCAGAACGTTTTCAGTGACGGTTTGGGCAAGTATGTGGGAAATCCTATCTCATTTAGCCTTGATCCTAATGTCGCCCCCATTCGCCTTAAGCCTCGACGGGTCCCTCTCCCACTACGGGATAAAATTGACAATGAGCTGGACAAGCTCATCAAACAAGGCATTTTGGAGCCGGTCGACCATGCTAAATGGGAGACCCCCATAGTGACCCCCATTAAAGGGGACGGCAGTATTCGAATTTGCGCCGAATACAAATGCACAATCAATAAGGCTTTGCAGCAGAGCGCCTATCCGGTGCCGATTGTGCATCATCTACTCCACTCCCTAGGTCCTGGGGGCCTGTTTGCTAAACTAGACCTTGCGCAGGTGTACCAGCAGCTGCCGGTAGATAGAGCTACTGCAGAAGCACAGACCATTGTAACTCACAGGGGAGCTTTTAAATGTCACAGGCTGCAGTTTGGAGTCAGCGTAGGCCCGGGGTTGTTCCAGAGTGTAATGGAACGTCTGTTGCAGAACATCCCCGGGGTCATACCATATTTTGATGACGTCCTAATCTCTGCCTGTGACCAGGATCAGCTCCGCTGTCGAGTTAGAATGGTCCTATCAAAAATGCGTGCTGCTGGGCTTAAAGCCAAACGCAGCAAATGCTTGTTGGGGGTGCCTGAGGTCAAATGTTTAGGGTACCGAGTCAATGGCCAAGGTATCCACCCCACAGAAAATAAGCTAAGGGCAATCCATGAGGCTCCTGCCCCAAAAAACCAAACAGAACTCCAAGCTTTCCTGGGGCTCCTAAATTTTTACAGCCTTTTCCTAAAAAACAAAGCCACCGTAGCCGAGCCTCTCCACAAGCTGCTGGCCAAAAACATTCCTTGGAAATGGGGGTCCAGGGAGGCGTCAGCTTTCGCAGCTGTCAAATGACTACTAACCAATGACAGTTTCTTAATACAATACAACAATACCCTGCCATTGGTCCTGGTGTGCGACGCTTCCCCTGTGGGAGTCGGCGCTGTGCTCAGCCACAATCTTCCAAATGGGTCAGAGGCCCCTGTGGCCTATTACTCAAGGACTCTGTCCAGTGCAGAGCAGAACTACAGCCACCTGGACAGGGAGGCCTTGGCTTTAGTTGCTGGTGTCAAAAAATTCCACGAATATTTGTTTGGGAGGGATTTTGTTTTGGTTACGGACCACAAGCCGCTTCTGGGGCTTCTTGCGGGGGACCGCCCTACTCCGGCTGCCCTATCCCCCCGTTTCAGCCGGTGGGCCATCTTTCTCTCAGCCTACTCCTATCGCCTGGTACATCGGCCAGGAAAAGACATGGGCAATGCAGACGCTTTGAGGAGGTGCCCATTGCCCGACCTCCTTACAGACATTGTCCCGGAAGCTCCAATCCTCTTGATTGACTTGGCTGATTCCGGACTGGTCACTTCTGCTGAGGTGGCTAAACACACGGCCAAGGACCCCTCACTCAGAACTGTGTTGAACTGGGTGTTGAGGGGATGGCCAAAGGACCTGGTCAAGCCTGACCTTAAACCATACGAACAGAGACAGCATGAACTGTCAGAGCAAGGGGGTTGCCTCCTTTGGGGCGACCGAGTGGTCATACCAACCAGCCTGCGAGCTGGAATACTTAGGACCTTACATGAAGGCCATCCGGGGATTGTCCGGATGAAAGCCTTGGCTAGGGGGTACGTTTGGTGGCCAAATATGGATGCAGAAATCCAAAATTGGGTTGGGTTATGCAAACCCTGTCAAAAGTCACGGCCTGCTCTGCCCAAAGCACCAGTCCATGACTGGGAACAACCAAAAAGCCCCTGGTCGCGGCTACATGCCGATTTTGCAGGCCCCTGCCACGGCCAAATGTTTTTAATAATTGTCGATGCCTACTCAAAGTGGCTCGAAATATTTCCAATGGGTTCTACCACCGCTGAGGCGGGTATTAAGGTGCTCAGACACCTTTTTGCCACACACGG
Source organism: Diadophis punctatus similis (assembly GCA_023053685.1). Taxonomy (NCBI): domain Eukaryota; kingdom Metazoa; phylum Chordata; class Lepidosauria; order Squamata; family Dipsadidae; genus Diadophis; species Diadophis punctatus. The sequence goes on along the minus strand of JALIGW010000059.1, from coordinate 2,784,957 downwards.
CCTCCCAGACATCCTTGTAACGGACAATGGTCCCCAATTTACGGCCACCAATTTCGAGGGGTACCTTGCTGACCTGGGAATTCGCCATGCCCTGTCCTCGCCATTCCATCCGGCGACCAATGGACTGGCTGAACGATTCGTAAGGTCAGCCAAGGAAGCATTAGGTAGACTGGGCCCAGGGGACTGGCAGGCCCGCATCGATAAATTTCTGAGTACTCAGCACATAACCCCAAGTGCGACCACTGGCCGCAGCCCGGCCGAGCTCCTTATGGGTCACAAGCATAGATCCGTCCTAGACCGTTTACACCCAAACTACGCCACTAAGGCAAAACCAGAGGTCACACAAAAAACCAGGGCCTTCTCCCTGGAAGATTCGGTATTCGCCCGAAATTATGCCGAGGGCCCCCTGTGGCTACCTGGGGTCATAGAAACAATCTTGGGTCCACTAACATACGAAGTCCGCCTCCAGGACGGACGCTTCTGGAAGAGGCACATAGATCAGCTACGCAACTGAGTAAAAGGGAAATCTAACGAACCTCAAAGGGTAACACCCTGTGTTCTTCCCCTAGCTACCTCAGGCCCGAGTGTCTCGGAAGGTCGACCTGAGGAAGTGGAAGTCCAGCAGCATTCTCAATTAGAACCGGTTCCACCAGTCGCAGAGGCCACGCCCGATACATTCCAGGAAGTTCCATGCTCCACCCCAAGAGCAACAGCAGACCTGTCCGAACAGGCTGCTGCCTCACCAGCGTCTGAGCTGCGCAGGTCAGGGAGGGTTCCCAAACGCCCCGCCTACCTGCGCGACTATGTCTGTCAGACTGTTCCATCTAGAAGGGGAGGGGTGTTGTGTTCTGACTGACCTATAACTGAACCATAAACTTGTTTTGACTAGACGACCTCTGACTGAACTGCAAGTCGTTATGTTTATAATTGAACTCTACCTGAACTGTTGTTGCCACCCTGGTCATGTGTTTGAATGCTCATACGCTATTGGTTGTTGTGTCTGACAGCTCCCTATAAAAGGGCTATCTGTCAGACTGCAAGTTGCTGGTTGCTTGAGTGAGCTAATAAAAGAGCTGTTCTGAAGTCTGTCTCCTGCGATCTTTGCCCACAATTTAACATTCTTAATCAAGTCTTTTGTGTATACTCTTCACAAATTACAGATATAAAACCACCAGAGTAGTTTAAAAAAAATGAAGGAAGCTACTTATGTACTCATCCGAACTAGACTGTGTTGTTTCTCTGTGTCATATAATATTTGTGGGTATATGCATACTTTTTATTTATTTGTCATGTTTATGTAGTGTATATTGGAGGTGGTGACCGTTTGAGAGCTGTATGCAACGAAATTTCATTTTAATGTATGCTGATTAGTGTACATTTAAAGTGACAAAGTTATTCTAAGTCTAAGACTAATGTAATCCTGTACAGTAACCTTTCTTTCTTATGTATTGGATGGATTTACTCAATTCATGTACTGTAGAAGACATACTAACAGCCAATCACCTTTTCAAATGTAGATTCTGAAAGATCCAGAACTGGATGAGAAACATATCCATATGCTCGGTTTTCCCCTTCTCCATGAGCGGCTACACAGAGAACAGGTAAATGTGGGATTAGATTTATGCCTTGCTAACTATACCCAGAAACATCCACTGTAGCATCTGAAATTAAGAAAAGGACAAACCCTCTGGTTTAGACAGTTGCTATGAATGAAAGCTGTACTAAATATTCTAGGATAGAGTAGCTGCTTGAGGAATCTCCCCATCCCCTGGAAAAGAGAGAAATAATAGACAACATATTTATTTTTTAAAGCAGGAAAGTTTATTACAATAATTTAATAGAAAAAAACCCCAGAGTTTAAATAAATTATGCAAATACAAAATTACAATAATTAATTCAAGATAACCTCCTCCAGGGAGGGGAGGATATACTGAAAGTGTTTGGGGAGGGGCAGGAAAACTTGAGATAACACATTAGTTCATTACAATCAACTCTCTCCCTACTGCCATTATTAGGCATATCCAAATAGAGTCCATCAAATTACTGGATTAAAGGGCTGCTGGAATGCCCTGTAGTAATTTGCTACATCTAATGTGAAACAGCGTACCATTCCCACAGAAAACAGAAGGGGAGTTCAAATATTGTGGTAGGTTGGACAGGGCTGATACAGGATAAAGTATTGTGGTATTCCAAATAAATGGAGAATTTTCTAACAAACCTTGCATTTGATTGTGGCCAGAAGCGTGGGAACATTATATATACAGTATATGCCTACTAAACTAAAGGTGGAAAGCATTTTAAAAGATATATTGCGAGTGGGTGGAGAGACTTCAGATGAAATTTGGATTCAGTTATATTAGAAGGCAAAGACAGCATGGAAAGAGCCCACTAAAATCTAGTCTGGAGAATTACAGTTAATATTATCATCTAGATAATGTTATCATCTAGATAAGCAACATTAACTTGTCTAGACAGCACCTTGTCTTAGACAGCTGAGAAAGAAATGGAAAAATAGATTGACTGGGTACCAAAATGGCAGTCATTAAAAACGTAAGTTCAAAGTTAAATTGAAATAGGTATTTTGATTTATACATATATATTTGACCTTATATCTACTTTGGTATTAAAAATGTTCTAGGATATAAAGTTTATAGCAGTCTTTAAGGAACCATAAAGCCATCTGACTAGGGATGGTTAGAATAGAGCTAAATGGGAGTCTCCTTTCTGAAAGGAAAGCAGTCAGATTAAAGAAGTTTTGAAGAGAGGATCACAATCTTAATCTGTGTGTACTGTGAGGATTACAAGGCAGACCGATTGGGCTGGCTGGGGACAGGCGGACAGATATTAAGACTCAAATCAATAATTAGAACATTCCAATAAATTATAGGGCAGACCAAGACCTTTTATTGTCACAACAAAAGTAGGTGAGAAGGGGAAGATGTGCTCAAATTAGTTATAAAGAAATAGGTTTGTTTTTTTTAAAAAAAGACCCCGAACAGAAAAGACTTAGAAAGGGCACAAACACCATAGAGGACCTCTTGGGTGAAATATCAAAAGAAAAAAGGTACTCCTTTGGCACGGAAGAATTGGAGCAATGAGGACCCCGGAAACAAGGCTGGATCAGTCTTTGAAAACAGCTGGTGGCCATGAGGGCGTTCGTCATGCATAATGTGCCTGCGGACGTGAATGCGCCAGACGCGGTGCTCCCGCCCATCTTCGTCATCACCAGCACGGAGGGGACGTCCGCCTCCACCCGCAACTCCCCCGGTGGCCTCCAGGAGGGACTTGTCTAGCACCCGTGGTGTCTCATAGATCAGGATGTTCAGCGTTTCTTCAAAGATCCGGGTTTCGGGAAACTCGACCTGTACACCCAAGGGAAAGCAGGATGAAGCAAGTCTTCAGTCTCACTATGGGATCCCCTGTTCAAACTGGAAGCAATGTAATTAACCTCTAGTAATATGCTCAATACCAGTTGCTGAAGAACACAAACTAGAGGTAACTACTGCCTTGTGTCCTTTCTGTGAGTTTAAGCATCTTGTTAGCTATCACAAGGACAGACTTCTAGACTAGACAGTCCTCTAGTTTAGTCTTCTTACATGTTTAATTGGATTTAGGAAGGGCTATTTTCTTTAAGAGTTTACATTCCCATATGAAGACACCAAAACATACAGATAGTCCTCAACTTACAACTGTAATTGAGCCTGGAATTACAGTTGTAAGTCATGCTGATTAGGCTGGTCCTATGACTGACTCAGTTTTATGAGGTTATTGTTTTCCTATAGTGGTTGTTCAATGAATCATCACAGTTGTTAAGGAAACCCATTATCCGCAGTGGGCATTGGAAGCAAACACTGGTTTTTGGCAAAAGATGTTGTAACTTGTGGTCATGTGACCACATAATGCTGCAAACGGCCATAAATGACCTGCTGCAATTGACTCACATTTATGACAGTTGCAGTGTCCTGGCGTCTTGTGGTCACCTTTTGCAACCTTCTCACAAGCAAAGTCAATGGAGAAACCAGATTCACTTAACAACCATGCTACTAATTCGACAACTGCAGTGATTCACTTAACAAACGTGGCAAGAAAAGTCATAAAATGGGGCAAAACTCACTTAACAAATTTCTCACTTAGCAACAGAAATGTTGGGCTCAACTGTGGTTGTACGTTGAGGACTACCTGTATTAGAAAATCAAAGCTTCATATTTGGAGGCCTGAGGACTGGCCACACCTTACCTTGGTCTGCTTCTTTTCGGTGGCATAGACAATGGAAGTACAGCAAACCTCTGCAATCTTGCGGCCCTGCCCATAGAATGACCAGCAGCAGGTCTCATCCCCAAGAATGTCTTTGATGAAAAGCACTCGTCCGTTGAACCTCAGAGCTAGTTTGTCAAACAGTTCGATATTCTTCAGTAAGTTGCCATCAGAGTTACTTTGGGGGGTGGGGGGGGGGAGAAAGAAGAAAACAATGGTGTAGATACTACTAAAGAAATGGGACCAGTGGATGACCTGGTCCTGGGAGATAGCAACAATCCCAAGGTCATCCTATTTTGACAACAGGACCATAGCTCACCTGGTATAGGAATACTTGTTATTACTTCTGTTATGCAGTAACTTCACCACAGGCTAAAAGGAAGGTGAGAGAGATGAATGAATTGAAAACCGCCCACCCCTCTTGCTAAGAGGTATAGCAAAGCAAACTAGACCTTCCCTCATAATGGGGGATGGAGAAGACTGCATTTAGAAGAACCCTCATTTGCCTTGATACCATGATATCTGAGGACATACATCCAAGACACTTAAGTTTGCCTGATCTCTATGACAGTTTAAACTCACAGAAGCAGGGGGTGGGGCTCCTGGCTGAAACTTGTGAATCTGACTGAGAGAAAGAGGAAAAAAGTAGCAACCCGCGCGCCTAACGGCGCGCGAATCATATAACTATAAACCAAAAATAGTAATAATACATTCAGGGTTAGTGTGCTTAAGATTGTGATTTTATTTTATTTCAAAATGACTGGCTTAGTTCAGTGTAATAATTGTTTTACAGCTGTGTTTTGAAGTACTCTTTTCAAATTTGGATACTGTCCTCTTTGTAAACAAATTACTAGTCTACGTGGACATATTACCTATCTAGAATCTTTAATCTGTGCTCTGCAAGCAGAAATTAAGTGCCAAACTCAGCCATTCCTCACTAATGAGCTGCCGCACTATCAGCCCCCTCTACCACAAAGATCCCGCAGGAGAAGGGCAGTATGGACAACTGTGGGATCTGGCAGGGTGAGAGCTGTGCACCATAAACACAAAGCTTTTACTGTGTCCCAGCATAACAGATATAGTGCCCTTGCTGACCTTAATAAAGACACTAAAGCGACAGGTCAAGGTAGTTGTGATAATGATAACTCAAATAAGCAGGGGATCGTGGCCCGAGATGAAGAACTTATTTTGGAAAGTGGAAAGTGTGAATCAGGTATTACACATCAGACACACAAGAGCAGCAAGGTATCCAAAAAGAGAAGCCACCTTCTGGTTGGTGATTCAATTGTAAGGGATGTAAAGGATAGGAAAGGATATCGAGGTTTTGAAAGAGGTCAGGTGTCTGCCAGGTGCTACTGCCAGCAGAGACAAGAGGCGCATTCTTAAGATTGTCAAGAATGCCAGTAAGGACTGTGATGTTGATGCTATTATACATCTTGGCACAAATGATCTGTCCCAAAAAGATGTACTTTCTGTGCAGAATGACTTCCAGAGCTTGGGGTATGAACTTAGTAGTATAGGTTGTAGGCTTAACTTTTCAGAGGTTTTACCAGTATATAAGGAACAAAAAGGGAAAGGCCAATGTGTAGCAGAGTTTAATGTGTGGCTAAAGGAGTGGTGTAAAAGGGAAAACTTTGGTTTTATTAGTCATGATGTCTGCAGCTGGTCCAATGAAAAACTGTACAAAAGAGATGGTTTGCATCCATCAAAGAAAGGGACTGAGCTACTTGGTATTAAATTCAGAGATTTCCTGGATAAACATTTAAACTGAACAGCGGGGACAGAGAATTAATTGATACAGATCATTTCTGTCCCCAGCAATCTAAAATTAATAGGGTTAACAGTGTACACAACATAGATGTGTGTGCGGGTAAGTTTATCAGCTCTGCTGTCAAGCAAAGCCAAGCATTTAATAGTGAGTGCCATACCATGTGCACTAATCAAACAGGTGGCAAGAAAGTAGGGGCAGTCAGGCACAACACAGGTTATGTAGACAATAAACACAGGGTCAATCAAAATGGACTTAAATGTCTATACACCAATGCACAGAGTATGAGGAATAAACAGGGAGAATTAGAAATTCAAGTAAATGAGGGAAGATATGATATAGTTGCCATAACGGAAACTTGGTGGGATGAAACTGACAAATGGAATATACAGCTAGAGGGATTTAAATTATTTAAAAGAAACAGACCAAATAAAAGAGGAGGTGGAGTTGCAATATACGCAAGAAATAACTACATCTCTACAAAAATAGAGCACAACAATAATGAAAATCATCTTGAATGCATTTGGGTCAATATTAAAGGGGAGCGAAATGACATTGCCATAGGTCTATACTACAGGCCACCCAACCAAACAGAGGAAGTAGATGAACTTTTTGCTAGTCAGCTAACTAAGGTATGTAGGAAGCACATCACAATAGTAATGGGGGATTTTAACTACCCTGACATCAACTGGGAGACAAACTCTGCTCCAAGTGGAAGATCCAACAGGTTCCTAACAAACCTAGCAGACAATTTTGTTTCCCAAAAAGTAGAGAAGGGAACAAGGGGATCAGTTATATTGGACTTAATTCTCACTAACAGAGATGAAATAATAGACGGTGTTGAAGCTAAAGGAACCTTGGGGGCAAGTGATCATGCAATATTGGAATTCAACATTATGCAAGCACAAGCAGTAGAACAAAATCAAACTAGAGTCTTGGACTTTAAGAGAGCTAATCTCAATAAACTTAGAGAGAACTTGGGAAAGATTCCATGGATGAGAATCCTCAAGGGGAAAACAACTCAAGAAGCTTGGGAAATTTTGAAAAGTGAGATTATAAAAGCCCAGACTAGCACAATACCAATGAAGAAGAAAAATAATAGGTCTCAAAAGAAACCAGCATGGCTGCATAAAGAACTCTCTGACAAATTGAAAGACAAACAGGACAAGTATAAAAAGTGGAAAGAAGGGGAAATAACTAAGGCAGAATACCAGCAAATAGCCCGAGCCTGTAAAGATGAAGTGAGGAAAGCTAAGGCTCACAATGAACAAAGGCTTGCGACAAAAGTAAAAAGTAACAAAAAAAGCTTCTTCCAACATATTAAAAATAAGAAAAAAGTCAAGGAAACAATTGGTCCATTGCAGGGAGAAAGTGGCAAGAAGGTGACAAGCAACAGGGAGAAAGCAGAGCTACTTAACACGTATTTTGCATCTGTCTTTACACAAAGGGAAAAAACAGTCCAACCTATCAAAAACAGCATCACAAAAAACATATTAGGAACACAAGTTAAAATAGGGAAGAAAATGGTAAAGGAACACCTGTCTACCCTAGACGAATTCAAATCACCAGGATCAGATGGATTACACCCCAAGGTTCTGAAGGAACTGGCAGATGAGATCTCAGAACCACTGAACTATATCTTTCAAAGATCCTGGAGCACCGGGGAACTGCCAGAGGACTGGAAAAGAGCTGATGTAGTTCCCATCTTCAAAAAAGGGAAAAAAACAGATCCAGGAAACTACAGACCTATCAGCCTGACCTCAATACCAGGGAAGATTCTGGAAAAGATAATCAAGCAACGAATCAATGAACACCTAGAAGCAAACAAAGTAATAACCAAAAGCCAACATGGGTTTGTCAAAAACAGATCATGCCAGACTAATCTTATTACATTCTTTGACAAAGTGACAAAATTAGTGGACCAGAGGAATGCTGTCGATGTGGTTTACTTGGACTTCAGTAAGGCATTTGATAAAGTAGACCATAACCTACTTCTAGATAAAGTAGAAAAATGTGGGATGGACAGCAACACCATCAGATGGATTCAAAACTGGCTAACCAACCGCACTCAACGTGTAGTGCTCAATGGAACTGCATCTACATGGAGGGAAGTATGCAGTGGAGTACCCCAAGGCTCTGTTTTAGGCCCAGTACTCTTCAACATCTTTATCAATGACTTGGACGAGGGGATAGATGGGGAACTCATCAAATTTGCAGATGACACCAAACTGGCAGGAATAGCCAACTCTCCAGAAGATAGGCTCAAGATACAGAAGGATCTTGACAGACTTGAGCATTGGGCGCTATCAAACAAAATGAAATTCAATGGTGAAAAAAGTAAGGTTCTACATTTAGGCAAGAAAAACAAAATGCACAGGTACAGTATATGTGGTACCTTGCTCAACAGTAGTAACTGTGAGAGGGATCTTGGAGTCCTAGTGGACAACCATTTAAATATGAGCCAGCAGTGTGCAGCAGCTGCCAAAAAAAGCCAACACAATTGTAGGCTGCATTAATAGAGGGATAGAATCAAGATCACGCGAAGTGTTAATACCACTTTATAATGCCTTGGTAAGGCCACACTTGGAATACTGCATTCAGTTTTGGTCACCACAATGTAAAAAGGATGTTGAGACTCTAGAAAGAGTGCAGAGAAGAGCAACAAAGATGACTAGGGAACTGGAGGCTAAAACATATGAAGAACGGTTGCAGGAACTGGGTATGTCTAGTTTAATGAAAAGAAGGATCAGGGGAGACATGATAGCAGTGTTCCAATATCTCAGGGGTTGCCACAAAGAAGAGGGAGTCAAACTATTCTCCAAAGCACCTGAAGGTAGAACAAGAAGTAATGGGTGGAAACTAATCAAGGAGAGAAGTAACTTAGAACTAAGGAGAAATTTCCTGACAGTTAGAACAATTAATCCGTGGAACAGCTTGCCTCCAGAAGTTGTGAATGCTCCAACACTGGAAGTTTTTAAGAAGATGTTGGATAACCATTTGTCTGAAGTAGTATAGGGTTTCCTGCCTAGGCAGGGGGTTGGACTAGAAGACCTCCAAGGTCCCTTCCAACTCTGTTGTTATTATTATTATCTTTAGTATGTACAAAATAGTTTTTACTTGAATAGTAGCAAAGTTAAATAGGAAGTCCAAGTCATACACAGTTATTCAGTCAATGCAAAGTTTCTTCTTCTTGCCTATCTTTGTGTTAACTCACAAACAAAGATTACAGCTATCACTTAATTCTATACTATCACAGATAGTTACTCTTCTTTTCACAGCAATTTCACACAGCCATAAAGTAATCTACTCATCAGTAAAGCAGCAGAGAATCTTCAATCCGGAACACACCGTCAAACACCACTCACCACACTAAACCACACTGAACCATAAACCACCAACCACATTGAGCATGCTCTCTTGCTTGCTTATATAGTAATCATCCACAATGCATTTAAAGCAATATACACATAACAATGATTTGTGGCTTAATCATATATTAACACACCCAATCGTTTGAAAAGGGTTCTAACAGTCTGCTACAACATCTTACCTGTCAACGACTTCTTCAGCTTCAACCACAATAATACACGAGCAAACAATCAATACAAACTCAAGGTAAACCGCTCCAAACTTGATTGCAGAAAATATGACTTCAGCAACAGAGTGGTCAACGCCTGGAATGCTCTACCCGACTCCGTTGTTACAACCTCAAACCCTCGCAGCTTCAACCTTAAACTGTCTACCGTGGACCTCACCCCATTCCTAAGAGGTCCATAAAGGGGGCGTGCATAAGCGCACCAGCGTGCCTACCGTCCGTGTCTTACTGTCCCCATTTATCTGTATTTACTTCCTTTGTTCATGTTTATGTTCATACTTATACTTGCTACCTTCAGGGGTGGGTTCTACTTACCTTCCCCACCGGTTCGCATCGCGACAGAAGTGCACATTTTGCAATTTTGCTTCGGCGCATGCTCAGAAGCTAAAAATCAGCCCGAAACACAGCTGAGGAGCTGATCAGCTGGGCTTCGGAAAGAATAAAGGTCAGTATAAACCCAGGGGCGGGAGGGAGGGCCCTCTTTCAAGCAGCAGAACAGTGACATCACCAGCGGGTCGCTACCGGTTCGGGTGAACTGGGAGGAACTGGGAGGAACCCACCCCTGGCTACCTTGTACTATTTGACAAATAAATAAAATAAAATAAAATAAATAAATTGAGAAGTTTCCACTGGTAATCCCAAAGGTGCTTTTTCAGGAGGCAACTGGACTTTGTTTTCTGTTTGAAGACGTTTTGCTTCTCATCCAAGAAGCTTCTTCAGCTCTGACAGGATAGTGGGGAATGGAAGGATTTATATTCCTTGCAGACCGCTGGTCATTTGCATCCTTTTAGAGGGTCATTGAAGCACTTGGAGTTTTATCTGTGTCCTCAGGGTCACCTGAGTAGTGCTCCTGGTTCCTGTAGTTTGCAATCCCCCCCTGCCACCTCTGGAAGTCCATTCCTACTTCCACACCATTCAACGTCTTCAAGAAAAAACAAGAAAGTCCAGTTGCCTCCTGAAAAAGCACCTTTGGGACAACCATGACCTGGATGACTGAGAATCTCTACAGACTTTCCATTGGTAAGTTAAGCAGTTGTTAAGTGAATCATGTTTAATTTTACCTTTTTTTGCCAGGGTTAAATGAATCACTGCAATTGTTCAGTGAATCTGGCTTCCCCCATTGACTTTGCTTGTCAGTTAGAAACAGCAGGGCACGATATTGGAAAGTGATTACAGTAACCCATTTTCCTCTATTTTTTTAAAAAAAAAATAGTTTTATTGAGTTGTTTTAAAATATACAAAAATACGAAAAGACATAATACAAAAGCAAAAGAAAAGAAAAAAAAACCATACAAAAAACAGCGTAAAAAAAAAGACGTGTGCATATATATATATGTATACTTATATAGGTATCTATACATAAATTCATCTTATTTGTTATTGTATATTTTCATATTTAATAGTGTTCTAAATATATGGATACAGAAAAAAAAAGAGCTATATATTGACACACACACACACACACACACACATACACACATACAAAAAATATATGTACATAAATATAAATACAGTAAGGAAAAATAGAAAAGAGAAAAAAAAATTTGTATAAATTTATTACAGCATTTGCGTATCGTGTCATTTCAATATCTGACTTGTTTTATCCCTAGCTTATCATCAGTCTTTCTCGATTTGATCATTATCACCTTTAAAGTAATTAATTTGTTTATTTTATTGTTTATTTTCCATCCATTTATACCAATTATCCCAAATTTTGTAATATTCTAAGTCTTCTTTATCTTGTATTTTCATTGTTAATCTGGACATTTCTGCGCAGTCTAAGATCTTAGTTATTAACATTGTGTTAGTGGGTATTATATCTGTTTTCCAGTGTTGTGCGTATAATATTCTGGCTGCTGTGATTATGTGAAGTATGAGATAGTGAGTTGGTTTATCTATTTTTGTTTTCATTATGCCTAATAAGAAAGTTTCCGGTTTAAGGTCTACCTTTTGTTTTGTAATCTCTTCAATCCACTTCTGTATTTTTTTCCAGTATTTTTTGATTTCTGAACATGTCCACCACATGTGATAGTAAGTTCCGTACTCCTGTTTACACTTCCAACATTTCGGTGACAAATGTGGAAACATTTTTGCCAATCTTGCCGGGGGTAGGTGCCATCTGTAGAACATTTTGTACATATTTTCTTTGTAGGATGCGGCCATTGTCATTTTATAATTTTGGTTCCATATTTGATCCCATAAATCTAATTCAATATTGTAGCCAAAATTTTGTGCCCATGTTATCATTACCTCTTTTACTACTTCCTCTTCCAATTTTACCTTGATAATACAATTATATAATTTTGATATTATTTTATCCTCCGGGCCTAGTAAGATTTTATCTAATTCTTGATTTTTTTCCTGAAAACCAAATTGTAATATATCTTTTTTATATTTTTTCTGAATTTGTAAGTATGGCCACCAATCAATCTTTTTTCCTTGTAGTGCCAAATCATCTCTTGTTTTTAAGTTATTATGTTCATCTAATAGTTCGTTATAGGTAATTTTCTTGTTCAGGTCTAGCAAATTGGGGTATATTAGGGCTTCCATAGGAGATATCCATTTGGGCATTTGGATGTAGTGTTTGTGTTTAATTTCCAGCCAATCTTCCAGTAGTGTTCCTCTAATGTGGTGTCTTTGGAAGTATTTGTGTATATGATGTTTTCCCTCCCAAATAAAGTTGTGCCAGCCAATTTGTAGATCGTGCCCTTCAATTGTCAGAATTCTTTTATTTGTAAGTGTCACCCATTCTTTTATCCAGGTTATTGTTGCTGCTTGATGGTATGATTTCCAGTCTGGTAGTCCAAAGCCACCCCTTATTCTCTTATCATGTAATAGTTTTTTTTTAATTCTTGCTTTTTTTCCTGACCAGATAAATTTCAATATTATTTTGTCTAAATCTGTATAGAATTTATTTCCTAATTTTGTTGGTGCAGTTTGGAATAGATATAACAATTTAGGTAGGACATTCATTTTAATTGTGGCTATTTTTCCAATTAAAGAGATTTGTAGTTTGGACCATAATTCCAAATCTTTTTGAATTTTATGTAGTAATTTAATGTAGTTATCTTCCTTTATTGTTGTACATTTAGCCGTTATCCAAATTCCTAAATATTTTATTTTTTTGGTTGTTTGAATCCCTAGTAGTTCCTCTAATTTCTTATCTTGTCTCTGTGAACAATTTTTAGTTATTATTTTTGTTTTGTCTTTGTTAATTTTTAAGCCAGCCACCTTTCCGAATCTTTCTACTTCCTTCATAGTTTCGGGTCCGGAGCTTTGGGGATTTTCCAGAATGAAAACCATATCATCTGCGAATGCTTGTATCTTGTATTCTTCCTTCCTAATTTTCAATCCTTCTATATCAGAGTTTTTCCTAATTTGATTTAGCAGGGTTTCTAAAGCAAATATGAACAATAAAGGGGATAGAGGGCAACCCTGTCTTACGCCTTTTTAAATTTCTATTGAGTCAGTCATATCGCCGTTAATTAGGATCCTTGCAAATTTGTGTGGAGTATATGGTTTCTATTGTTTGAATAAATTTGTCGCCGAATTTCATATATTTTAATTGTGTAATAAAAAATTTCCAGTCCAAATTGTCAAAGGCTTTCTGTGCATCGATGAATATTAGAGCCAATTGTTGATTAGAGTAGGTTTCATAGTATTCTAACACGTTCATTATTATTCTTGTATTGTTCCGAATTTGTCTTTTTGGGAGAAAGCCATTTTGATCCGAATGTATCATTTGATTTAGAATTATTTTTAATCTTTCTGCCAATATAGTTGAAAAAATTTTGTAGTCCGAATTTAATAATGAGATTGGTCTATAATTTTTTATCATTGTCCTGTCTGTATCTTCTTTTGGAATAAGGGTTATATATGTTTCTTCCCATGATTTTGGTATTTTGGCTTGGTTTAGTGCTTCGTTGTATAGTTCTAACATTTCATTTTCTAGAGTATTTTGAAGTTTTTTCTATATCTCCGCTGGAAGCCCATCTGGTCCAGGTGTTTTGTTGTTTTTTTGTTTTTTAATGGCCGTCCTTAATTCCTCAATTGTGATTTCTTTATTTAATACTACCCTTTTTTCCTCCGGCAAGATTGGTAGGTCTGTTGTGTCGAGGTATTCATGGATGTTTTCTTGTTGGATTTCTGTCCTTCCGTATAGAGCTGCGTAGAAGTCTTGGATTATCTTCTTTTTTTCTTCGGTTTCGTTGTGGAGCTTTCCCTCTTTGTCCTTAAGTTGTTGGATTGTTCTTTTTGCTCTTTCTTTCCTAAGTTTATGGGCTAACCATCTTCCAGGTTTGTTTGCATGTTCGAAATAATTTTGCCTCATTCTTTTAATATTTTGGCTTATCTCCTCCTGGGTTTCCAAATTGATTTTGTGTTTTATAAGGTCTCTTGCTTCTTTGTACTTATGATTGGATGGGTCTTTTTGTAGTAAAGTTTCTTGTTCTTTAAGTTTAGAGTTTAAATCCTCTAATTTAGCTTTTTTTTCCTTATTTTTCTTTATCATATATGCTATAGTTAAGCCTCTAAAATAAGCTTTCATCGTGTCCCATGTATTTTGGGTTGAGGTTTGTTCTTTGATATTTTCTTTGAAAAAATTTTTTAATTCTTTTTCGATTTTTAGACAATATTCTTTTTCGGGTAAGATATTTGTGTTAAGAGACCAACGACATGCTTTTTTCCTCCGTCCTTTCAATCTTAATACCACTGGATGATGGTCAGCCCATTTGTTGGGTAGAATATCAATATAATCAACATCTATTATCATTTCAGTATTTGTCCAAATCATATCTATGCGCGACCAAGATTGATGGGGGTTCGAGTAAAACGTGTATTGCTTTTTGGTTGGATTCAATTTCCTCCATATGTCTTTTAGGTCTAGTTCGCTAATCATATTGAAAAAGGTGTTTGGTAGTTGTCTTCTAATTTTTTTCCTGTTTATACCATTGTAGTCCATTTTATTGTCTACAATCGCATTAAAGTCTCCTATGATGCAAATGTTTTCCCATTCTATATCCACTATTATTTTGTGTAATTTTGAATAGAATTTTTTTTGTTGTTTATTTGGTGCATATATCGCGACAATCAGGATGCGTTTTTTCCCTATTTCTATTTCCACTATTAAAATCCTGCCTTCCTCGTCCGCATATATTAATTTTGAGTTTACGTGACTTTTTATATATATTGCAATTCCTCTTTTTTTTGTCTGCGGTAGGGCACAATATAATTTCCCTAGTTTTGGGTAGTTTAATAGTTTTTCAGCTTCTTTCTTTATGTGGACCTCTTGCATACATATTATATCTTTGTTTTGTTTCTTAAGGTCAAGCAATACACGTTTCCTCTTTGTAGGTGAATTTAATCCATTGATATTTACTGATAATAAGTTAAGTTCTTGTTCCTTTTCCCTGTTACTTAGTAATTCCCTTCGAAAGCATCTCTGTTTGCGCTCTTGTCCTTGCTCTTGCTCCTTCATGTTTCACTGTCCCGTTACTACCTCTTCTTTCTCGTTCCTCTCGTTGGTTGCTAGCTCCTAACTCCTCCAGGCTTCTAGTTGTTCTTATTTCTGAATTGCTTTGACTATCTTCTCCTTCTACTAATTGATCGTAAAATTCTTGTGCCTTCTCCACATTGTCAATCTTATATTTCCTATCCCTCCACGTAATTAGCATTCCCTCCGGAATAAGCCATCTGAACATTATCTTATGTTTAAAGAGTTGTGCTGATAAAAAGTTATAGATTCTCCTTTTGTCTCTTATTCTTCGCGGTATTTGTTTAAGAATTAAGATTTCTTTTCCCATGTATGTTAGGGTATCATCTCTCACTGCATTGAGGATACCATCTCTCATTGCTCTTCTTAAGAATCTAACGTGCACTTCTCTTGGATGTTTGTGTTTTCTGGCATAGCTAGTGTTGATTCTATAAATTTCATCTATTTCGCTCATTACATCTTCTCTGCTTCTGTCTAGTATTTTCCCTAGTATGTTAACCATTATTTCCAATAAATTTTCGTCTTTAGTTTCTGTAATGTTTTGGAATCTTAAATAAAACATGGATTTCTCCATTTCTAGATGGGATATCGCGTCCTCTAGATTTTTGTTTATCTCTTCTAGTTTGTTGTCTGTTTTATCTTGTCTTTTCTCCACTTTATCTGTTCTTTCTACCACCTCTTGAATCTGTTTTTGGCTAACTGCCAGTGCTGTTTGAATTACACTCACTCTATCATCCAGTTTTGTCATATTATTTTTTACCTCTGTCATTTCATTTTTCACCCCATCCAGTCTGTTTGATAAATTCTCTTGCATCTTTAGTATAATCTCTTGCAAAGATTGTATGGAGGTTTGTATGCCCTGCATCTCTGCACTTGAGTTTGTTTTTTCAGTACTTGCAGCACTTGCACCGCTTTCCTGTGGCTTTTGGCCTACTGAGGTTGGTGTTGCAGTCAGAGTTTTTTTACTCCCTTTTGTCAGAGTTGTCGTCATGGTAGACATTTAGATTCTCTTAAATATATTCAGTAATGACACAGAAGCAATCTATAATCGTTATAGTCACAGTCACAGTTTGCAGTAGTATTTATATCTAACAGTTATTTAGGTCTTAGATTTAATATTATCTATCAATACCCTATATCTATTTTTTTTAAAGAGATAGGTAGCTATATATATCCGTATAAATCTATAAATCTATAAATCTATGTAAGAATATAATCAAATATTTAAATATAAATATACAGTTATAATGTGATTATAGTATAATTTTTAGTTGTAAATATTGTTATATATATATATATCTTTACAGATGTGACACAATCAGCTAAATAATCCTTAATTAAAGTTCTATATAGTAATGTATATTAGAATATCTTTGCTTATTAAGAGGAGATAGAGGAGAAAAGATGAGGGGAAAAAAAGAGAAGATCTGTAGCGCAAAAAGCAAAAGAAGAAAAGAGAGAAAAATTGAGGTTCTTGATTTTGAAGTCCAACCTTTTCACAAAGTTAAGTCCGGTCTTCTTGCTACTTGTCTTTCTCCGTTCTAATATCACTGAATTTCCAAAATGGAGTCTCTTTATTTATTTATTTACTATTCGAGATCCTCTTGCCACTTTTCTCCGACTTTCACCCTCTAATTGTCTCCCGACTTTCAATCAGTCTCAGTCTTTGTCTCAATCACTTTCCTTTCCTTTCCTTTCCTTTCCTTTCCTTTCCTTTCCTTTCCCAACTCTCCCTCGCATCCAAGAAAAACAAAAGTCACACTTGTCTCCGCTGCTCGATCCTTCCAACACTTCCTCTGTCCCGTCTCGTCACTTACTTTACTTTCTCTCCGTTCCCGTCATAAATTCGCTGCTATATAGTCCTCTCCGGATCTCTTTTAAGTTTTTTTTCCCCTTTTTGGTTTATTTCTCACGATAAAGAAGCTTTCTTGATTTTCGAAATAAAGTTTTCACGATACGTCTCGCTGTTCTATTTCCGCCTTCCTCCTTGTCAGGCTGACAGCCACGTCTTTGGGTCGGCCATTGAATGGCCAATCACTTTCTTGCTTGATCTGAGGGTACCTCTCGCTCTGTACGAAGATCGCCTTTCTTCCCCAGCCGCTCCGAGGTCGCCCCTCTCTATCGGTGCTCTTTCCCAGAGCCGACCTTGCCTCAAACGGCCACAAAAGCAAGAAATACCGGGCGCGCCAGACGGAGCTCCGTCGGCTTGCTCGCACCGGCGTGACGTCAGCGCCGGAAGTCCAACCCATTTTCCTCCAAAGCAGGTATGTCTAGCCTTTTGGCTTGCATGGGCTGCATTGAGTGAAGAGGCATTGTCTTGGGCCACATATAAAATAAAGTTAATGTATATATAATATAAATAATGTTAAAAGTTTACGATCTTGTGGGACCGCATTACTAGCTATCTAGGGCTGCATGTTGCCCACGGGTTGGACACTCCTGCTCTAAAGGCAAAGGAATGGATTTGGGTGGATTATAGAACAAATCTTTTAGAAAGCAAGATGCAGGATGGGGTGGCAGAAACCACCCTCCCACATGTCCTCCCTCTACCCCTTCAGGTCACACTCTCAGTAGGTTATAAGTAAAAATATATAGCCTGAACAGAAAAAAATGTTTCCTTGTTCCTGACTTCATAGATGAACAATATGCAGGAGGAACATTTACATAACATAAATGTTACTGAATTAGGTCAAAGGCTAACATAGTTTCTGCAGCAAACAAGAAAATGCTTCCCCAAAGAAGGAAGAAGCTTCCTTCCTTCCTTCCCCAACAGCTGACCTAGTGCCTCTATTAAGAACATTTGTAGATGCCATTATAAATTAATGATTCCTGCTTCTCTAGCATCCCTTTTCCTTATTTTCCAACTGACTGATACTTTAGCGGAATGAGGTCATCAGGGGAAGGGCTTGATTGGTGGAAAGAAACGAAGAGAACTTGGTTGGAAAATATCACTTTAAAGAAACTGATGACCAGACAGAAAGCAATGGCTGGGACAAGTCCGGTACCAAATTGACGGCTACAAAGACTCGTGTCACAGCTACCAAATTTCAAGTCTAGAGCATCTCACTGGATCACAGAGGTATGCTTTATATCAAGAGCAATAGCACGCACCGCTATTTCCCTTTGGGCATTATCATATTTGGAGCAGAAGCTACTATAATTCAAATCTCAGAAATATGTATCCCTATTTCATTACAACCCTGCCAACTGTGTTGTAGAAAGTTAGCACCCACCCCTCTCCTAGAAGAATGAAATATTTTGGGAAATATTATAAAAGGCAGAATATTATATTTCCCTAAAGGAGAAACATGCTCTTGGAAAGCAGCCCTCACCTTTCTTAATAGCCCCAGCAGGACTGGGCCAGCCTATCTACAAGACAAAAGGCCTTCAGCTCCAGGATGATGGGATTATCCTTCAGGGCAAAGCCATTTAGTCACAATAGGAACTGCATTGCATCAGCCCAAGTTTTAACCAAGCTTGACTCAGAAAACCTACAAAGTTAGCTATGACCCCTGCATAGCCCCATGGGAGTCTGACAGCATCCAATAGAATACATGTCCTTGTGGGAGGCTCAATCCGAGCTGAGTCAGAACCACCCTGTAGGGGTGGGGAAGAGAGAAGCGCTGTCGGCAAACTGGGGGGGTGGCAAATCCCCCCAGGAGAGTCGACTTAGCCTCTAGGCCGGCGGCAACAGAAGGCGACGCAATGTCGCCCTAGCCGCAGTGGCCGCATTCGACACGAGGGTGATCTTTGAAGATTGGAGTCATCTGGAGAGGGAAGGAGCCTAAGCGACGGACAGGAGAAGAAGATAAATTGGAAGATTAACTGGTGAGTCATAATGCTGGATAAAGAGAAGAAATTGGTGGCTTTTTTTAATTTTTAAAGTCAAAATTTTTAAAAGATTAAGAAGCGTCTAACTAGCAAATGGAAAACATTATTGGATTAATAACTTTGTAGGCGATAACCAAAACCCACTTTTGGATTATTCATGAAAGGAGAAAGTATTGGATTTAGATTTACATGAATTTATTGGGTTTTTTTTTAATATACAAAGACATTTAAACAACAAGAAGATTGATTAAGAGTGCCATCTGCTGGCTTGAAGATTTGTTTCAATTGTCAAATTTTCCACTAGTGATTGTTTACACAGCTGGTGACCTCGAGCTGAGAGATTGTTTTGACTAAAATAAAGCAAATAAAGCATTGGATACTTTGTTCATATTTGTTAGCTGGAGTCTTCATCTGCTTGAAATTTGGCTGAGTACTATTTGAAACTAAAAGGTTACATTCTATATATTAAATGGATATTGTATTTGGCACAAAAGAAATATCTTATGTTAGGCTGTTGGAAAGATATTACTAGACAGCTGGACCTATCACAAATAAATAGCTTCTTTTTACTTTGTATCAAAAAAGGGATAAGAGAAACAACTATTTGTATCTGTTGGTTGGTTAAATTAAAAAAAAAGAATTAAAAAAAAGATCACAGGAAAAAAAGGATTTTTTGAATCAACATGGGATTGAGCGTATATGAGGACATTGTTGCTCTTTACAAAGAATTAAGAAGAAATATCATGGGATTTGAAGATGCAAGTAAGACTAAAATGGAGAAAGCTTTGGACAATGAGGATTTTAACAAAGATACTAATAAAGACAATGAAGAACCTGAAAACATGATGCTACAAAATATAAAAAATATTGGTACAGAGAAGAAATTGGAAGAATAGAAACTGGTGGAAGAAGACACTAAGAATAATGAAGATAAAGAGAAAGAATATATTGTGAATGGACAGATTGATAATTATATTGTATTACATTATGATTTCACTGGGAAAAACAGTGGTAAGGGAAGAATAGGACAAGGACAGGAATATTGGATATGGCAGATCAAAAAAGAAAGGGGGAAGGAATTAAGAGGTATAGAAAGAGGATTTTTTCAATTGGTATATATAAGGAAGAAAGACAAGAAAGAAAGGACAAGAAAGTGGAGGTATAAAATGACACCAAAAAAATAGGGATAATTAAAAGAGAATGGTTCTCTAAAGAAAATGGATGAATTTTTTGGGATTATTATATAATACATTTTTCTTTTTTCTTTCTTGTGTTTTTGTAATTTTAATTTTTTTCTTTTTAGTGTGTTTCTTAATAAATATGAGCTTTTTTAAAAATATGGATAGAAATAAGTAAATATCTAATATAATTAGATATAATCATTAATAGAATAGGATGAAATGTTTTAATCTGTAAGAATTTATGAAATGTGATTATTTGTTATTAAATATATTAACTAATGAATACAATATTGAAAATGAAGAGATTTCATAATCAAGAATTGATTGTTATTAGAGAGAAGGAAATTATGATGTAATTGAGATGAAGTAATATGTTGAATCTTTAAACATATTACCTACTTTAACGTATAAATTATGACTTCTTAGTAACAGAAAAAATGTATGATTTGATGTTCTATTGTGAAAATTGGTAAAGGTGGAATTCTCCTTATTCATTTTATAGTATAAAAATGTTGAAATAATGTATAAAGAATTTATAATTTGAAATTTTGTTGTTAAAATAAGTAAATGTGGAATTTTTAGGTATGGGTTTTTAGTTCGTGGAAATTAGAGAGTAGGAAAAAAAAAGAGATGAGTAATGAAAATAAGGATGGATGAAAGCATTACGGCTTGGTTTTGAAGATAAAGAAATAAGATAATAAAATAATTAGTAAATAAAATAGACAACAGTGATTAAATTAATTGATAAAGACTATTTGTGTAATCCGGATGACGAAATTAGAAAAGGAGGTCAAAATGATATATACCGAATGTTAATATATAAATGAATGGATGTATTTTTGTTTTTTATTGAAGGTATATATGTTGTTATATATTCATTTTGATGTTTAAGGTGGAGAAAAAATAAAAACTTTTTGCAAAAAAAAAAAGAATACATGTCCTTGCCACAGGAACAGGAAGCTCAAGGGCAAAGCTCAACAGAGGGTATAAATAACACTCACTCTCCACTCCATGTGGTCAGTGTTAGGTTGTGGGCAAGGATCACAGGAGACAGACTTCATAACAGCTCTTTTACTCAGCTCACTCAAGTAACCAGCAAAACATGGCCTGACAGCTAGCTCTCTTATAGAGGGCTGACAGACACAACAACCAATAGTGTATGAGCATTCAAACACATGACCTGGGTGGCAACAACAGTTCAGGTAGAGTTCAACTAAGAACATAACAACTTACAGTTCAGTCAGAGGTCATCTAGTCAAAACAAGTTTAGGGTTCAGTTAGAGGTCAGTCAGAACACAACACCCGTCCCCTTCTAGATGGAACAGTCCAACAGACATAGTCGCGCAGGTAGGCGGGGCGTTTGGGAATTCTCCCTGACCTGCACAGCTCAGTCTCAGGTGAGGCAGCAGCCTGTTCGGACAGGTCTGCTGTTGCTCTTGGGGTGGAGCATGGAAGCTCCTGGAATGTATCGAGTGTGGCCTCTGCGACTGGTGGAACTGGTTCTAATTGAGGACGCCACTGAACTTCAACTTCCTCAGGTAGGCCTTCCGAGACACTCGGGCTTGAGGTAGCTAGGGGAAGAACACAGGGTGTTACCCTTTGAGGTTCGTTAGATTTCCCTTTTACTCAGTTGTGTAGCTGATCTATGTGCCTCTTCCAGAGGTGTCCGTCCTGGAGGCGGACTTCGTATGTTAGTGGACCCAAGATTGTTTCTATGACTCCAGGTAGCCACAGGGGGCCCTCGGCATAATTTTGGCCGAATACCGAAACTTCCAGGGTGAAGGCCCTGGTTTTTTGTGTGACCTCTGGTTTTGCCTTAGTGGCATAGTTTGGGTGTAAATGGTCCAGGACGGATCTAAGCCTGCGACCCATAAGGAGCTCGGCCAGGCTGCGGCCAGTGGTAGCACTTGGGGTTATGTGCTGTGTACTCAGAAATTTATCGAAATTTAAGTTTAAGGTTTTTGAGGTATAAGGGGTTAAAGAAATTTTAAAATACTGGAATTAATAATTTGATAGAATATTTTAAATACTTAGGTATTTTGAATAGGTATAAATACTTAATATTTACTTATTATTTATGTAATATTTACTCAAGTTTTATTTAATATTGAGGAAATGATGTGATGTTGCAATTGATTGAAATGGGGAGGAAAGACTTTTTTTCCCTTTCCTTTTTTTCCTTTCTCTTTTTTTTATTATTAGATCATATATAGATTATATAAAGGAAAGATATTTAGTGGGGTAAATTATCAGCCTGAGATACTGAATGGTGTTTGATTAATAATATGCTTGATTTTCTGATTATGTTTAAAAAGTTTTGAATAATTAGGAGTTAAAGACTCAAAGAAATGTGGAAATTAAGAATTTTTTTAAACTTAATTTAAATTTATTTTATTGAATATTATGCCCTGTACTTTCTCTGGGAAGTCCGGGGGGTGGGGGGAGGTGAGTGGGGGGGAGGGGAAGGGGGGTGGGTACGGGTTTGGGGGGAAGGGGGGGAGAAAAGAGAAAAATGTTTGTACTCTGTACTAATAAAACTTTTTGAATAAAAAGAAAAAAGAAATTTCCCCCCTGGGCCTAGTCTACCTAATGCTTCCTTTGCTGACCTTACGAATCGTTCAACCAGTCCATTGGTCGTCGGATGGAATGGCGAGGACAGGGCATGGCGAATTCCCAGGTCAGCAAGGTACCCCTCGAAATTGGTGGCCGTAAATTGGGGACCATTGTCCGTTACAAGGACGTCCAGGAGGCCGTGTGTGGCAAAAAGGTGTCTGAGCACCTTAATAACTGCCTCAGCGGTGGTAGAACCCATTGGAAATATTTCGAGCCACTTTGAGTAGGCATCGACAATTATTAAAAACATTTGGCCGTGGCAGGGGCCTGCAAAATCGGTGTGTAGCCGTGACCAGGGGCTTTTTGGTTGTTCCCAGTCATGGACTGGTGCTTTGGGCAGAGCAGGCCGCGACTCTTGACAGGGTTTGCATAACCCAACCCAATTTTGGATTTCTGCATCCATATTTGGCCACCAAACGTACCCCCTAGCCAAGGCTTTCATGCGGACAATCCCCGGATGGCCTTCATGTAAAGTCCTGAGTATTTCAGCTCACAGGCTGGTTGGTATGACCACTCGGTCGCCCCAAAGGAGGCAACCCCCTTGCTCTGACAGTTCATGCTGTCTCTGTTCGTATGGTTTAAGGTCAGGCTTGACCAGGTCCTTCGGCCATCCCCTCCACACACAGTTCAACACAGTTCTGAGTGAGGGGGCCTTGGCTGTGTGTTTAGCCACCTCAGCAGAAGTGACCAGTCCGGAATCAACCAAGTCAATCCAAAGGACTGGAGCTTCTGGGACAATGTCCGTAAGGAGGTCGGGCAATGGGCACCTGCTCAAAACATCCACATTGCCCATGTCTTTTCCTGGCCGATGTACCAGGCGATAGGAGTAGGCCGAGAGGAAGATGGCCCACCGGCCGAAATGGGGGGATAGGGCAGCCGGAGTGGGGTGGTCCCCTGCAAGAAGCCCCAGAAGCGGCTTGTGGTCCGTAACCAAAACAAAATCCCTCCCAAACAAATATTCGTGGAATTTTTTGACACCAGCAACTAAAGCCAAGGCCTCCCTGTCCAGCTGGCTGTAGTTCCGCTCTGCACTGGACAGAGTCCTTGAGTAATAGGCCACAGGGGCCTCTGACCCATTTGGAAGCTTGTGGCTGAGCACAGCGCCGACTCCCACAGGGGAAGCGTCGCACACCAGGACCAATGGCAAGGTATTGTTGTATTGAATTAAGAAACTGTCACTGGTTAGTAGTCGTTTGACAGCTGCAAAAGCTGACGCCTCCCTGGACCCCCATTTCCAAGGAGTGTTTTTGGCCAGCAGCCTGTGGAGAGGCTCGGCTACAGTGGCTTTGTCTTTTAGGAAAAGGCTGTAAAAATTTAGGAGCCCAAGGAAGGCTTGGAGCTCTGTTTGGTTTTTTGGGGCAGGAGCCTCATGGATTGCCCTTAGCTTATTTTCTGTGGGGTGGATGCCTTGGCCGTTGACTCGGTACCCTAAAAATCCGACCTCAGGCACCCCCAACAAGCATTTGCTGCGTTTGGCTTTAAGCCCAGCAGCACGCATTTTTGACAGGACCATTCTAACTCAACAGCGGAGCTGGTCCTGGTCACAGGCAGAGATTAGGACGTCATCAAAATATGGTACGACCCCGGGGATGTTCTGCAACAGACGTTCCATTACACTCTGGAACAACCCCAGGGCTACGCTGACTCCAAACTGCAGCCTGTGACATTTAAAAGCTCCCCTGTGAGTTACAATGGTCTGTGCTTCTGCAGTAGCGCTATCTACCGGCAGCTGCTGGTACGCCTGCGCAAGGTCTAGTTTAGCAAACAGGCATCCAGGACCTAGAGAGTGGAGTAGATGATGCACAATCGGCACCGGATAGGCGCTCTGCTGCAAAGCCTTATTGATTGTGCATTTGTAGTCGGCGCAAATTCTAATACTGCCATCCCCTTTAACGGGGGTCACTATGGGGGTCTCCCATTTAGCATGGTCGACCGGCTCCAAAATGCCTTGTTTGATGAGCTTGTCCAGCTCTTTGTCAATTTTGTCCCGTAGTGGGAGAGGGATCCGTCGAGGCTTAAGGCGAATGGGGGCGACATTAGGGTCAAGGCTAAATGAAATAGGAGTCCCCACATACTTGCCCAAGCCGTCACTGAAAATGTCCTGGAACTCGTCAAAAAGGTTGTCCAGGTTCGCGGCTCCGATGGCGTTGATGCCTGTCACTCCTAGGCCGAGCAATTTGAACCAATCGAGTCCTAGGAGTCTCGGAAGGCTGCCATTGACTATGGTGAGCTGGAGAGGTTCGTCGAAATTGTTGAATCTGACGTAGACCCGGGCTTTTCCAAGGACAGGCGTCCAGTTTCCCTGGTAGTCAGAGAGGCGGATTGAGGATTCCTGCAGGCGGGTAGACCGGAGACTTGGAAGGGCGAGCTTGAGCGTCTCCCAGGCAACGATAGACACTGCAGACCCGGTGTCAACCTCCATTTGGACCAGTGCTCCGTTGATGGAGATGTTGACCATGATCTTCCTTTTGAAGGGGCAGCTGGCCCTGGCAACCCGTGTTTGGTTGGTTTCTGGCTGCATGGCGAAGGCTCTCTGGAGCGGCCTTTGGTTTTCGCGCCAGAATCTATTTGACAATTCACCTCTAGGGATGTCCTGCGCATGCGTGTCTTTCGGAGGCAGAATGGCGCGGCAAACTCGCACCAAATGTCCTCTCCTTTCACAACGTTGGCAGATAATGTGCCTAAATCTGCATGATATCCTCGGGTGTCGCCCACCACAGCTGGCACAAACAGTCAGGGATTCTTTGGGGGGCGGAGGACACTTCTGGTCGGTGTGGCAGACCTCATCATTGCTGCTTACAGGCTCCTCGACCACAGAAGGAGGCTTAGTGTCCTTTTTAGAGGAGGCGAAACGGTGCAGAGATTCAGCCGCTTTGGTTGAGGACTCAGCAGCTCTGGCTTCGTCCAGGGCAGCGGCCAGCGTGAGGTTGGGCTGAGCCAGGAGCCGGCATTGCAGGCGAATGTCCTGCATGCCACAGATGAGCTGGTCAAGCAGGATGTCATCCAGGTTGCGGAACTCGCAGTAGCCGGAGGCTTTATGGAGAGCGGCGATGTATTGGTTGATGGTCTTGCCCTCCTGCTGCATCCGCTGGCGGAACTCGTAGCACCGGACAACCTTGGATGGGGTGGGCGCGTAGTGTGTCTTCAGCGTTGCCTGGAGCACCTGCCAGGTCACGGTGTGGACTGGGGTTGGGACAGACAACGATTCTGCGGTGTCAAACACCTCTGGCCTGCAGTGACTCAGAAATAAAGCTCTTTTTCTATTGTCAGCCAACCTCAGCAGATCATTGGCTTCGAGGAAGCACTCAAAACGCCGCATGTAGGAGTCCCATTTTTCCCGGGCAGGGTCGAAATGCGCCGGCGGGTGGAAGGTAGACATCCCGATGAGAGAAGGCAGACGTGGCTAGTGCTGCCTGGCTGGTTGCAGCACTTGAGGGCTGGTCTTCGTTCTCCTTGTCCCAAACCCTCGTCGCCACTGTTAGGTTGTGGGCAAAGATCACAGGAGACAGACTTCATAACAGCTCTTTTACTCAGCTCACTCAAGTAACCAGCAAAACATGGCCTGACAGCTAGCTCTCTTATAGAGGGCTGTCAGACACAACAACCAATAGCATATAAGCATTCAAACAAATGACCTGGGTGGCAACAACAGTTCAGGTAGAGTTCAACTAAGAACATAACAATTTACAGTTCAGTCAGAGGTCATCTAGTCAAAACAAGTTTAGGGTTCAGTTCGAGGTCAGTCAGAACACAACAGTCAACTGCCCAGGACTTCAAACCCATGTGGTCCTGTCTATCAAACCATCTTTCCAATCACCCTCCATGTTTCCAGTGTCTTTCTCCCCAGTTGGAATGAACCAGATGGATATTTTTTAAACTGAACAGCGGGGACAGAGAATTAATTGATACAGATCATTTCTGTCCCCAGCAATCTAAAATTAATAGGGTTAACAGTGTACACAACATAGATGTGTGTGCGGGTAAGTTTATCAGCTCTGCTGTCAAGCAAAGCCAAGCATTTAATAGTGAGTGCCATACCATGTGCACTAATCAAACAGGTGGCAAGAAAGTAGGGGCAGTCAGGCACAACACAGGTTATGTAGACAATAAACACAGGGTCAATCAAAATGGACTTAAATGTCTATACACCAATGCACAGAGTAGGAGGAATAAACAGGGAGAATTAGAAATTCAAGTAAATGAGGGAAGATATGATATAGTTGCCATAACGGAAACTTGGTGGGATGAAACTGACAAATGGAATATACAGCTAGAGGGATTTAAATTATTTAAAAGAAACAGACCAAATAAAAGAGGAGGTGGAGTTGCAATATACGTAAGAAATAACTACATCTCTACAAAAATAGAGCACAACAATAATGAAAATCATCTTGAATGCATTTGGGTCAATATTAAAGGGGAGCGAAATGACATTGCCATAGGTCTATACTACAGGCCACCCAACCAAACAGAGGAAGTAGATGAACTTTTTGCTAGTCAGCTAACTAAGGTATGTAGGAAGCACATCACAATAATAATGGGGGATTTTAACTACCCTGACATCAACTGGGAGACAAACTCTGCTCCAAGTGGAAGATCCAACAGGTTCCTAACAAACCTAGCAGACAATTTTGTTTCCCAAAAAGTAGAGAAGGGAACAAGGGGATCAGTTATATTGGACTTAATTCTCACTAACAGAGATGAAATGATAGAAGGTGTTGAAGCTAAAGGAACCTTGGGGGCAAGTGATCATGCAATATTGGAATTCAACATTATGCAAGCACAAGCAGTAGAACAAAATCAAACTAGAGTCTTGGACTTTAAGAGAGCTAATTTCAATAAACTTAGAACTTGGGAAAGATTCCATGGATGAGAATCCTCAAGGGGAAAACAACTCAAGAAGCTTGGGAAATTTTGAAAAGTGAGATTATAAAAGCCCAGACTAGCACAATACCAATGAAGAAGAAAAATAATAGGTCTCAAAAGAAACCAGCATGGCTGCATAAAGAACTCTCTGACAAATTGAAAGACAAACAGGACAAGTATAAAAAGTGGAAAGAAGGGGAAATAACTAAGGTAGAATACCAGCAAATAGCTGGAGCCTGTAAAGATGAAGTGAGGAAAGCTAAGGCTCACAATGAACAAAGGCTTGCGACAAAAGTAAAAAGTAACAAAAAAAGCTTCTTCCAACATATTAAAAACAAGAAAAAAGTCAAGGAAACAATTGGTCCATTGCAGGGAGAAAGTGGCAAGAAGGTGACAAGCAACAGGGAGAAAGCAGAGCTACTTAACACGTATTTTGCATCTGTCTTTACACAAAGGGAAAAAACAGTCCAACCTATCAAAAACAGCATCACAAAAAACATATTAGGAACACAAGTTAAAATAGGGAAGAAAATGGTAAAGGAACACCTGTCTACCCTAGACGAATTCAAATCACCAGGATCAGATGGATTACACCCCAAGGTTCTGAAGGAACTGGCAGATGAGATCTCAGAACCACTGAACTATATCTTTCAAAGATCCTGGAGCACCGGGGAACTGCCAGAGGACTGGAAAAGAGCTGATGTAGTTCCCATCTTCAAAAAAGGGAAAAAAACAGATCCAGGAAACTACAGACCTATCAGCCTGACCTCAATACCAGGGAAGATTCTGGAAAAGATAATCAAGCAACGAATCAATGAACACCTAGAAGCAAACAAAGTAATAACCAAAAGCCAACATGGGTTTGTCAAAAACAGATCATGCCAGACTAATCTTATTACATTCTTTGACAAAGTGACAAAATTAGTGGACCAGAGGAATGCTGTCGATGTGGTTTACTTGGACTTCAGTAAGGCATTTGATAAAGTAGACCATAACCTACTTCTAGATAAAGTAGAAAAATGTGGGATGGACAGCAACACCATCAGATGGATTCAAAACTGGCTAACCAACCGCACTCAACGTGTAGTGCTCAATGGAACTGCATCTACATGGAGGGAAGTTTGCAGTGGAGTACCCCAAGGCTCTGTTTTAGGCCCAGTACTCTTCAACATCTTTATCAATGACTTGGATGAGGGAATAGATGGGGAACTCATCAAATTTGCAGATGACACCAAACTGGCAGGAATAGCCAACTCTCCAGAAGATAGGCTCAAGATACAGAAGGATCTTGACAGACTTGAGCATTGGGCGCTATCAAACAAAATGAAATTCAATGGTGAAAAAAGTAAGGTTCTACATTTAGGCAAGAAAAACAAAATGCACAGGTACAGTATATGTGGTACCTTGCTCAACAGTAGTAACTGTGAGAGGGATCTTGGAGTCCTAGTGGACAACCATTTAAATATGAGCCAGCAGTGTGCAGCAGCTGCCAAAAAAGCCAACACACTTCTAGGCCGCATTAACAGAGGGATAGAATCAAGATCACGCGAAATGTTAATACCACTTTATAATGCCTTGGTAAGGCCACACTTGGAATACTGCATTCAGTTTTGGTCGCCACGATGTAAAAAGGATGTTGAGACTCTAGAAAGAGTGCAGAGAAGAGCAACAAAGATGATTAGGGGACTGGAGGCTAAAACATATGAAGAACGGTTGCAGGAACTGGGTATGTCTAGTTTAATGAAAAGAAGGATCAGGGGAGACATGATAGCAGTGTTCCAATATCTCAGGGGTTGCCACAAAGAAGAGGGAGTCAAACTATTCTCCAAAGCACCTGAAGGTAGAACAAGAAGTAATGGGTGGAAACTAAACAAGGAGAGAAGTAACTTAGAACTAAGGAGAAATTTCCTGACA
The DNA here is from genome assembly GCA_023053685.1 of Diadophis punctatus similis. Taxonomy (NCBI): domain Eukaryota; kingdom Metazoa; phylum Chordata; class Lepidosauria; order Squamata; family Dipsadidae; genus Diadophis; species Diadophis punctatus. The sequence goes on along the minus strand of JALIGW010000059.1, from coordinate 2,755,444 downwards.
GTTAGGACAATTAATCAGTGGAACAGCTTGCCTCCAGAAGTTGTGAATGCTCCAACACTGGAAGTTTTTAAGAAGATGTTGGATAACCATTTGTCTGAAGTAGTGTAGGGTTTCCTGCGTAAGCAGGGGGTTGGACTAGAAGACCTCCAAGGTCCCTTCCAACTTTGTTGTTATTATTATTATTATTATTATTATTATTTCTTCCAACAGTGTTTTGCTGAGCTTGGAAGGGTGGCTGGTAGAAATACGGTAATCAAGAATCAGAAGTGTTCAATCCATTGAAACCGCTTGGTATTCCTTTGCACAGTGGTTCCCAACCTTCCTAATGCCGCGACCCACGCCCTGCCCCGGCGCCCCCACCGTGACCCACCCCGCCGCCGCCATTTGTGTTCTTTTACCCTCTGCGCATGCACGAAGCGTTCTGCGCATGCGCAGAGGGTAAAAGAACCCAAACGGCGGCGGCCGTGCGAAGTCTCCAGATCCGGGCGAGGTCTCCGCTCGCTTCGCGTGTTGCCTCTGGGAGCTTTTCGAGCCCCGTCTTGAAAGGCGTGCGCGACTTCGGCGGGGCCGGGACAGGCGGCTGCCCGGAGAGAGCCACCCCCTTCGCAGCTTCGCCCCGAACAGGTAGACGGGAGAGACTCTGCAAAGGGGATGGCTCTCTCCGGGCAGCCGCCTGTCCCGGCCCCGCCGAAGTCGCGCACGCCTTTCGCGATGGGGCTTGAAAAGCTCCCAGACTGGTGCACTCAGCACTTGGTGCTGGAAGCAACACACCTGTGTTCTGCGAGCACTTCAGAGTCCTTTTGCATCGGAGTTCCTGTTTTGAATCCTGTGTTTGGAAATAGCAGCTTCTGGAATGCTTATTCCTGGGATGCCAGCCAACTCGAGTGAGTGAAAGAGTTAAGAAGAGACTTTAATTGGTATTTGTTTGGACATTTGAACTTTGGCTAATAACTCACGAAGAGACGAAGGAACTTTATTCCCCGAGACTCTCCTTATGTTTGTTTATGGACTTTAAACCCCTGCACTTTTACTAAGCACCTTCATTAGTAAAAGGACCCCTTTTGTAGCAAACAGTTGTGTGTGTGTTTTTCTGTGGGTTGCGGTGCTGGGACACAACAGAACCCAAATGATGGCGGCGGGGTGGGTCGCGGTGGGGGCGCGGGTTGTGGGGCGCAATATCATGGCCAGGCTTGTGGCAGTGGGGGGGGGGAGCTGAGGATGCCGGGGCGACCCCTGGGAAATGGTCGTTCGATCCCCAAAGGGGTCGCGACCCCCAGGTTGGGAACCGCTGCTTTAGCAGGTCAAGAAATGCTACACTTGCATTTTAAGAGGCTAAGTATTTCTGGTGAGAATACAATTGTTTTGTGTCTGTTCTCATATATTACCCATAATACCTTTGCCAAAATTCTTACATATTAGATTAATAAAGCCTCACTCGATTTTTCATGACTGTGTGCTCTGCAAAGATTTTAAAGAGGAAGCATCATTTGAATAAAGGTCCAGTTGCCTTTGGAAAAAAAACACCTTTTGGGACAACCATGACCTGGATGACTGAGAATCTCCATAGACATTTGGCTTCATGAGAGTTATTAGTCTGGTTTACCGAGGAGCTCCGGGAGATGAAACGCCACAAGAGACGTCTGGAGCGACGCTGGAGAGCCAGTAAGGCTGAATCTGACCAAACACTACTAAGAACTTTTATTAAGTCTTACCTAGTGGCGATAGGGGCGGCAAAACGTTTACATTTTTCCACTCTTATTGCATCCACAGACTCTCGCTCAGCTGCCTTGTTTAGGGTGACACGCCACCTCCTTGCAAAAGGGGGTGGCGAGGAACACTTGCAGGGCAGAGCTGAGGAATTTGCAGTTTCTGACGGATAAAGTCGCTCAGATCTGGTCGAACCTGGACTCTGGCTGGACAGGGCCAGTTGAGTTGACAGGGGCGAGTCTTAGTCCGGTTTTATGGGACGAGTTTGAGCCAGTAACTCCTGATGATAGGGACAAGGCCGTGGGAGCGATGAGCTCTTCCACCTGTTTATTGGACCCGTGTCCCTCCTGGCTGGTTTTGGCCAGCAGGGAGGTCTCACGTAGCTGGATCCAGGCGGTGATCAATGCTTCTTTTAGAGAGGGATCTGTACCGCAGCACTTAAAGGTTGTGGTGGTGAGACCCCTCCTTAAGAAGCCTTCCCTGGACCCAGCGGACTTGAAGAACTTTCGTCCGGTCTCCAACTTGCCTTTTTTGGGTAAAGTTGTTGAGAAGGTGGTGGCTCTTCAGCTTCTTTGGCTATTGGAGGAAACTGATTATCTGGATTCCTTTCAATCGGGTTTCAGGTGCGGCTACAGCATGGAAACTGCCTTGGTCGCCCTGATGGATGATCTCTGGCATGCCCGGGATGGTGGTTATTCTTCCATCCTGGTGCTACTTGACCTCTCAGCGGCTTTCGATACCATCGACCATGGTATCCTTCTGCACCGACTTGGCGGGCTGGGAGTGGGAGGCACTGTTTTACAGTGGTTCTCCTCCTACCTCGCCGATAGGTCGCAGTCGGTGTTGACAGGAGGGCAGAGGTCGTCTCCTAGACCCCTGACTTGTGGGGTCCCTCAGGGTTCGGTCCTCTCGCCCATCCTGTTTAACATTTACATGAAACCATTGGGGGAGATCATTCGTCGACATGGGGTGAGATTTCAACAGTACGCTGATGACACCCAGCTGTACATCTCCACCCCGTCACAATTCAGGGAGGCAGTGGATGTGATGTGCCGCTGCCTGGATGATGTTAGGATCTGGATGGGAAGGAACAGGCTCAAGCTCAACCCTGACAAGACTGAGTGGCTTTGGATACTGCCTCCTAAGGATTATACCGACTGTCCCTCCTTGGTCTTTGGGGGAGATAAATTATCTCCCTTGGACCAGGTTTGCAATCTGGGGGTGCTCCTAGATCCACAGCTAAAATTAGACCAACATCTTACGGCTGTGGCTAGGGGTGCCTTTGCACAGGTTCGCCTGGTGCACCAGTTGCGACCTTATTTGGAGAAGGAGGCTTTACTCACGGTCATTCATGCCCTTGTCACCTCTCAATTGGACTACTGTAACGCGCTCTACATGGGGCTACCCTTGAAAAGTATTCGGAGACTGCAATTGGTGCAAAATGCGGCTGCGCGAGCTGTGGTGGGTGTCTCTAGATACACCCACGTAACACCCATACTCCGCCAGCTGCACTGGTTGCCCATTGGTCTCCGGGTGCAATTCAAGGTGTTGATTATCATCTTTAAAGCCCTACATGGCTTAGGACCAGGCTATCTCCGGGACCGCATCCTACCTCATACATCCCTACGACCAGTTAGGTCCCACAGAATCGGCCTCCTCCAGGTCCCTTCAACCAAACAATGTCGGTTGGTGGGTCCTAGGGGGAGAGCCTTCTCTGTGGGCGCTCCGGCTCTCTGGAATCAACTACCCCCGGAGATCCGAACCATCCCCACCTTGCTGACCTTCCGGAAAGCCATTAAGACATGGCTCTTCCTGCAGGCGGGATAATTGACACGGTTGCTTGTGTGGTTTTTAAAATTATTTTAACTGTCATTTTATTGTTGTTTTTATATTGTATTATAGCTGTTCTTATACATGTTGTACACCGCCCTGAGTCCCCAGGGAGTAGGGTGGCATATAAGAATTGCTAAATAAATAAATAAATAAATAAATAAATAAATAAATAAATAAATAAATAAATAAATAAATAAATAAATAAATAAATAAATAAATAAATAAATAAATAAATAAATAAATAAATAAATAAATAAATAAATAAATAAATAAATAATAAATAAATAATAAATAAATAGTTAAATCATTTGCAAATAATTTGTACTGATTTCTGTGAATCCAAACCACAACACCCATAGCAGAACAGCAACTCTAATTCTGGAATAAAGCTAGGGAATCCAGGAGCAATGGTTAACTTTGACCATTAGCAATGAGGGGACATATTCCAAACTTTTAGCATGTACAAAACCTGGTTAACTGGTTTTGTACATGCTAACTTAGCTTTTTAAAATACAAAATAATCATTGTAGGTTGGCTGCACCCAAATTTTAATGTAGGATGGAAAATGTATACAAACCTTTGGAATAATATTCCAAAAACTAGCTTAAGTTCAGAATTTTTGACAAAGACCAAGGAAACCGAAAAAAGGAAATGGAAGATGAAAAAAGACAGCATTGTCCAAAATTTAAAAATTAATAATTTCCCCTTATTTTTCCACTGAAAATATTACCATCTTCTTTATGTAGAACATTGATGCCTTGATGGTTGTGAATGCTGGATTGTTTACAGTGAAAGGCCAATGATGAGCAATGTAATCATTAAAAATATTGTTCTGAGATTTAAAAATCTAATATAGCTAAATACCTGTATTAGTTAAATAAAAATGAACACACGAGCAATAACTTTTAATAACTTTTTAAAAAGCCTGCGGTGGGGGACGCTGTTTCACAGTGCCATTCCAGTTACTGAAGATTTCCAAATTTGAAGATATTTGCATGGACATTTGGAAAAGAGCAATGTTAAGCCTTTATTGATCACAGATAAAGAATATAGCTGCTTTCTGAACTGTTCCATCAGTAGGCATTGCCTAATTATGACTGAAACTTCCTTTAGCAATCCAAAAGTACTTTTTCAAAAGGCAACTGGACTTTGTTTTTCCTTGAAGATGTTTCTCCACCATTCAGTCAGAACTGAAGAAGCTTCTTGGATGAGAAGTGAAACATCTTCAAGGAAAAAAAAGTCCAGTTGCCTTTTGAAAAAGCACTTTTGGGACAACTGTTGAGTTCTGGTACTTGTTTTGCCCCAGCATCGAGACCCCCAAGAAATACGCACACACAAACTGTTCTCAAACACAAGTTGTTTTACTAATAATAATTCCTTAGCAGCAGTGTCCTTTTAAAAGTTCCTTAAATCATAAAATAAGTCCTTTTCGGAGCCACAGCTGTTAATTACTTCTTAACAACTGCCTGGAGTCCAAGCACAAAACAAAGCAAACAGTCCCACAAGATTAGTCTATCCGATATTGTTCACTTTGAACTTACGAAGGTTGGCAGAAAGCCCGGAGCTCAATTAGCAGAGAAGAAATGCCGGTTGAAATCCCAAAAGCTGAGCAAGGGAGGTTTCAAGAACAAGGCAAGACAACGAAAGTTGTCTCCAGCGCTGAAGCTTGGTGTGGCTAAGGCTTAAATAGTCTAAGGGTGTGGCCAATTAGCCTGCAGCTCTACTCATGAGGAGACCTCCTCCTACGTAGCCACTCTTGCCTGCTAGCAGTCCTGCATGCTCTAGCATCAAGAAGAGGCTCCTCCTCTTCTCCTGAGTCACTCATTTGCACCTCAGGAAGTGCAGAAGGCCCTGGTTGACTTTCAGCCTCTAACACCGAGTCCTCTCCGACCTCCTTGCTATTGGACTCGGGTGCCAGGTGCACGGGCCGATGGTATCGCGCCACAATCGCCTCTCGGGCCTCGGGATCCGTGACCAGCTGCATGGGACACGGGCAAGCCACAACACTATCCCTCACCGCAGGGCCCTTCCCCCGAGTCTGATGGTTCGGATGCGGTCACGACGGGAACTGCTCATGGAAGGCACGGACCAGTTTCAGGAGCGTGAACAGAGGTCGCATCCTCCCAGGTGAAGTCTTCCAGCCCATACCCCTTCCACTCGATGAGGTACTCGAACCGGCACTTCATCCACCGGGAGTCCCGAATACTGGCGACCTCATACTCAGGTGGGTCATCACGGGCACTGGGCACTGGCTGGGGCTGAGCAAGAGGACGGAGCGGACAGGCAGGACGGTCTGGAACAAGGAGGGATCGGTGGAACACGGGATGGACATGGAGCGAGCGAGGCAAGGTCAGGCGATAGGCCACAGGATTGATGACCGCTTCCACCGGGAACGGGCCCAAAAATCGATGGTCGAGCTTGCGAGCCGGTCGGTCGGAGGGGAGATGCTTGGTGGAAAGCCAGACTCGATCCCCTACCGCCAAGGGTGGTGTTGCTCGCCGGGAGCGGTCCACGACCCTCTTATAATCTTCCTTGGCCTTGTTCAGGTACTGCTTCACCAACTGGTGAACGGCCTGGAGCTCGGACAAGAACTCCTTCGCCACAGGAACTGGGGAATCAAGGAGTGTGAGCGGGAAGAATCGAGGATGGTAGCACAAGTTGGCAAGGAAAGGAGTGATCTGGGTGGAGGTGTGTTGGGAGTTGTTAAAGGCGAACTCGGCCACTGCGAGGTACTCTGCCCAATTGTCCTGCTGTTGGTTAACAAAACAGCGCAGGTACTGCTCGAGGATGCCGATCACCTCCTCCGTGCCTCCGTCGGTTTCAGGGTGATGCGCTGAGGATAGGAAGACTTGGACCTCCAGCGCCACCATTAGACCCTTCCAGAATTGGGCGGTGAACTGGGCCCCTTGGTCCGACATGACCCTATCCGGCAGGCCGTGTAACCGGAAGACATGCTGGATGAACATGCGGGCGGTGGCGCGAGCTGTCGGTAACCCTCGACGGGATGAAGTGCGCCCTCTTCGTCAGCATGTCCACCACCATGAACACGGTCGTGAAGCCGGCGGATGGTGGCAAGTCCATCAGGAAGTCCATGGAAACGGCCCCCCAGGGTCTCTCCGGCGTCGGCAGGGGCTGCAGCAGACCAAGAGGCGCTCCAGTGGCTGACTTGGCCTGACGACAACAGATGCATGAGGTCACATATGACTGGACGTCATGCCGGAGTCTAGGCCACCAGAAAGTCCGGAACACCAGGTGCAGGGTCTTGAACAGGCCAAAATGTCCCACCACAGGGTTGTTATGACACTGGTTTAGAATCAAACTGCAGAGCGGACCGGCTGGAACGTAGAGCTTGTCCCGGAAGTGGAACAGATCATCTGAAAAAGTCCAAGGGGACTCAGGCCCTATCTCCTGCTTACGTTGCACCACGTATCCGTCCTGCTGCTGCACCTCCCGAATCTGTCATCGGAGATCCACAGGATTCTGGACAGCCACGAATGACTCAACGGGCAGAATAGTCCGAGGCGGCAGCGGGTTCTCGATGTGGGCGTGTTCGGGTTTGCGGGATAGGGCATCCGCCTGTTGGTTACGCCCACTCGGGATATACGTGACTCTGAAGTTGAAGTGGGCGAAGAAAAAGGACCATCAGATCTAACGTTGATTCAGCTTCCTTGCGGTTTGCAGGAACTCAAGGTTTTTGTGGTCCGTCCGAACCTCCACTTGGTGCCGGGCCCCCTCGAGGTGCTGTCTCCAGGCCTCGAACGCGGTCTTGATGGCTAACAACTTATTTATTTATTTGTTCGATCTTATAGGCTGCCCAACTCCCGGGGGATTCAGGACGGCGTACAACATAAAGATGAACAATCAATAGAAAACAACAATAGAAAAAAATTAAAAATACATATAAAAATTAAAAACATTTCCCATCATTCATACGACTGCAGGAAGAGCCAGGTTTTAACGGCTTTACGAAAGGCCAGTAAGGAGGGGATAGTCCGGATCTCTGGCAGTAATTGGTTCCACAGAGACGGGGCCGCCACAGAGAAGACTCTCCCCCACAGACCCGCCAACCAGCATTGCTTGGTTGACGGGACCTGGAGGAGGCCGACTCTGTGGGACCTAACCGGTCGTAGGGAGGTATGTGGTAGGATGCGGTCCCGAAGGTATCCTGGTCCTGAGCCATATAGGGCTTTAAAGGTAATAACCAACACCTTGAATTGCGTCCAGAGACTAATTGGCAGCCAATGCAGCTGGCGGAAGATAGGTGTTACGTGGGTGTATCTTGGTGCACCCACCACAGCTCGCGCAGCTGCATTTTGAACCAGTTGCAGTCTCCGGACACTCTTCAAGGGTAGCCCCATGTAGAGCGTGTTACAGTAGTCCAGCTGGGAGGTGATGAGGGCATGAGTGACCATGAGTAAGGCCTCCCTCTCCAAGAAGGGTCGCAATTGGTGCACCAGGCGAACCTGTGCAAAGGTCCCCCTAGCCACAGCTGACAGATGTTGATCCAATTTTAGCTGTGGGTTTAGGAGAACACCCAAATTGCAAACCCATTCTGAGGGAGTTAATTTCTCTCCCCCAAGAACCAAGGAGGGGCAGTCGACATAGTCCCTAGGAGGCAGTATCCATAGCCACTCGGTCTTGTCAGGGTTGAGCTTGAGCCTGTTCATTCACATCCAGACCCTAACATCATCCAGGCATCAGCACATTACATCCACTGCTTCCCTGAACTGAGACGGGGTGGAAATGTACATATTGCTGGAACCTCACCCCGTGTCATCGGATGATCTCGCCCAGCGGTTTCATGTAAATGTTAAACAGGATAGGCGAGAGGACCAAGCCCTGCGGAACCCCGCAAACCAGGGGCCTAGGGGCCGACCTCTGTCTTCCTGCCAACACTGACTGTGTCCTATCGGAGAGGTAGGAGGAGAACCACCGCAGAACGGTGCCCCCCAGTCCCAACTCGCTGAGTCGCCGCAGAAGGATACCATGGTCAATGGTATCGAAAGCCGCTGAGAGGTCAAGTAGCACCAAGATGGAGGAATAACCTCCATCCCGGGCTCACCAGAGATCATCCATCAGGGTGACCAAAGCATTTTCCGTGCTGTAGCCATGCCTGAAACCCGATTGAAAGGGATCTAGATAATCAGTGTCATCCAATAACCGTAGGAGCTGGAGCGCCACCACTGTCTCAACAACCTTATCCACAAGGGGCAGGTTGGAGACTGGACGAAAGTTCTTTAAATCCGCTGGATCCAGGGAAGGCTACTTGAGGAGGGGCCTCACCACCGCAACTTTTAAGGGTTGCGGCATGGATCCCTCTCTCAAAGAAGCGTTCACTACTGCCTGGAGCCAGCCACATGAGACCTCCCTGCTGGCCGAAACCAGCCAGGAGGGACACGGGTCCAACAAACAAGTGGAGGAGCTCATCGCTCCTATGGCCTTGTCTACATCCTCAGGAGTGACAGGCTCAAATTCGTCCCATATAACAGGACTAGGACCTGTCCCTGTCATCTCGGCCTGCCCTGTCCAATCGGAGTCCAGGTCTGTCCGAATCTGAGTGACTTTATCCGCCAGAAACTGAGCGAATTCCTCAGCTCTGCCCTGTAAGGGCTCCTCGTCTCCCCCCTTAGCAAGGAGGGAATGAGTCACCCTATACAGGGCGGCTGGGCGTGAATCGGCAGATGCAAAAAGAACAGAAAAATGCAAACATTTTGCCACCCATATCGCCACTAACCTCCTTTTCCCAGATAGTGTAGTTGCACTCTGATGGGTTTAACGTTCTGGAATAGTAAGCGCACGGGAACAGAGGACCGCCATTCTCACGAGTCTGGAGAAGCACGGCTCCAACGGCAATGTTCGACGTGTCCGCCTCCACCACGAATGGAAGGTGAGGGTCTGGGTGCTTGAGGATCGGCTCCTTTCATGAAGGCCTCCGTTAAGGCCAGGAACGCCTGCTGCTTGGGAACGCCCCACTGGAAGGGGACTTTCTTTTGCAAGAGCCGAGTGAGGGGCGCGGTCAGAGTAGCGAACCCCGGGATGAAGGTCGGGTAATAATTCGCGAACCCCAAGAGTCGCTGGACGTCTTTCACCCGGCGAGTAGGTTACCACATTTTCAAGGCCTCAACCTTGCCACGATCCATCGCTATGCCTTCTGGAGAAATGCGATGACCCAAGAAATCAATGGTGGTCTGGTAAAACTGGCATTTCTCCAGTTTGGCATAGAGGTGGTGTTCCCTCAGATGCTGCAGGACCTGGCGGAGGTGTTGGAGGTGACTTCTCTGGGATGTGGAGTAAATCAGGATATCATCAAGATAAACCACGACAAACTGGTCCAACAAATCCCAGAAAATATCATTCATGAAGTGTTGGAAGACAACCTGAGCGTTGGTTAGTCCGAACGGCATGACCGTGTACTCAAAATGGCCATACCAAATCCCAAACGCTGTCTTTCACTCATCCCCCTCACGAATCCGCACCAGGTTGTATGCGCCGCGCAGGTCCAACTTCGTAAAGATGGTCGCCAATCGGAGCCTCTCCATGAGTTCGGGGATCAAGGGCAAAGGGTACCGGTTGCGCACTGTGATGGCATTAAGTTTCCGATAGTCACAGCACAGGCGCAAGTCTCCGCTTTTCTTCTTCACAAAGAGGACCGGAGCAGACAAGGGCGGCGACGAGGGTCGGATAAAACCCCTGGCCAGGTTCTTGTCCACAAAGTCCCGTAATGCGGCCAGTTCAGGGTCCGACATGGAATAAATGTGCCCGACAGGAAGCGGAGTGTTTGGGAGCAGGTCAATGGGACAATCATACGGTCAGTGCGGGGGCAATTGGTCTGCCTCTGTCTCGCTGAACACGTCGGCAAAGTCTGAGAGGTTGGCCAGCAACGAGTTGTCGGGGGGGCCTTGTACCAAGCCTGCGCAGACTTGGCGCGTATGGTCCACGCACTGCAGACTGGTAAAAGAGATAAAATTCTGGGACCAGACAATACGAGGGTCGTGAGTTCGCAGCCACGCCAGTCCTAGAACCAAGGGGAAATGGAGTCCTGCCGTCACATAAAACTGGATGGCCTCCTCATGCCGTCCGATGGTCAAGCGCACCGGTTGCATGATGGCCTTAATCAGACCGGACAGCAACACCCGACCATCGATTGTCTCGACCAACATCGGAGGATCCACTGGATACAAGGGAACGGCACAATGAAGAGCAAACGCCTCGTCCATGAAGTTCGTGGTCGCTCCAGAGTCCACCAAGGCATGCGCTGGAATCCCTCGGGCATGGTTATCAATAAAGACCTTGGTCTCCAAGAGCAAATGCCGTGGAGGTCCAGGATCCACGCCAGCAGGGCGGGAGTCAGTCTTGGTGCGTGCCCGACCAAGTGTTTCCACTAGATCGGGCTCCAGCCGTTTCCCGATAGGGCCAGCTGGGACGGTGAAGCTGGACCAGGAACAGATGCCCCACGTCCCTTCTTGGGGCAAGAGATGGTGAAATGGCTGGGCTCCCCACAATACAAGCACAACCCCCCTGCCCGACGTCTGTCCTTTTCAGCACTGGACAAGCGGGGTCTAGCTGCCCCAAGATCCATAGGCTCTTCTCTTGGAGCCGGGGCCAACCTAACAACAGGAGGGACAGGAGTTGCCTGGGCAGCAGGTCGTGGAGCTGGGGCCGGCCAGATGCCAGGAGAAACAGGAGGTGCCTGGGCAGCACGACGAGAGTTCCTTCCCTCCAACCTGGCATCGATCCTTAAGCAGAGCCACACCAGTTCATTCATTGTGGGAGGAATGTCCACTCTCGCCAACTCGTCTTGTAAACTGTCCGATAATCCATCCTGGAACGCATCCAGGATAGCTGCCTCATTCCAGGCCGAGTCCTGGCTGAGCAAACGGAACTCACTGATATATTCTCAGAGGGGTTTCCGGCCTTGCTTTAAGTTATTTAATTTCCTGGTGGCCATTTGGGCCTTGATAGGATCTGCAAACATCTCCTCCAAATGAGCACAAAACCCCCCGAAGTTATGGAGGAGAGGACTGTTCTGCACTAACAAGGGCGTGGCCCAACGAGCTGCAGAGCCAGAAAGCAGGTTTATCACAAACCCCACTTTGTCCCAGTCGTTTCGGAAATCCTCCGGCCGCAAAGCCATAAACAAATGGCACTGGCCCAAGAAAGCAGGGAACATAGTTTCATCACCATTAAACTTATGGCGTTAAACTTAAGAACAATAAGAACAATAAGAACAATAAATTATCCGGCACAGCTACCGGGCAAGTTCTCCTCGGAGCAGGAGCAGGAGGGGCCATCTGGCCTTGAAGCTGAGCCAGCTGGGCAGCCATTGCTGCTAGCTAGCTAGCTAGCTAGCTAGCTAGCTAGCTAGCTAGCTAGCTAGCTATTTATTTATTTATTATTTATTTATTTATTTATTTATTTATTTATTTATTTATTTATTTATTTATTTATTATTTATTTATTATTTATTTATTTATTTATTTATTTATTTATTTATTTATTTATTTATTTATTTATTTATTTATTATTTATTTATTTATTTATTTATTATTTGCATTTGTATGCTGCCCAACTCCCAAAAGGACTCTGGGCGGCTCAACAACACTTGCAAATATAAAATATAAAAACAATTAAAACAAGTGAAACAATTTAAAAACTCATACATATCCTTTCATGGCCAGATCTCACTGATTATAGTCGCGAGATCAATGGCCTCAAGCCTGCCAGAAGAGCCAGGTCTTAACTGCTATTTGGAAGGCCAATAGGGTGTGGGCAGTCCGGATCTCCGGAGGTAGCTTGTTCCAGAGAGCTGGGGCAGCCACAGAGAAGGCCCTCCCCTGCGGGCCCGCCAGCCGGCATTGTTTAGCTGACGGGACCTGGAGGAGACCAACTCTGTGGGATCTCACTGGTCACTTGGAGCTGTGTGGCAGAAGGTGGTCTCGGAGATAACCTGGTCCTAAGCCATGTAGGGCTTTAAAGGTGATAACCAACACCTTGAATTGTGTCCAGAGACCAATAGGTAACCAGTGCAGCTCGCGGAGGATTGGTGTAGTGTGGGTGTACCTAGGTGCACCCATGATAGCTTGCGTGGCTGCATTCTGGACCAACTGTAGTCTCCGAACACTCTTCAGGGGTAGCCCCATGTAGAGCGCGTTGCAATAATCTAATCGTGAGGTGACAAGGGCATGATTGACTGTGAGGAGAGCTTCTCGATCCAAGTAGGGTCTCAATTGGTGCACCATACGGACTGTGCGAAGGTCCCCCTAGCCACAGCTGTCAAATGTTGCTCTAATTTCAGCTGTGGATCTAGGAGGACACCCAAATTACGAATCCGTTCTGAGGGGGACAATTTCTCCCCCCCAAGAGCCAAGGATGGACAGTTGACATAGTCTTTAGGAGGCAATATCCACAGCCACTCGGTCTTGTCTGGGTTAAGTCTGAGCTTGTTGACTCCCATCCAGACCCTCACAGCTTCAAGGCACCGGCACATCACATCCACTGTTTCACTGAATTGACGCGGGGTGGAGATGTAAAGCTGGGTATCATCCGCATATTGCTGATACCTCACCCCGAATCGTCGGATGACCTCACCCAGTGGTTTCATGTAGATATTAAATAGGAGGGGAGAGAGGACCGAACCCTGAGGCACCCCACAAACGAGGGGCCTAGGGGTCGATCTCTGTCCTCCTACTAACACCGACTGCGATCGACCAGAGGGATAGGAGGAGAACCACCGTAATATGGTGCCTCCTACACCCAACTCTCTTAGTCGTCCCAGAAGGATACCATGGTCGATGGTATCGAAAGCCGCTGAGAGGTCAAGTAGCACCAAGATAGAGGAGTGACCCCCATCTTGGGCTCACCAGAGATCATCCATCATGGTGACCAAAGCAGTTTCCGTGCTGTAGCCAGGCCTGAAGCCAGATTGAAAAGTGTCCAGATAATCTGTTTCATCCAAAACCGTAGGAGTTGAAGTGCCACCACTTTCTCAACAACCTTTCCTACAAAGGGTAGGTTGGAGACTGGACAAAAGTTTTTTAATTCAGCTGGATCCAGGGAGGGCTTCTTGAGAAGGGGTCACACAACCGCTTCCTTTAAAGGTTGTGGGAAGGACCCCTCACTCAAGGATGCGTTGATTAACACCTGGAGCCAGCCTCGTGTCACCCCCCTGGTGGCCGAAACCAGCCAGGAGGGGCATGGGTCCAATAAACAAGTGGAGGAACTCATCGCTCCTATTGCCTTGTCCACTTCCTCAGGGGTCACAGATTCAAAATCATCCCATACAACAGGACTAAGACCTGCCCCTGTCGTCTCGGTCAGAATTGCCCAATCAGAGTCCAGGTCCATCCGAATCTGAGCGACTTTATCCGACAGAAACTGCACAAATTCCTCAGCTCTACCCTGTAAAGGCTCCTCCATTCCCTCTACATTGAGGAGGGAACGAGTCACCCTAAAAAGGGCGGCTGGGAGCGAATCAGCGGATGCAATAAGTGCGGAAAAATGCGAACATTTTGCCGCCCGTATCGCCACTAAATAAGTCCTAGTGAAGGCTAGTGTTGCCGGAGCTGGGCGTTTTCATCACGAAGCTTGTCCATGATAAACTTAGTTTGTGTGTGTGGTTTGGGCTGGAGACAAACTGTTCTGCCCCAGCGTCGAGACCCCCAAGAAATACGCACACACAAACTGTTCTCAAACACAAGTTGTTTTACTAATAATAATTCCTTAGCTGCAGTGTCCTTTTAAAAGTTCCTTAAATCATAAAATAAGTCCTTTTCAGAGCCACAGCTGTTAATTACTTCTTAACAACAGGCCGGAGTCCAAGCACAAAACAAAGCAAACAGTCCCACAAGATTAGTCTATCTGCGTGCTCTAGCATCAAGAAGAGGCTCCTCCTCTTCTCCTGAGTCACTCATTTGCACCTCAGGAAGTGCAGAAGGCCCTGGTTGACTTTCAGCCTCTGACACCGAGTCCTCTCCGACCACCTCGCTATCGGACTCGGGTGCCAGGTGCATGGGCCAATGGTACCGCGACACAATCGCCTCTCGGGCCTCGGGATCCGTGACCAGCTGCGCGGGACGCGGGCAAGCCACATCAGTACTGAAGAGTCAGGAGGCAGGATGAGTGACAACAGCTCTTTTATTTAAAGTAAAGTGAGAACTCCAGCAAAAGCCTAGCCGGTGGCTCCTGTTTAAATAGGGAGCTCCGGCTGGGAAGAACCAATCCGTGATCAGCAATCCCCATTCAATAGAGAGGACCTGGCTGTAAACTTCCCAGCTAACATGCAAATCTCAGGACACAACATCCCTCCCCCCTTGGTTTAGCCCAACACATTTGCATACAAAATCGTTGAGATACGCAGGACGCTTAGTCTCTCTAGTTGACCTGCGCAGCTCAGTTTGGGTGTCAGCTTTGGGCGGAGAGGACGGGTTTTCTCTCTCTGGCACCATCTGTGGAACCTCCTGGAACGGCTGGGGTGTGGTCTCCGGCTCGGCTGGAACTGACTCGCCGCTATCGATGGGGGGCGACTCCGGCTCGTCAGATAAGTGCACCGGCTCCCTCAGACCAGTAGTAGCTGCAGGGAAATCATCATTAGGCCCTAGTCTCCAGTCAGCATTTAACGGGCAGCGACTGCGTAGTTGGTCTATATGGCGCCGCCATTTTCTACCATATTCTAGGGCTACCCAATATGATTTTGGCCCTGTTATTTCAAGGATCTCCCCAGGTAGCCATAGGGGACCCTTGTCAAAGTTCCTTGAGAACACTGGGTCCTTGATTTTGAACGTTCTTGTTTGTTCTGGATTGTTTGTTTCTTTGTGATTGGAATAACTAGGGTGTAACCTGTGGAGGATAGACTGGAGCTTACGGCCCATTAATAGTTCAGCAGGGCTTTTGCCCGTGGCCATACTAGGGATAATATGTTGTACCGTTAAGAACTAATCGACTCGGGCCTGCCAATCACCCGGTCCCAGGTGGCCTAGTGCCTCCTTTGCGGCTCTAACCGTTCGTTTCGCCAGTCCATTGCTGCTGGGGTGAAATGGAGCTACCAATGTGTTTAATTCCCAATCCGGCTAAAAATCCCTCAAATGGCATCGCAGTAAGTTGCAGCCCATTGTCTGACACGATTGCATCCGGCAACCCATGAGTAGCAAACAGTTTCCTTAACACTCTAATTACAGCATCGGTGGTTGTGCTAGACATCAATACAATTTCAAGCCATTTTGAATATGCATCAATTATTACCATAAAAGTTTGACCATGGAACGGACCCGCGAAATCTATGTGAATGCGTGACCAAGGGGGCCTCGGTTGTTCCCATTCATGCATGGGGGATTTGGGGGGGATGCCCTGGATTCCTGGCACGGGGTACACCCTGCGACCCATTCCTCTATGTGTTTGTCCATATTGGGCCACCACACATAGCTCCGTGCCAGTGTTTTCATCCTAACGATCCCTGGGTGCCCCTCGTGTGGTGACCTTAGAATATCCTCTCATAGCGCCGGAGGAACAATGATGCATTCGCCCCACAATAGGCACCTCCCTTGTGCCGATATCTCATGCTGCCTTTGTGCGAAAGGTTTGAATTCGGGCTTCACTGGCCCTTGTGGCCACCCCCTCCATACCCAGTTCAAAATGGTGCGAAAGTCAGAGTCTTTAGCGGATTGGGCTGCAATATCGGCCGATGTGATCAAGCCTGGCCCGGCACAGTCAATTAAAAGTACTGGGATGCCCAGAGTGGGGTCGTCCACCAAGTCCGGCAGTGGGCATCGGCGTGCCCCATTGCTTTGCCCGGCCGGTGGACTAGTCTGTAGGAATAGGCAGCAAGGAATATTGTCCATCTAGTCAGTCTTGGGGAGAGCGAGGCCGGAGTGGGCCTGTCTCCCGCTATGAGCCCTAATAAGGGCTTATGGTCAGTGACCAGCTCAAAGTCTCGTCCGAATAGTTATTCGTGAAACCGCTTGACTCCGGCTACAGCGGCAAGGGCTTCACGGTCTAGTTGGCTGTAATTTCTTTTGGTGCTCGAGAGAGTTCTGGAAAAATAGACAATGGGGGCCTCGCGGCCGTTTGGGAGTCTGTGGCTCAGTACAGCCCCCACTCCAAAGGGTGATGCGTCACAAACAAGCACCACAGGCAGAGTCTCGCTAAATTGAATAAGGAAACTTTCTTCTGAAAGGAGGTTTTTTACTGCCTTGAATGCAGCACTCTGCGCCGGTCCCCAGACCCACGTGGCTGTTTTAGACAGCAGTTTGTGTAAAGGCTCAGCGATGGTTGCTTTATTTTCCAAGAAAATGCTGTAAAAATTCAACAGCCCCATGAAAGCATGGAGCTCAGTTCCATTGGTGGGCACAGGGCTTCCCTGATCGCCCTAATTTTGTCTTTAGTGGGGTGTAATCCGGATCCGTTGATTCGGTACCCCAGAAACTCTACCTCTGGTACCCCAATCTGGCACTTGCTGGCTTTAGCCCTCAGTCCTGCAGCTCTAAATCTTGTAAGCACCTCTCTAGCCTTTCTCTCAACTGCACCTTATAGTTGGCCATTATTAATACGTAGTCGAAGTATGGGATGACACCTTGCAGCTTGCTTAGAACTCTCTCCATGATACCTTGGAAAATACCCAGGGCCACGCTGACACCGAATTGGAACCTATTGCATTTAAATGCCCCACAGTGTGTAACTATCGTTTGGGCTTCGGCAGTCTCGCGATCAACAGGCAATTGCTGGTACGCCTGCGCAAGATCTAGTTTTGTGAAAATGGCGCCCGGGCCAAGCGTGTGCAACAGATGCTGCACTACGGGTACTGGATATGCACTCTGCTGTAAGGCCTTATTGAGTGTGCACTTATAGTCTGCACATATGTGAATAGACCCGTCGCTTTTAATGGGAGTCACTATGGCAGTGATGGCGAACCTTTTTTCCCTCGGGTGCCAAAATAGTGCGTGCGCATGCTATCGCGCGTGCGTGCGTGCCCACACCCATAATTTAAAGCCCCCCACTCGCCCCACCCCCTGCACATGCATGAGTGACCCCCCCCACTCCCCCATTTCCCGACTTCCAATGGGTCTGGTAGGACCTTTTTTTGCCCTCCCCAGGCTCCAGAGGCTTTCTTGGAGCTTGGAGAGGGCGAAAACACTCCCCCTCGCCATCCCAGAGGCCCTCCGGAGGCCAAAATCGTCCTCCCAAAGCCCAAAGCCTCAGTGTGAGTCAAAAATCAGCTGGTGGGCACACACATGCGTGCTGGAGCTGAGCTAGGGCAACGGCTTGTGTGCCGGCAGATATGGCTCCGCGTGCCACCTGTGGCACCCGTGCCATAGGTTCGCCATCACTGCACTATGGGGGTTTCCCACTTCACATGATCGACCGATTCTAAAATACCTTGGCTTATCAATTTGTCTAACTCTTGGTCGATCTT